>CM067368.1:11421559-12084059 GCA_034401795.1 Chaetoderma sp. LZ-2023a
GTGTTAAAAACGGAGGTGTGATGGGGTGGCGAAGGTTTGCAATCTATTATTGCTCGCGTTAGCCATCTACATTTTCCTGTTCGATAACATTGCCCTGTCCCTTAATGATGTTTAATAATGTATGTTTCTATTCATCTTCCGATCGTTTCGGCACTCGCTGTGTGTCTGACATGCGCAAACAAAGGTCTCATTAGCTGATTTTAGACCAGATTTGGTGTGCGCGAAGACAGAATAGAGTAGTGTGAGTACCCTATCAGTCATTGTTTTATCGGCCCCTAATAATCGGGCAATTTCAGAATATTATGTGCACCTGGCAATTTGCATGTCATATCTACAATGCAAACTGTAAATTTAATATTGCTTTGTAAGTCTGCGCACGTATATGTGCTGTGTGCGTGCTGTTCTGTATCTTCTTCTTCTTCTTTTCGTTCGCTGATCATACTGCCAGTCCTGTAAGTGACTATCGACATGATCATAAGCGTTAAGTGCGTGGATCCATGGTTTATTAAAGTACGCCGTGCGGCCTGGAACCTCCGTCTTCAGCACTCGAGGTTTCTGTCAGGGTTACCTCACACTTACCTCATTTAGTCGCTTCTTACGACACGCAGAGGATACGGAAGGTGTATTCTAAGCCCCACCTATAGGGCAGGTTCTGTATCTAATATGTTCTAATACAATTTGGCTCAAATTCGAGCAAAACCAAGGGGCTAAAATCGGTTAATGTAGACGGGCCTGTCGTATACGATGATTTTCTCTGGCGACCATGTCGTCAACGACAAATCGAGTCTAAATCAGCTAATGTAAATGAACCAACATAGGTACGCGGCTTGTTTGCATATACAGGCATACAGATTGCTGTTTCGAAAATAATTAGATTGGACCATTGTATTGTCATATAGAACAACATTTTCAGGCGAATTACTATTTTAAGTATTCAACAATGTGTTTCTTACATCGTATATGATTCTTCCTATCTGGTGACTCAGGTTCAATAAGTTAAAGACTAAATACCTGAACATGATTTAATCGTGGTGCAGGGCTGGTGTAAACCAGTTTAAACTCGGTCTGGATGTTACCAGGTGTGAACTCGTTTATTGAATGCGGACTAGGCTTAAGAATAAAACGGGTAACAAATCTTTTATTACTCGGTTGAAGGAGAGATTTGTTACCTGGTTTAGGCTAAACCGAGGTTTAAATCACCTTATTGAATTCCACCGCTCAGAATGTCTGCCATTGTACCCTTGTGAGATAGCAGTAGGTAACTGAGTAAAGTCCAATCATTAACCATTTTGCTACACCATAAAGGTGTGATATCTAGTCCCTAACAGTTCACAGCAAAATGGTTGGATATTTTGAAACTAATTGCTTGGAAGCTGTTTCTGCCTATAGTGCCAATACCTTTCAGTCAAATTAGCATCCAAATATTCAACACATTATCAAATAAGGGGTAAGTGAGTGAGTTTACATGGAAGTTGTTGAATATGTTGAGCTTAATTTGATTGGAAGATCTTGTTGCTTATTTGTATTTCATTTTAAAACCAATCATATAAATAAGTTGTTTGACTATTTTGCAACTAATATGACTGCGTAAGGCAGCAATGCTATCAAATCAAATTAGGCAATTAGCTAATTTTACATGATAGTATTGCTGCTTTATGCAGTCATATTAGTTTTCAAAATAGGTAGCAGAATTCAATTGTTACTTAATTTATGCAGGTATGCGGGTACCATGTGGATATGCAGGTACCCGCCGGTATACGGGTACCGGCAGGGCAATCATACCCGCGCAGACAGGTTTGCTGTGCAGTTGTAACTGGGACGGCATGCTTCTTATTTGCCTACAGTGTACGATGTATGCCACAGCATCTGGTGCCATGTTGATTGCCGATGAACTGGGGACGCTATACACACTCTGACTGACCAGTCATACACCGGGGACATGCGAATAAATGCGTGTGTATTGTGCAGAAATGATCACCAGCACCGTGTGCACACTGTGCTCGGCACTAATCCGACTAAATGGTGACGACACTCGGAATGGGACGTTGCATTAAGGGGGTGATAGAAATAACGTGAGATAACCGTTTTTGGCCTTAAAACAACCGGGGACGTCCCCGGTTTCTGTGTGTCCCCGTTGTAAAGGTGTATATACATATAAATGTCCCCGGTTTACACCAGTTACGAGAGCACACACACCCGCACGCACGCACGCACGCACGCACGCACGCACGCACGCACGCACGCACGCACGCACGCACGCACGCACGCACGCACGCACGCACGCGCATACACACACACACACACACACTCTCTCTCTCTCCCGCCCACACTCTCAAACAAACCCGCATTATTTTTTTTGGGCCAGCCCTCTTGCTTTCTCCACCCCTTTCACTCTCACTATGTACCTCGCTCCAGCTTTTACTCTATCTCTCTATCACTCTTTCTTTCACGCACTCCTTATCCAACCATATGTATCGCTATTTACCCGCGTGTGAGACCTATGCATGCGGTGCGATTGCCTGAGGGCTATATCATGGACGGTCGGATAGGTGGGGTGGGGTGGGGGCAAGAGCAATATATTAAAATGGTACATGAGCCATTATTATATTGTGAAGCAATTTATTCAACATGATTTATCCATATTACACTGCCCTATGATGGTATGAATACTACTACAATAAATTAGATAGACGCCCTCTCTCGTAAACTAAGGCATGTGGACTTAAATGCTGTAGGACAACGCGCAGAGATAACGTTTTGCTCTTATGAGGCATGCTCCTAATACGACTATCGAGGTTTCTACAACTCCGTCATCTTTTTCCAAGCGTGACAAGATATGTTATCAAATGGTTCCAGTTCCTTTAACTCGTTAAGCACTACTTCCCGTAACCCACCTCACCACCGCGCACCTCACGCTCGCATTTCCTTCTGAGTACGGTTTTGCAATTAATAATCAGCCCCGCCTCTTTCTCTAGACCGTATGTGTAAGCTAGCACAATATGTTCCATAGTTTATCTTATGTGTATCAATGATTGACATATGTCCCATGGTATGATGTCAGCTTTATGCCACTTCTGACTGAGTTCTCAGTATTGCGAGAGCAGAAAGCGAGTTCATAGTAATGTTTACAATCACCACATCGTGCACTCAGCGCCAATAGGCGACTATTTTGTTATAACTACACCTGTGCACATTCTGTTAACCCTAAACACTTATTGTCTCAATTTCAATGGGGCGATACGGGTAGGCCTAAGCTGTTAATGTCTGGAAACAAAAGACAAGTGCGCCAGAAAGGCTCGTACAATACAAATGGTGTGTTATGTCTGCGCACATAGACACACAACACACTGAAACCTCTTGCGCTTAGCAACTTTGGACATGTTTTGTCAGTGTTGAGTACACAACCAGGCCGATTGTATTAAGGGTATGGTTACGAATGGCGAATACTAAACTTGTCGTTGTATGGCGCTCTGCCAAGTGCTATTTTCTAAATGCAAACCAGTTGGGTAATTCGACCAATAGAGTTCAAAAGGCCGCGAGATTCGCTCGCTACATACAATCGGAAAACTGTACATTATTGTGACTGACACTGTAATAATAATTATAATTTTCTCTTATTAGTAGACAAAAGCGCCCAGCGGTGGAGCAACCCTTAAATCAGTTTACTTTATCTTATATGGTGAGCCACACGGCAGTGGGGTTATAGAAATTTGCTAGTCGATTGCTACGGATGGATTCACTCTGTCACTGATGTATCTGAGGTCATAATTACATATGTCACAGTCCAAATGATGTAATACCGTCACGAAAGTGTTTGTACGTATTTGATTAACTTACACTTTAATAAACATTATGTTGAATAATTTGAAGCTAATTTGATTGAGAGCAACATCCATCCATAAAATTATCTCCAAAACCACAGCTTATCTGTATAGTTACCGTGACATTTATTTTCTGAAAATCCTTGATTCAAACTGCTAAAATCCAGTCTAGCATGCGCGGAAAGGTGGGTGGCTGATAGCGAGAAATATGTGGCACAGAGTTTGAAATGGATCCATATATGACACTAACTTCTCTCATATTATTACAGCAGAGAGTGTTAACATTGGCTAACTGCTTGCTCAGTTTCGCCATTTGAATGGCTTTTAGCTATTCGCTGTACCCGGGAGATATATTCTTCCTTTAAAAAAACCGAGAAGAAGTATGTGATGAGACATGATGGTAAAGCCCGTTCCTGGATATCAGATAGCTAAATCGGCTGTGCCATCTATCAAGACACCATAAATAGACAGCGAACTTCCGCCGACTGGTAAGAAACGTGTTTTGGCGATCGTCATAATACTTTCTAAACGAGAACGTAGACGTAAGTTATGTAGCCACCCGTCCAGTGTATATATATACGAGAGGAGTCGATATTATTTTCCACATGCTGAAATGATTGCCGTTCAACACTGGTTGAGAAATAGAGGTGTCCATGTTCAGCTACGCTCCGCCAACATTTTATGTGTGCCTCTATCAATTTATCTACCTTGAATACTGAATTACACGAAACGGCAATGTCAATGTAAATATACAGGTGAGCTGTTGAATATTTTGAAACTAATTAGGCTGTATGTTCAAGGTACCTATAAAAGTAAGGTGCTGTGTATGTGTTAACACAGTAGGCTGTGTTGTTGCTGCCTATGGCAGCAGCGGCGCCCAGTAAAATTAGTTTCAAAATAGTCAACACAATTAAGTTATTTATTAAATAATAACTCCATCAAAGACATACAATTCGTACGACTGACGAACATGTCCAGCTTCATGAAGGAGCATTCTATATCAATTATGATTGTGACTGCAGGCTGCATGCGACGTAATTGATTATAATGGCATATACTTGATCGACAGATCGGATTAATCCATTGTCTCACTCATATTACCTTTTCGCAAATAGTGTTGCATCACCTTTAGGAGTATTTAGTTATTTGCAGATTGGATTAATCCAATGTATCACTCATACTACCTTTTCGCAAATGGTGGTGCATCATCTTTAGGCGTATTTAGTTATTTGGAATATTCCGTTCCAACGAGGCAAATAATAAGCGAGAGAAACAGGGCGATTAATTCTGCATATTTTGAGGTGGGAAGAAAGATGACTTGAAGTCTGTATCTGAAGCTATCCGTTGAGAAGTGGATACATTATGTAACAACAGAGGGGCAACTCATGTGCCCAACTCTAAATGTGGAGGTATTGGTAGCATTTATTCGGAATAACCGACATGCACATTTTCAAGTAGGATAACATCCATGGTGTGGATGTTAATATGATAGAAGCCAGGACATGGCAGCGTTAATGAGAATGGTACTCTGGAGCATTCAATTAAAAGTCTATATTAGTGCGTTTTCTACCAAGATCAGTGAACGTTGCACAAAAATGTCTACAACTAGTGTAATTGTCTAGAGTTATACAGATAGACTAATGATAACTATATAATGCTGTTCTGTTCTAAATATAACATTTCTATTTAAATTACTTTGTGCATTTTTTGACATTTTTAAGAATATTACAATAGTTCTATGTCGCCACAGTCCATAGGTACATAGGTTTTAGGTAACTATCTCTCTCTCTCTCTCTCTCTCTCTCTCTCTCTCTCTCTCTCTCTCTCTTCTCTCTCTCTCTCTCTCTCTATATATATATATATATATATATATATATATATATATATATATATATATATATATATATATATATATATATATATATATATATATATATATAATATATATATATATATATATATATATATATATATATATATATATATATTTTAGCACACCACCCGCATTCTATAAAACACGTGGACATTCTTTAGAACTGTGAGAATTTGCTCTGCATTTCGTTTGAAGACAGGTAGGTTTCTAAAGTATATATAATAGCATAAGAATATATAATTTATTATGTAGTTTTATAGCGTGTCCTTGTTACAACACAAATGTCACACAGTGTAATACCAAAACACACTTCCTGCGAATTCTTGTACATCCCACTAATGTAAAAAATAGTAAGAGTCTACTATTCGTCACTGTTCGTCAGTGTCACTGTCGTAATACCAATTTTCTTCCTTATCTCTACCATTGTCGGTGTTCACCACTGGAATGCCATCATCTTGCTGCGCAGCTTGGCTCGCACATGAGCGAAGGGCGCATATGTCAGTAAATTTTAGACTGTTTCTAATGCAAGAACATTTCACAGGTAAACTCGCGCGTGTACATTTGCAAACAAGGAATTCATGTGCCATATCAGGGGCTGAGTCCGCTCATCCAATCAATTGTTAGTCCACTTCCATCACTGAATAAATTCCAACAAACTTCTTGAGGATCAGGGGTATCCTGGTATTGAACCAAACACTATCGCCAAAATACTTGCTTGATAGTTTGCTCTAAGAATGTGGTTTCTGAGGGTATCTTGGCAAGGTGGCGACCGATCCGAGCCAACGTTCCCTGGTGTGCAGAGATGAGTATGTAGCGCAGCTTGTTCGCCTTTGTTGCTTTCATAGTTCCATAAAGAGCACAAGTAAACACGACAGGTTCTACTTTATGCTCTGGGAGACTTGGCAGTTGATACCTAACATAACACGGTTTCGACCTCAATAGATTTAGTGAATTAAACTTCCCACGCCCAGCCATTGCCTCGACAGTGGCACGTCGGATGAAAGAATGCAAGCCAGAGAGGGCTGTACATACCTAGGTACCAACGGACGAGGCCAGCCAAGTTACATCAATGCGTCTAGTCTGGTTATATGTTCCACACTTATCGTATACAGGAGCTGATATAGTTTAGCAAGAACAACGCCAGCACATCCGTATCCAGACAGCTTATGACGATTGCATTGCTTTTATCTTTTGCTGCATAATCGGCGTGCAAAACAACACGTGTATCTATTTATTCTTGATTTGTTCTTAGAAAAGAGACTTCCACACACTCATCTTATGACAATTTGTAGCATTCACATTCATGGATAATATAGGGTATGTTAATTTTAACTCTGTCTGGATTTCTTGTTTTCCCATTTATTGCAAATACACGGTAGTCTTGCCATCCACCATGCATGCATATGGTTCATGGCTTGATTCTGATATTGTAGCACTCTGTACTAGTTCCTTGCATAATGCCCCTTTGTTTGTTTTGCACAAGGCTCCATCACATGATGGAATGGGTCCTAGTTGATGCTGTAAATCACCCAGCATATCTAACTTACGAATTCCTGCTCTCACTGGCATACGTCCAAAGAGGTGTCTGTCTGCTATACTTATCAATTCTTTTCCTTTTGGCTCGATAGCTTTGGTGGTGTTCAAACGAGATCACTTCAGCTGTAGCCTTGTGGCTCATTAACCTTCTTGGTGGGAGTTGTACTGGGTCACTCATCATTTAATTTGTTGTAAGCATCCTCGCAACCTTTAATTGTGCCTTTAGCAAATCTGGACCCATATCCATTGGGACACTCACAGCTGTTGACAGATTGACAAGATCAGTCATACTGTCACTGACGGGATTTCTCCAGTTATCCCCGAGCACATCTAATGCAGACAATACATCTGACTCACCCCTACATACCCGTATGAGTGTCATCTCTAGGTGGCAGAAAGAGGGATTCGTAACAGACACCGATGCCTTTAGCTGCTTAATGTATGCGCTTCTATAGTATGCTGTAAGCTAACCCATCTGTGTAACTTTAGTGCTGGTACATAAGTATGTTGACCCACCTAGTGTTTAATTATCTTAATTCACAGTTTCTCCAATCGGCTGGTCCATGGGGATCCAGATAAGTGGCGTTTGAGATCCTAGCTGGACAGACATATCACCAGCACAGACCTGTTTGTATACATTTAGATGACTGTTTTGCAAACTCAGCATATGCTATTCGTACCAGGGAGGGCACGTGCAGTGTTAGCGCTATCACATGAAAGCGTCAATGAATCATATCCCGAAACGGTGTAAGGTGCAACGGCCAGTCGCCTTCCTGAAATGATCGCAGCAGGTTTGATCGAATTTGAACAAGGTCAGTATATGTCAGCCAGAATTCTGACAGGCTCCCATTGTCACAAAGTACATGACTGAGCTCCATGCAAAAAAGAAAAACAGCATTCACAAAAAACGAGATTGTTTATGATAATGGTGATGGCATCCTAAGATATGCCATTCTTTAAGGCTGTGATAGCTGACAGGACGTCGCCTAATGAGTTGCTTGCGTCATGGTAGCTTGTTTGGACCCAGGGAGCAAATCTCTTTATAGCCAATCTCATGAACGCTTCACACATGCATTTATGAACTCGTACAGCGTGGTTATAGTGATAATCCTCAATGACTGAAGAAACAGATCCTTTTGCAATGGTTTCTGTTTCGATGTACAAATCTCGGAATTCAGCATCTGCAAATCGTTTCCCGATAATGGCAAGCAGCATACAAGCTGTGTAAAAGGGCCATATTCGCGCTACTATAGAAAAGAATTTAAACCTCTCGTTCCAAATACATTCTATGGCATTTAAATACTTAGCCTGGTCAAATACGCACACGATCTTGTCTTACATCAAGCAGTCTTTAATCTTCATTGTTTGTCACAGAACGGCATATTCTGTTGAGAAGCTCGGTGCTGGTGCATCTATCGTTGGCAGATATCCGATATTGTTTTGAAACATAGGAGTTTTTGTTCATTGTTTTGTACTATGCGCATGCATAGTAACGCCTGTTCAGCTGCTCATGCTGTATTGGACCGGCTCTATGTGATGGGTAAGCAACCATACTAAGTATTTTTGATAGGCTTGCGGTTTTGGGATTTCATAATCTAATTGACACGTTTTAAGAGTAGGGGTCAACATCTTTCACCTGCAATATATTATGGTAGGCAATAAGGTACTACGTCGGGGATTCTCTGCTTGGTCTTCTCTACGATGGGTATTGGTTTTTCAATTTGCTGACCAATAATCCTTTATCGAATAGCAATGCCATTTACTCTATGTTCTGTTCCTTCTCCAGCCAGGGTTTCCTCTGGTCGATCTGTATTGCCAAACACGAGTGAAGTAGGTATGTGTGTGTGTAGATTGTTCTGGTAAACAAATGCCATGTTCACCGAACGATGCCACTTTCTGCAAAGCGAATGCTATATCAATTTCAAGGCACTTTAAGTATGATATTGAGTAGCCAAGGCGGTAACACTTTGATAAGTTCCACATTAGTTGTGAGGGTTTGTACGGCACATCGTAAAATATGTGCGTTTCTGTCATATCAAGTTTTTTCGCATGTGGCATTGCAGACTATATCATGCGTAAATGCATTTATACATCTGGCTATTTCAGCTGATATTGATTTGGAATCATTAACACCTCCCGTCAGTAGGCACTGAAGAAAATGGTGTAGAGAAGAAGGAATGCACCCACCTGCACCCACTCACATTAGTTTCAAAAATATTCAACGGCTTACCTGTATAGTTTTCTGGAAATTGATAGTCAGAGCATTCGGGGATTGCTCGATCCAAACACGGGCGAAGAGTAGATGGAGCTTAGCTGAGGATGGGCGGGGCATAGCTAAAACTGGAAAGTCCATTGAGTAATATCTCGCTTTCTTCTTGACCTAAGCCCGACAAGATGATATATTATCCGCATATAACATACAACTCGCACACCTTCACGGCGGACGTTTCCAATATCTTGACGCGCCAAATGTTTGAGTGACAGATCGTGTCCCTCCATTATCCAATAAGTGTGTTGCTTCATCACTTCCAAATCCATTAGCCTATTCAGTCTTGATGACATTGCAGTGTAGATGAAACTAGCCACCCATACAGAAGACAGTTGCTAAAGCACTACAGTTATTGGAAAACCCGGATTTATTGCTGGTTTCTTGGGCGCAATCTAAGCAGTGCAGCGGTACTATAACATAATTATCTACTACGGTTATTATCGCCAGAATCATGTTGTTGGGGGCTCTCTTGCGGAAAGAAGCAGGGTAATGAACAATATTGTTAGTTCTTATAAAAAATTGGATTACTTTTCAGTTTATGACGATTTAATGCCTGAGTGATTAGATATTGGAGAGGTTAATGACATTTAGCTCTGCATGGACTATTACTCAAAGTGTAGGGCCTCATGATTAGAAAATCCCTGTGCAAAGGAAGACCTTAGGCTGGAGTTATCCCCTTTCGTCAGACAGTTTTTACGTTCATTACCCATGAGCTAATCTGTGGTGGCTACGGGCACCTTTTCACGACTATGCGTATGGTGTCATGCAGCTCAGAAATACCCTAACATGTTTTCAAATATATATAAATATAATGTGTTGTTGAATCGTCTGAACATAATAGAGGAATTCGGATTTAGCTATGCCAGGGCGATCTCTAGCCAACCTCCACCCACGTTTTGCTCGTCTTTGAGATCCATCGATTCATGCCCTCCCTGAATCTCAATTTCCAGAAAACTATACATGTAAGCTAGTGAATATTTTGAAACAAATTAGACTGGGTGCTGTTGTTATACCGCCCAGTGAAATTAGTTTCAAAATATTCAACATCATATTTATTGAATATGGAAGACATACAATTTGTACAACAACGCGTAACACGTCAACAATTACGTGACGAACTTATCTACGCCATTCATGCCGTAGCTGAGTATGACGTCATCCTACACGTCACGTAGTTCATTACGGCTTCATATGAGTGATGGTTAAACTGGAATCCTCCATTGAATTGTAAGACAGTGCTGCCTAGGGCAACACGGAGCAATGCCTTCCAATGCAATTATGTTCACAATATTCAACAGGACATTGTGTTCAAAACGGATTTGATTTGGAACCATGCTGACTTTTTATTATCTGTACTGCATTAACCGATTTTATCGATGATGGGAGTGTGACTGAACTGTGTGCTGACATGCTGATTGGAGATTATGTTACGCTCAACTAAATTATATTTATTTACAATTGAATACACAATTCAAAGGCATCAGTTCCATTGACCTTTTATGATGTGTCCATGCTGGAAATGGTCACGATGGTGACGTTACCTCCTAAATACATTAACATAACCTGTATTCACCGTTTGATGATGCAACTATGTATGCCAACTTATTATATACTTTGTGCATATTCTTCTCCGATTCGCACCACTTTCTGTATGAACATCCGTCTTTCGAATCAAATTTTAATACTTCATATGCATATTCTAGAGATAGTAATTGTTGCCACAAAAGATCCTTCTAAACTGGCTCATGCGCAAAAATCTGTCCATTAGCAGATTTGATCACATCGATATTCTCTCTGTATTTCTGCTCCTTGTATGGCAATTTCCAGATTGTTGGGCAATGCTGCAAATCATCGCGGTTAATCTTCACACGGATCTATTTCAATAAAACCCGCACATATCAGCAGGCAGATTTAAGTCGTCTGCCATCAGGCCATGAGTGTGCACAGATGTTTTACTCTTCTTGCCAGAAATCCGCATAATTTGGTCAGCAATAATACATATTGGGTTGTTTTTAATAGATATGCGAAGAAGTTGTGCAGCAATGTACCTTTCCAGTTGTAGCGATGCCCGGTCCATCTGTAGGGATCGACCGATTCCTGAACTCCCTGACTTTCAATTTTCAATAATTATGCAGGTAAGCTTTTGAATATTTTGAAACCAATTTGACTTGTGGCTGTTGCTTCCTATGGCATCAGCAGCGTCCAGTCAACTTTGTTTCAAAATAGTTGTATTGGATTATGACGTCATCCTACACGTGACATCGTCGACTTTGATGTCATATGATGGATGGATACACTGGAAAGGGTCATTGAATTTATGAGAAGAAAATACATGGTTTATGATCTGGCTATCTAACATGTTCCTGGCAAATCCAGCTGAAACTGGCTTCTGCGGTTGGTCTTGGGGATTGCCCATTAGGCCATAAGAAACCTATGTTTAACCGTTAGTGAAATGTATGGCTTGAAAACAGAGCCAGTCGTTCCATTGGCTGATTTAAAATGGCCACATGTCGTATTGTGAATTGCAGATGAATATTCTGCCAGTAAATAATTGAATTTTCTTGACCAAATGTGGTCAGTAAATGGGAAAAATATTAGATATTATAATATTATAATATTTTTCTAAGGTGATATTAAAATGCCACGTTTATGACGTATTGCCTCCATGATTTTCGTTGCTTTCATTCTATTGGCACGCCCCACTCACTCCATAATGTTCCAGTTGAACAGCATGGATATGCTGATTCTGCACGCCCCTGCTTTTCAACCACATATATATCAAAATTATGCATCTCAATGTTTTATCTCTCAAACATTGAACACATTAATTACAGTAAGAAACTTACAAGTGATGATCATAATCGCACTGGTCGTGACAATATGGAAATGTATTTGTCATTACGTCCTAAAGAAAAGTGCTTTCATAATACGTATGATAATAGTTTCCGTTGTGTGCGGTTGCCCCGGAGTTGAGGTAACGCGACTAAAAACTGCTCGTTAAGTTAATCAAGAAAAGGTAAAATCGCTTTTTACAAGTCGGATAACATTTTTTAAGCTACTGCTAATATACTTTTCAGAAATAAAATACAAATTGCCCATACGTACGAAAGCCCAGAAGGCTCATTCGAAATTCAAAATTCAAACTCGATTTCGAAACTCATAACTCGACTTCGAAATTCAAAATTTAACTTCGAAATTCAAATCTCGGTTCAGCCAATACTATGTTGCGTCTGTGCAGTTTGAAACAATCATGGCTGATGAAAGGTCGATGGCGATTTCTGTTTCTGAAACAAATGGAGACACGTTTACATTTTTCTTGAAAAAAGTACTGTTATTTATTGCGTATTGCTGTTTTGTATATGGGAATGCTAATGACCAACATATGCGCCAGACTGATTGGCTGTACACTGCACATGCGTACTAACACGCATATCACAGATTAGAATTATAATTGAGAATTTTAACTTGGTTACCTTCTCACTGCATTTCAATATTAGCATACCTAATTGTCAGCGGCAACTGCATAATGAAGAATTTGTAGAAAGTGCTAACACGGAACAATATAGAGGCAATTTTACCATACATATTTTCTCAAGTAGTTGTCAGTAAAACCGTCATTTTCCCAGTTTCTCTGACAGCAAAGATGCGCTACCGTTCTAGATCAAATAGTGCAGGGTGGTAAATCGAGTGATGATGGCAAGACTGAAAGCTGGGAGCTTTTGCCACAACCTGAGTCACTATGTGTCTGTTTGACTATATACGAGTGTGTATGCTGCGCATATTTTGAAATTCTACCAAAACCCCCATACCTCCTGCTCCGATGCAATAATAGCTATCCTATCCATTCCTATCCGGAGCAATATACACCTAGTGTTACCCCTACCAAAAGATATGCCCTCCGTATATATGAATTGTTACTCTACCCATACACCCACCGATACCATAACTTCCGTCTACTTATAACCGCAAATATATCCTCATATCTGCATCCATACCAACATCTGCCATACACTCGTCACTATCATACCATAACAATACACCGCCACTACATTCGTCTAATGTACTGGCCTAGCCTAGCGGCCTACTAACTTTGGCTGCTTGGCTAGCCTACTAGCATAGCCTGCTAGCATAGCCTACCATTGCGTCCTGGTCTGTTCTACTGGTCTACTGGCATAGCCTACGGGTCTAGCATACTAGGCTAACGTACTAGCTTACTGGCCACGTGGACTATCATATTCTAAACACTTAACCTACCAGCCTAACCTAAAATCCGACTGCCCTACGCCACTTCTAGTCTAGCATACTGGGCTAGCACACTAGCCTAGCCTGCTAGCTTATTCAACCACACTAATGGAGGCAGATACTAGTCTACTGGCTTAGCCTACTAGCCTACTCTAGCCTACTGACGTCTCAACTCTTCGAGCCCATCCTGCTAACGTCGACTTCCAGCTTATGCATAGCCCTAGCCTAACCTACTAATTTACTGACCTTTCCTACTAGCAGACTCTACTAGCCTACTGGTATAAACTACTGGCCGAACCTAATAATATAGCCTAGGCTATTGGGTTATACTACCAGGACAACGGCCCGGCCTGGTCTAGTAACCTGCTGGTATTTCCACCAGGTCTAACATACACGCCTACTTACCCAATATAGCTTACTGGCTTAACCTTGCAGATTGGCCTACTGGTACATCCTAGTAGCTATGCCTGCCCTAGTGGCCTAGACTCCTACCATACGAATTATCCTTATCCCCATAGCTACCACCACTAACACATAAATAGATGCCCATACCATAGACGTAAAGTGAACCGTCCAAAATACCATAACAACCTACCCATATACACATAGCTAACCATATGGGTAAATGTTTGCTAAGCTAATCGGCATATTAATATATTACATATATCCACCAATGGTGCAAATGTTACGCTAGTACATATCTACCCATGACCCTGCATACACACACTCGGAACGTACCAATCCATCCATCCATCTGTCTGCTCATATTCCCATTCAGCCACTGCTAGCAGATAACCAATCATCCATTCTATCACCAATGATATGGCTTAATATGGTAAAGTTGGATATTGGTGCATGGGTAAGAACAATGGATGTATGGGTAGCGCAGCGATATGTGTAGGGTGAATACGTTGGTTTTGTACCGTTTACATATATGTGGATGTAGTGGTGGTTATGAGTAAGGGTGGTTATGAGGATAGGTACGGTATAGTAGCAGTGGGTGTATATAGGGGTATATATATATATATAGGGGTAGCAAGTGTCAATATATAGGACTGTTTATAAGTGGTTCGAGTTTTGAATTTCGAAGTTGAGTTCTGAATACCAAAGTTGAATTTTGAATTCCGAAGTCGAGTGTTGAATTTTGAATTTCGAATTTCCCTTCTGGGCTTTCGTGCATACGTGCTCCTGATCAGCGACTAATGTATAGCTTTCGGGAAATACAGACCCGTAAAACAACCTGAATCAGTCAACCTCTAACCATGAATGGTGAATTCCATGCAATCCCTCCATCGTATGACGTCATAATCAACTACGTGACATGTAGGATGGCGTCATAATCAATGCCGGCGTGCATGGCGTAGAAAGTTCGTCACGAACAAATAATTGTGACGGACTAAGCGTTGGTGTACGAATTGTGTTTCTTTAGTATTTAATAAACAATAAACAATAAAATAAAACAAATTTGACTTACTCAAAATAGGCAGCAACCGCAACTAGCCAAATTAGCTTCACAATATTCAACAGCTTACCTGTATAGTTTTCTGCAAATTGGGGTTGAGAGTGCAATGATAGCTTGAGCACAGCACCGGTGAAGCGTGAGTGGAGCTTAGCTAGAGATGGGCGGGACATATCTAAAAGTGGAATCCTTCGGCATTAACACGTACAAACAAAGACGCGACTCGTGCGATGGTTAAATACGGAACATGATGATTAATCAATGCCACTTGTACAGCCGTAATTACAAATAATGGTATGGTAATACGAGACACATTTCGTCTGGTATACTCGGAAAGTCGGGTTTTGTGTCTCGATTACTATTTCCTTCGACTATCTATGCGGTAGTTATACTGACTCGTGCATTAATGTCATGCGATAATACTCATTGATACTTGTCTGGGCAGAATGTCCGTCGTTGTATTTGTAGGATGGGTAGTACAGTGATTTATCCTAGGTGCAGCATTATTGGCATCCGTCTTTAGATATAGATGCGTTTGCTCTGAACAATAAATACATGTTGGAATCCGGTGACCGGTCTCATACAATTGCAAAGGTTTGACACCACATCTTTTAACTCAATACGTATGCATGCCTGATTCATATACACATTTCTTTTCTCCTCTTCGTTTTGCCACCTCCCCTCTGCCCCTCTCCACACCACCCCCACACGCCCCCCCACCCCCGGTTATCAAGCCAGTCATGCCAGTGGAAAATTAAAAAAAAATAGTCTTCTCTTGGCCTGCAGATGGACATTTGTGAAGACCACTGCAGAAGCCGTTTATGGCTGATATTAGAGTTAAATGGTTAACCAACAATCAAATGACGTCAGAGGTATGTCAGAATAAGGATCTATCGTTAACTCAGGGATCGATTTCTAGCTACGCCTCGCTCATTTCTAGCTATGCCCCACCCATTTCTACCTATGCCCGCCCATGTCTTGGTAAGACCCCGCCTATGTGTTGTTCGCGTGGCGATCTATTTATATACTTGGCATCCTGATTTCACTGAACCAGAATTTCAAGGTGAACTGTTGAATATTTTGAAAGTAATTTAACTTGGTGCTGTTGCCGCCCATTAAATAGTAACGACATACAATCGATCGGTACATTTGACGGACTATTCGATGTTCACGACGGACATAGACACGGCCTTTATTACAAACTCTAATTGTGACGTAATTTAGTATGACGTAATATATTTGAGTGACCGATCGAAATCTCTCCATTACTTCGAATAATACAATATCTTGCTTATGACCAAACAGTTGACCAATAGTGTCAAATCTTATGACTAAGATTGGCAAAGAAACATAGAGACACAGCTAACATTGCGCTGGGTCAGTTAGCGGTTATCCTTCAGCGGGAGCTAGTGTATCAGGCACCCGGTAACTGGTCAACCTGCCTAAAAGAAGCAGAAGAAACATAAGAGCACGGCGAAAGTCTAGCCAGCCACTTCTGCTCTTGTTGGGCCTTCTCAGCTGTCTGCGGCTAAGAAGGCAATGAAGGTAGTGGAGTCTCCTGCCCAGCCTAGTGGCCCTGATCGCCCGAGAGGTGGGAAGGCCAAGGGCAAGGGCAAGGGTAAGTCCGCAAATGGCGGAAAGAAGGAAGTGAATCGTACCTGAGGGTGTGTAGCTCCCTTCATATCCGTCTGGACCGCGCCTGTGCGACAGGAACACAGGAACCGCGGTGCCAGTTTGGCCAGTCAAGCCAAGACCAAAATGGTTCCCTTTCTATCTCGGTAAGAGGGTGGGGTGGGTGGGTGTGGGAGGGGTGGATCGCGAGCCAGAGATCCGCATCAGGCGTCAATGCACCTATGGTGGGTGGGAGGCTCATGCACTTCGTCGAGGCTTGGCGATGTGTGACGTCAGACAGTTTGTTCCTGGGATGGATATCCCAGGGATACCTGCCAGAGTGGTGGGATTTCCCGACACAAAATCTGTCTTTGGCACCTGTCTGGACTCCCGACAGATAAGTTAGAAGCCATTCAAAACGAAGTGTCACGTTTGCTTCTGATCGGAGCAATAACAACAGCAAACCAGGGCACTCCAGACTTCTATCCAAACATGGTTCTTGTCCCCAAGAGCACATGGGATAGAGACCCGTACTCAAACTCCGGTCATTGAATTGGTGTATCAATTCGCCTCAGTTTCAGATGGAAACTCCGATATCGGTAATGGCAGGGTTGAGGAAAGGAATGTGGTGTATGTTAATCGATCTGAAAAATACATATTTCCACATTCAAATGAACAGGGGTTGGTACAGGTTTCTGAGATTCTCGTTTCAGATTCAGGTATGGGAGTGTGTAGTCCTCCCATTCGGCATGTCGACAGCTCCAAGGGTTTTCACCAGAGTGGACCTAGCGGTGACAGCGTTTCTCAGAAGTGAGAACGTGGTGCTTCACACCGACATAGATGATTGGCTTATCAAGACGGACACGCCAGCCATGTTAGGAGTGGATAATGTTCTGACTCTGAAATTGCTTTCAGATCTAGGCTGGATACTCAACAGGGAGAAATCCGAGTTGATGCCCATTCACCACTTCGTTTATTTGGGAATGCGATTTGATCTCGAGGAAGGCAGGGTTTACCCGTCAGAGCCCAGAGTGGTGTCTCTGGTAGCCATCCTCAAGAGTTTTTGCTTGGGAAACCACATTCAGGCAAGGAGGTTTCTTCAGATGATGGGCATGATGGTCTCCATGGAACAGGTAATCCAATACACTGCTCTAATGTGAAGACCTATCTAGTTGTATGTGGCGTCTCTGTGGAAGCAGAGAACATAACCCCTGTCAAAGCTGGTACCAGTTTTGGAGCCAATAATGCTGCATCGTGTATGGTGAAAGGAGCGTCAGAATCTCCTAGTAGGAGTTTCGCTTCACCTACTCCACCCAGCTGTCCGTGTACACGGATGCCTCGCTGGAGGAGTGGGGGCCTGCCTGGGAGAAGACCAGGTTTTGGGCACATGGACTCTCCAAGAGAGTCAGCTGCATATGAATCTGGTAGAAATGATGGCAGTCGAACTGGCATTGGAAAAGCTTCTTCCAGAAGTCAGGGGCACGGTGATATTGATACGGTCGGACAATTCTACAGTGGTTTCATACATAAATCGCCTAGGCCACCCACACCGTGTATGAAGGTGTGGCACTTGATTCAATGGTGAAGGAATTACTCAGTTGTTTTGAAAGCAGCTCACATTCCTGGGCGATTGAACATTTTGGCAGATGCTTTGCCTCGCAGGCAGAGCATTCTGCCAACAAAATGGTATCTCAACCATACAGTTCTACAAAGGAGCTTCGAGCATTGTGGCAAACCAAACGTGGACTTGTTCGCCACAAAGGAAAATGCTCAAATCGTGAATTATGTCTCGCTGATTCAAGATCCAAATGCCGTCGATACAGATGCTCTGGCGATAAGCTGGAGAGGGATGCACGCTTACGCGTATCCGCCCACCATTCTTCGACCAAGGTTGTGGAGAAGATCAGAGAGGAGCCGTGCCTGATTCTGCTAATAGAGCCGTTTTGGCCGAGGAGGGCGTGGTTCGCGGATCTCTTGGATCTGCTGGTGGGAAATCCAGTGCAGCTGCCCGAGATTCCGGACATAATCTCCCAGGCCAAGGGCCGCTTCCTACACGAGTGACCCAAACTGTTCAAATAGATTGCGTGGATGTTATCAAACAACGTTCCACGTCAGAAGGCTTTTCCGAACAGGCTGCGAGCTTCATCGCAGCCGCGAGAAGGAGGTCAAACTTCAAGTCATATAACCACAAGGTTAACAAATTTGCAGAGTGGTGTGAAGGAAAGGGTATTGATCTCTTTCAATCCACTATTCAGCAAATAGCAGACTTTCTCTGTAAGCTGTTCTTTACAGGACTGGGTCCTGCCACAATTGCTGGATACACGTTAGCGTTGGCATCAGTTATCCCTTGTTTAGCCAACAGGGATAGTCCAGAGGTGGCCCAGTTAAATGTGATGGTGAAGGGAATGAGCAATCTCCGACCGAGACAACCGGTAATCATTCCAACCTGGAGTCTATCTTTGGTGCTTAATGTACTGGTCAAGCACCCTTTCGAACATTTGGGTTTCGGCTAGTCTAAAGCATCTGACTCTAAATGCGGGTTTTCTATTGGCAGTTTCCTCAGCAAGAAGGAGCAGTGAGATTCATGCACTTTCAGCAGAGAGGAACCGATTTATTGTCTCCCGAGAGGGTCTGCGATTGCTACCAACAGCAGAGTTTATGTCGAGGAATCAATCTTTGAAATATCCCGGCAAACTAATCAGTATACCAAAGCTAATAATGTTTAACATGATGCCAGTGCCTGGTGCCCAGTCCGTGCTATGGCCAAGTACAAAAAACAGTCGGACTCTCTACGGTCAAATGATAGCCATCTGTGGATCTGCCATAAGAATCCATATGGCGCCGCATCCATGGATACTATCTCTCGTTAGGTGGTCGAATGCATTCAGACTACCCACGAGATGGCGACTGGGCACCAGGTGCAATGTCTAGGGCTCACGATGTTAGATGAATTGCCGCCTCGACCGCCATATGCAATGGTGTCCCGTTAGAGTGCCTCATGGTCATTGCACAATGGCACTGTGAGCCCTCTTTCATGGATTACTATATGAGGGGCATGTCAGAATCCGCCAATCCACTCGCTTTAGCTGTTTTGAAACGGTGGTCTAGTGGCCACACTGTTCATCTCCCTTTTGATAACTTTGAAAAGCAAAAGTAGTAAGAACAGACATGGTCAAGCGAGAGGAATTCAACGGTATCGGACACGTTTGGTCGAAAGTGTGTTGGTTGATGGCTCCACGCCTCGAATCCATAATTCATGAGGTAATTCAAGTGTGACATTTTTTTTGTATTATGCTTATATATCATGATCATTCATCTTATATATTCACGCTCATTGCCAGGCGTATATGTGTAAAGACCTGTTAACCCTCTTCGCACATTTGTGTTTCAGGCGAGATGCATGATCGTGAGTTCTCTCCCTTTTTAGGAGAAAGGCGGGGTGTGGGGTGTGTGTGTGTGTGTGGGTGGACCAGTGATGCGAATGTGTTTCAGTCCCAGAACCTTTCGGCCCTTTTAGGTCTCCGTACGTCAAGTTTAGGTCTAAGTCCTTCCCACCAGGCTGCCAACTAAATATGGTGTTATCAATGAGTAATGTAATGATAAGTATTGATCGAAGGAGAATGAAGGAACATTCAATTTCCCTTTCTCCGAGATCTAACAATACTTACCATTACATTACGGACCCTGCCTCGCAGCCCACGGAGGCAAGCCATGGCTATTCTCTTGTTTGGTAGCTATGCAAACAATATGAGTGTCTCTGACAGGCGGGTACCCGGTTGTTGGACACCGGGTACCCGGTTCCAGGAGCCGCTAAAGCTTACTAAATCAGATTCCTAGAGTCAGCTATTAGGATAGCTGTATTATCAATGAGTAATGTAATGGGAGGTATTGTTAGATCTCGGAGAAAGGGGCATTGACATTTCCTTCAAGCTCGGAACTTCCTGACTATCAATTTCCGGAACAGTGTACAGGTCAGCTGTTGAATATTCTGAAACTAATTTCGCTGGGTGGTGTTGCTGCCTATGGCAGTCAAATTAGTTTCAAAATATTCAACAACATGTTTATTAAATAGTATAGCCATACAATTCTTACAACGTGTCAGACTTTTAAGAGTTAAAGACAGGCCGTATAGAATCGTGTATGGCGTAGTGAGCATGACGTCATCGTACACGCCGCTTAGCTGATTGCAACGTCATATGACGTCATTACTCTGGAAAGGTCTATTTGATCAACAGATGAAAACAACACCAACCGTCACTAGTAAACTGATATTAGCTTGCTAAACATAGACTTCTCGTCTACTGTTATTAACCTATCGCGCGTTAACTTACGAAGCCTGTCAACGCATTTCGTATATGACGTCACAAAAATATCGCATATTTCGGTATGACTTCAGATACCTGAGTAACAGATCGGACGCCTCTATCAGATTGCTTGCCATCCCCGCATGGCTATCCTATCATAGTGGGATGCTTATCATACACACGCATTGTGCTTATCTCCATGTTATTTATTTATATTATAAACTCATATGAGAATTACAACTTCTGAAATTTTCCAATATCGGTGCACATATCAAGATCCTATATATTGTCAGGTATGTTAAAAAAAACATGCGGTGTCCATAAGCCACTACACTTCGACAGCAGCCTCGTTTGTTATCATCGTAACACAAATGGTTGACTCATTTTTTAAAGAGAGATAAATTATATCCTGATTTTCTGCATCTGGAAGATAAAATCTTTCTTTAAGTGGAGGTGGGAAGACGCATGCCATTTATATTGGGTGTTCGGGGATGCCTGGTTTGTATAGGCCATACTATCACAATCAATTGACAGCGAGCTTCGCCTCATAATAAAGCGCCCGTGTACTGGCATTTAGGTCGGTAATACATCCAAATGAATAAATTATAGCAATCGTCAAGGTGTGTAATCATCATTCCGCTCCCTTGTGCAATGTGTTTGAAAATACTGGTGCATGTGCCAAATTGTTTCCCAATATATAAAATAACTGTTCTTGTGGGGAACAGGAATAATGAACTGGTTATTGAATGCAATCAGCGAGAGGTGATAATCCAGAAATTCATCTTTCAGAGAATGAGTTCTGATATCTCACCTGGGAGTCGGTAATAATATGGGAGTAAGTCGTTTCTATTCTCGAAGCAATATATTCTGTACAGGGAGCCATTCCTAGCCATATGTCTATACTGCGCATCTGTAGTAAAGCTTCGTCCAACGTGTAACTGCGGCGGAAGGTACTGGAAACGTTGAAACCTGAATTCCCAGAATTTTGAATTGTAATGTAACAATAAAAGTTAACCGTTGAATATTTTGAAACTAATTCGGCTGGTGGATGTAGCTCCTAGTCAAATTAGTTTGACAATATTCAACATAATGTGTTCGGCGTTGACAAATCGTCAAATACATACAATTTGTATACATTGGTGAAGGACATTCAAATGTTCCCGGCGGAGCTACCCCATTTGGTTGTGACCCCACCAAACGCGTGATGTAAATGATTATAACTTCAGACACTTAAGTACCAAGTCTGATACCTCCATTCCAGAAGCAAGACACATATTATTACACGATGTGCGTGATTTGGGTTCCGTATCACCTACTGCCACTGAAGTCCAAGATCGATCTGGACATTACCCTAACCGTCAGACACGCGCAAGATCATGATACATTTGTCTTTAACGGTTGGCATGATATGGTAGAAAGATGCTTACATGAGATCGGGTGGCTGTGGATCCCGCACCCCAACCCCCATACCATCTCATGTAAACATTCCCCTATCGGACAGCCTGATGATTCAGATTACGAAGCTCGAACATTGCCTCTAGTCTGACGTGTAATTGCGACCACATATTATAGACTTTTGCTGACAATTAATGCCATTCTTGATCCAACATTTCAGCTATGTGTGACTGTTATTAATAGTCTATGCCAAATTATCAGCCGAGATTTGAGGACCCGATAGGGAAACGGCATCGGCATATCATTTTAGACGTTACTTTTGCTTATATTAATGCCATGTATACGACGGATATAATTTTATTTGCGCGCTAAATTCTAAGAATAATATGGCTTACACTTGTTGATTCAATAAATATCTCCAACTTCCTTGCTTATTTGCATGTGTGGATGCGCATAAATTCATGCGCATGCGCATATCTGTGTGAGCGTGAGAGGGAGAACACGAGCGAGAGCGAGAGAGAGAGAGAGAGAGAGAGAGAGAGAGAGAGAGAGAGAGAGAGAGCGAGAGAGAGAGAGATGGAGGGTGTGGGGGATGGAGAGAGAGCGGAAGGAAGGGAGAGAGGGTGAGAGAGAGAGAGAGAGAGAGAGAGAGAGAGAGAGAGAGAGAGAGAGAGAGAGAGAGAGAGAGAGAGAGAGAGAGAGAGAGAGAGAGAGAGAGAGAGAGAGAGAGAGAGAGAGAGAGAGAGAGAGAGAGAGAGAGAGAGAGAGAGAGAGAGAGAGAGAGAGAGAGAGAGAGAGAGAGAGAGAGAGGACAGAGACAGAGAGACACACAGATCGAGGCATTATTACCTTAGAATCAGTCCGATGTTTAATATATTATTGTTAGACGTTATAGGTAGATTGCTTTTAATAATGGACGAAAGCAACTTTTCAACAGATGTGTCAATTCCACAATCATAAAGCCACTAGGCAATCTACTGACAGGATTCGGGAAGTTACTTTATAAATGAAATGCAAGAATATAAATCCCTGCATGTACCATGGGTATTGGAAATCCGTGATCACATCTATTACGATCATTTGGACACAATGAAGCACTAGTCAGTGAGTTCAGAGATCGATCGAACCCAACACGGATGTCGTGCGGATGGAGCTTAGATTGAGATGGGTCGGTCATAGCTAAAACAGGCTCGACATGTTCCAGCAACAATATCCAGTCCAATTAGTTTTAACATATTGAAAACAATATTTATCAAATTCTAAACCAGTTTTCTGATTCGGCGTTTCGGGTTCAGTGTGTCAATACCCGAGTGGCAGAAGTTGAGAATATTGAACATGATTAGGCACTACAAACTCTATGGACTATTAGGCGGTGTTCTCACCAGAGAACTACTTAATCCGAAGTAAGGTGGATCGATCACAAATATTAGTCTCATTGTCATAGCGTATATAAGTGTGAAGGCTTACACAAGTAAAAAGAAATGTTGTGATCGCTTGGCCATACTTCGGAATAGCTCTCTAGTGTGAACACCGCCTTAGCTACGGAGTACGTTATCGGGTATAGAGCTTTACTACACGAGGTAAACAGATCTCGTGCTGGAGTTTGGGGCTATCGTTGCTTTGTATGCTAGAATACATGTTCTGTTTGTACTAGCTAGCCACTGATAGCTGCACCTACTAATGGATGAGTACAGCACACCTTCGAAGTGATTTAATTTACCAAGTTTCCCAAACAAATTAAAACGTACTGTTGAAGATTTTTAGAATGATTAGATTGAAAGACATTGCTACTGTAGTTCGGATCCACCGGTTGGGTACCGGCCGTACCCAGCTAAGCCGGTATGCACCGCCCATCCTGGATTCGGTCCTGAACACGCCCCCCTGGGTAGAGCCATAAGCGTATATGGGCCTATGGGAGAGATGGCGTTGCGAAAACGACTAAGTTCGTTAAAGCGAATAGTGCCCATGCGCGCGCTTAGATGCTATTTTTGAGGAGCACGTAGTTACGACCAAGATAGGATGACGCTTTAGTGTACCGAGATGGTACCCTGTAATCCCTTTTGATTACCTGTTCCCATTCACGCTGGCATTAATCAAGACCAGAATTCAACGGGCCTTTTAAATCTGTAAACCATTTCATAATTGGTTAAGAATGGCTGAGTTATCCACAGAAACCCCGTCTTGATTACCATGAAATATTGCTCTGACGTCATAACCACGTGGACGCAGAACTTCTAGAATGCTCTAGAACATTCGACTGTGCTATTATTAGCTACGGGTTGATTGGCTGTTTGCTCGGACGATGATTGGTTGGAGCCTGCGCCTGTGACGTCACCGAGGAGTATAAAAGGAGACACAATACAGAGATCGAGAGCATCCTCCGCCAGGGGCCGAATAGGTTGGACCTGTACCAGCTACTCATGAGCGACAGATATTATGCATATAACTTCACTTTCTGTCGCTGTCTCTCCCGTAGCTAGCAGTAAGCCAACCCACCGCACTAGAACAATTTTGTAAACACCCTACTTACTGGAGCAATTTGGAACTTTCTAATTACTGTTCCCGAAAATCAATATCTACTTCGGAACACACATTTGTGGTTATGCCTTTACGGCCTGAATATGTGATTCTACAGATGTAGAGGCAGGATGTTCTTTGATGGATGACTCGTCGGATCTGCCGGCCACGCCAAAAAGTGGTATTTCAACTGTCACCGCACTAATATCGTGTAGGTTCTTCTAATTTCGACCGCGTTAGACATCCTATTAGGCTTACAGTTCTGAGCGATGTACCTCTGCCCAGAGTGTTCTTGTGGGAATCTTGTTTGCGGAAAATAGCTTGCGGGAACCAACGTGCAGGAACTTTCCAGCTTCCTGAGCATGCATCAACGCACGTCAACTACGGAATGACGTATCAATTTCGGTAACACGGTAGCCTAACTTAAGAATGACTACCGAGTATTCAAGTAACAATTAATTATTTCGCTATATGTACGTCTCTAATTATATTGTATCCGTAAGAACGGTCCCGATGACTGTAACAGTCTTGCGGGGATACCTCTGCGGACATACGAGCCTGTGTGGTACCTCCGGGAGCCCCATGTTTAAAAGTTCATCTACCTGTCTCTATGTCTCGTATTTTCGTATGCTCTTATTTTAGTTTTATCTAGCATATTTATAATTGCTTAGGTAATATCATTGTATAGACTTATATGTTTAGGTCACCAAAATCAAATCTTGTAAGTCCATAGATCACGAAATTGCTATGGACAGGCATACTGGTGACACAATTTCCTGGGATGAGACTGTTGTATTTAATGTTCGCGACGATGGTCGCATGGCCCCACCGGAACGCTTGAGTTCCACCGGCCTTGGGAGCCGGTTTTTTGTTACTCCCAGGGCAGTCTCGTACAACGTCCGTCATCCCGAGACCGGATGCTAACCAGTGTCATCATTCGTCGCGCACTTGCGGCGCGGCGAGTCGACATGATACACCAGAACGGCCCGACACTACCCGTTGAGCTACCCTACCTCTCACATTTCGTATGCCTTTAAGACGTTACTTGCCTATCAGTTGAAAGGCAAACTGTTCAACCGCTATATGTAACAAACGAGCGTGTCCCTGGACAACTAGGCAAGGCCCCTGAATTCATACCATATTTAGGTAGAGGTGTATTTGGAGCTCTTGTAGGAACAGCTGGCCATATTGAAGCCTATCAGTTTCCAATTTATTTATACACTTGTTCGGCTGCATTTTGCAAAGCAGTTCAAATACACTATATATTACTAGACGGCACTACTGACACCGCTGTAAACTAAGGAATGCACTAAAGACGAAACACGCAATAGTTATGCAAATAACCTTAAAACTACAGAATCACACCCCTTAATTAACATCAACAATCACTAAAGGCTAACCACGAGATGGTTATATATTAGAAAAATGCTTGCCAGCTGGATGACTGCAGACAACATTTCCATGACATTTACCTCTAAATCTACTAAATATTCTGAAAACAATTTAACTGAAAAGTTGTTGGTGGCTCTCTCTCTCTCTCTCTCTCTCTCTCTCTCTCTCTCTCTCTCTCTCACTACATCTCTCTCCCACCCCCACCCTCTCTCTCTCTCTCTCTCTCTCTCTCCAAATCTATCGATCTCTCCATCCCTTACGCCCTTACGCCTCCAATCCCCCTCTCCCTCCATATGTCTATGTCTCTTTCCCTTTCTCCCTCCCTCCCTCCCGTCCCCCCTCTCTCTCTCGCTCTCTCTCTCCCTCTCTCTCTCTCCCCCTCTCTCCCTCTCCCTCTCGCTCTCTCTCTCTCTCTCTCTCTCTCTCTCTCTCTCTCCCCCTCTCTCTCTCTCTCTCTCTCTCTCTCTCTCTCTCTCTCTCTCTCTCTCTCTCTCTCTCTCTCTCTCTCTCTCTCTCTCTCTCTCATTATGTTAAAGATCTGTATTGCGCGAGTCGAGAAATAAGACATGACTGACTAAAATCTAGATTCTACATTCAGGACAGCTGTTTATCAGAACGTCATTATGTTCACCACAATTTAGGCCGAATTATGATTTTTTATTATATTATCAGATATGATATGATAGCAACGGCGCGTTATAATTATAGTTACATATTTGCTAGATAAAGCCAATACTATGGCCATGGAGGGATCCATTTCTAGCTATGCTCCGCCCATTTCTAGCTACGCCCCGCCCATTTAAAGCGATGCCCCGCCAATTTCTAGCTAAGCTCCGTCCATTTCTACACCTCCACCAACGCTTTACGCGTGTTGGGATCGATTTATATACTTTGAATCATGAATAGGCAGCAACAGCACCCAGTCAAATTAGTTTCAAAATATTCAACAGCTTACATGTATAGATTGCTGGAAATTCAGATTTAGGGACTTCGATCGATCCCAACACGGACAGAGCGTGGGCGGGGCTTGGTTTGAGATGGGCGGGGGTATAGTTAAAACTGGATCCATCCATTATGACAGTGACGTAAAACCTCCCCCTGATAAAGCCAGAGCTGTATTGGCCTAGTACTGGCATGGTAGCATGGTATTATCTGAGTAATACATCCCATTAATGAACGTGAACCATGACCCTGATTCAGATCTCTGGCGCAAACCAGACATTTCAACATGTAGGGCCTAGGCATATTAGCAATACAGTTACCAACATTAAACGTAATCATATCACTATGGCTGCGACTTCTGACTATACATTAGATAAAATTCTGATAATAAACTACTATTTTATATTTCTACGGCTTAGTTTCACTGTTCTATACATGGCGTAGAGGCCTATACATAAATGCAAAATCAAAGTGTGTATCACGGATACAATGACCTTGACCTCATGAGTAGCAATGCCATTGTGCTGCACCTACTTGTTATATTTTGTTCCAATAAGCTTGATGAATCCTGAAATAAAAACATGTTGATCTAAACAAAAGATTATAAACTTGAAAAATGGCCATGACCTTATGATTGTCATGTAATGGACCTTTCCATTTTAGCTATGACCCGCCCATCTCTATCTAAGCTCCACACACCTCGCTCGTGTTCGGATCGATCGGTCTCTGAACTCCCTGACTATCGATCTCAAGAAAACTATACAGGTAAGCTGTTGAATATTTTGAAACTAATTTGACTGGGCGCTGTTGCTGCCTAAGGCAGCAACAGCGCCCAGTCAAATTAGTTTCAAAATATTCAACAGCATGTGCTCACAAATTGAGGTTGTAATAAAGTCTTATTGCTATTTAGGTATCGTCTTTACGCCATCTGGTAAATTTAAAGCTGCGTGTAAAAGACTGGCCAGAGCAGACTTTATTCAAATGTATAGTTATCAATATCAGAAATAATGTTTTAACAGCTTTCACGCTATTCCATTCTTTAATTTTACCCATCTTATCGTATTGTGCAGAAATTTGGGCACCCTTTTACATCAAAGGCATCCATGAACATAACTACATGCAATTAGGAGATATTGAACCCTTCGGAAAGGTCGTAATTAGCTTCTGTAAATATATACTGGGGTTAATAGGAAAGCTACTAATGCTGCTGTAAGGGGTGAACTCGGGTAACATGCCTTACTCACTACGCTCCTCACACAATCAGCCAAATTTTGGATGAGAGCATATGACATTGACTCTGAGACAATAGTTCATCAAGCCTATATGCACTCGTATTCCTCATTATAAGAAGATAACTGGGCTAGCCATTTAAAAAATCTATGGACTAGCTTTAGCTTCGAAGAAATTTGGACCAACCAAAGCATCAGAAATGAAAAGACATGTGCTAAATTAACTAACCGATGCCATGGAGTCTAGATACAAATCAAACTGGCTGATCCGTGTAAACAGAGATGTCACAGATCGAATTGGTACATCTCAACGTGGGTCTAAACTTAGGCCATACCAAACATTAAAAGCAACTTTAACATGGAGAATTATTTATTAACTGAACACGATTTTTCTAGGCGAAATTTGTTTGCCAAACTCAGAGTCAGTGCACGTGATTTCCAGAGAGAAGTGGGGAGACATACAATTCCCCAAAACTCCTGTAGATAAAAGCGTATGTTCGCTATGTAACATGCAAGCTGTTGAGGATGAGACATTTTATTCTAAAATGCCCATTTTATCACAGTTAAAGACCATTGATAGAGAATTACCTTAATGTTTTGTAAGTTTTACTTCCCTCAGTGAACAGCACAGATTTGTGTTCATAATGTCCTACAATAACGGTCACACTGAGGTCTGCAAACCGGTACTAAAATATGATACACGTCGTCGTCGTCATCATTATTATAATTCCTAGTATTATCATCATTATTATCATCATTAATATTTCAAGAGGTCAATAATGCTGTGTATTGTACAGGATCAATCATAGGCTAAACATAGGCTAATACTTTAGCCAGCACAATGCATCTCCATATATTTATATTAACTCATTTCCTTCGAAATTAGATCCGCAGCCTGCTGAATACTTTGTAGGCACTCTGGTGTAGTAGACGGTTCAAGCAAATGGTTCCCCGGGATTAGGTACCAATGGACCATTCCGGAGTAATGACGTCATATGACGTCATACTCATCTAAGCGGTGTGTAGGATGACGTCATAATGATTACGTCTTCAACTATTAAAAGTCCGACACGTTGGAAGAACTGTATGTCTCCACTATCTAATAAACATTGAATACTTTGTTGAATATTTTGAAACTAACCTGACTGGACGCTATTACTGCCATAAGCAGCAACAGCACCCAGTCAAATCAGTTTCAAAATACCCAACAGCTTACATGCATATTTTTCAGGAAATTGATAGTCAGGGAGTTCAGAGATCGATCGATCCTAACACGAGTGAGGTGTAGGTGGAGCTTGGCTAGAGAGGGGCGGGGCATAGCCAAAAATGGAAAGGTCCATTGTGTCTACATTCAGTGGAGGCTGTCAACAAAGTAGCCAGTAGAGACTCGGAAAGCGGAACAAACAGATTCCATCTAAATAGAATGAAATGTGTCAATAATGTAAATGGCAACATGCAGGTTTACCCTCATAAATATGCAGTGCTAATACGGTTGAGATGTATTGATTTCATAAAAACTAATACAGTCGAGATGTACCGCACTCACAATATTAACATTAATAACGTTTTACATTTTCAAAATAATTATACTGCATGATCAGTGGAAACTTAATTTCTCCTAGTTTGAAAGTCATGAAGTATGTCAGATCAGAATCAGTACTGTTATTCCGACTATGTCAAAGTGTTTTTTATTATTGTTCGTGCACAATTCTGTTATATCCTTTGTGCGCTGTGTCAGGGCAGGTCTTGGTTCATGACGCGGTCGTGTTCGTTGCGTGGATGATTGAGCAGCTACACTGCCCTGAGGATGTTTTGTACTCATGTAGTCCTCATGGTATTGTTTTAAACCTAGTATTGGATTCATAACCGTTTTGTAACTCATAATTAGCTGTGAGAGACCTAGTCTGTTTAAGTGCACCCCATCATTCACAAATAGCTTGCTGTCAACTGATTAGATACGTTAATGTGAGATTATATGCGTACCTAACGTATGCGTAAATCTGTAAAACTCTTCAGCCTTCTCTCTGTACGCTAATATGAGGATGGGTGTATCAAACCGACGAGGGAGTGCATGAGAAATACATATTTCTGCACCATTGAAATGATCTTTACACAACGAGTCCAGGTTTTTGGTTGAATGCTTGCAGACATCAATACTTTTGCTACACAGACAGTTATCTGCCACATGTAACACAGCACACTTTGGTTTTATATCACATGATCGGACAAAATCTGCTGCACTGTTGATACTCTTGTCGTCCAGACACACAACGTGACAGCTTTTGTAGCGATACATCTTTTCTATTCGAATGTTTCGAACACGGGAATTCCCAATGATGAGTACATCACAATCATGGACGCTTGATCTTTCAGATTGCACAGGCATTCGTCTAGAATTTGACACATTTTGTGGCGAGATCGGCCTAACATGTTTCTGTGGTGTGCCTCTTGCGTTTCGAAACCTTTGCTCTCTAGAAGTAGTGAGAACTTTGAACTGATTGGAACGTTCATACATGCTAGATTTGGTAATTCTCGGTTGATATTTGACTATTACGTGTTTATGTCGTTTCATCTGGCTTGGCGGAGCCATTATCGTAGTTGGCTTTCGAAAACCAAATTTGTAGTTGGTTGATGTCAGATCTTATGTCAGTCAATTGTGTCTCCATATCATTAGCAGCTTTTACTTTTGTGTAGCTAAGTTCATCAACCGATTTTACCTTTGATTTCAGTTGGCTATTGAGAACTGTAAGTCTATGTACCTATTGGTACATGGGAGAGGCGGAAAACCGCCTCGGTAATCTAGCAGAGCGCTCTGGAGCGCTTTCCCTACTGCACGAGCTCATGGTCTCTCATTAAAGTATCTTACGTCATAATCACATTTCTCAATTATTAGCTGACGTCACAGTGAGAACAGTGTAAATCTGTCAAGAATGTGGCAATGGTATATCACGAAAGTGTCTGAATTGTATGTCGTTGATATATGTACGATTTACTAAACATTTTGTTGAGATTTTTAAACTAGTTTGGCTGGTAGCCGTTGCTAACACAGTTGCAAAATATTCAGGAGCTTACCTCATGGCTCAAAGAATTAAAATCAAATACGTGTACAAATTCTTAGCTAATCTTAGCTAGAAATTGGCGGGCAAGAGATTGAAACGAGTCCCTCTATGTCCCACCAGTATGCTGCAAATAATCATGTGACAGGAGGGACTGACCAACCCATTCGCCAATTAGCTAAATGATAGCAAAATTGAGATCTGGCTAACAGAAAGCTGGATTGGCTCAATACTTCGCTAATGATTAAAATCATATTTTTATGCATAATTTCTAAGTAGAGAATCATTAAAATTAACTTTGAAAAACATCTTAAGATAAATAGTAGTTATATTATACTTTTATTGTGACAAAGTACGTCCCGAAATCTTAATATCTTAGAAAAAAACCCATCATAGGCCAGCTGTTGGATATTTTGAGACTAATTTGACTTGCAGCAGCTTTCAAACAAATTAGTTTTAAAATATTCAACGCAATCTTGTATTTAGTATGTAACGGTGAAAGATCGTAGACATTGGAAAACATTGGCTAAAATTGTTCAGATTTGGCTAAGAAAAAGGGTAGTTGGCTAATCTATTGGGCAATAATTTGTGAAAGCCAAGTGTGTACCTATGCGGTGTCGACTACTGGGTAGTAGGCGGATCTTTTTAATACTCCGGCCCATGGTCTCGCTTGTGGATTTGCCATAGCGGCTCTGTGGTATTCCAGCGAATATGACAATCTAGATAATAGCTTGTCGATTAGCCATATTCCTCATTTCCCTAGTCTAGTACTGGGCAGTTCAGTGTTACATGACTTCCTGCTCATATAAAGGTATACACAGTGTTTATTTGATTGCTAGTTAATAATCTTTGATGCCATGGGGTCGACAACATGAACACAGACATCAAAATTGCGTCTCTATCTTTAACTGTTTCTGAGTCACGTAGATATTGCGATTTACTTCCCTATGGATGGCGGCCATATTGGATTTGAGTCGGTTGGATGGGTAGTATGAAAACTGGTTATTCTCCGGGATTATCTTATTTTAATTATCGGTAACTAAATTGTAGAATTTCTGACCAATTCCTAAATTAAGGATTTAGCGGAACAAATGCACTATGGCAAGCGAAATGAATGTTCATCAACTGAACATACAACTAGTTTAACGATCAGTCTTAGTGTAGTATGTGTTTGTTTTAGAGCACTTGCAACAAAGTGATTATTTGTTGTTGTGTATTATTAGCAACTATGAAAATAAAACCAAACAGTATTAGGCTAAACAATAACTAGCCATAAACTGTTCAATATGGTATTTATATTAAGTCAAACCTTTACGTCCACCTGACTTTTGGCACCATAAAATGGTAGGTCCTTAAGGTATGTGGTTGTAAGACCACGTGCCTTAATTAACCATCATCTATGGCTCCAAAAGTCAGGTGGTCCTATAGCAAGTTAGCTGTGTTAAGCGACGACCTGTTTATAGTGTCTGATTGTTTGTTCTCCATAAGGTGGTCGCTTAGGACAGGTTTAAATGTGTATCTATCCTGTTGTGTATGTATATAAACTGTGGCCAAATAGGATGAGGGGAAACATTAACCTTGAAGGATTGCATTATACATGTTTTCGCAATACACGCACGCGTTGTTTGCGTCTTAACATCAATCTTCGTTGATTCACGTCTTCCGTCCGTATATAAGCTATTCTGTTTTATTTTTGTTGGCTTTGTTATTCATTTCTCTTCAAAGAAGATATTTTGTTGCGGTTACATTGGTTAATTATTGTCGGTGACAGGAAGTAACCAATGAAATTTCAGGAAGTAACTTCTAGGAAGAGAAAAGAATAACAACGAAACGAGCGCAATAATTTTTGATTGATTGATTTAATTATTTATTATTACTAATAAAATGCCTCTAATTTTAAGTCACGGTATCACGTGATATTCCAATAGGTATAGGGCCTAACTATTTTGGGAGATACTATCACTGAGACCGTGCACTAAAGCATACTTTGATTGAACTGCGTTACAAGTTCAGGAATGGTAACGCCTTCACTCTCTATCAAACCTGTTTATAACAGCCACTTGTTTTGGTGGTTCTGTAAGACAGGGGGTTGTAACACTAACCCCTTTAAGCAACCACAATCTTATGACCCTCACCCAAGTCACCCCGCCACCCATGAGAAGGCATTTAGTATGAAGTTCTTGTAATAATAATTTTAGTAGCGTATGTGCTATTTTATCCACTTAGTTGATTTAGTTATGACTTTTAATGTTGTCTTCAAATCGTATCGTGACAGCTTTATCTTTTTAATTTCCGTGGTATCAATTTTCCCGCCATTTGTACGTGCTTGGAGACTATGTCGTTGTTATCTCAATCCTGCTTTTAGTGACAATCCACCTTTTACTCTCATTATACCTTTCCACTTTATCCACCCATCACATGACGTCATAATCAACTACGTGACGTGTAGAATGACATCATAATGAATGACGTCATTATAACGTCATGAATGACGTAGATAGGTACGTCACGAACACATATTTGAAGACGAACTATGCGTTGTTGTACGAATTGTATGTCTTTACCATTCAATACAACATTCTGTCAGCAACAGCGCCCAGTCAAATTAGTTTCAAAATATTCAACAGCTTACCATTATAGTTTTCAGGAAATTGATAGTTAGGGCATTCAGGGGTCGATCAATCCCAACACGGCGAAGTGTGGATGGAGCTTAGCTAGAGGTGGGCGGGGCATAGCAAAAACTGGAAAGCTCCATTGACAACCGTCTGCACGGCTTATCTTTGCTTTTAGCCAATCTGAACACGAACTGTTTCTAAGAATTATAAACATGAACATGAACTCGCCCCAATAAATCCAAGCAAATCTAAAACACGAATTCTTGATAATAAATTTAGACACGAACTGGACATTCAATATACCAACCTGCGCTATTGCCGATGTAAAGCAGCTAATATCTCCGACGAACACTTTCAGCCATAACAGCTTGTAATTTTGTAAGCGATCAAATTTCGCAACAACTAATACCACAACGCGACTTCAGTCATCGTGACCAATGCACGACACAACCTTGCAACTCGACTTACTCAGTGGTGTGTACAAGATTTGAACTGTCAATATAAAGAACAGAACTGAAACCGTCAGTAACTCCTAACCACATGTCCATGTTTCTCTGCTGTGCACGGGCACACCACACTCGTCTAGTTAACATTAGTCGCCAAGTACAGAGTATGACTAGCCAGCTATGGATGACGAACACGAAGGTGGCTAGGTCCTACAGCCAGTACAAGTTCAACAACAACAACAACAACAACAACAACAACAATAACTACTACTACTACTACTACCACTACTGCTACTACTACTACTACTACTACTACTACTACTACTACTACTACTACTACTACTACTACTACTACTACTACTACTACCGCTACCGCTACCACTACTACTACTACTACTACTACTACTACTACTACTACTACTACTACTACTACTACTACTACTACTACTACTAGAATGTGATAATTGTTTTTGAATTGGGGTCCCCTTATTTCCCTGGGCCCTGGATTGTATCCCCATTAGCCCTTGCCGTAACCAGGATCTGTCGGTAGTGACCATTTCCCCTCTCTGACCAATGGAATGTCATTTCTACCAAAAAATAAAAAATTGTAACTGTGGACCATATATGGGGTAACTTTCATGTTTAAGAGGAATATGACCAGAAATCTTTGGGACAAAAGGGTAACATCTTAGCCAGGTTTGGTGCTAATGGGACATTTTTCACACGGAAATTTGGGTCGCTCAAACAAACATGGGTGTATCCACAATTTAATAACACGTGTAAGTGATTTCTCCATGAGTCCAGAATTTGTTCGGACCAAAACTACAAAAACTCCAAACTTTTAATCGAGAACAAAAAAGAAGACGAAGAAGAAGAAAAAGAAGGCAGCAATAATGATCCTGAGTACTTGAGTTGACACGCAGATTATTAAAACTGAAAACTGAATGAGGTACATCATGACATTTCTGTCTCTCTGTTTGTCTGCCTGCCTGCCTGCCTGCCTGCCTGCCTGCCTGACTGCGTGCCTGCCTGCCTGCCTGCCTGCCTGCCTGCCTGCCAGCTTGTCCGCCCGCCCGGTAGCCAAGCCACACGCTCACCCGCCCGTCCGGCCGTCTGTCTGTCTACCTGCTTGCCTGCTACCCTGCCTTTCTGCCTGCCTGTCAGTATGCCTGCCTGCTACCATGTCTTCCTGCCTGCCTGTCTATCAATAAAAGAGCATTCAACACACACCAACCATATATGATATCACATAAAATGTCCATATTTGATTGGTTTGGATCGAGTTTATTAAATAATGACATCATAATTGTGTCGGATCGTTAAATACTCGGAGAATACTATCCAATAATACGCGGAACTTTACATGTTCCAGATTGTTCAGACAAATGCCATGGCGGTCGGCCTTCATACTCTTCCTCTTGTATTGCACACACCAAGTCACGTTCACACCTATGATGTTAACACAAATAACATAATATATTAAACGTGATTGCTGTATTGGTGACGCGACATTGTAAATCCCCATGTTCACCACTTTGACCTTTTAACCCACACAGTCGACCCCACCCCCACCCCGGAAGCCAAATGTAAATGTTCTTTAGCATTCTGCAATCATGTGGGCAATCCACATACCAGATTAGCTTGAATTCGACCAATGTTTTCGGAGGAGTTGCACTACAATCAATTTCTTAACGTGTTAACACCCACTCCAATTGGCCCAATACATGTATATAACATTTATAATATACATTGACTATAAGTTGTTGTGCCAATGTTGACCCAACAACTGCAACCCAAACTAATTTTGCCACTGTGATGCCAACGTTGGCCTAACACATGCATATAGCATTTATAATATGCATTGACTATAAGTTGTTGTGCCAATGTTGACCCAACAACTGCAACCCAAAATAATTTTGCCACTGTGATGCCAACGTTGGCCTAACACATGCATATAGCATTTATAATATGCATTGGCTATTAGTTGTTCGGCCAACATTGGCCCAACAACTGTAAGCCAACTGTAACTGTGCCACTATTTTGCCAATGTTGACACAACACATGCATACAACATTTATAATATACACTAGCTATCAGATGTTTGGCCAGCATTGCCATAACAATTGTAATCCACATGCAATTTTGCCATTGTTATTCCAATGCTGGCCCAACCCTGCATCGCAAACGGCGACAATTGCCAATGTTGGATCAATGTCCAATAGCCAACAGTGACCATGCCAACCATCATGAACATTGGCCCAACATAGTAATGTTATCTGGGTAGTGTAATTGCTGATAGTTTAAAAACTGCAATGTTAAACGAAAAGAAGAGGGTGCGCTATTGATATGATAACCTCAGGTAACCCTCAGGTAAATTCGGAACGCAGGTTTCCCATATGTCCAGATTTTCATATTCATCCTCCGCAATTTCTAAGACTGCTGCTGCGTTGCATGGAACTGGCTCATCATCTCATGCGTTGACCAGTGCTTGTCTAGTCGTGATTCCAATTACTTTACTGTCAGAGGACTCACCACTTCTTATGGAAGGCTGTTTCTTGCCTAAGACTACCAGCCAATTTCCTCTTATAAATTTTCAAATTGCAGCCTCACGTTGTTGTCTTTTCTCTGATTGGTATGTGAAGACAAACGTCACTGTTATATACCCCTCCAATCATCTTATAGATCATATCCCCATGCAGTCTTCGATAAATGAGAGTTGACGCTTCTGAAGCTTCCTCAGCCTGTCTTCATAGCCTAAGTCCTTTAATTCTGGTACATTGGTGTAGCCAGGATTTTTAATTAGGGGGATCTGCCACAAAAGCGGAAGGTCTGGTGCTAAATATGCCCTCTTAGTGGGCTGGAAACTTATCTTATTTTTACCCAATTTTTTCTGAAAAGGTCAAATTCTACACTTACAATATTACAAGCTGATAAGTTATGTCTGCCTGTGAGATTGTAAGTGTAGAATTTGACTTTTTCAGAAGAAATTGGGTAAAAATAGAATACTCTTCTCCCTAATCGGTCAAATTGCGGCATTTATAGGCTAATTTGCAAAATTAGAACTGACTTATTGAAAAGAAAACATGTTTCATTTTCTAAAAACTGTATTTTTCTTAAACAACAAAGTTAAAACGTTGGGGTGGGGGTGGGGGACCGCAGCAATGTGGTCAATCTGTGCATCAGTTGTTGGAGTGTCTTGGCAATAGAATTCCAGAAGCAGCAAGGCCTCAAGCCGTTCCTCCTTCATTAAGGTGTGAATGGTGCTCAGGGTGCCATACATCTTGGAGAAAAGGTGTTCTGTCACTGCCGTGGTTACTGGTAGTGTAGCCAGCAACTGCAGATGGATGGACATGTTTGGATGCATATTGCACTGATCTAGTGCATCCAATGCTGTGCGAGGATGATCTGTTGCTGGTTGTTGTTGCCACTTGCGGGGACACAATTCAGATTCAGATTTGATGATGATGGCAGGGTCTAAAAACATGTCAGTGCATCCGCTGACTGCCGCGTCCAATTTGATCCAATCACCATCGGTACCATTGCCGTGCATGATTGCTGGTATGGCACGAGAGAAGGTAGAAGCTTGCTGCTACTTTGGGCGCAAGCGTAATTGAATATCCTGTCGAATTTCGTTGAGGGCCAGAAAGAAGACATTAATGCAATAATAGTCTTCGACAAAATTGTCTGATCACAGTGATGTGGCTGATCTATAAAGAGATCTCGAAGCTGTTCGTGGTTTTGCCATGCTATACCCAACAGTTCTGCAATAGTTTTTGCATCCTCAAAGATCCTGGCAAATCATTCGGATGATCGGAATGACTTCAGCGATGCCAGCATGTCATAAACACCTCTTATCGCCTCTAGTAAGTTAAGGCTTGTATTTTGGAGCATGCGTGCATTTGGTATCATTAATGCTGGATATGTCTTCCAGCATGACATGCCTAATGGTGGTTTCTGATCAGAAGATCGAATTGATCAATGTATGGGCTGTCCTTCGTGCCTACGAAGATTGCCAGGTTGCTATCTGTGACAAGCTTTCCATTACAAACTGCAGCAAACTACGGCAGCACACAATAGATGTAAGTAGAAAGGAGACGTTATGGTCGCTTTTTCACACCTTTTTTCCTTTGTTATTTCCCTTGTTATATAATAGCAAAGGAATTAATTTCCGTTGTTATTTCCTTTGTCCTTTTCACGCCTTTTTCCTTTGTTATTTCCCTTGAAAAACCCGACGCTATCACCACCACCTTTTTAGATGTAGAGGGCATGGCAACAAGTTCCGCCCCTCATTAAATCATGTGTCTCCTGTCAACTAATCAGGCGAGCTTATGGTTAATTAGTGTCCTATTGCGTAATGATGATTGACAGGGCCAAATGAGAGTAATTAAGCAACATCAAATGCTCAGATCTCTTCGAGACAGGGCAATATGCAATGGTTAATGTATTGTGTAAGGATGATTGACAGCCTTTATCAGGGATCAATCGTATAAAAGAGGTTAAAAATCTGTTTGGTTACAGCTTAACTTTTTGATTTTGTTTAAATGGTTTGTTCAACTTTCATTATAATTATGAATTCTGCATATTTTTGGGTTGTGAAGTGCCCATTGCATTCGGTAACAATGCGTATGCTTGAGTCATGAAACGTAATGACGAATTTGCAATAGACATATGCGAGCTTAATGTTGGTAGTGTTTACTGTACCAAGTGCGAGCTGTTTATGTATGGTAATATGTTCTGAAGGTTTGTCACCATGTTCCAGCATTTGAAGAAACTGTGCTTAGGGCTAGGTGTTCTGAAGGAATAGAGCAGATTAATTACCTATATGAATTAGAGCCTCAATTAAAAGTCACGATCAGCACTAAATATCTGTATGTCAAGCTAAAGTGCTACTTTACTCTGCCAGGTCAAACTGAGAGGAGACCATTATTCAGAAGTGTGGCATTCCCTAGTGACTCATGGAGAATCTTGAAATAGAACTTGCCTGAAATTCTCGGCACTATAAAGAACTCTGCACTTGTGTAAGTGTTTTATACTCGAAAACCTACATTTCTATTCAATTTTTAATGGGCCTCGGGCAGCCATGCAATACTGAAAATTTCTACAGCTGATCGTCAATACAGAGCTAAAAAAAACTCCAGGTGGTTAAAGCTATGATCTCCAAAGATTCCAGAGATCACCTATTAAGTATTAGATTAATGGCTTATTCGTGTCATTCCGATAATGGACAGAGACAAATAGGTCTTTGCAGTAATGTGCCTCTACTCGCTGGCACTAGACTCAGTTTAAAGTTAATGGTTGACGAAGACTCTTGGTTTGAAATAGTCAGATCTCTGAGCAGTTGCATAAACGTTAACTCAAAGTTAATATCTGGCGGGTTATAAATTACTACTACAGTTGAAGAGCTTAAACCAACTACAGTCTTAGCAGGCGACAGAGTAAAGCCTAAAGATTACATATTCTCAAGACCTGGTATGACTCGATTACTGTGTTTAATGCCTAAGCAAGACGACAATGCAAATGACTTCGTGGTAGCTGATTCTGAAATAGACAGAGCCATTCAGAACCTTATCGATCACGTATCCCCAGAGGACCACAGGGCATTAGATCTCACTATTCAACAGGTGTCTACAGATGTAGAAGAAGAAATGCCTTCAGGGTTAGAACCACTTCCAGATACGTTAAGCTCTAATTATCTACCAGATTATGAAGATGCATGTTTTACATCGACAGACTCCCCTGTCAATACTGAAATTTACCCCCAGCCGAACACTACGCCATATAGGTTTGACATTTTCCATCAAGATACTGATGTACACGAATATCTGCGTTTTGATTCCAAAAACATTCCCAAATTTCCCAGAGACAATGCTACTGCTATTTTTGCTAACTTATTGAATTTATCCATCCGTAACCTAGCAGTTAGTGAATGCAACGGGTGTCAACACAACCGACCTTCTCAGAGGCAATACCAGTGTGCGGGGATTGATTATTTCTTACGGCCTATCGACAATGTTGAGTTACATTACTTAAACACCTTAGAAAATGTGTTTAGAATCGATTTCTCTCGTGCATTGTCTACTGAATCAAATTTATATTGGAATGTCTATGAACTAGATGACATCTGTAAGACTGAGTGGCTAAAGGATGTACTAAGCACTGTTTATCAGTTGCGTGAATAATATCTTAAATTAAGATGAATTATAGATATAGATATAACCTATAATTATTGTCATAATTATAACCCATAATTATTGAATTCGTTTTCTTAATCAATTTCACACGTATTACCGATATTAAAAATTGATATATGATCTGTCTAAACACGCATTTCTCTATTCGCTAACGCACCCCACCCACCCCAACCATTATACCTCTCGGCCCAGCCTGATGTGTCGTATTCAGCATTATCCATTTTTTACAGAGATATAATTTGGTGTGCCATTAGCCAGAAGTGTCATGAGGGTGGGCTTGGATGTACAGCTCGAGGCTATGCCAAAATATATCTCTGGGAAAAACGAAAGCTGACATTGAAAGATATTTCAACCTGCATATGTTAAAAGCAATTAGGCTCATATTGTTAAACTTTTGCAGGCAGCTCAGAGGTGTGGGGCTGGGTGGGTCGGAGTATAGTTAATCAGATGAAAAATACGACAAAATTTTATGTGAACTGAGTGTATTACAACCTCCCATGCTGAATAGCTATAAGTCTATGATCTAATAATTTATTGGCTAAGCTTTTGACGATTCTATCAATTTTTGTTAAATCAGCCAATGGCGAACTCAATTAAACTTAATTCTCTTAGGTTGATGCAATGTACGCCTATCAGGAGCTATTCGCTATATTCCAAAATATTAAGCAGGGCTTATAAGCTGAACAGATTTAGAAGATGAGGTTGGTGAAGTGAACATAGACCCCAATGGTGTAGACAACGAGTCTATTTCCAGATATGGTGATGCTTTAGTTGCAAAGTGTACTGCCATAGTGCTCCAATGGACAAGATTACAGAACTCTACGCTCATTAAAATAATTCGTCGGGAAACTAAAGATTTTATCACCGAAGGGTACGCATATGATGAAGCAGTCTTCTCAGCATTTCGCAAAAGAGAGTTTCTGATCACGGAGTACGTAAGCAACAATCTAGATGCCGCTGTTGATGATGATGATGATGATGATGATGATGATGATGATGCTGATGATTCCGGTGGTGGTGATGATGGATCTGATGCTGAAATGTATTGATATGACTGATGCGTGAGGTATCAGACTACCAGTAGACGTGTGGATCTCCAAAACATTGACTATTTGTTTATGCTAGTAACAGAAACTATTATTATGTTTATCCGATGTAATATGCTGAATTCAATAACATTATAAGTAATGCCGGCGATCGTAACATCAACAAAGGCTACTCACACGCACGCACGCACGCACGCACGCACGCACGCACACAGGCACGCACGCACGCACGCACGCACGCACGCACGCACGCACGCACGCACGCACGCACGCACGCACGCACGCACGCACATGCGCACACATGCACGCACACATACATGCACATACCAATGTTTAGTTATTTTAAATTAAAAGATATATATCCAATTGTAGCTAGGTGGGTAGGTAGGTAGTTTGGTTTATTGGCCGCTTACACCGGGATGTATTTGAGTCATGACTCGCTCTTAGAGGTGCTTCCCCGAAGGGTTGCGTTGCTTCCCCGAAGGGTTGCTCTAAATAAGTCATAACTGAAAAAAGTCAAAAAATTTAGATGTTGCTAGGGGTGTGTTGCCTGTTGCTGCCTAATGAACTGTTGTTAGCAGGTGTTGATGGTGTATGCCATGTAGAGGAGGGGTGGGAGGGGGAATTACTTTATTTCTCATGGAGGTGGTATGGGGTGGAGGGCAGTCTGTAAAATAAAATCTCAAAACCATAATCAGGAAAATCTTAAATAAAAAATATTATGACGAAACTGAATGATAATACTATCAACTAAGAATAAACAAATTAAAATAATGGCCTGTGATTAAATAAACAAGAAACGGGGAAAATTTAACTTAAAAATCCAGTGTTTGTAAACCAAATATCCAAATTTAACTTAGAATTATAACCTGTTGCTATTAAAAATAATAAGTTGAGTGCACGTGGCGCTATTTGGGAGTTAAATGGGCCTAATAGTCACGTCGTCAAGGCACTAAAAATCATTTCATACTTATAATATGTTGATCCAGCGATGGGCGAGAGGAGACCAAAGCGGAGCGACAGCATCTACATCAAAAGCAAAGCAACGCCAATCACGACCTCCGTGTCCAGTTTTAGTGTTTCCACCACCACACACCAACGTCTTCGTCATTGCACCCTCGGCCGAATCGTCACCGCAGATAGAAGTACACAGCAGATAGAAGCAGCAAACAAGTAGCGTCACCACTCCACTCGACCAATGGCAACTCTCCAGGGTGGGTTGATTGCGGCTCAACGATAAGCCCACCTATATCACCAAGTGGCGCCAATTCCACATCCAAATTCCATGGTTCTGGCTTCAACGCGCGTAGTCACGTCCGTCCTCCAAAAGGAACCACGACTTATCAGAGATGGGATTCATAGCGATATTTGAATGATTTATAACTCGAGTTATATGTGTATAAACGCACATCCATCAGCTAATAGCCGAAACTTACGTAACGCTCGATCTCTCCAACTTAAACTATAATTGTGCTTTTCAAAACAGTGCAAATAATTCGGAATAGTTTTTTCCTAAAATAATTTATTTTACGCGGCGAGCGGGTTACCTCCCTTGACTTTGGACGTTTATCATGTTAACTACACGCGATATTGAACACATTTGCACGCCACCTTTCAGTCAAATCAGTTTCAAAATACCCAACAGGCTCCATCTGATATTCGCCTGACTCTTGTTTGTGAGAATGAAATGGGGTTGTCCGGCTTAGGAATCAATTTCGAGTGCAGTGTAGCACAGAAATAAGCTAACCTATTTACAAAACAAAATAAAACGTACTGTCAAATATTTTGAACATAACTGGATTGACAGACATTGTTGCCTAAGACAGCAATTGTCTTCAAATCAAATTATGTCCAAAATACACGAGAGAACGGTTCTTACTAACACGTTTCTGTTCACACTTATAGACATTCCATCTTACACCTGAGCTGTACTGTATATGGGCAGTACTATGAAAAAGGTTCATGAATTAAAAATGTCCACAAACATAATATTTCCAACAAACTGGTCACATGTGATTATGAGTCTATTGTAATAAACTCGGTTCACATAAGATTTTGGTTTTTTTATCTGATTAACTATACCCCGAACTCTCCCAGTCAGCCCAACACCTCTGAGCAGTCTGTAGATCTTAAAGTTTAACTATATGGGGTTAGATGGTTTTTAACATATGCAGGTTAAAATATAGTCAAACTCGGCTTTCGAGATATATTTTGGCATAGCCTCGAGCTGTACACCTCAGCCACCCCCGCCCCACCCCTGACACGCCTGGCCTGGGTGAATGCTAAGCTTGTGTATGTCTACCCCAAATTCGTCATTACGTTCGACTCAAATGTAGGCTACACATTGTTACTTAATGTTTGAGCAGCTGTGTTAGTGAATAGAAAAACGTGTGTTTAGACTAGCCATCTGTTGCCAATATTGCCCTGGGTGAATGTTAAGCTTGTGTATGTCTTGAACGTTAAGCTTGTGTATGTCTACTCCCATCTCGTCATTGTTTCATGCCTCGAACGTAGGCTACACATTATTACTTAATGTTTGAGCAGCTGTGTTAGTGAATAGAGAAACGAGTGTTTAGACTAGCCATCTGTTGACAATATTGCCCTGGGTGAATGTTAAGCTTGTGTATGTCTTGAATGTTAAGCTTGTGTATGTCTACTCCCATCTCGTCATTGGTTCATGCCTCGAACGTAGGCTACACATTATTACTTAACGTTTGAGCAGCTGTGTTAGCAAATAGAGAAACGAATGTTTAGGCTAGCCATCTGCAGTGGCGTCGTGCCCAAGGTGCGCGGGGAACCCATGCTGCCCCACCCAAAACCCAAAAAATTTAAACAAATAATTTTTTTCTGTTAAACAGCGGCGGGTGTGATCGTGAAACAACTAAATACACAATAACAATTGGTGGGGTGTGAGGGGGAGGTGGTATGTGTTAACTTCGCATCATCAAATGTAATGTCACTTGTGTAAAGTGCAACTCGTGACATGGTTAGTCCATTAAGGAATAATGATTTACTTAATGGATTGGTTCATGGTTCATTAACGAATAATGATCTTCTTAATGGATTGGTTCATGGTTCATTAACGAATAATGATCTACTTAATGGATTGGTTCATGGTTCATTAACGAATAATGATCTACTTAATGGATTGGTTCATGGTTCATTAACGAATAATGATTTACTTAATGGATTGGTTCATGGTTCATTAACGAATAATGATTTACGTAATGACACATAGCTTCATCGAGGAAAATGAGGTCACCAGACCAGTAGTCCTGGGGCTGATTTTCAAAAAGGCCTTAAAATAAGAGTTGGCTGCACCCTTAGTACAACATAGTTTTCTTTGCATTTTCATTTAGTTTTAACATCTAACTTATAAACTCAAAACATTAACTAAATTTCCAGGTGTCCGAAAGTGTCAGAAAATTGATTTATTTAGAGGTGGGGGCCATAAAATCCCGGAAATAGAGGAAAACAAGAAATACATGATATCTCAGTAATTCAAACATGAATTTTCACCAAATTTGGCAAACTAGTGTAGAATAACATATGGAGTAAGTCTATAAAAGTTACACTCGCATATATCCCTTATAGCTAGAAGGATTCAACATTTTAAATACAAAAATTATTAATTTTTCTGGAATATTGTTCAATGGTAAAAATAACAATTCTATCTTATTGCAACCATATTGTATACAAAATAAAGCATCATATTATCGATTGTGTATTTTATTCCCCTTTCTTTTAAAACAAAAATTATCCAAAAACATTGAAAGTATCTGAAAATATTAGCATTTATGTAACCCAACCCCAAACGATGAAACGAAGAATCCGGGTGAGGTTTTCGTGGAAATGATACTGCGAGACGTTCCCGATCAGGCATCGCATCTGTATGCATCTGGATACGAGACAACGTACGTTTTATCAATACTGATTGATTCATGTCTAAGTTTAACATTTAAGTAATAATACGCAATTTTACAGTGAAGCAATCCTGTTACTATCAGTTATTTTAAAATCCAGTGTGTTTATATTGAAACGTTCTGTAGACTTCTTATAAAAATAGCCTACAGATTTGCTATAGGAAGGATCTCCAGTATAAACGTGCTTGAAATTTGAAGGTATGCTACGGTATACTTACTCAAAATATCTAAACCCATTTAATATTAGAGATGGATTCATTACGTGGCTCTTGGCTCGCACACGTTCGTGTGTGTGTGCGTGCGTGCGTGCGTGCGTGCGTGCGTGCGTGCGTGCGTGCGTGCGTGCGTGCGTGCGTGCGTGCGTGCGTGCCAGCCAGCCAGCCAGCCAGCCAGCCAGACAGACAGACAGACAGACAGACAGCACCGACCACAATACGCACACCGGCCTTCGGTTGTGTAAGTAAATATGCTAATGCATAACCGTGAGCAGGTAAAGCCAGATCCAAGAGCTCCACGCGACTACATTCACACATAGCCTACAATTTCGGCTACGGCAGTTTAAAAATTTTAATGAAACAAACTGTTCTGGCATCCTTGTTTTATCATTGTCTTGCTACTGGCAAAGTTATTATCCGACGTGTCCAGGCCATTATGAATTCCTATAGCACATTGATTTAGCCAGACTCGTCAACCTGAGGGCCCAAATTTATTAATGGGTGGGTGTGGATGTGGGGGGTGGGGGCGGGGGGGGGGGGGAGATGGCAAAACTAGGGCTTGTCTGGGAGTTAATGTACGATGGTAACTGAATGCTCCTGGAGGGGGAAAGACGGAAAAGACGGTACCTACAGGGGGAGGGGGGGGGGGGGGGGGGTGGCGTTACTCTTGCACACTCATAAACTGACACATTGCAGATCTGGAGGAGGGATGTGTTATTCTACTTGTAAACAGACAAATGGCAGTCTTCCAGTATTCATGGACCCGCTTCTGCTAACATAGCTATATTAGTGTAATTGTCGATAATTTAAAAGCGGTATTCAATAAACGAAAAGAAGAGGGGTGCGCTATTGATATGATAACCTCAGGTAACCCTCAGGTAAATTCTGGGCGCAGGTTTCCCTATATGGGAAGATCTGCATCCTCGTCCTCCTGTTTTCTAAAACGGCTGCTGCCGCGTATCTTAGTGCAGAAATCTTAAGCGCTGCGTCGAACTGGTACATCACCTCCTGCTGTGACCAGTGCTTGACTATTTGTGCTTCAAATGCCTTTACTGTATGAGTATTCATGTTTTTCTGGCAGGCTGTTTCAAAAGCTATTCCGCCTGAAATTACCAACCGATCTCTTATAAACTTTCAAATGGTGGCCTCGTGTTGTTGTATCCTCTCTGATAGATATGTGAAGACAGATTTCACTGTCATATACCCTGCTCATCATCTTATATGTCTCTTTCATATCCCTACACAGTCTTAGATATGTGAGTTGGCATCTTAACCTTCTTCAGCCAGCCTACATAACTTAAGTCCTTCAGTTCTGGTACACTGGCATAGTCAGAATTTTTTTTCATCGTGGGAACAGGTGGGTGGGGATGGGGTGATCGTTGCCTGACATAGAAGCGGGTGGTCTGGGGCCCTCCCGCTGAAAATTTTAACATCTAGATGCTCTCAGAGGGCATCTCCCGCATTTACACTGGTGAATATATCTCATTATTGGGCTGCAAATTATACCCCATTCTACCCAATTTCTTCTAATGTAAAATTCTACACTTGCAATCTTACAAGCATCTAAGTTATGCCTGCTTGTAAGATCGTAACTGTAGAATTTGACTTTTTCAGAAGAAATTGGGTAAAAATATGATATTCTTCTCCCTAATCGCATGAGTTCAGAGCTAATTCTGCGAATTAGCCTACAAATTGGCTCACTTTTCAGAAGCGCCCCAATCTGTAGGCTAGTTTGCAAAATTAGCTCTGGCTTCTCTTTGAAAAGAAAACATGTTTTATTTTTTTTTAAAACCTTATTTTTCTTAAACCAACACACGTCAAGCGTCGGGAAGACATTGCATCAAAGTGAGCAATCACCACATCAATTGTTGGACTGTCTTGGTGATGGACTTGTAGAAGTAGCGAGGCCTCTGGCTGTTCCTCATCCATTGAGTTGTGAATGGCCGTCAGGGTGCCCTCATCTGGGAGAAAAGTTGCTCTGCCTCTGTTGTTGTGTTGCAAACAACTGCAGAGAAGTATGGACATGTTTTGGTACATACTGCAATGATCTAGTGCAGCCAATGCTGTGCGAGGATGGTCTGCTGCTTGTTGTTGCTGTTGTTGCTGTAACACAGTTCATATTCGGATTGGATGACGATGACAGGGTCAGAAAACATGGCAGTGTAGAGGTTGACTACCTTCTCAAATTAGATCCAATCTCCGTCGGCATCATCAAAGTTCATGAACGATGGCATGGCATGAGAGAATCTAGTGGCTTGTTGCTGCTTCGGGCTGAAGCGCAGTCAAATATCCTGTCGAATTTCATCGATAGCTAGAAAAAAGACATTACTGTAATAATAGTCTTCCATGGAGTCCTCTGATACCAGTCATGCGGCAGCTCTATAAACAGATCTTGAATCTGTTTGTGCTTTTCACACGCGTAATCGCCAGTAATTCAGCGTTTGCATCGTCAAATATCCTGGCAAATCGTTTGACTTATCGGAGTGAATCCAGTGCATAAACACCACTTATCACCTCGATCAAGTTAAGCCCTGTCGTTTGGAGTAAGCGTGCTGTTGGTAACATTAGCCTGGATTTGTTTTCCAGCTGGACAAGCCCAATGATGGTTTCTGATCTGGAGATCGAATTGAGCAAAGTATGTACTGTCTCTCTTGCCTCCGCGGATTGCCAGGTTGTCATCACAAACTGCAGCAGACTACGAGAGCACACAATAGATGTATGCCATTCAATTAAATACGTTATGCACATTTTCATTAGGTGAGATTTTGAGATCCGAGTATCATCACACTTCTCGATACAGAATTTCAACAGGCTGATTCTCTTTGCGCTGAATCAGAAACAAGATATGGTGTCGCTGGCCACTTCATGCGCATGCTTTACTAATTGTCTGGCAATGGCTTTTGCTGCACTTAAGTGCGCATTCACTGGCTTCTCCAGGAATCGTGGTGCTGCCCCATTGTAGGCTTCACACACCGGTTCGAGAGGCCCAATCCAAACTCACTTATGACCAACATCAGTGGCCTCCTGTCCATTCAGTCAGACCTCACTCGCTGTCAGCCATAGATGTCGGTAACCGCAATCACAATCGAATCCGCGTAGCACCACCAGGTGCAAGATTCGTTCAAAACATAGCAGACGACCACAGCAAGTTGCTCACGGTAGTGGTGGTCCGCCATCCCGTCGGCATCAATCTCACAGATTGTCACCTTATTGATGTACCACAGCACCTCCTGTTTCACTAGATAACCTGCTGCAGATATGAGTGCAGTTTGGATAAGTGGACAATGGTAGGTCGCATTGGCTTTGGCCGTTCGTGCATGCTCCTGAAGTACCTTGTCTCCTGCTGTGATTCGGAACCACAGTAATGTGATGAGGTTGCACACACTGTACCCAACTCTCACCGATGAGCTCGGGAATGTACTGTTTTGGAGCGCACATGTTAAGATGGTATCCGCTTAATAATTTTTAGTTTTGCTCGACCTCACGTTTATGCGCCTCATCCATGCTGCTGTGAATGTCCAGATGAGTACGATCGATGATGAAATCGGCCATTTGGATAACACTCTGCTGGTGGTAGTTGGTGTTTTGATGTCACCACGCCATCTTTTCTAATTAAGTCATCAAACTTCACCAGTCGGGCCGAGGTGAGCTTGACAGATTGTGGCTGGCCATAAATCCCACCAACTAGAGATATAGCTGCAAACAAGACGCATGGAATACAGACGGTACCCTGTCTCCCAGGATATCGACTGACTGCAAGCCAGCTAAAGGCGTCCAAATGGTGTGGAAGAATTCTTCGCTACAATTCCACGACAGCCTTGCTCATCTTGTCAGACAGCTGAACTGATGATGGGAAGTCATCAGCAGATGATGGGTGTCATGCTCCAAAAAGCGGGCACGATCTTCCTGGCTCACTGACGCCCGGCTTCATGGTCAATACCATTGGGCGGGACGGTTACAGCTGCGACAGTGCCGGGAACGTCCTCTGGTGACACCTAAATCTCTCCCGCCTGCAGTGATGCGGGAGGCGATGGCAAGCATGAATTAACAGTGGTCGCGTCCCGTTGCTTTAAAAATTACACCAGAGTTGCTTGGCGTTGCTTCTGTACCGGAGGTCAGACATAATCTGAAACACCATCAGAACAGAAACAGCAATTAGCTGCCCATGAATATCAGATATATCTCTCAGCAATATAAAACAGAAACCTTGTTAAAGAAAGAAAATCAGCTCCCAAAGAAAAGCATAACGGAAGCAAAAGTTACGAGATCAAAAGCAAATCACGTGCTAATTATGTAAACAAAGTCTTTACAAAGTTCAGGTAATGCTTTCTATCTCTTTTTCTGCTTCTCTCCTTTTTCATTTTGCTTTTCTTCTTCCACCTTTGCCATTTTTGGTCTCGATTACGGGACGTAGGCGCCCTAGTCTACACCCTGTTCTGGTAAGATTTGTGGCTCTTCTTTGCACATTTTCCATGGTTACCACATTTTTTTCCTCAGTGGGTGCCATACCACATTATCATACTTTAGATGTGGTCTGATCAGCACCTTGTATAACCATTTAAAATTCTGCGTATCTAGATGTATGAAAGCTCGCAGGATCATCGCCATCAGTTGTGTTGCCTTATTTGTTTTCTCATTTATATGTGCCTCTAAGGTCAATCTGCTATCTACCATGACTCCAAGGCCATTTTGTTTGTTAATCGTTGCTAGCCTGTGTTGTGGATCTGAATTTATCTCGCCTCTTATTTCGTATTTCTGCTCAGTATCAGCTTTTCTTCCAACTATCAGATTCAGATATCGGACATAAACATGCTCGCCTACACATTCTAGCATTCTTGGATATCTACCGAAGTTTATCCAGAAGAGCCCATCAACATCGAGTAGGAACTATTTTCGACATTGGTTAATAAAATTAGAAAAATAATCTGGCTTTGGCGTGCCATTGGTTATTTCCCACGACTACTGATGAAACTGCGTGCGTGCGTGAAAAATTGATTGTACCTGAACTCCTCTGAAACAGTCTGGCGGAATTCAACCAAATTTGAACTGCGAGTTACCCATATGATTGCTGAGGTCAACAGGACATTTAGATTTGGTTCGCCCCTACGTGATGGGGAGGGGTCAAAAGATCAAATCTTTACATGCGGAAATTGATTATAGCGCAACTCCTTTGAAACTGTTGGACCAAATTTGTTATGCGAGTTAACCATATGAATGTTGAGAACATTTGGACTCGCTCCAAGAGTCAAAAGTTCAAGAAATTGATTGTAATACAACTCCTCCGAAACAATTGGATGGAGTCAACTGAATTTGGTATGTGAAGTATCAATATGATTGCAGAGTGCAAAGAGGACATTTGCATTTGTCTCCGGCCTAAGGTGGCCACCGGCGGGTGGGGCGTGGCTATTGGTGTGGGTCAAAGGCTCAAATCAGTGAACACGTTTATTTGTGATGACGTGTCATCGCCCGAGCGAGCTAGTTTGACTAGCAGTTGTTGCTGGCATGGCAGCAACACGTTCCTGTCCAACTTGTTTCAAAATATTCAACAGCTTACGTGTATGATTGCCTTGAAATCAATATGTTGGGACCGACCGACCGTCACGCCAGCCTGGCTGAGCGCCTGCATGCACAGCTGCCTGTCTACATGGCTGGCTGACTGACTGAGTGACTGATGGACATGGCGTTGCTACCCGCATCTAAAACATATATGCATGCTGTATACTCACTGAGATGTAAAGGAGTGGCACACTTCACCAATAGTTAAGCGACAGACGTCGCAGAAGCCGCATATCGTCCGTCCATATTCTGTACAAACTGGTCGGGATGGACATACGAAGTCCACTGGTCTCGGCCTACAGCTCATTGCATCCAGAGCGCCGAATCCAGAAAGCAATACTACAGCAAAAACCGCAAAAACGTACGTCATTTTTGCAGCGGTTATGAGCCTGAACAAACCAGAAAGCAAATAAACTAACAAGAATTTTCCCCAGATGTCGAGGTAATATACATTTTTTAAACTTTCTTGAGACATTCTGAAAGCTTCTATATACTTGTACTTGTACTTGTACTTACAACAACAACAACAACAACAACAACAACAACAACAACATAATATAGAATATTACAGTTTATCCATCAATCACATAACGTCGTAGGATGACGTCATAATCAATTACGTCATGAATGATGCGGCTATGTTCGTAACGAACGCGTAATTAATGACTGTCTTCGCGTTGTTGTACGAATTGTATACCTTTACTATTTAATAAACATGCTGTTGAATATTTTGAAACTAATTTGACTGTGCGTTTTTGCTGCCATAGGCAGCAACAACACACAGTTAAGTTAGTTTCAAAATATTTAGCAGCATACCTGTATAGTTCTCTGGAAATTGATAGTCGGGGAGTTCAGGGATCGATCGATCCCAGCACGGGTGAGTTGTAGGTGGAGCTTAGCTAGAGATGGGCGGGGCATAACAAAACTGGATTCATACAGTCTGGTAACCTATTTTAACGTTAGTTATCGTTCCACCATATACCGCCACCCATCTCGCTGAGCGATCAAATTGACGAAATAGGCTGTCAGCGTATAGGCATGCGGCCAAACATGTCTGGTATCGCATACCCGCTTGTGCGGCCAGAAGATGGTGTTTTTTTTAAAGATCTGTGTCGTACGACGGCATGCCTTAATAAGCCACTATTATGTAACCCCAAAATATATTTGATTGCGCAACAGACTTAAGCTATACTATGTTTTAAGGACCACATTTAAGAGATCCATAGCTTGTCCGTTATAGGTACATACCTGGTCGTGCTTCTAAAATATGATGCGGACAGTTCTTGCGCAGGCTTATGAGCGATACGATCAGTCAGCTAAACAGACGTGCATTTATAATGTGCCAAATAAGGAAACGATGGTAAAAATTGATAACAAAATAGGTCTATGCACTTCATTCTGCGTATGCGATACTTTATGAAATAACATAGTCCAGACATATTATTGTGTAAAGAATTTTGCTGAAATTCCTAATGTCTCTGGTAGCCGGGATCTTTTGAGAAGACGTCTACAAAAGATTCGTCATTTTTAAATAGTGTTTTTATTAGGAATGCAGAAAGAGCCTGGTTGAATTAATATGGAGAGACTTTGAGATTTGGACGGGAATGTCAGAATACAGGAAAGGTCGTGTGTTGCTTCTGTCACACGATTGATTGTCCAGATAAGAGAACTGTAGTCCTATTAACCCTTTAGTCCTCATACCAACCAAAAATAGCGTCAGCAGTGGTCTTGAGAAATGTCCATTTGCAAACCAAATGAAGACTAGTTTTGAAAATTTACCACTGGAATGACTGGCTCGATAACCGAATAGAAATTTTCGTGATTAATTTCGAGGGTTAGAGAGTTAATTGAGATTGGCTTCTAAAATGACCGCTAGGAAAGCTGTTCCAGTGAGGAATATTTCAGAGTTCGGACACGTAGGTCTGACACGAAAGGCGCAGGAGGTCCGTCAGTAGCCTCTAAATTGTATGCCTTTTACTTAGGTATGATTTAATAAGCATTCTGTTCACTATTTTGAAACGAATGCACACTGGTCTAGATTAAAAGTAAGCGGCCAGCAATGGACCTTTCCAGTTTTAGCCATGCCCTGCCCATCTCAATCTAAGCTCCACTCGCACCACGTCCGTGTTGGGATCGATCGATCTCTGAAGTTCCTGACTATCAATTTCCAGAAAACTATACATGTAAGCCGTTGAATATTTTGAAACCATTTTCACCGGGTGCTGTTGCTGCCTATGGCCGCAACAGCGCCCAGCCATATTAGTTTCAAAATATTCAGCATGATGTTTATTAAATAGTAAAGGCATACAATTTGTACAGCAACGCATATTCCGTATTCAAATATGCGTTCGTGACGTACTTATCTACGTCATTCATATGTCCTAATGACGTCATTCATTATGATGTCATTATATACGTCACGTAGTTGATTATTACGTAATATGATAGACGGATATTCTGGAACTGTGAATTCAGATCGTTTGTTGCTGACGCTTCATTTCAGAACTGTTGACTGTTGTTTGTTATATGATATTGTTGAGGAATTGCTTGAACTGAGGAGCGTGGGTGTTCACCGTATATTCTTTGATCGACCGGACTTACTTAATAATCATAAGAATAGTGATGCTATACTTTCATTTTATTTTTATCATATTTTGTTAATTTTTGCCTAATAAGCAATTTATTGCAAATTCATCAGTCAGTTATATTAAGTGTAACCCAGGGATCATCAAGTTTGACCAGTGAAAACGATAATAGTCCTTACACAGAAGACTATGGATGACAATAGAAGAGAATGTAAAACGCATATAAGATATGGACGGAATATGTGAATCAATACAGAATTAAACAATTTATGAGATAATTATAGCATTAATTAAATATGCATGTGCCTACAGTTTCAACACACAAAATGTGGCAATGTTACACACTGGCTATAAAACATGCAATCACACACATCCTCCTAACCCCACCCCTCCACCACCACCACCACCACCCTCCCTTCATATCTCTCTCTCTCTCTCTCTCTCTCTCTCTCTCTCTCTCTCTCTCTCTCTCTCTCTCTCTCTCTCTCTCTCTCGCTCTCGCTCTCGCTCTCGCTCTCTCCCTCTGGGCCACCCCTTTCTTCACCACCACTCTCTCTCCTCCTGTACTGTGTCTTTTCTCCCTCAAGCCCTCTCTCCCTCTCTCCCTCCCTCCTTCCCTCCCCTTCCCCTCCCCTCCCCTTTCCCCTGGCTCCCGCCGCGCCCCGCCCCGCCGCAACAGCACCAAGTCAAATCAGTTTTAAAATATTCAACAGCTTGCTTGTATAGTTGTATAGTTTTCTGGAAATTCAGATTCAGTGAGTCCAGGGATCGGATGAGCCAAACGAGGACACACCATGGGTGGAGTCATAGCTAGAAAGGAGCGGAGCATAGCTAAAACCTGATTCATCCATTGGCAACGGGTACACTAATAAGTACACATCGGACAACACATTTTTATCGCTCAATCCTAATCACGTCCACACATACAATATGCATATTATAAATCTACTGCCAATACCTAGCTAGGGCCCGCCCATTTATGACTAAGCTCCGCCCATTCTTACGAGGGTCAGAATCGATTTGAAACCTGAATTCCCAGGAGCTAAATTTCAAGGTAACTATACAGATAAGCTGTTGAATATTTTGAAAATACTTTAACTGGGGCTGTTCCTGCCTAAGGCAGCTACAGTTCCAAGTCAAATTAGTTTTAAAATATTCAACGGAATGTTTATCAAGGTTTAAATTCATCAAAGACATACAATTCGTAAAATTTGGTGATAAACTTCGATTTTCATGACAGAGGAACCTTATGATTGTAACGTCAGCTAACGCGTAACGTGATTGATTATGACGTCGGATACTTGAGCGACAGAGCGGATACATTCTATTACTTATCTTACACATGCGTGTTATTGTGATTCGATGTTTAGCTATATCTATGTGTTTATGGAGTTTGTGCCAATAACAACTATCAGGATTAGTTAATAGTCCCATCAACAGGCCATTACTATCGACGTCATCACAAAAATAGTTAATGTTCCAGTATGCAGTGCCAATACGCTTGCGCTATTTAGGCTATTTAGTGTCTGCGCTGAAGTGATCATCTCGTGAATCTGTTTCTCGAGGATTTTCAAAGGCACTCTGGCTGTGTTAAGAACTGTTGAATGAAACTCTTTTACATCAAACTGCTCACCTAAAATAGAAAACAGATGTGATAACTGGAAACAAATTTGGAGAATTCTTAGACACACAAATCCGTCGTTTTCGATAGCGTTGTCATTTTGACAGTCATGTTAGTCAAGTATTGACGGCATAATAAATTACATTATATATAGGTTGACGTCACAATCACATGTGACAGAAATACTCAGTCAGGAATCTAGTCCGTCAAGCTGTACGAATGACATAGTACACACGCACACACACGCGCACGCACAAGCACCTACACGCGCACACATATACGCGCGCACACGCACATGTACACGCGCACGCACAACACGCACACGCACGCACGCACGCACGCTCGCACGCTCGCTCGCACGCACACACACCACCCACCTACGCACGCGCGCACGCACGCACGCACATATGCACACAAAGACAATAATCAATGTTCAAAGACGCCGCCTAAATAATACAACTCGAGAAATAATTATAAGTCATATAAGGTTCGCAGATTGCTCCTAAGGACCACAACAAAACAATCGTAAATAATGTAACTAAATCAAAGATTGCATACATTCTTAAATACCGGAAATCCACCAATAACGGGGCATATACTAGTCATCAGTGATCAAGGAGCGCTGTTAAATACCGTAACTCCACCAATAACGAGGCATATACGACAGTGATCACGGATGGCTCCTAATACCGAAACTCCGCCAATAATGAAGCATATACTACAGTGATCAAGGAGCACTCCTAAATGCTGGAACTCCACCAATAATGAGGCATATACTACAGTGATCAAGGAGCACTCCTAAATGCTGGAATTCCACCAATAACGAGGCATATACTACAGTGATCATGGAGCACTCCTAAATACCGAAATTCCACCAATAATGAGGCATATACTACAGTGATCAAGGAGCACTCCTAAATGCTGGAATTCCACCAATAACGAGGCATATACTACAGTGATCAAGGAGTACTCCTAAATACCGAAATTCCACCAATAATGAGGCATATACTACAGTGATCAAGGAGCACTGCTAAATACTGGAATTCCACCAATAACGAGGCATATACTACAGTGATCAAGGAGCACTCCTAAATACCGAAATTCCACCAATAATGAGGCATATACTACAGTGATCAAGGAGCACTGCTAAATACTGGAATTCCACCAATAACGAGGCATATACTACAGTGATCAAGGAGCACTCCTAAATACCGAAATTCCACCAATAATGAGGCATATACTACAGTGATCAAGGAGCACTCCTAAATACCGGAACTCCACCAATAATGAGGCATATACTACAGTGATCAAGGAGCACTCCTAAATACTGGAATTCCACCAATAACGAGGCATATACTACAGTGATCATGGAGCACTCCTAAATACCGGAACACCGCCAATAATGAGGCATATACTACAGTGATCAAGGAGCACTCCTAAATACCGGAATTCCAACAATAACGAGGCATAAACTACAGTGATCAAGGAGCACTTCTAAATACTGGAACTCCACCAATAATGAAGCATATACTACAGTGATCAAGGAGCACTCCTAAATACTGGAATTCCACCAATAATGAGGCATATACTACAGTGATCATGGAGCACTCCTAAATACCGAAATTCCACCAATAACGAGGCATATACTACAGTGATCAAGGAGCACTCCTAAATACTGGAACTCCGCCAATAATGAGGCATATACTACAGTGATCAAGGAGCACTCCTCAATGCTGGAATTCCACCAATAACGAGGCATATACTACAGTGATCATGGAGCACTCCTAAATACCGAAATTCTACCAATAATGAGGCATATACTACAGTGATCAAGGAGCACTGCTAAATCCCGGAATTCCACCAATAACGAGGCATATACTACAGTGATCAAGTAGTACTCCTAATTACCGAAATTCCACCAATAATGAGGCATATACTACAGTGATCAAGGAGCACTGCTAAATACTGGAATTCCACCAATAACGAGGCATATACTACAGTGATCAAGGAGCACTCCTAAATACCGAAATTCCACCAATAATGAGGCATATACTACAGTGATCAAGGAGCACTGCTAAATACTGGAATTCCACCAATAACGAGGCATATACTACAGTGATCAAGGAGCACTCCTAAATACCGAAATTCCACCAATAATGAGGCATATACTACAGTGATCAAGGAGCACTCCTAAATACCGGAACTCCACCAATAATGAGGCATATACTACAGTGATCAAGGAGCACTCCTAAATGCTGGAATTCCACCAATAACGAGGCATATACTACAGTGATCAAGGAGCACTCCTAAATGTTGGAATTCCACCAATAACGAGGCATATACTACAGTGATCAAGGAGGACTCCTAAATCCTGGAATTTCACCAATAATGAGGCATATACTACAGTGATCAAGGAGCACTCCTAAATACCGGAATTTCACCAATAACAAGGCATATACTACAGTGATCAAAGAGCACTCCTAAATGCTGGAATTCCACCAATAACGAGGCATATACTACAGTGATCAAGGAGCACTCCTAAATACCGGAATTCCACCAGTAATGAGGCATATACTACAGTGATCAAGGAGCACTCCTAAATGCTGGAATTTCACCAATAATGAGGCATATACTACAGTGATCAAGGAGCACTCCTAAATGCTGGAATTCCACCACTAATAAGGCTTATACTACAGTGATCATGGAGCACTCCTAAATACCGGAATTTCACCAATAATGAGGCATATACTACAGTGATCAAGGAGCACTCCTAAATGCTGGAATTCCACCACTAATAAGGCTTATACTACAGTGATCATGGAGCACTCCTAAATACCGGAATTCCACCAATAATGAGGCATATACTACAGTGATCAAGGAGCACTCCTAAATACTGGAATTCGACCAATAATGAGGCATATACTACAGTGATCATGGAGCACTCCTAAACCCCGGAATTACACCAATAACGAGGCATATACTACAGTGATCAAGGAGCACTCCTAAATACCGGAATTCCACCAATAACGAGGCATATACTACAGTGATCAAGGAGCACTCCTAAATACCGGAATTCCACAAATAATGAGGCATATACTACAGTGATCAAGGAGCACTCCTAAATACTGGAATTCCACCAATAATGAGGCATATACTACAGTGATCATGGAGCACTCATAAATACCGGAATTCCACCAATAACAAGGCATATACTACAGTGATCAAGGAGCGCTGATACCGGAACTCCACCAGTAATGAGGCATATACTACAGTGATCAAGGAGCACTCCTAAACACCGGAATTCCACCAATAACGAGGCATATACTACAGTGATTAAGGAGCACTCCTAAATACCGGAATTCCACCAATAACGAGGCATATACTACAGTGCTCAAGGAGCACTCCTAATAGCGGAATTCCACCAATAATGAGGCATATACTACAGTGATCAATGAGCACTCCTAAATACCGGAATTTCACCAATAACAAGGCATATACTACAGTGATCAATGAGCACTCCTAAATACCGGAATTTCACCGATAACAAGGCATATACTACAGTGATCAATGAGCACTCCTAAATACCGGAATTTCGCCAATAACAAGGCATATACTAAGTGATCAAGGAGCACTCCTAAATGCTGGAATTCCACCAATAACAAGGCATATACTACAGTGATCAATGAGCACTCCTAAATACCGGAATTTCACCAATAACAAGGCATATACTACAGTGATCAATGAGCACTCGTAAATACCGGAATTTCACCAATAACAAGGCATATACTACAGTGATCAAAGAGCACTCCTAAATACCGGAATTTCACCAATAACAAGGCATATACTACAGTGATCAATGAGCACTCCTAAATACCGGAATTTCACCAATAACAAGGCATATACTACAGTGATCAAGGAGCACTCCTAAAGGCCGGAATTTCAGCAATGACATGGCATATACTACAGTGATCAATGAGCACTCCTAAATCCTGGAATTTCACCAATAACAAGGCATATACTACAGTGATCAAGGAGCACTCCTAAATACTGGAATTCCACCAATAATGAGGCATATCCTACAGTGATCAAGGAGCACTCCTAAATGCTGGAATTCCACCAATAATGAGGCATATACTACAGTGATCAAGGAGCACTCCTAAATACTGGAATTCCACCAATAATGAGGCATATACTACAGTGATCAAGGAGCACTCCTAAATACTGGAATTCCACCAATAACGAGGCATATACTACAGTGATCAAGGAGCACTCCTAAATACCGGAATTTCACCAATAACAAGGCATATACTACAGTGATCAAAGAGCACTCCTAAATGCTGGAATTCCACCAATAACGAGGCATATACTACAGTGATCAAAGAGCGCTCCTAAACACCAGAATTCCACCAATAATGAAGCATATACTAGTGATCAAGGAGCACTCCTAAATACCGGAACTCCACCAATAATGAGGCATATACTACAGTGATCAAGGAGCACTCCTAAATACTGGAATTCCACCAATAACGAGGCATATACTACAGTGATCAAAGAGAACTCCTAAATACTGGAATTTCACCAATAATAAGGCATATACTACAGTGATCAATGAGCACTCCTAAATACCGGAATTTCACCAATAACAAGGCATATACTACAGTGATCAATGAGCACTCCTAAATACCGGAATTTCGCCAATAACAAGGCATATACTAAGTGATCAAGGAGCACTCCTAAATGCTGGAATTCCACCAATAACAAGGCATATACTACAGTGATCAATGAGCACTCCTAAATACCGGAATTTCACCAATAACAAGGCATATACTACAGTGATCAATGAGCACTCCTAAATACCGGAATTTCACCAATAACAAGGCATATACTACAGTGATCAAGGAGCACTCCTAAATACCGGAATTTCACCAATAACAAGGCATATACTACAGTGATCAATGAGCACTCCTAAATACGGGAATTTCACCAATAACGTGGCATATACTACAATGATCAAGGAGCACTCCTAAAGGCCGGAATTTCACCAATGACATGGCATATACTACAGTGATCAATGAGCACTCCTAAATACCGGAATTTCACCAATAACAAGGCATATACTACAGTGATCAAGGAGCACTCCTAAATACCGGAATTTCACCAATAACAAGGCATATACTACAGTGATCAATGAGCACTCCTAAATACGGGAATTTCACCAATAACGTGGCATATACTACAATGATCAAGGAGCACTCCTAAAGGCCGGAATTTCACCAATGACATGGCATATACTACAGTGATCAATGAGCACTCCTAAATACTGGAATTTCACCAATAACAAGGCATATACTACAGTGATCAAGGAGTACTCATAAATACTGGAATTCCACCAATAATGAGGCATATCCTACAGTGATCAAGGAGCACTCCTAAATGCTGGAATTCCACCAATAATGAGGCATATACTACTGTGATCAAGGAGCACTCCTAAATAATGGAATTTCACGAATAATGAGGCATATACTACAGTGATCAAGGAGCACTCCTAAATACCGAAATTTCACGAATAATGAGGCATATACTACAGTGATCAAGGAGCACTCCTAAATGCCTGAATTCCACCAATAATGAGGCATATACTACAGTGATCAAAGAGCACTCCTAAATACTGGAATTCCACCAATAATAAGGCATATACTACAGTGATCAAGGAGCACTCCTAAATGTTGGAATTCCACCAATAACGAGGCATATACTACAGTGATCAAGGAGCACTCCTAAATACAGGAACTCCACCAATAATGAGGCATATACTACAGTGATCAAGGAGCACTCCTAAATACCGGAACTCCACCAATAATAAGGCATATACTACAGTGATCAAAGAGAACTCCTAAATACTGGAATTTCACCAATAATAAGGCATATACTACAGTGATCAATGAGCACTCCTAAATACCGGAATTTCACCAATAACAAGGCATATACTACAGTGATCAATGAGCACTCCTAAATACCGGAATTTCACCAATAACAAGGCATATACTACAGTGATCAATGAGCACTCCTAAATACCGGAATTTCGCCAATAACAAGGCATATACTAAGTGATCAAGGAGCACTCCTAAATGCTGGAATTCCACCAATAACAAGGCATATACTACAGTGATCAATGAGCACTCCTAAATACCGGAATTTCACCAATAACAAGGCATATACTACAGTGATCAATGAGTACTCCTAAATACCGGAATTTCACCAATAACAAGGCATATACTACAGTGATCAAGGAGCACTCCTAAATACCGGAATTTCACCAATAACAAGGCATATACTACAGTGATCAATGAGCACTCCTAAATACGGGAATTTCACCAATAACAAGGCATATACTACAATGATCAAGGAGCACTCCTAAAGGCCGGAATTTCACCAATGACATGGCATATACTACAGTGATCAATGAGCACTCCTAAATACTGGAATTTCACCAATAACAAGGCATATACTACAGTGATCAATGAGCACTCATAAATACTGGAATTCCACCAATAATGAGGCATATCCTACAGTGATCAAGGAGCACTCCTAAATGCTGGAATTCCACCAATAATGAGGCATATACTACTGTGATCAAGGAGCACTCCTAAATACTGGAATTCCACCAATAATGAGGCATATACTACAGTGATCAAGGAGCACGCCTAAATACTGGAATTCCACCAATAACGAGGCATATACTACAGTGATCAAGGAGCACTCATAAATACCGGAATTTCACCAATAACAAGGCATATACTACAGTGATCAAAGAGCACTCCTAAATGCTGGAATTCCACCAATAACGAGGCATATACTACAGTGATCAAGGAGCGCTCCTAAACACCAGAATTCCACCAATAATGAAGCATATACTACAGTGATCAAGGAGCACTCCTAAATACCGAAATTTCACGAATAATGAGGCATATACTACAGTGATCAAGGAGCACTCCTAAATGCCTGAATTCCACCAATAATGAGGCATATACTACAGTGATCAAAGAGCACTCCTAAATACTGGAATTCCACCAATAATAAGGCATATACTACAGTGATCAAGGAGCACTCCTAAATGTTGGAATTCCACCAATAACGAGGCATATAATACAGTTATCAAGGAGCACTCCTAAATACCGGAACTCCACCAATAATGAGGCATATACTACAGTGATCAAGGAGCACTCCTAAATACCGGAACTCCACCAATAATAAGGCATATACTACAGTGATCAAAGAGAACTCCTAAATACTGGAATTTCACCAATAATAAGGCATATACTACAGTGATCAATGAGCACTCCTAAATACCGGAATTTCACCAATAATGAGGCATAGACTACAGTGATCAAGGAGCACTCCTAAATACCGGAATTTCACCAATAATGAGGCATATACTACAGTGATCAAGGAGCACTCCTAAATACCGGAATTTCACCAATAATGAGGCATATACTACAGTGATCAAGGAGCACTCCTAAATACTGGAATTCCACCAATAATGAGCCATATGCTAACCTTCCGTAGACTACATTTTCTATGAGGTTTAACTCTGGACATGTTGACTATTTTGAGAACAATTTGACTGAAAGTTGTTAATGGCACTTTTATCCAAATATTCAGCATGTCCAGAGTTATTTCCCATTGAAATTATTGTCAGGGTGGCCAGCAGCAGTTAGACAGTTAAAGACATGTCACAAAGATGATAAGTGAAACAATATAGAGGCATACACTACAATGATCAAAGACCACATGTAATGACAGTAACCGGAACAATACTAAATTATGCGTGGAAAGCTCCACCACTAGCACTACCGGGCCATCTTCGTAGTTCAACTGCCCTCGCCACAGTTCTATGACTACAGTCCTATGACTACAGTTCTATGACTGCAGTTCCTTAACTACAGTTCTTCAACTTCAACTTCAACTATGACGTAGTCTCCCTGGTTATCAGGGTAATGCTAAACTGGTTAGCCGCACCGACACCAAAATTAGTAGTTTTTGCTTTTGCTATGTACAGTTCTGTTAGTAGACGTAGCATAAAAGTTCATTTGTACATCTCTATTCACACTACTCTGCAATGACTATTTTCGTCTTTTGTGGAGGTAGTTAAGTTCGCGAGCTCTGTAGTGATGGGCTCTGTAACAGAGCCAGCGAGACATTACTTTTATCGTTTCCGAAATTGATGTACTGATGTTGAAGGTACTTCCTTCAGGGGTTGTTAGTGGATTTAGGTTCTGAGAATCGAGGGTCAGTGTTAGAAGCTGCTGTTCACTAAGTGTTAATTGGAGAGGGCTTTCCATATATCTCTTATAGCAGACTGCGTTTGGGTAGACATTTTTGCACCGAAAGAGAAAGTGAGCGAAGTCCTCTGGTTCAATTTGACATATAGGACAGCTATCTGATTCACGCCCGCCAGTGAATCTGTTTCTTGTGCTCTGTAGAGTGTAACATCCAGTGAGAATCTTTGCTTTAATCGTAGCTCTGTGTACATCTCTTACATCTGATGAATTAGTCCAAATATGGTGTGAAATACCAATCTGACACTTCGCTATACATAGGTGCTGCAGACTGCTCTTACTATGGGCTTCGTCGTGGAGTGAATTGGTCCAGAACGAGCTGACATTACTACAAACTTTGGTACTCCATGTTAATTTCTCTACAGGATTCTCCAGAAGGCGGAGTGGACTGCCCAAATTGTACTTCTTGAATAAGGCAGCAACGATTGAAAGCCAGCTCCTTTCTTTTGGTTGAGTCATGATGAACTGACGATATGCTAATTTTGCAATAGTAGAGTCTCATTGACGTGCTATTGCTCCAAATAGAGTTAACCGCCTAGCATCAATTTCTGCTTCTATGGGTCTAGCTCCTAGTAGAAGATTTCGCACAGGTTTTCGGGAGATGCTGTATATATCTGAGAGTGCTCCTGTGGAATAGTTCTAGGGCATCCATCTCCTTCTGCTTTATCCATATTGATTCGAGCCCATGCATATAGCAAGGTAGGATATAAGTGGTGTACAGTTTGTAGGCTACTGTTGGTGGAAAACCATTAAGTCCATGTAAACCGATTCCCATGAGCATATATAGCGTATTTCGCCCTTTACTAATGCTATCACTGATGATTGATGACAGCTGAGATGAAAGATTGATATTTCTGATCAGACCTAAATGTGTGAACTCTTCGCAGACAGTAACTGGGTTTCCATTAAGATGGCAGTAGTGACTGCTGCTCCAAGTATCTGATGGGATGCTATGACTGCAGTTCTATGACTACAGGTCTATGACTAAATAACATCACGTGTAGGCTGGCGTCATAATCAAATACGTCATTAAATTATGCGATGTAGTTCGTCAAGTTGTACTAATTGTATGGCTTTACTATCTGTTGAACATTTTAAAAGTAAATTGACTGGGTGATGTTGCTGTCTATAGTAGCCAAGTAAAATTCCAAGGCGACACTTACCAAGGTCGTGCTCTGCTCTGTCACGTAATTCTCGAATTTTCATTTCTCCGATCTTATATGCGCATGCCTGACCGGGAAATGTTGCGTACCGGTCCACCTGATTCTCAATGTCCGGTCTGGACTTAGCGCTGTATTCAGACATGTAATCTACGGCACGTTCCCGGTCCCACCTGTCAAGAAACACGGTACGACATCATCTTAAAAGGATAACTAATCTCATCTCTTGATAGCTATTCAGGTGATCTAATGTGCCACTCATAAACTATGCAGGAAGTTTTAAAGCATTTTAATCATGGCGATAATTCAGGATTTAGTAGCTAAATGTTGTTGCTACATTTCTACAGCAACCAATCAGAAAAAGCCTAAATTGTCTGCCTCTGTATATACGCTCAATCATAGAGGTGCCAACCATAGCTTGGCAATGTGGTATAAAAGCAATCATACAGGTAAGCTGTTGAATGTTTTGAAATTAAGCTGTTGAATGTTTTGAAATTAATTTGACTGGAAGTTGTTGCTGCCATAGGCACAACTTGCAGTCAAATTAGTTTCAAAACATTCAACGAGATAAGTATTATATAATAAAGAATGTAATGCATTGGCACTTACATTACATCACGCACTATTGATTGAGGAGACAAAATGGTGTCGATCGCTGATCAATATTTACGCGATATTACAAAGCAGATAATTGTGATACAGAAGCGGGAATGTGACAGGATATCAATGATCTGGAATCTATAAACCATAATCTATCGGTACAGCATACCATTTGAGGTGAGATTAGCATCGCTTTAAACTGAGCTAACTTTATAATAGTCTCCATTGTCACGCGGTGTTCCAATATGCATTATCAGTGCAAATAAAAAGTGTTGAAAAATGTATTTATATCTATGAGCATATGTCTGTAACGCTTTCTTGAGGAAGCCAACCAAAACCATCGTACTAACATACGCCCACTTACATAGCTACGCTGGTTTCGTTAATCTCGCAGAATCTCACAAATACTCGCTACTGTAAATGGGACTTTGAACGAGAATTTCGGGACTTACGTACATTCGCCTAACTTAGGCGTGGGTGTTATGTGGTGTAAGTTACGACAATATTTAGGCACCCGCGTAAGTTACACATCTTTCGTGAATTCGGATTTACGTACATGTTTGGACTTATGTATAGTTTACGCGCATTTTTGGACGTAATGGGTGTAGTGAGTACGGATGGGACTTTAAACTGAGGTCCCGTCATACAGTGCTTATCACTGTGTGAACGTGAGTTATGGCTATGTAGGCAAGAAATTTCGGCTTAATTAAAGTAACCCGGATGCTGAATGGATTCGTCCTCGGACGAAATCAAGCAACATACGGATTACCTAATCAAACCAAAACTGATAGAATTAGAATCTTTCTGACATTTTCAATGAGTCTATGGAGGGATGCAACCCGGATGGCTGATTGAGTTCGTCCTTGGATGGACGCAATCACCATACGGGCTGCCCAAACAATCAAATCAAACAAGTGCGTGCGGGCTGGTGCCTGCTTCGGATGATGGCCAGAAGAAGAGCAAATGGGTCCCAGGACCCTAAGACCCCACACCCCACCCTCAGCCCACCCCCAAAGGGGCCGAGAGGTCTCTGACCTAAAGCACCCCCAACCCCATAGGGTACATCAGGTCATATGACCGCACAAATCTCCCACCCAACACCCATCCCCATCCCCACCCCTGTTAGGCCAGTTCAGGCCCCCTCCATCCCCCACGCCCAAGTATGAGGAGCAACAGAACAGCCACGGACAAAAACAGTACGTGCCATCCTCAACATGAGACAAAATCTAGAGACAAAGATGAACACAGAGACACAAGCTAAAGCACAAACTTATGTCACAAGAATTTACAGGAATTCACCAAAAACCACAAAGGCCAGGCGTGAGTGACCCTATCATTGGGAACTAGCAAATAAATGCCTTAAAGATTACAATACACACATGTAATCGGCAGCTCCGCGCCCACAATTTTTCAGTTACCAATGAAGTGACACCTGGATAAACGGGAAACGTAGAAAATTACAGTACCACACAGAATGTTAACAAATACACGGAATCAGATAGATCGTCCGTGTCACATCTTGGACATCCTTATCCCACCCCCACCCACACTCCCACCCACCCCATACTAACCTAACTATACCAACCAAACTAACATCTAATCTATTCTATTCTTCTATCTACTAACAAATAGTACCAGCTGATAAATTTACAATGTCAAAATTATAATAGTCGTCAACGGAAATGCCGACAGAATAGATGGTTAGATCTATGACTGGGAAGCTTTAGAGTCAAGGGCACCGTGCCATGGATGTACTGAGTGGCCCAGTCTTTTGTGATAGCCCATATGTCGAAAGGCTTGTATGGTTAGATTGACACAACTAGGCCTAGCGGCTGAAAAATGTGGTGAATCACGATCACTAATTTAAGTTAGATTAGGTCCGAATCACGTGCGTCGTGAATAATGGTGATCTCACCACACCAAGCTTCCTTTCTTCATTTTATATGGAGCAGTCATCCCCGATCCCTCCCCCTGTTCTGACTCTTGGATTTAGGGTTGTTGGTGTCATGAAAATGAAAACGGCTTAGAATCAAAATTTCAACAGCAAAAATTCAACCCAATGAAGACATTAACTAACGTTTTGAACCCGGGATGAATGGGACCTGTTTAACAGGGGCCCAAACTATACGCCAACCAAAAAAAGGTAATCGTCAGTGAGGCGGCTTGTTGTAGTGGCTAGGACTCGCGATTATATAACCGGAGAACCCAGTTCGCGCTTGAGCTGTGCACTATCTCACCGTCGTTGGAAACATGGGCAATCTCATTCACGCATTGTCTCTCTCCACCCACGAGTATAGATGGGTACCAGCTAGGGGAGTTGCTAATAATAGACTGAAATAAACCCAGCCTAGATATGGCGTGAATGGGACCTGGAATCAGGGACTCGATAGACGCCAATCAAACCAAAAACTTCTTCGAATCGTCAGTCGGAAAGGTAGCGACGGAGTTGGTAGTCATTCCACAGCTAACTACGTAGAGCGAGTCCTAGACAATCTACACCAACGTATTCAACTCGAACTTGCCCCCCCCCCCACTTCGTTACTGTACACACCACATTTCCGTACTCAGGTTTTTGAAAACACTCGGCCGGGGGTTGGGGGGGGGGGTTGTGTGGGGGGGCTCATAAACTAAATTAAAAAAGCATGCCGCCAAAAACTTCAACTAAAGGGAGCCTATACGAGTACGAGTGCGGTTTCGGCCACTCTCAATATGTCGTACGCGTGGTCTGTCGGATATCTCGTCGGACCTGCCGAACCATGTCAAATTAGTGGAGACCAAAATGAAGCACGTTTCTAGCTGCAATATGTTTTAATGTTTTCGAAACTGCTTGGGAGCATTGCCTTCCATGCTGTCAGTGAGCTAGACAGCATGGATCATCTTGTGCCGTAAACCTATCACCAGCCTCTCCAACAATGGAGGCAACTTTCATTAGTACCAGTCATGGATATGCCCACAGAGCTGCAATTTAGACTGTTCTATTATGTTATGAGTGTCTATGACTTTGATGCGCCCATGTCGCCGAATATACTACTATTACTGGCAATATCGCCCACAGACGCCGACACACACTTGAATTGTGACCTCAGTTGTTTGTCGCCGGCAGACGCCATCACGTGCTGATGACCAACAGACTCTTCGCCCACAGATGTCTACTTGCGCTGATGACTAACATGCGCCCACACCAATTTCGATAACAGATTCCTGAGTGCGTTGATGACTAACAGGCGTCAAATAAACTTTTGTGTTATAAGAACGGACTTGCGCTGATGACTAATAGGTGCTTAATGTAGTATAGTTATTTCATTTTCATATTTAGCGCTGATTACAAGTAGGCGCCGTAGGTCAGTCTAACTGTATTACATTGTACATTGCATGGATACGGCGAGTATCGGTTTGGCTAGCATTGGCCCAGGAAATCGTTGAGGTTTCCTGATTGTGAGAATCTAAACGGCGACGTTTCACACGCACACCCCCTGTACCCGCCGTGGTTCCTTGTAGCTAGTCTTTAAGCCATAAGTAGGATTCACTGAATAAACATAATTATAGTAGGTACGTCCTAGCAGTGGGTCTCATGGGCAATTTACATAACCCTAGATGCAGCTAAACGTTAGCTCCAGGGAGCGAATCACATATGGTTCACGCTCGGCATGCTGGTGACGACTGAGAACGTGGTTCACAGACTAATTCAATGGTGTCTGGGAGATGCCCAATCAGATCTCCACGCCTTCCAGGAAGGTCGCCAATACCTGCCATCGCAGTAACTAGATACGTTGCTTTCTTATGCTTTTGTGTGTTATCCATCCATGTTCTGTTATATGCGGCTGTCCTAACACGTGAAGTGTGAGTCACTCATCGGCTTCCTGGACCCGTCATCCGGCAATATTGCATGGGTCGTCATCCTAAGGGAGGAGTATGTGCCAAAAAAGGCTACCCGGACTATTCAGCCAGGAAGGCAACCTGTTCTAAAGTTAAGTAGGAGATAGGCCATTTGAGGCAATAAATCCCTATGTGTCTGGACCAAATAACTAAAGGTTGACTTAGCTCCCCTGGAAAGACTATAATATAAAATAATGCGGCGATGACTAAACCAGTATCTAGCCTGAGGGGTGATGGGCCGGATTTTGTTGAAGCCGGTCCTCTGCCTCCACGCAATACAGTACGTATCCCTTAAACTTATATAACACTAGGATAATATAATATAATATACATTATGCCCTAGTCTGAATGGGGAGTACGGCTTCGGCGTTGTAGGAATTTTTCTGTGATGGAGGCCTGCACCAGGCATTATCCTCTCGCAAAACCAACTTGCCGGCCCACCTGAGGCATTAGTTTATATTAAATTAACTAGCCGCGTCCGGGTACCTCCCTTGCAGGCGATAGCTGATTGGTTACTGACCAAGTATGGTAGTGATCCGATCAAAACTGTTGGTGTAATAGCAGTTCATATATCAATATTGAAAATCCCCATACATATGAACTTTTTGCCCACTCAAACGTGGGTAGGTCGAGAACTATTGGACCGATCAAAAATAAAAACAGTAGCACATGATTTCAGGCTGAGTAGAACCTGACCAAGTTTGGAGTTGATCTAATGAAAACTGTAGGAGGAGATGCAGCCCAAATCTTTTGAGGAAGAATAAGAAAGAAAGAAAGGAAGGAAGGAAGGAAGGAAGGAAGGAAGGAAGGAAGGCAGGAAGGAAGGAAGGAAGGAAGAAAGGAAGGAAGAAAGAAGAAAGATCCTGAGTAATTATAATAATCTGCGATTGCATCACAAAGTAATAAAAATGTTCGAATTTTTGCTCAAAATCGGCAGAAGAATCGAATATTGAAGGAAATAACTGATTTCAGTGCTTCTATGCTAAGAAATTTCATCCCAGAGGCTCGCACACATTTTTTGCGATTTTTTTTAAATTTTCGTTTTACGGTTTTTCGAATATCTCGAGAACGGATGGATCGATTTCGATTCCATTAAGTGCTGAATGGATGCGCCGAAGAGACCTACACTCCGAACATGGAAATTTATTTTCAGATCCGAGGCCAAATAAGCCGGCTATTGGCGGTTGAATTTTGAACGTGAAAATTCGCATTTTGTCTGTTATAGACAGGTTTTTATGAAATTTTACAATGTTTCTGCAAGAATAACGATGTTCCCAAGTTTGACCTTGTACTAACATTTTCTGGGCAATGGGAGCTAATTCATGCCAAAAACGAAATCCGGTAACATTTATAAACAAAAAAAATAAGCTTGGCATTTGACCCTTGGCCCTGAAATGATAGGACCTCTTCAGGCCCACATGGGTATTATTCTACCCAAGTGTGGTAGTGATCAACTCAAAACTCTAGGTGTAGTGGCTCATCAAAGATCAATATTGAAAATCTGCATACATTACCTATGGAACTTTTCTGCCCACTCAAAGGTGGGTAGCTTGAAAACTATTGAACGGATGCATAATAAAACCAATAGCAGTCTCTTTACCCCATGACGTGTATCCCAGTATCCACAACGAGGCGGCATGCACGGAAGATCTCCATAGAATATCGTCCCATTCTGAAAGAAAATGGGAGAAGCAACGCATGAAGCAGCCCTATGTGAACACATGCATGGTGCCTAATGTTGGCTGGTCTCACAATACAGGGCAATATATGAATCAGTGCATACAACTGACATCTACACCAATACAGTTTGATTTGTATATCTTTTCCATAATACGACATTCACCAATGACATTCACAATCAATGTAACCATATGCGTAGGAAGAAGAGGGGGATCAACTCTCTCCACCCCACCACCACCCACCCCATTACCCACTTTTAGATCGGGAGGGAGGGGAACAAAGATACAATCCTGAACCTGCAGGCCCACCCACCTCCAACCACATATAGATATTTTACATTTCCAATTACTTTAGTATGGAAGTTGTTGGTAGGAAAATGATCCAAAATAAAGCCAATTTCGGCTCCAAAATCCATCAAATAGGAATATCCAAACATGCTAGATTTTGATTGGTCCATGGCGGCCATGGTTTTTTAGGTATCAACTTCACGTGAACACATTTAAAATGGCATGTAGTCCTTAATCATATCTCCAAAATTTCAACCTGATCCATTGTTGTTTTTGTAAAAAGGTAGTTTGCGCGAAAACGAGGTCATTGAAGATTGCCGCCAAAGCATTTGTCTCATCAAGCTTTCTTGAACAAATTTGCTTCAGCTCTTGCCCTAGATTATGTTTCATGAGTTTTGATTCGATTCCCAAAGTGGCTTCTAAGAAGATTTTTAAAGATGTTTAAAAAAACCCGGACAAGATCAAAGATGGCCGCCGTCCAAATTGGCCAATTGGCTTCCTTTGAACAGGCTTGTATCTCTATGCCCAAAGGATGTTTCCTGTTAAATATAATTGGAATTGGCTCAGTGGTTCTTGAGAAGATGTCATATAAAGAGAAAGTTGAAGGATGCAGGACGACAGACAGATGGACGACGGATGGTCGGAACTGCATAAGCTCACGTGGCCAGTATGGTCAGGTAAGGTAATAATGTCTCTCAGGACATTATTTTACAAATTTAGTTTTGGACCATCAACAAACGATGACACGTGCTTATATTGTTGATGAACGCTGCTGGAAAATGGATGGTCAGGACCTAATTTCGACACCTAAATTACCCCGGGGAGTAGAAATCTGGCCTATTGATGGTTCCAATTACTCATATAATGCAACTAGCATGGATGACACATTGTACTAAATTTTGCTGGTTAATCTTTTTGAAAGGAATCTTTCTGAATTCCGCCACTCCAATACGACTACTAAAGATACTGATGCTGCACCAGTAGCCCATTTTCTATAAGGGTTAGGGCTATGGTTATAAAGTGGTCTATTTCTAATGGATAGATCCGATCTCTCACAAAAGTATATGACGTCATAATCAATTACGTCACATGCAAGCTGACGTCACAATCTAAATGCGTGATGAATGACATATCTATAGGTTCATTATGAACTTTGAATAGTCCATCAAGTGTACGAATTGTATGTCTTTACTATTTATTCAAGATACAACCATAGGCAACAACAGCACTCAATCAAATTAGTTTCTAAAGTTCCAACATGTTACGCTTTTAGGTAGCTTGATATTGAGATTTTTAGGAATTCATTGTTCGATCGATCGCAGCATGGGCAGAATGTGCGTGGGTGGAGACTAGCGAGAAATGGGCGGGGAATAGCTAGAAATCGATCCCTATAGATTTTAATGCTGGTATTATTGTGAGCTCATTGTAGTGACGCCATGATTATAATTCATATACTAATTACGTCACACTCACACTTACAGTTCGTATTCGTCTTGGTATAATCCAAGTTCTTCACCAAGAAACTCCGCATATAGACCCCAGCCCTGTGTGGCACAGATAGTTGATAAGACACACAAAATCATTATTGCAGCATACTGTCGATTTTCATCACAACCAAATGTTGATATTTTAACCCATATACGATTTAGGTATTACAGGCGAACTAATCTGTACTCTCTATATCTCTTCCCCCCCCTCCCTCCTCCTCCCCCTCTCTCTCTTCCAATCCAATTATTTTCAAATTATTCAACAGAACCTTTCTTACTAGCTCACATGTTTCAACTTTTGTTTGTGGACATATTAACTTATGTATGAGCTATGCTGTATTTAATACGTTGTTATAATCTTCCTTTGTGAATCCTTAACATGACTAAGATGATAGTGCTATCTTTCACACACAGTCAATGTCATGCTCGTCAACACTAGAGAATGGACGAATCATAACATTACTACGTTGGCTTAATGTTGGTGATTGGTTCGCATGCTCACCGTTGACTATTGGGCATTGGGCTAACGTTGGCAATTTGTTGGCATGATCATCATTGGCAATAATGGGCTGAGCCAATGTTGGAATAACGGTGGCAAAATTAGTCGGGTTACAGTTGGTACGACACTGTTGGCCTAACAACAGTACTTATAGCCAATGTATATTATAAATGTTATATACGTGCATTAAGCCAACGTTGGCATAACAGTGGCAAAGTCACAGTTGGGTTACAGTTGGTGGGCCACCGTTGACCCAGTAACTTATAGCCAACGTATTGTATAACTGTTATATACGTGTGTTGGGCCAACGTTGGTATAGCAGTGGCAAACTTAGTTGGCTTACAGTTGTTGGGCCATCATTGGCCCGACAACATATAACCAATGTATATTTTTAATGCTATATACATACGTTGGGCCAACATTGGTATAACAGTGGCAAAATTACAGCAGGCTTACAGTTGTTGGGCTACCGTTGGCCCAAAAACTTATAACCAATGTATTTTATAAATGTTATATACATGTGTTGGGACAATGTTGGTATAACAGTGGCAAAATTACATTTGGCTTAAAGTTGTTGGACCAACGCAGGACCAACAACTTATGGCCAATGTATACAATAAAAACATGCACATGTTATGGCAATGCTCAGCCTACTGTTTGCCATCTAAAATCAGAAAGTTAATGTCTTTGGTAAATATGTTGCACAATCTTAGATTTCAATGCTAAATACACTCAAGGGCAGCAACACCACAACTCGATATCACATTATTTAATAGCTTAAATTATGTGTGGGCTAGGAATAAAGCAATTTGGCTTACCGGTTAGTAATAAGTTTTATACCTGAAAGCAACATTGTGGTCTAAATTGTATCCTCCCTCCAAATATTTCTATGCTGTAATATAATTACAAAATTTCTTGAGTAAAAACATCTTGGGAAATTGGCAATCTCCTATGAATAAAGGCAATCTGTCCGAAGATTTTATTACTATTAAATACATTGCACACCTTTGGTTCAACATGGTATCTGGCAGACAGTTTCGACACAGATGCCAATGTGATAAATATAGCATATAACAATTAGCTTCTTTTTTAATTTTACTAATATTTATAAATTATTTATAAGTTATGTTCAACCAATGAGCAGAATAATGTTTGGCCAACATAGACAGTCATTGTTGGGCCAATGTTATGTGATGTATGTTGGGCCGACGTCGGTGGATGCGTTGGGTCCAACATGTTGGGCCAATGAGCAGAATGACTTTGGGCCAACATAGACAGCCAACTTTGGGCCAATATTACAACATACCTCAGGCCAACACTGGGCTAACGTAGTCTGGATATAGGGGTAAGGACCAATTCATGGCAGACAATAAAATAAACACGAACCAGAGATTGTAGACCCTCGTTCTCCTATTTTTGTCACATTGTACATTTTTTCTGATTTTCCAGATTTTTTGGATGGATTATCTGGATCACACTCAAAGCAATGGACTCCAACTGTGTTGTCACACATTTTCATGTGTTAAAATTTGAGCCAAATCTGACAAGCAGTTTCTGAGATATCTGCCCATTGAGAATATGATCTGATCCGGATCCATGGTTTTTTACTTCGGATCACGACCAACGTCTCAAAATCATGTTGCATGGTTATTTTGTTGTGCTAAGATTTGTTCTTTAAACATAGCTCACACACACACGCACGCACGCACGCACGCACGCACGCACGCACGCACGCACGCAATATTGTTGAAAAATGTTCACCAGCTTGCTATTGACACCATAAAATATAGAATATTGACATCAGAGTGTTAATGGTTAAGTTCCGTACCTCTGTGTATGCTGTATACATAGGAAACGTGAAAGGCACGAAGACCAAAAGACCACCAACGGCTTTACGGAAATTAGGAAGTGGTGATACTAACTGGTAGCTAGCCTGCCAAATAATTCAACGAATTCTCTGCAAATATTTAACAAATTATAAGGTGTATGTGTACATTTATTTATTTATTTATTATTGCCCTTAATTATCTGTAAGATGTTGGTAACAATTCAACCATTTAAATTTTTAATCAATAAATGTAAGCTTAAATTTTGAATTTGAATCATGATATGGGCATTAAAGTCAATATGCTTTCTATGATGTGACGCCATTGAAATCAGTGTGCTTATCATAAGATGACTTCAAAGAACACAATATGTGCTGATCACGAAGTGGTTATATTGATATCAAAATGCCTTTCATACCATGACATCTAAACCAATGAATGCGTATCATGAAATATTGTTACTAATCTAAGTTGATGTCGATTCTCATATAAGTACATCATTGAAATTAGTGATCTTATCATTATATGACGTCATTAAAACCAGTCTGCAAATCATGATACGACGTTATAGAAATCAGATATGTATCATGATATGACATCTTTGAAATTCGGATGATGACACCATTGTACCAAACGTAGTGGGGGGGGGGGGGGGCGGCGGTTACTTATCATGGTATAATATCATTGAAACTAATGTGTTCATTATCATATGACATTGCTGAAATCAAGATAGTCATCATGACATTAAGTCATTGAAATCAGTATGCTCGGTATGCTATGACACTATTGAAATCAGTATGCTCGTCATGTCATGACATCATTGAAATCTGAGTGCGTCTTATATTATTGGTTCATTGAAGGCAGATTGTTTATCATGATATTGCTGGTTTTGTGTAACATGCCACACCTGTAAATGATGTCCCGGGATAGTTTCGTGCAATGCCATGGCAACCATTTCAATTTTACTACTACAATGTAAATAATATGATATGAATGGAAGATGGTGTAAAGATAAGTCTAAACATGAAGAATAAACAAACAGAAAACGGTAAGATTATGAAAGAAAACATAATAGAAGAATCCTATCTGTCAGTCAAGTATATGACGTCATAATCAAAATATGCTGAAGTCACAATTAAAATATGTCACGAATGGCGTATCTAAGTCCACCATGAACTCTTCATAGTCTGTCACATGTACGAATCGTATGTCTTTACTACTTAATGGGCATTCTGTTGAATAGTTTGAAATTAAATTATCAATTGACTGCGCTCTGGTGCTGGCATAGGCTTACCTGTATCGAGATTCAAACCGTTCAGGGTTCGATAGATCTCAACACGGGCAAAGCGTTGGTTGAGCTTAGCTAGATATGGGTGGGGCACAGCAAAAAGTGAACTCATCCATTCGGCAAATAACAGATAAATGGATAAAAACTACATGGCATCCAACCAATATGGCAAGCCAATGGAAATAGCACATGTCGCTATATACCAAAGAATTTCTGCAATCTCAAACATCAATGAGCAATATGTGGTATCTGGTCCCATCTACAAGCTGGGGTCACGCATAGCAGCCGTCTTGAATCTGTATATGGTTTGATATGGTATATAAGTAAAACTTTTATTTCTTCCCCATAACTACATTTCTCTCTAGGTGTATTTTACAGTTTCTGTGTTTTGATATTTCTACTGAAATATCTTGGAATGACTTTATGGATGATCCCCAAATGAAAACAGCACATATCGAGAAATTTGAAGATGCCCTATGGGAGCCATATAGCATGCGTACTAAGACTAGTTGATTTTTGGACACATAGAATTTTGTAAAGGAAGCTAAAGGTCTTCAATAAAAAGGTGGTATTTTAATACCGAGGCACGTGTGTGCTTGCGCGCGTGCGTGTGCTTACTATGTCGTTGGTCTCATGACGTTAGCCATGAATACTCCTGGCTGGGTTTCTGTCACCGGTGAATATGTCCCTGCTGTTCCATCATGAGACATAGCCTTTACTCTAAATAAATAAATAAATAAATAAATAAACGCACGAATGAACGAACCAACGAACCAATAAACGAACGAACCAACCAACGAACGAACGATACAATATATGTAGTTGGGTTTAATAATGATGGGCGACGTTGACAAGCTAGTACATTTTTTACTCAGATAGATAGATAGATAATCGGACGGACAGACGGACGGACGGACGGACGGACGGACGGACGGATAGATAGATAAACAGATAGATAGATAGTTAGATAGATAGATAGATAGATAGATAGATAGATAGATAGATAGATAGATAGATAGATAGATAGATAGATAGATAGATAGATAGATAGATAGATAGATAGATAGATAGATAGATAGATAGATAGTGCATTTATATTGCGCTTGCATGGGATTGCATGCTCTAAGCGCTGTGCATCCCCTGTTCATTTGACAGTCTAAGCCCGCCAGCCACATACGGAGCTGAACCCTGAACTAGAGAGCTATGTCATCTCAGGTACCTATTTACTGCTAGGTCGACTGGACCAACGCAGAGTTAAGCGACTTGCCCAAGGACACAACGCAGCGAACTTGTTGTGAACATAGAGTTACAAGCTCAAATCCCTAACAGCTCACCCACCGCGTCATAAATGGTTATGATATTCTTGAAATTCACGTGCCATGGTTATGATTGCAGTAATGATTAAATGAAGCAATTTCATGAGATGTGACCCTGAAATTAATTAACATCAAATTGGTGTAAGATAAACTGGGTTGAGTCCTGAAACCCAATCTTCGGACGTTAACCAGTACATAAATTCTATTAAAATGATAAATATAATGTTATATACAGATATTGTAGTGATGCTATGTGGTTAACCCGCCCTGCAAGACTGAACTTGGTTATAAAACTATGTTAGGACCGCATTATGTCATTCGCACATGGGCGTATAAGGTTTGGCTAGATATAGATGCTTTGTTACTTACACAAGTGTTTTATTAGGAAGATCTTTGAATATACTGTCCAACGTTGGTGCTATTCTGTCATGGATAATCGCCCTATACCCATCTAGAATCTGATCCTAGAAGGTAAGAATACTAGAATCACGTACCTAATTACGCGATGCATGAATTAATTATGGCATAATATGTACGCATATGTAAACATGCATGAGTGTGTGCATGCGTGCGTGTGTGCCTGCGTGGTGGCGTGTGTCTATGTGCGTGCGTGCGTGCGTGTGTGGATGCATGCATGCATGTAGGCGTGTGTGTGTGTGCGTGCGTGCGTACATGTGCAGTTACATGCGTGCGGCCGTGCGTGCGTGCGTGCGTCTGTGTGTTTTCACTTGCGTGCATGTGTTCATGCGTGCGTGCTTCTTTGCTTGCGTGCGTGTGTTTGCACGTATGTGTTCGTGTGTACTTTTATGTAAGCCCGCGTGCGCGTGTAAGCGCGTGCGTGTGCATATGCATGTATGAACACTTTGTTCAGGTTCGTATATCCATCCATCCATCGACCAACGCACACACACGCCCAGCGATATATAAAATTTGAAACAACTTTGCTTAATATATCCATCCATCCATCCACCGCACACACGCACGCACGCACGCACGCACGCACGCACGCACGCACGCACGCACGCACGCACGCACGCACGCACGCACGCACGCACGCACGCACGCACGCACAAACATACATACATACATATATATATATATATATATATATATATATATATATATATATATATATATATATATATATATATATATATATATATATATAAAGTAAAGTTGTTTCAAATTATTGGCATTGTTATAGAGATAGTTTACCGCATTTTGGAATTTGAATTCTGATCTGTTGGCCACATCAGCAAAGAACTCCTTTATTGTTCCACTGAATTTCAATCTGGTCATAGCCTATCGATTAAAGGTCAAAGTAAGATATTAGAGAATGGGCATTTAATTGACAATTATTTGATCGCGTAACCATGTCCATGGTTGTTGTTGTTAACCTATATATTAGCAACAACATTTTGGTCTCACTAGACAGTAGAATGCACATACTCGAGACGCATCTATAACCGTCTGAATGACAAGTGCGTCTCTAGTGTGTTGCCAATAGCATTTCCCTGGGTTTTCCGTCCCATTTCTCCTCGAGATAGAACACGGCGACAACCAGTCGCTGACGGCTGGGCCCAGCCATTTCGAGGGGTAGGGTCAGGCGCTCTTCCTGCTTGGTGGGACCTCACTAGTAGAACACCACATCTTGAACCATTAGTGATATCTGACATGAAGCGTAAAATATGTGTTGTTGAGGTAATAGGGATGCGGAAATCATGATAATGCCGGTTACTGGGCCAGTCCTGAACTAACACCGGGCCAATTGGGGCCAATTGGGGCCAATTGTTCGGAGTAGAAAAACTCCAATCTTCCAATCTTTTCTTATAAGACCCATGGTATATTCAGAAATTGACTATTCAAGCTAGGCGACATAGTAGGCCTGTAATTCTCTTCACGAGTTCAGAAGAGCGAGCCAGGTCACCATCCGGCTCCTTCATGTTACTATACTATGGTCTACGAAACTTTGTCATAGAAACAATGGAGGGATCCGACCTGCCATTTGAGTTTCTGAGGTCATAATTAATTACGACACCAACACGTATTATTCTGGAAGAAAAGCATCCCAATATTTCGCTTGTTGGTGTCGTAATTAATTATATCATAATTCTATAATAGTATTATGGACTTATATATATATATATATATATATATCTGAATTTGGCGACTGAACAACAGTTCAACAATTTCTCATTACAGCGACTCGATCAAGTCATATTTGCTGATATAAACATCTAACCAAACTAAATATACAATCTTTACCATGTACAAGACTTTGCAACAGCACTACAATACGCAAGAGAACATTATTTTGAAAACTTACCACTGGAATGACTGGATCGATAACCGAGCAAGTCATTCCAGTGGCATGTTAAAAAAATAGTCTTCTCTTGGCCTGTAAATTGGCATTAAATAAGCAAATATATAGATTTTCCGGATAAAATTTAGCCATTAAACGGTTAACTGTTTTTCCGCATAGACCCACCTGTTTCATGAGTGATTCAATTCTGGCAACTTCATTGAGTCCAATTTGGTGCACCTCCTCAGGCGTCAGATCCAGAGAAAGATGAAAACGCAGACATGCACGGTAGAAATCTGCGCCATTAGTCAAAGATCCGACACCGAACCCTTTACGGCATTTTGGGATGTATTCCTGCAGAATGCTGATTTTATTTATGTCAAATCAAGTAGTGTTGACTCGCCCTCCGCCCCCACCCCCCCCCCCCCTCCCTCTCTCTCTCCCCAACTTTGGCGAGAAAGAGAAGGGGGGGGGGGTGTTGGAGGGAAGGAGAGAGAGTATGAGGGAAGGATGGAGGGGAGGGAGGAAGGAAAATGTGAGGGGAGGGTGAGGTACAAAGTGAGGGAGTGAGTGAGGGAAGGAGGGGGAAAGGCGAGAAGAGATGGGAGGGGAGAAAGGGAGACAGGGAGCGGTGGAGAGCCAAAGATGGTGGAAGGGAGGGGAAGGCGAAAGGCGTGGGTGGGTAGGAAATGATGGAAGGGATGAGGAATGAGAGAGAGAGAAAGAGAGAGAGAGAGGGGGAGAGAGAGAGAGAGTGGGGAGGGAGGGAGAGAGAGAGAGCGGGGGGAGGGTGGAGGGAGGGAGGTAGGGAGAGAGAGAGAGAGAAAGAGAGAGAGAAAGAGAGAGAGAGAAAGAGAGAGAGAGAGGGGGGGGAGGGAGGGAGAGAGAGAGAGGAGGGAGGGGAGGGCGGGAGGGGAGGGAGGGAGGGAGGGAGGGAGGGAGGGAGAGAGACAGACAGACAAATAGAGCGAGAGAGGGAAAGAGAGAGAGAAAGAGAGAGAGATAGAAAGAGAGGGGGAGGGAGGGAGGGAGAGAGAAAGAGAGAGAGAGAGAGATCAAACACGTGCGTGTATGTGTATGTAAGTGCACACGCGCGTGTGTCTCCATATACGCATGCGTCTGTGTTGGTGCGTGTGGGTGTTCTGGCGTTGTGTGTGCGCGTGCGCATATGTTCGTCTCAGTGTGTCAGACAGTTCGAGTCACGTGCACATGCTTGTTATTGTAGAGCGCATTCACATTAAGCAGCACAATCGAAAAATAGAGCCGTGGCTTCATGATGAGAATACGCCTCTAACGTAATGACCCGCCATTTTGCCACGTCATCATAACGACTAGACTGTTTCACAGACTCAAAATTGGAGACCAGACAGGTCGGGACCCAGTCTATCTCCGTAGTGAACTGTAAACGCACCCCTGTGGATCGTATTGATTTTGATGTCTTCTTAATCAGTGTATTACTAGCGTGATACAGACATTAAAATCAACTCGACGTGTCCAGTGGTTTATGCCATATCAGTATCGACGCAACGTCAGCAAATTGTGTCCTCATTTGGTGCGCGACCGATTTGAATCTTACACCGAATTAAGAGGTACTATAATTTTTCTGTTAATTATTTTTCATACAAAACACTATGAGCGTTATATAATCAAGTTTTGGATGAAATAATATTGCCTGGTATGTCTAGCGAATTGTCTGGTATGTATCGTATCCTTTCAAGATTCAATTTTCTTCATCGTCAAATTCTGGCGAAAATTACTATACTAATGGACACTCAATACACACCCGATTCTTTTCTCTATCTCGTATCGAAGGAGATCTCGCGAGACACGAATGTAAGGAACAGCATAGTGGGTCACTAAATCTGATCTCTACTATCCCCACGTTTTAAAAAAAGGTCGGGGATATTGTAATCGCCTCCGTCCGTCTGCCCGTCTACCCGTCTGTCCATCTGTCCGTCCGTCCGTCACGATATCTCATCCCAAACCATTGGATGGAATTAAATCAAATTTTGTATGCAGGCTACCCATATGATTCCGCTTTGCAAAACAATATTTAGATTTGGTTCCGCCCCCAGGGGGCGTGACAGCAGTCAAAAGGTAAAATCAGTTGTAACCCAACTCCTCTGAAATCGTTAGATGGAACACAACCAAATTTGATATCTGAGTTACCCATATGATTGCGGAGTGCAAGATGCCATTTAGATTGAGCTCCGCCCCCCCCCCCCATGGGGTGGGGGAGGGGTAAAAAGGTCAAATTTTGACCTGTGGAAATTGATTGTAACGCATCGCCTCCGAAACCGTTAGACAGAATTCAACCAAATATTTTCTGCGGGTTACCCATACCAATGTGGAGTACATGAGCACATTTATATTTGGCCCCGCCCACATGGGTGGGTGGGGATTGGCGGTCAAATGGTAAAAAATGTATTGTAATGCAACTCCTGTGACACTGTTGGACAGAATTTAACCAAATTTAGTATGCCAGTTACCCGTATCAATCTGAAGTGGATGAGCACATTTACATTTGGCCCCGCCCACAGGGATGGGTGATGGGGTCAAAACGTTACGAAATTAATTGTAATGCAACTCCTCTGAAATCATTCGACGAAACTCAACGAAATTTAATATCTGAGTTACCCATATGATTGCGAATTGCAAGAGGTCATTTAGATTTGGCTCCGCCCCCCCCCCTGGGGCAGGGAGGGGTCAAAAGGTTAAATTTTAACCGGCGGAAATCGATTGTAACGCATCTCCTCCGAAACCGTTGGACGGAAATCAACCCAATTTGGTATGTGAGTTACCCATATCAATGTGGAGTGGATGAGCACATTTACGTTTGTCCCCCGCCCACAGGGGTGGGGTGGGGGGGGGGGGCAAAAGATCATGGAATTGATTGTAATGCAACTCCTCTGACGCTATTGGACGGAATTCAACCAAATTTGGTACGTGAGTTACCCATATGATTGCAGAGTTCTAAAGGGCATTTACATTTGGCTCCACCCTCGGTGGTGGGTTGTGGGATGTGTCAAAAGTTTGAAGCGGTGAACGTGGGGATTTGCGATGATTCGCTTATCGACCGATCAATCTAGTTTCAATATTATTTGGGCATATTTTACCCTTATAACGCAGCTTACTGGGCCGATACTGGATCCAAATTAGCCCAATATCCCGCGTTATCAGGGTATCTTCTTACCGTTTCTATAAATTCTTTGAGTCTTCGCCATGACGGAAATATATCATCTTGTATTACAGCGCGGGCCCTGGTTCGCAGTAGCTCTCTAGAACATAAAGTTAGCTATATGATATAAGGCTAGATCCATTTCTTAGAAAATACAGAATTGTTCGAGCTCTTTAGCAGGAACGGCACAAAGTTATTGACTTTGATAATTGTAATTATTAACGCTTAAGCGAAAGTCGAATTTTGCATAAGCGCTAATAATGGACCTTTCCATTTTTAGCTATGCCCCGCCCATCACTAGCTAAGCTCCACCCACACCTCGCCGTGTTGGGATTGATCGATCCCCAAATGCTCTAGCTATCAATTTCCTGAAAACTATACAGGGAAGCTGTTGAATATTTTGTAACTAATTTGACTGGGTGCTGTTGCTGCCTATGGCAGCAACAGCGCCCAGTCAAATTAGTTTCAAAATATTCAACAAAATATTTATTAAATAGTAAAAGCAAACAATTTGTACAACAACGCATAGACCGTCTTCAAATATGCGTTCGTGACGTACTTATCGACGTCATTCATGACGTCATTCATTATGATGTCGTTGTACACATCACGCTGTTCATTATGACGTCATATGATGGGTGGGCACTCTGGAAAGGTGAATTGTAATTATTAACGCTTAAGCCAGTCGAATTTTGCATAAGACCTAATTATTACGATTAAGCAAAAATAGAAATTCCTTTAAGCGAATAATAATTACGCTAAAGCGAAATTCTAATTCGCTTAAGCGGTAATCATAATTTTGGCCCTAATACCGCGCCATACAAAGTTGCCAAACGCACATTGATGAAGTTCGTGGATCCTGTCTGTCACTCAAACACACGGGCATACTACGTTTAACTTATACAAAATGCAGTTTCTTCATAGAGCCCGATGTTCGCCGATAACGCACACTGCTGGGCCCATTACAAGGCCAATACCGGGCCAATGCGACCGGGTATTGGCTCAGTACCGGCCCATTAACCTGGATTATTAGAGTTGGTTATCAATTTATATTCTATTTTTGTTAAAGAGGCATATTCACAGCAGAATGCATGAAAATAAAATTGTTAAAATTGTATGCTTTCAGAGGCTTAAATTATGTGCCTAGATGTAATGAAACGGAATAAACATATTGTGATTTTCGGACTCCGATATCGGATTACAGGATCTCTCAAATGCTGCTAAGATTATGAACTGACACCTATTTGATTATGCAGATATGCTGGGCCTAACTCTGACTGCGGAAGATCCTCCCGTGGTTCGGGAAAGATGATGTACCTTTCTCTATCACAGATTAAAACAACGCTTGATTGTAATTTAACGAATATATTTTTATTTAAATTCTAATACTGATATAACAAAATAATAAAACTTTACCTTTACAAACCTAAATATCAATCGCTGATTGGTAATTCAAGGATTGCAAAGACTAACTATTTTTAAATACTGAATCGATAATTACGGAATACGTACACTGATCTCAGGATCAACGGTTGGTAGAGTGATCCCGCAGCACTGTCGACTGCACCTTATATAATACAAAAGGGTGTTCATGACCATCGTCACACAACAGGAGCAAAAGACTTAGCTCGGATTCCGATTGGTCAAGTCTCATTGCTCACTCAATAGAATCCCCACAGACTCTCTTGAAGATGCGCGCTTTCGACTATAGTTCTAACTAGTTCTCGCTGGAACCGTTTTGAAGGATATATCACAACACTTTGTTGGTATTGCGCCATACTGACGTCATGATGTTGTGATTCCAAGCATAGTTTCATGTTGCTGGTTAGCTTGACAACTCGGTCACAGGCTTCTATCTAAATCCGTAGGATTCGCTCATACATGGACGGTCCCAGCACCACAGAACCCCATCACTCAGTGACCCCTGACCTAGCACGTACTGCTGATATTGTCACGAGAAAATCCGTAGCCCACACAGCACATGAGTCAGCAGCACCTGACAAAGTTCGATCGTAATAAAGAACCTGTCATTTAACCACTGCCTCTATTTAAAATATTTCGAGTCATACGTTCTCAAAAATATCTTTTCTGCTATAACGCCGCCGGGCATTGCTGCTCTAGATAACCACGATTGTCCCTAAAATAATCCCGTATCAAAACAGTCAATTCCTGGCCGTGTTCTACGTACAACCACTAAAGCGCGTGTCATCAAAACAGTCAATTCCCGGCTGCGTTTCACGTACAATCACTAAAGCGCGTGTCATCAAAACAGTCAATTCCTGGCCGCGTTTCACGTACAGTCACTAAAGCGCGTGTCATCAAAACAGTCAATTCCTGCCTGCATTTCACGTACAATCACTAAAGCGCTGTCATCAAATAGTCAATTCCTGGCCGCGTTTCACGTACAGTCACTAAAGCGCGTGTCATCAAAACAGTAAATTCCTGGCCGCGTTTCACGTACAATCACTAAAGCGCGTGTCATCAAAACAGTCAATTCCTGGCTGCGTTTCACGTACAATCACTAAAGCGCGTGTCATCAAAACAGTCAATTCCTGGCTGCGTTTCACGTACAATCACTAAAGCGCGTGCCATCAAAACAGTCAATTCCTGGCCGCGTTTTACACACAACCACTAAAGCGCGTGTCATTAAAACAGTCAATTCCTGGCCGCGTTTCACGTACAATCACTAAAGCGCGTGTCATCAAAACAGTCAATTCCTGGCCGCGTTTCACGTACAACCACTAAAGCGCGTGTCATCAAAACAGTCAATTCCTGGCCGCGTTTCACGTACAACCACTAAAGCACGTGTCATCAAAACAGTCAATTCCTGGCTGCGTTTCACGTACAACCACTAAAGCGCGTGTCATCAAAACAGTCAATTCCTGGCCGCGTTTCACGTACAACCACTAAAGCACGTGTCATCAAAACAGTCAATTCCTGGCTGCGTTTCACGTACAACCACTAAAGCGCGTGTCATCAAAACAGTCAATTCCTGGCTGCGTTTCACGTACAACCACTAAAGCGCGTGTCATCAAAACAGTCAATTCCTGGCCGCGTTTCACGTACAATCACTAAAGCGCTTGTCATCAAAACTTATTCAGTGATACAAAACCAGTATTTCATATAAGCCTACAAACCATGCTTGGAGTCCGGGGAGATTATATAACATCATCATGAAATATGTTCAAACTTTAGTAATACGATAGTTTTCATTTGTTGTTACGAACCGACAAAAGTTTACGTTTGTTATTACGATAGTTTGCGTTAGTTGTTACGAATTACATTCAAAATAGTTTGCATTAGTTGCTGTCTAAAGGCGAGTAAATATGTCATCCTGTTTATTCTATTCCTGCTGCATGTATTAACAGTAGCGCTTGCTGTCTTCGCTATAGACCCGCGCCATTGCTAATGTAAGTGTTCATTCTTCCTTCCACTATTCTATGCTTCATTCTTGTCTGTTCGTCAGTCCTTCATTTATAATCTAAACATATATCGTATTCCAACGCGCAGCATCAAACGGGTTACCGGTCACGCGCTCCTGACTAGGTCATCTGGCTCATCTATCTATATACGTTTTGTCCGCTATATAACTATACATAACTAAAACAAGGTTCAAACTTCAATTCTAATTGTGTATATGTTCAAAACACGCATACACGCCCTCCATTAATATTGTTTGAAGTTGCGGAATTGAATTCGAAACACGAGTCCCTAATTCTACTTCACAACAAAAAAATTATATTAATTTATACGTAATGAAATGATCATATGTTAAGATTTCCTTCGTAAAAATTGTGTGCTTAGAAGTAATGAAACGAAATAAATCTTAGCATATGATAATTTCATTACGTATGGTATAAATTAATATAATTTTTTTCAGTTGTGAAATTGAATTAGAGGCACGAGTCTCTAATTCAAATTTTCAACGAAATCTACGAAATTTATTTATATGGAATGATATGTTAACATTTATTTCGCTTCACATTATTCAAGTCCACAATTTAAGCCTCCAAAAGTATATAGCTTCAACAATTTTATTTTCAAGCATTTGTGTGTGAATATATGCACCTTTAACACTAGAAATTGGTAAGAAATATTTAATTTTTCTCATAGAAAATGTCCATTTGCAAACCAAGAGAAGACTAATTTTGAAAATTTACCACTGGAATTACTTACTGGATCGATTATCGAGCCAGTCATTCCAGTTGCTAATTTTCAAAAATAGTCTTCTCTTGTTCTGCAAATGAACATTTCTCAAGACCACTGCAGAAGTAGTTTTTGGTGATATGAGTGTTAAAGGGTGAAAGCGCATCAATGAATTGTAACATTTCCTTATCACACGTGACCTGTCTCAACCAATCAGAGTATCACATCATCTTACGCGCAACTTTGTCAACTAGGGCCTGGTATGCAATCACACAATATAAACTCCGGCAATAAATGGGTAGCTTTCAAACATTGTCGTCGCTAGTGAGAGGTATAGTCACTTAATGGACCGACCCAATCTGTCACTCAAGTATGTGACGTCGTAATCAAATATGTCATATGTTGACTGACGTCACAATCAAAATGACGTTGCTCCGTCACGAACATCGAAAAATCCGTCACGAAGGAGTACGAATTGTTTGTCTTTTGTGAATTTACAATTGAATAAACACATTATTGAATAAGGTGAAACTAATTTGATTGTGAGCTGACGCTGCCTGTACATGGTCAAATTAGTTCTAATTTATTTAACAGCTTAAATCTTATTCTATAGTTAACTTGAAATTTGTATTCTGGGTATTCAGACTTCAAAGTTTCAAATCGATTCCGAACCACTATAAAGTGGGTGTAGCTTAGCTAGGAATGGGTGTGGCCTAGCTAGAAACGGATACCTCGCTCAAACTCATTTACTATGGCATAGGTCTACATAACGTCAAATGGAGTGATTCATTAAGATAGTTTGTCTCAGGACCCCAACCACAATCCGTCTTAAACAACGGCCATGTTTTTGCCCCACGGTCAGATATCCACTATTGACAGGGTTACCCGTACATATCACCACATCACGCTACCCTGAACTTACTTATGCCAATCAGTGATGTCTGGCATCAGGCCAAGCTTTGAAATGAACGACTGGTAAAACACGGAGTCTGATACATTATCACCGGGAACAAGGATTGACGTCTCGATCTGACCAGGAACTTTCAACTGTTTATGTTATATATAAAGACAAAATATTTCATGCAAATCTACAAACACTGTGCTAAGAGAAACTCTTAGACAAAAATATAAATTGATAATGCAAATAAGAATGTTTAAATCACGTGCAATGCTCTATAGCTTCAACATAGGCGGATGTGTCAGAAATGTCAAACAGATTTGACAGACCAAACAACAGACAAACCGACAGGCATAGTTACGCTTGTTGCGAGTCTTGACAAAAACTGACAGTAAGGCTCCTAGACAAATGGATAAATACGATGGTATGGTCGATAACGCGCCCACATAGACGATGTTATTATGAGCTTAGATCGATCTTAACCCTTTAAGCACGAGAGACTGAATCAGACAATTCATTTACGATTTAAACCCTCTTCTGTCAACTGCCCTCAAAGCGCTCAAAATGCTACTTTTATCAATTAACCTTGTCAATTTGTCAAGATTTTTTAAAAGAAAATTCATATACTTGCTCAGTGAATGACCACTTGTTGGCCAAGAGAACTGGTTTTTCCACTGGAATTTAGGAAAGTATTTGTTAAAGAGTTGATATTTTGACGGCTTGGCGATTATAGAGTTCATCGTTTAGGAAATCTACATTTTGTCCTCAGTCGGTGTCAATTTCCAGGCCAAGAGAAGATTTTTTTTTTTTAATTTACCACTGAAATGACTGGCTCGGTAACCGAGCCAGTCATTCCAGTGGTAAATTAAAAAAAATAGGCTTCTCTTAACCTGCAAATAGACAGACTTCAAGACGACCGCAGAGGCGGTGTTACCATAATAACGACATGTTAACACACGAGGGGTTAACAAATATGATGATGAATATTTAGAAAGTAATTTGAGCGGAAGCTGCCGCTGCCTATGACAGGTTCCTGTCAAATTGGTGTCAACATATTTAACAGGTTACGCTACCTGTATAGTTGCCTTAAAATCGAGATTATCTGAATACCTGGTTCAATGGGTTAATTTGTGTGATTGGCTTTGGAAATTAACGTCGTGATTAAAATCTGGCAACATCATTAAAATAAGTCTTAATAATTTTATTAAAATAAACTAAGACTTGAGTAAAATACATTTATGTTAAAGGTGCGAATTCCCACCAAAATGCTTGAAACTAAGTTTTAATTTTGCATACGTTTAGAGGCTTAATGACGAAGTGACTGCAAGTTGATTTCATTTTACTAGAGTTTTTCGAAGATCCTAAAAACATTCGCCAGCGACGATTGAGTGTTACAGTGTGCCCGGCATCAGCAAGATCTTTATACCAGGACTTCTTGTGTGATTGAAAATCAATTGGTGGGATCAAGTAAAACAAAAGAAATTGTCATCAGGGGCCACTCAAGCACAAGTGTTTGTTCGTCTCATATCTCTTTATCATAATCAGTTTAGCGAGTGTATGATGATGTCACAGTCATTACGTCACAAAGGGTCCCATATCGACAGTCATCAAATCTCAAAGAGTCTGACACGTTGTATAAATTGTATGTTTTTGTAATTCTTTGCTATTTAATCGATATATATATATATATATATATATATATATATATATATATATATATATATATATATATATATATATATATATATATATATATATATATATATATATATATATATATATATATATATATATATATATATATATATATATATATATATATATATATATATATATATATATATATATATTATTGTGGAATAAATCAATCAATCATCATGAATGCATGATTGTCTGACAGTATGCTTAGCTTGCCCAGTGTTGATGTCAGCTAGAGATACCCAGGCCCTGCAACAACAGCTAGCTAGTGTTCAAGAGTGGGAGAGATGACCGATATTTTTTCACCAAACCAAGCCTCATCTTGGATCACCAAAAACTATCGAAAGGAGAACTAACATATTACATTCATAGCAGTTGGTGGGAATTATGCACCATACAATGTGCTTTGGAACGAAGATATCAGATGGTAGCTCCAGGGACCACCACATTTACACCACAATTAAAGAGGACATAGGTGCCCTAGCTTTTTTCCAGCGTAACATCAAACATACAGTAACCTATTTTATCATATAAACAAGCCTTCTAGCCCGTTCCATATTTTTCGATATGAGCACACGTGCCATATTCAACTGAGTATTTTCATTGGCTGTTGGGTGCGCAACCCATTTAAATCGACCAATTAAAACATCGACTGATGTGAGCGTGACGCGTAGGGATTACTACGCGGTACCGTTTTACTATGATTTGTTTACTACGATTTGTCATTCATGAAACGTCATCGCAAAATGTCATTGTTTGACAGTTTATCAGTCGGCAGCGAAGTAACGATTCGATTAATGGCCGTGGCTCTGCGATAGTCTTAGAAGAAAAGTGTAGTTTACGGCTGTCATAGGCAGATTTTGTGTTTGTCACTATATTTTGCTGCGCATTCAGTATCTGTTATCAAGTAATGGCGCGTCACAGCGGCGGTATCGATTTCACGAAAATCAACAATGAGAAATCAGATAAAAGTCACATCAGCAACTATTAGCAAATATTTCAAAATTACAGTTTATATGATAAATAAAATCTCAAACTCGGTCACTTTTCTTATCACTATTATGAACCTCGGTGAAAATTATCAATTTTGCACTCGCTAAGGCTCGTGCAAACTGATAATTTTCAACTCGGTCCATAATAGTGATATGAAAAGTGAGATTCTCTATGGTTCATACCTATTGATATTCCATACAAATTCAGTAATTGATGCGATGCTTCTTATTAATAATTTCTCGAAAAAATAGTAACTATACTATATACGGTATGATATATTAGACTGTTGAATGTACGAAGAACGTCATGAACCTCGTAAATACTACCATGATAACGCAGTTTACTGGGCCGATACCGGGCCGATACTGAATGGTATCAGCCCAGCAAGCTGCGTTATCTGGGTATAATATATACTGTAGGATATTACCATCGAATGTCTGTTGAATGTCCTGCGCAAACGAATCGCTTCTTGAAAACATTCCTTGATTTCCTCAGCCTACAAAGCAAGACCAATACGCCCATTATACCCCAATACCGCTGTTGTCAGACACAACTATTGTGTTATAATGGAGGGACCCGATCTGCTACTCAGGAATCTGGCGTCATAATGAAATACGTCACTAGTTATAGCTGCCCTCACAAACAAAATAAGGTATCTCCGTTACGAAAATCTAAAAATCCATTACTAATGAGGACTAAATGTATATCTCTGATCAATTACAATTTAATAAATATACTGTTGAATATTTGAAAACTAATTTGACTAAGAGCTGGTGCTGCCATAGGAAGCGACAGCTGCCAGTCAAATTAGCTTCAAAACATTCAACCGCTTACCTGCATCGTTACCTTGAAGTTTAGATTCCAGGAATTCCGGTTTCAAAGTTCCAAATCGATACCAACACATGTCCAAAGTGGGCGGATCCTAACCATAAATGGGCGTGGTATAAATAGAAATAGATCCTTTAAGAGAGGGCTGCCACACATGTCTATAGTAAGACCATGCACGATATTGACTTCGACAACAAATAGACGATATAACATACAAATCACGTTATATCGATATCTCGTATACTTTTCAACGTTCGAAGATCAAAGTATTGATGTGTGGCATGGCGGGAGTCTGGAGACAAATTGCTGGATGTTTTGAAATTAACGTACTTTCAAATTCGACAAATCATGCACCGTTATACATGTACCTTAGCACAAAATGCAATCATGCTGACGATTCAACAGACGACGACGACAATGACAGGCAGTGATGATAGCGGCATCAGTCACCATGTGTACGCGTGTGCGTGGGAACGTGAGTGCGAGCGTGCGTGAATTTACCATTTTTGCCACGTCACTCAAAAGGCTGATATAGCTCTCAAAGTCACGTTTGCTCTCAAATCTATGTATGTTGACGATACTGCTGGTTTGTAAGCCTGTCATGAAGTTGATAGGGTTTACATAGCTGTACCTGAAACAGCAGCAGCGAATAGATAGGTAAGTATTAGCCATGGACATTAAGCAGCATACCGCTCATCCCCATACCTTTCCTATGGAACCAGTTGTCCTGAAGTTAAGTTCAGTAAAACACAAGTGCGCATGACCGGGTATCTAGAGTGCATTGAACTATTTTCCCGGTAACACCTGACGACATAATGCCACACTTTCATAACAATAGTTAATGAAATGTGTCGCTTCAACTTTACCAAAGCCACAAAATTTCCAAATATCTATAAACAACAAAAATAATATGTATTGCGATTGATAGGGTTAAAAGACGTAGCCTTAGCCGCTTTTGTAAATATCAACACCTTGAATATCACATTTATCTCGCTTTGTTAACACAATTATTTAGGGGAAAAATGGATTTTGGTTAGGGGAAACCTCTTTGCCGTGTGACACGCGTACTTGGTCAAATACAACTGAATTACGAAAATACGCATTTGATGGCACCATGATCGAGGAATGTTATTTATATCTGTGACATTACCTTTCAAGTTCATTACTCACGCCACCTGAGGCCAGTATGAGTATTGCGGTTGATGTCTGTTTGTCTGCCTGCCCACCTGCCTGCCTGCTTGCCTGCCAGCCAGCTAGCCAGTCTGCCTGCCTGCCTGCCTGCCTGCCTGTCTGTCTGTCTGCCTGCCTGCCTGCCTGCCTGCCTGCCTGCCTGCCTGCCTGCCTGTCTGTCTGTCTGTCTGCATATTTATGCTATTTATATCTGTACACTACCTTTCAAGTTCATTACGCACGCCACCGGAGACCAGTATGAGTATTGCGCTTGATGCCTGCCTGCCTGCCTGCCTGCCTGCCTGCCTGCCTGCCTGCCTGCCTGCCTGCCTGCCTGCCTGCCTGCATGCCTGCCTGCCTGCCTGCCTGTCTGTCTGTCTGTCTGTCTGCCTGCCTGCCTGCCTGCCTGCCTGCATGCCTGCCTGCCTGCCTGCCTGTTTGTATGTCTGCCTGCCTGCCTGCCTTCCTGCCTGCCTGCCTGCATGCATGTATGTCTGCCTGCCTGCCTGCCTGCCTGCCTGCCTGCCTGCCTACATGCATGCCTGCCTGCCTGCCTGCCTGCCTGCCTGCCTGCCTGCCTGCCTGCCTGCCTGCCTGCCTGCCTGCCTGCCTGCCTGCCTGCCTGCCTGCCTGCATGTCTGCCTGTTTGTCTGTCTGTCTGTTTGCCTGCCTACGTGTACGCAGCATACCATCAGGAACGCAAAGCGGTAGAATCACCAAATTTGTCACATCCATTCAGAATGTGGCTAGTTGGAACCCGGGTGAGGTTGTGGATAAATGGTCAAATATCTAGGTTCACTAGGTTAGAGCCTAATACCAAAATACAAGTTTTTGGTCATAACTCGCGAAAGCAAAAAGGTATAATCGCCAAATTTAGCACATCCAATCATATTGCAGGTGAATAAATATACCTTAGGTGTCGTGTGAAAAGGTCAAATATCCAAATCAGGAAGTCATTAAGTGCATACTGGCCTAAACATTTTTATCCATAACTTGGGAATGTTAGAGAGTGGAAACACATACAGTCATATTGTAGCAGGCTAGATAGATTAAGTATTAGGTCAAATGATCAGATATCTAGGTCACGAGGCCATAAAGTACATACTGGGATATGCATCTTGACCATAATTCTGACATGCAAAAAGGTAGAATCACAAAATCTAGCACATGATTCATTCATATTCGAGTGGGCTAGAAGTAATCAGCTCAAAGTATCACCTGTCTAGTTCACGGGGTCACTAATTGGCATTTCCAGTTTATCCATCAATAATATTACGTCATTAATTAATCAACTACGTGACGTGTATTGTAGGATGACGTCATAACCAATGATTTCAAGAATGACGTAGATAAGCTCTTCACGAACGCTTAACATTGTACGAATTGTGTGTCTATACTATTTATTAAACATGCTGTTGAATATTTTAAAACTGATTTGACTGGGCGCTGCTGCTCCCATCCGTACCCCGTCAAATTAGGTTCAAAACATTCAACAGCTTACCTGTATAGGTTTCTGGAAATTGAGATTCAGAGAGTGCATGGATCGAGTGATTTCAACACGGCGAAAGGTAGTTGGAGTTTAACTAGAGATATGCAGGGCATGGCTAAAACTGGATCCTCAATTGTATTATTACTGTATTCTGCGGCTGCAGTAGTAGAAACATCCTACAGCTGCAATCAGTCCCTCTTCGCGTTTGCCCACTGTGTCTTGTCCTCAGTCATGTATGTATGATTACTGTCTTTTGCGGCGGTAGCAGTAGAAACATCATACAGCTGCAATCAGTCCTTCGCTTTTTCCCACTGTGTCTTGTCTTCAGTCAAAATCCTTAGCTTCATCAGGTCCATTCTTGACGTGAGTGTACCGAGTCCTGCTTTTTTAGGTCACCTCGTAGCATGCTTAGCAGATTTATGCAATGGCGCCCCCTCCTGGCTTTGTATTTGCTGGCTTCGAGTAGTGCGAATTCCTAGGCTCTCTGAGCTGGTTCTCTTCTGGCATCCTTAGCACATGGCCAAACGTGGACCATCCTTGCTGGGCGACTTTTACAGACACCGGCGACGTATTACACATCTTGTATAGTGCATTGTTGGAAATTATGCTGTCTGGCCATCGGTGTCCAGTGATGGTGCGTAGGTGTTTGTGGTGGTAGGCATTGAGTTTGTCTAGAGCTGCCTTTGGAGCTGCCCAGCTGTTACAGTAATACAACATCATGAGTACGCAGGTTGCATTGTATAAACGTAGCCTTTTAGTCAAGGGCATCTTTGATCTACGAATCCACAGCTTCCAGAAAGACTGTTCCCAATGACGCTGCGTGCAACAATGTCAGCAGTTGCTGAGTTGGAGAGTTGGTCTTGTGGAACTTTCCCGCAGGATTTCAATGCATCAGCAAGCTAGCAGCTGAACAGCACCATCTCAAACTCTACAGACTTCACTGACTTGACTCGTACTCTCCGCTTGGTGTCTGAAAGCAGTGGTCTTACTAGTCGTGGCTCAGATTCATTGCAACTGGCCTGGCATAGTACATCTAGGATCTTTGAGCGTTTAATTGTGTCGAAGGCTCGTGCCATGTCAATGCCCATTTTGTGGAAATCTCAGTGTTTGGACATGACCACCGACGCAAGCATGCATTGAGCCCATACAATGTCTGCGCAGCTGCATCCACGTTTGGAGCCACTTTGACATGATCCGGTGAAGTCATCGATCTTGTTTCAGATGCAGCGTAGAGAAACATTGGATAGCATTTTCCGTATGCTGTTGAGCAACACTATGGGTGAGGGGAGAGGGCAGGTAGCTTCCTGCGCTTAGGTAGTGCGATAAGAGTGCCTTAGCCTACAGTATCGATGGGAAGGTGGTGCATAAAAGTTGAGTTAATTTGGTGCGTGATCGGTTTTGAGATAATGTCACTTATTTGAATAGATCATTGCTCATGCCATCAGGTCCAGATGCACGTCCATTTTTTCAGGACTTTAAGTGCCTTCTTAACTTCTGCTGTTTTAATTGGTGTTAGTAATGGCCTGGTGTCTCCTGAGCATGGGTGCACGAGCTCATTATCGTGGTCAGTGAGCTGTTCCTTGAACCATTCTCGAATCGCCTCGGCTTTGCTCTGGTCAGTCCCGATAAAGTGTCCTTCAGAGTTGTGTACTGTGAGTGGTGGTGTGTAGTCAGTAACCCTCATGGCTCGGGCTGCCCGAAACATTTTGTGACAGTCATCCGTGGCAGTGATTTCATCTGCTAGGGAGTCTGCTTGTAATTGTGCTCCCGGCGTAGTTTGGTGCAGTCTTCACTTTGGCCACTTTGATCGATGCACAGCCATAACGCGTTCTGCTCTGCTGACAGTTTCACTACTAGAGGGTCGTCAGTATACCTAGTTCGGTTGTTTTTAAGAACAGCTATGGTGCTGGTAGCTGATGATTCTATAGATTTCAGTATGTTGGTTAGGCCTTCGTTTGGATCGATGCTGACGTCGATGTTAGCTATCTGCTCACTGCGGGCTTTTTTGTATGACATTTGAGTGTCAGTGTCGCTGATAAGGTTGGGTAAGGTGTAGGTGACTCTACCGTCTTGCCTGCTAAGGCGTCTATACATTAGGTAGAGATCGTTCATCTGATGGCGTGTAATGACTGACTTATGGCCAGAATTGAGATCTGTGCCTCCATAGGAACGAGTATTCCCAAGTAGGGACTTTGCTTCTGTCTTGCATAGTATGAAGTCTTGATTGAAGACAGCTGTTGTAGCCGTAGAACCTTTTGGGGCTTTGCGATCAGCACTGTATCTGGTTCATGTTGTCTGTTGACGCCATGTGTGTTTAAAAGCCGTATTTGTGGTAAATATGCCATTTGAACTAAGGAATGCCACCAGTGCATCGCCATTGCTGTTGCGTATCCCCGCTCCATATGATCCCATGATAAGTCAAGCCCTGAACTTTTGTCCGCAATTCCAAGTTTACCCAGCTTGGGGTTGAAATCTCCACCCACGATTAGTTGCCATCTAGCTGGGATTGTAATGGCGAAGTTCCGTTCTGCATAGAAGGAATATAATAATGTTGGATTCTCTGTAGCTTTTTGGGTAGTTGGCCATTTGCGTTGACAATGCGACACTTAGTCAGTGGTGGTGTGTTTTCACATAAGCATAGCCAGATCGATGCAACACAATCACTGACGTATCCAAAACTAATGACAGTGTCCAAGACCTTTGACCTGATTACGATTCCTCCATTGCATTGGCAAAATCATAGACAGCAACAGGTCCAAGCCAAATTATTTTCAAAATATTTAACCGCTTACCTGTCTAGTTACCTTGAAATTTAGATTATGAAAATTCAAGTTTCCAAGTTTGAAATCGATTCCAACACGTATAAAAGTGGGGATGGGGAAGCTTATCTAGAAATGCGCGGGGCCAACCCTAGAGTGAGAAAAACTGGCATGCCAGCCGTCTGTACGTTGTGAGCTAGATCAGGATTATAACTAGGAGACAGCAAGTCTTTGGGTGCACCGAAGCTAAATTGGGAGAAATGAGAATTATAATAATGGGCAGAAGGTGCTGACAACGATGAAAGAAGTGGTAGGCAGTCCAACAACGGTTACTAAAACCAGAAAAGGTGGAACGACTCTTAAAAGTGATGACCACCCAAAGATCTGCCAATCCGTACAACGGCACAAAATATCCAGACACTACCATCGCTCATCGAGTTACACGCCCGGATATACGCATTGCTTAAGCTAGTTGCTGATCTCTCCACGAGGTTGAAATGATTTGCCAAGCCGTTATTAATGACAATAACAATGGCCGAGTTAGTGGGAATGGCAACTCAAACGAATAGCCATTGAAATTATAATAACTTTCGTAACCATGAGCTTGAAGGTATGTAAGGTAGGGCTGCGCAATATACCGATAGCATTTTTAAAACCGATATCATGCACTGACGGTTTCAAAACCGCTTATAAAATATAAATATCGAAGAAACAAATATGAACAAATTTTCGGTTTTTAGTATCAGCATTTTTTTTAATGAAAGCGCAGTCCTTCGAATTTTCGAATTTTCGTCCACCCATCCATGTACCACACATTCACCTATTTTATATATAATAAAAATGCCTTTGATAAAGGATACTAACCAGCGACAATCATGAAAAGTGCAATGAGTAATGAGCAATGAGTAATGAGTGATGCCTTCCGGGAAATATATATATCGTTAAGCCGCTTAGGCTGATCATTCCAGTCCCGTTTTCTCATTGGCTAGCATGACAAAAATTATCCAATCACTATATGAAGAATAAGTCTTCTTCCTACGAATGAACATTGTTTATCTAATCATGTGGTGGCCGACACTATCTTTGCTGCAATGAATGGTTATACACACATGACGTTAATTATCTGACAAACCCTTGATAGACTGTTGAAAGCGGAATATCTTTTTCGCCCCATTGCGCTATGTCTAAAACAAACTCTTTTCGAATAGCAGGTGAAGTTAACAGGCTAATAATAACAACCGGGTTCCACGATCGATTTATTTAGAAAATAATTCTGATATATATATATATATATATATATATATGTGTGTAAATAATTGGTTGAATTGTTCATGGAAGAGCTTTCTTGAAGACACACATTCATAAACTGATAACTGAGCGATCTCAACTTCCTTGGATGAAACTTGGATCGGATCTAAAGTACAGTACTCAGTCTATATTGCGTATATAGTAATTTCCGAGTTCCGATTCCAAACCACGGCCTGTGAGTCGCAGACGAGTACTCGCCCTGAATACCAGAGGAAATAAATCCTTCTAATATCACTGTAAGCATTTGCCGCGGGAAATAAAACTGTTCTATTTTCATGTTATTGACGAAAATTTTTAACCGTTGTAGAGAATGGATTTCAACTTTTTCGTGATAGAAATCACATACAAAACCGATATTCGGTTAAAACCAATATGAAAAACGCTACCGAAACCGATATGGCTGTAAGCCAAACCGCACCGCTCTAATGTAAGGCCTACTGTTGCTATGCCTGCAATAGTCCAGGACGTTTGACCGAATCTTGCCCACCAAGAAACAAATGTTTCTATAATAATATTAATTCTACCAAAAACACTTGTGAAAATATTATAGTAAACAGTGGTAACTAGAACCATTAGATCCAGCTTTAAACTAGAGTTGTCTGTGAGGTGGTAAGCTGGCATTCATCATTGATTGCCCATAACAAATTGTGAACAATTGTGGTGGTGTGGGGGTGACAGAACATCAGGCTGTACTTACACATAATTAGGAGAATACACAGTACTATAGCTTATAGACCTCGGGGTCCTCGTAAAATAGGCAACTTGGAATTTTAGATACAAGTGCCTCCCCAACGTTAACTATCAAGTTGCAGCGGGGTTTCACAGAGCGCGAACATTATTTGCATACTGTGTTTGCCATCTCCAAAGCAATCGCTGAGTTCAAATAAGCAGGCGATGACCTACTATTCATAACACTTGATATCCAGAAGTCGTTCGATGAGCTGTGGTATGGTGGTCTACTCGCAGAACTATGCAAGATCGGCATCTCTTTTACAGATGGGGACCCTACTAGACAATTGGTACCAAGGCTTAATCTGGAAAATTAAATGGGAAGGCAGGCGATCCAGGCCTTACAAGATTCTTCAAGGCGTGCAACAATGCCCGGGCTTCCTGCTAATGATCTACAGGGCCGTCATCGGAGCACATATAGGAGACATGTGCTGAGGGGCACCGACCTAGGCAGACGACGTTGCTATCTTCACAAAGCACCAATAGCCCGATGCGCAGACTGCACTAGCAGCAGCCCATCAAAGGCATGAAGAAGAATAGTGCGATTGTATATCCTACTGGCAGCACCTGCACCCAGATGCCTGGTGCCGTGAGCTACAACTCTGATGAACTCACTATATCTAAACAGACAACCCACCATCGCTTTTGATGTGTGCATTTCATAAAGTGAACATGCTCAGCTGAGAATAATATCGCTTCACCCCACAACACCGCACACAGGCTGTTCAGTTCTGGTTGGCATGTGAAAAATGGACTGAACACTGCTGTGAGCCAGAAAATGTGGGCAAGATTTTTCCTTCCAAGACTCACCCATGAAACGGAGCTATATGGAGACTTTCAGACAACGAAACAGCACCGCTCGAAACCTTTGTCTGGCCTATCCTGCAACAGCTTCTGAGCCTTGCTCCAAGTCCAGGTAATCCAGCTGTATATTAGCGGCTTGGAGTGCTGATAGTAACCGATGGAATTCACAGAAAGCACTAAGTCTACTGAGAAATGAAGTCTGCTGACGTGGGGTGAGTCTGCAGGCAAAAGAAGAAGACCTCTGGTTCAAACTCGGCTATGTAAAAACAGCACACGGGCCTGTGGCGCAAACCGGTCCCTTTTATAAATTTCAGGGGAGGCAGCGAATATTCCCAGCCTGAGGTCTCTGGCCATAGACTTCTTCCGTGCCCAGGAAGCCCAGGTGACTTTGAAATAGGTAGAATTGATTTTGGAAAGCATTCGGCCTCGATGGCGTCGAGCCATTCGAGGTTGTGATAAGCTGTGGGATGATGCAGTTAAGTATCATTCTAAACCAGCCACATATTGTAGATTGTTCATCTGTGTTTTAATGTCGTTCGCGAGGTAGCACTGCGCGGAACCATATGCAACCCATATGTCCAGTAAACTAACAGTGATTCCAGTTGAACGTACCACTGGTCAACCGATTACCTGCATTTAACCATTTCTGTCTTAGATAATTAAGTGAAATAATGTAATACAGGTTCAAGTCTTTCAAATATGCTTCTCATTTAAATTTATTTTAAAACCTATATAAATTATTAGACTATCTTTTTTGCTAACTACTCACAAATGCCACTGATATCCATTAAGAAATGTAGTGAGCTGGTTGGCGAGAATATCATAGTTCATCTTCTCATTGTCTGGTAAATCATCTCTGCTTAGCGCCAGTAGACGACTGTTTAACTGCTCGACTTTTGTCTGAAATATCGATAAATCTGACAATTAAGCCTTTGTACCCGAAGATCAAATAGGAAAAATAATTTATAATGAAACAACTATTTCGTTGACTATTTTGAAGCTATTGCAGTATATGTTCCTTTTAAATTACTCTCAAGATATTCAGCAGCTTGCCTGTGTAGTTACCTTAAATCGAAGGGACAAAGCATTAATATTTTATTTTTATGTTACTGAAATAGTGCTTATAGCAACCCCAGATTATTGCGGAAATATCATTTAATGCATCATCTTCCTGGGACAGATTATGACATCGACTAATCATTATGAGAAAATGATGATACCTTCACGCGATCCCCTCCTTCAGGACCTTCTGGGAAGCTAATTTTAAGGTTTTTGAACTGACAGCTGCATACAAGCAATAGCCTGATCTTTCCTAATTTTTATAAAACTAATAACTGCTGTGTTCGACACGCTCAATCACCGCCACATCCATTTGAGATCGCTATCGCAAAGTGGAACGTTCGCTGTCTCGTCAGCTCATCGAAATGACAATCCCTGAGAAGAAGACGTGATTACTACAACATTGCATCAGCATGTTTATTAAATAGTAGAGACATACAATTCGTACAACGTGTCGGACTATTAATACAGGCCAATTAGAATCATTTATGATCCAATGATTATGACGTCAGCATACATGCCACTAGCTGATTATGACGTCAAGTGACGTCAGATGATAGATGGATACTTTGGAAAGGTGAATTGAGCAGTTGACCATAGTTGACCTCACGAAACGAAGCCATATGAGTAGTCTTAAAATGTACGGAGACGGCAGCTACTAAAAACATCAGTGTAACCAAGAATGTAGCCATGGTGAGGAGAAGTGAAATAAGACCAGAATCACGGGCTCATTTTCCAACAGCTAAGCTGTTGAATATTTTGAAACTAGTTTGACTGGTTGCTATCGCTGCATATCGTCCTCTTGAACAAACTCATTTGATGATTGTCATTGCAAACACTTGCGAGCCATCCAGAATAGTGCTTACCCATACCATACGCTAGCTTGCATGGAGGTTTTCTCAACGCAATCTGCGAATGTAATTTGTAATCTTTGACAAAACGGCACAATCATTCGTCTGTAATTGCACAATTGATACGCCTGTTCACGGCAATGACCATGGATATATTAGAATCACTTGTATTCATCCTTTACCAGTCTTTTGTTCATTAAAATATATAATGGATCTTATATACATTTTATTAAAGAAAGGGAAAAGGGAAGTAACAAATGATGTTTATTGGTAATTTCATACAATATTAAATAAACTACCATTAGTAAAAACATGGAAATGAATCAGGATTTTTTGAGAAAAAGCATTTATTAAACAGCTTAATTTGGAGACAATTAGTGCCGGACTTCGCTGGCGCTTCGCACTCCACCGTGTATCAACTGTGTGTGCAGGTATACCGCATAGATCTACCTGAATGTAACGAAAGCAATAGTATTCTCTAATGGCGCTGATATAGAGCGATTAACTCACTACTGCTAATTCAATATTGATACTTTCAAAAAATTATATTTGAAAGTCACGTTTTCTGGTTGACGTAACAAGTTTCAGTCAAAATGATTTCAAAATACACTGCTGGTTTCCAAAATCGCCACATGATGCTTACTGAATATTTTGAAATTCGCGTGACTGAATGTAGACCCTGCCTGTGGAAACAACGGCTTTCAGTCAAATTGTTTTAATACTAGGCAGTATTTTACCCATAGGACGTAGTGACTAATCAGCCTAGTGAGAATACAATTGAGCTTATATGACCGGCTATAGCAGGTATTATTTATTCGCTCGGCATACACCAGAACACATAGGTCCAGCTGCGTCACTAATTGGTTCCGGCCAGAGTGACATAAACGGTATTTGGCCGCCTTTTTATAATTAACCTGATTTCACTGGCGGCTATATGTTGATTATTATATAAAGCTGCCATTAAAGAGCATATGTTAGTTCCGTGATCCTTTCCTTTAATGAAATGAACTGATTTTATTTACACATCAGACCATATCACAAGGATATACGGGAGATTTACATAATAGTTATATGGAGCAGGTACACACACACGCACGCACGCACGCTCGCACGCTCGCTCGCTCGCGCGCACGCACGCTCGCTCGCACGCACGCACGCACGCACGCACGCACGCACGCACGCACGCACACACACACACACACACACACACACACACACACACACATATATATATATATATATATATATATATATATATATATATATATATATATATATAAATTCATTATGTTAGACGGTGCTTCAGAAAGTCACCGCAACAGACGACAATCACAGCCAGTGCCTTTTACCTGAGAAATTTTTTATTTACCTGTATTGCAGAGAAGCGAACGAAAGATATGTAATACATCATGATAGAGAGTAAACTCAGATTTGGCGGTGCTTACATCAACGTTTTCCTAACTGTTCGGGCTTGTACTTTAAATCCTATGCAATGACAAGATTTCGTCAGATCGTCATCCTGTACACGAGGCAGGTTCATACAATGATTACATAGCTGTATCTCATATTTTAATCAACGTCCATATCAATCTCATATTTCCCGGTGCAAATGATCCAGGTGAGCAACACTGGCCCTTGGGCGTTTTGTTATGGTGGTCATCATGAACATATTACTGTTGAGCAAAATTATTGGTCTCTCTCTCTCTCTCTCCCTCTCTCCCTCCCTCCCTCCCCTCCCTCCCCTCCCCCTCCCTCCCTCCCTCCCTCCCTCCCTCCCTCCCTCCCTCCCTCCCTCCCTCCTCTCTCTCTCTCTCTCTCTCTCTCTCTCTCTCTCTCTCTCTCTCTCTCTCTCTCTCTCTCTGGATCGCTCTTCACTATACCTCTCTCTCTCTGCCGCCTAATTTTTCTGTAGGGAGAGGGCTTTTCTAAGTTTCGAACGACTTGTGCCCAATCCCATTGTAATATATGCAATAAAATATGTTTAAAAAAAATCTCATTGGGAAACTAGCCAACTTCATAAGTCCTGGCAAATTCACCATACCTCACTGTATTTTTATATATTGTTCAATTAGATATCCCAAACAATCCTTGTGGTAGTAAACTTAAATCATACACCTAGACATTAAACCTGTACATTTTTTTTATATTTATTATCTGAGAACCTATATTTTCATCTTTGTAATATGTTGTTAAATGTTTGTGCCATGGCGTATGTCATTGTGTTTGATATACCAATAAAAGGGTTGATTGATTGATTGTTTGTTTGAAAATCCTGACTTTGTACTCTTTCGATTGGGCTAGTGGCTTGTATGATGACGTATTTCCGGGTTCAGCTCGATTGTTAAATACACAAAACAATGCTTTTGTTTAACGACAAATGATGACGTGATAAACACGTACTTATGATAACATAAAGCAAAATACACACTTTTGGGTTGAGAATCACGCGCAGTGACGTCATACTTAAACACAAACTACACTTGGGTTGTTGTCATGGTATGATTATGACGTGTTTGCTTCGTTTACGCGAGATCTGCACCACTCTTGTTGTGATGTCACATTGGTTCAGTTGTGACGCTGTAATCATGGCACGTCAACGACCATGATAACGCACGTTTGGGGCCTTTACTGTGCCAATACCGTGAGGCCCAGAAACTGCATTAACACGATTGTTACTAAACTCGGTTAAACTCGCGCAAAAGAATTCAACCCGACACTAGTGTTGCAACATTAGCCCAATCGAAAGAGCCATTTGTCTAGATAGCATTTGTATGCTAGATAAATAGCAATATATTTGTGGAATCCTAGTTTATGGTCACAACCTTTCCTGTGTTAAAATCTGAGCCAAATCGGGCCAGTTACTTCTGAAATATATACTAATCCAGAATTTGATCCGATCCAGATCCGGATTCTTTTATCCGGATCACGGGAAAAGTCTGGAAATCCTCTTGCACAGAAAGTTTGGTCCTTGCGTTACAATTCAACCGTATCGGAGTAGTAGTGTTTGACATACAACTCCGGACCGACAGACGGACAGACAGACACGCAGACAGGCAGGTAGACAGACAGGCAGACAGGCAGACATGCACAGACAGACAGACAGACAGACAGACAAACAGGCAGGCAGGCAGGCAGGCAGGCAGGCAGACAGACAGACAGACAGACAGACAGACAGACAGACAGACAGACAGACAGACAGACAGACAGACAGACAGACAGACAGACAGACAGACAGACAGACAGACAGACAGACAGACAGACAGACAGACAGACAGACAGACAGACAGACAGACAGACAGACAGACAGACAGACAGACAGACAGACAGACAGACAGACAGACAGACAGACAGACAGACAGACAGACAGACAGACAGACAGACAGGCAGGCAGGCAGGCAGGCAGGCAGGCAGACAGACAGACAGACAGACAGACAGACAGACATGCAGGCAGGCAGGCAGGCAGACAGGCAGGCAATCACAATAGCCTACCCTCTTCCCTTTATGGGGTGGGGTTAATAAAGAAAAATAAATTTGCATAAATCATTCGATGCTTGACAGTTAGGATGCCATGAAATATCTCTTTGACCCTGTCACGTTGGATAAGTACATCTAAAGGACAAACATATCGTCTTAAAATACGTGACTATGCCTATTATAAAAATACCCTGGGTGTCGCCGTTTGATCGCCACACACAATGGCCCAAGCGCCTGCACCTGTGCGTGCGTATGTGCGTGCGTGCGTGCATGTTTTTGTTGTTGGTTGCTCAAGGTGTGCGTGCGTGCATACGCGCGTGCGCGCGTGCATGCTTTTGTTATTGGTGGCTCAATAGCGTTCACAGATTATATCTATATCGGTTATAGTGTATTGAACAATTATCAGAGTGTATCTTTAATTATATATATACATTCAGCTTTCCTGAAGACACACAGCCTGTGTCTTAGAGCCACGAGATAGTGGTTCTTTAAGACAGGTGGTCCTACGACCACCTGTCTTAAAGAACCACTATCCTTTGGTTCCAAAAGTCATATCCTATGGTATGTCCCCTGTGTAAAGAGACCACGTGTCTATAGTGACCAATTGTTTGTGTGCCATAGGGTGGTCGGTAAAGACAGGTTTTGATGTGCATTGATGCACACAATATACCATCTAAACATGGAAACAGTGAATAGGTTAAACCAAAGTACAAAGGCAAATTAAACTTATGTCGATGCAATATACCATCTAAACATGGAAACAGTGAATAGGTGAAACCAAAGTACAAAGAAACAAGGCAAATTAAACTTATGTCGATGCAATATACAGACACATGTTTGCCTTATATAATGCCATCCGTTTCTTGTTAACCATTTTGAGAATACATATTTTGAAATACAATTTTTAATCAAACTACATACTCTCCAACGACTTAGCTAGTTTTATTTTAATAGCTTTCTTGTATAGTCTTGATAGAAAGTTTTCGTCGAGGAAATAATTAATTACACCAATTATACGATTAAGTCATTTTTAATTATACCAGTTATACGATACTAAGTAATTTCAGTGTGTGTGTATCCTTATATAGTACAGAAAGATGGCCACTATTAAGAAATTGTTATCTAGAGTACAGTACAACTTAGAAATTACATTTTCCCAAAATAAAATAAAACGAACTGTTGAAGACTTTAAACATAATTCGATTGGAAGACATTGCTGCCTTAGGCTCCACAGTCTTCCAATACAATTATGTTCAAGATATTCAACAGACGTTTCTTATATTGTGTTCAAAATTGTAGGATGGTGTAGGCTACTATGCTACCATGGTACTTAATACAATATATAACTTCACATCAATAGGCCTTTCTAAGTTTGTCCATCTATCATATGACGTCATAATTAACTACGTAACGTGTAGAATGACATCATAATCAATGACATCATTAAGACGTCATGAATGACATGGATAAGTACGTCACGAAAGCATAATTGAAGACTGACTATGCGTTGTTGTACGAATTGTATGTCTTTACTATTTAATAAATAGTCTGTTGAATATTTTGAAACTAATTTGACTGGGCGCTGTTGCTGCCATAGACAGCAACAGCGCCCAATCAAAATAGTTTCAAAATAGTTAACAGCTTATCTGGAAATTGATCGTCCGGGAGTTCAGAGATCGATCGATCCCAACACTGACGAGGTGTGGGTGGAGCTTAGCTAGAGGTGGGCGTGGCTTAGCAAAAACTGGAAAGCTGTATTTTTCCCGAAAATAGCATCGCTAGAGCGTAAGCTGTTTGTCACAATATTATGTTGAAGTCACACTGCCGTGCTAAAATTTGACATCTATTAGTGCAACCCAAGTGTCTATAATACCGTGGTACTGGGTGTTGAAATCAATTTAAAAATCTGAAATATTCTCAAGTTGAAAGCCTGTCACAGTAATTATGAAATTCAATGTATCACCTGTCGCATAGTCATATTTTAGCTCAGAATCTCTGTAGTCTTATTGTGTAACTATAACTTTAAAGATAGCCCGGTCGAAGCGCCAACATGATTTATGGATCGTAGCCATTTTCAACTTAAAAAAAACCCACAACGCAGGGACAGATATACATCCTATAGATTAACCACGGATTCGATTTATTAAAAGATTGTTGGCGGGTATAAATAATTTTTGTATTTTTCATGCAAAGCAAAATTTACTTCACCATTATTATACATTTTTGAGATAGCACACTATCACACACAGTCACCACAGTACCATAGTACGCGCGGTACCATACTACTCTACCCTACTATCTAACGTTCTTGTTTTGGAAACGGCTTAACTTATTTACTAGGCCATTCTGCATCTTAACTTTCTAGTTAGTTGCTTTAAGGAATGTTGTTTAGGCCGCTGAATGTCTGTTCTTTAACTGTCTGAGTGCTGAGGTTTTGCAGGCGACATATTCCAAATCTTATATCTCTGGGCCCGCTAATTATTTTGAAAACAATTTGACTGAAAGTTGTTGGTGGCTAAGCCACCAACAACTTTCCCTCAAATTGTTTTCAAAATATTCAGCAAGTCAACAGTTTTTAACATATGCGATTTTCGAATCACCTGTCTTAAGGAGCAGCTATCCTGCAGAAAATGGTATATCTCAAGCAAGCATGAACGTAAATAGTACATCTTCTATATACAACAAAAGTCCTGCTCTTTGCATACGGGTACCTACGTAACCTGTTTGCAAATGAGAATTCAAACCACAGATATAAGGCCGTTAGAGCTATCGTATCATGGATACCGTTTCTAACAGCAACAGTTCACTCAGTCCACCCATAAACCAATTGGATTTCTTTCTGCGTGGATATGAGCTAGTGCCGACCTGGACATACAAACACCTTCCTGTGGTATTCTTCTCTTTCGGAACCGTCAATAACATACTTCTGATATGGTATTTGCTGAAGACAAAGAAATACACGTCTTCAGTATTTTTGTTGATAACAAGCCTTGCATTCGCTGATTTGCTAACGTGTATCTCAAGTATTGGATGGGCAGTGTTTCTGTATCCATATATGCCCTGGCCAGAGCTGGCCGTGCTCTGTCCAATCCTTGTAGCGGGTGTATATCCTGCAGTGGTAGTTAGCAGTTATCATCTAGTGTTTTTCGCTTGTTTACGCTTTGTTCAACTTGGCTACCCTCTAAAGGCACGCGCAATTATTACCACGAAATTTGTCCTGATCGGTTGCTTAATTATTTGGGTTTTAATCTATGCTTTCATGCTCCCATTTGCCGTTCTCTTCCGACAAGTAATCGCTCCCTATAGAAATACCACGGTTGAAATATGTGACTACCAAAGGAACTATTTTGTGAAGGATATAATATTTCTGGTGGTAAACACGATCATACCGTGCCTGTCCATTGTGCTGATTCATGTAGGGAAACAGATCAAGATTTCCAGAAACAAAGCGCTTGCAGCATCGTCTGATAGAAAGAGCACCGACGCACGTGCATTGGGCGCCATCATCATCGTGTTCTATGCTACATGGATACCTGGAAATCTACACGCAACTGCGCATGAACTGTTTTCTATACCACGTACTATATATCACCATTTCTACTATATACTTCTAATTTATTTAATCTACGCCGGAAGTGTGGTGAATCCGCTCATATATTGCTTGCTTGCTAAAACTGTCCGCCAAGATCTACTTACCTTCATGTGCAGGTGTCGCGGGAAGGTTCCTGACAGGAAATGACAGAAGCTATGACTGTTTTCAAGTGTAAACTAAGTGCGTGATTAGCTACAAAACTGTTTTCACGGTTTATTGGCTGATACCCTGATAACCCAGCTTACTGGGCCGATGCTGGGCCGATACCAAGCCGATATTCAAAGTATCTGTACCGTATCAGTCCAGCATCGGCCCAGTAAGCTGCGTTATCGGGGGATCATCTGGCATAACGTCATCAGTGTCATCTGTCTTGAAACGAAACAGTGTACGACCACCAGGCAAGTGAATTCTTTCAAATTCAAGTTCATTTTAGTTTTCTTAAGATAGTGTTAAAGACATTGTACGGTATATCATTATCTGTAGAATGTACGTATCGGACAGTAACGTGTAATCCAATACAGAGCATAACTGGATAGCCACAAACGGTATTAAACTAGTTATTATAATGCGTCCTGATTAGTCTGACGCAGAGCCATCAGAATGATCAGATTTACCTGCAGGTGCTGTACTATCAATATTATTCTTCATGTGTATCATAGCAATTAATTCAGTTTGCAATAATATGATTTGTTAACTGAATTCTGAAATAATTCTAGTGACAACAACACTAAAAACGTATCGTCGCTAAGACAGTATTAATCTGTTTGACTCGCTCATATGGTCATACACGGTCATGTCATAACCAACGAGCTGTGATAGCCAAGTCGCCATGATGCCACGTTTAAGCAATGCAGTCTGTATCCGGGTAGTTTCTTTATACATAATAATAAATATTTTTTATCTTAACTTTCATAGAGCACTCGGCCCAGTCATCATACAAGACCCTGCCATAGGGCCTGTGGTCAATGTTTGGGGAACTTGTTTTGAACACGCTGTTCATCTCCACGGTAGCCACCGGAAACAATGAGTGAGGGGAACGGCCACGTAGGGAATGCCCATTTTCTTGCCAGAGACTAAACCATGGACCTTGTCAGCTTATCCATCAATCATATGGCATCATAATCAACTGCGTCTCGTGTAAGATGACGTCATAATCAATTGGGTAATGAATGACGTAGATAAGTTCATCACGAGCGCTTATTTGATGACGGATTAAGCGTTGGTGTACAAATTGTATGTCTTTACGCTTTAATAAAGACACTGTTGAATATTTCGAAACTAATTTAATTGCACAGAAACAGCGCCCCGTCAAATTAGTTTCAAAATATTCAACAGCTTCCAAGTATATTTTTTTTGGAAATTGATAGTAAGGGAGACCAGAGATCAATCGATCACAACACGGGCGAAGTGTGGGTGGAGGTTAGCTAGATATGGGCGGGGCATAGCTAAAACTGGATTCCTCCTTTATCAAATAAGCCATGACATGATTAAATTGAAACTTATTAACATGCATTTATTGAACCGTCCCCTAAAATTACGTTTTATCTCTATTTAATAATGCTATGTCATTGTCAAAGCCCATAAATTCGTAAAATATTACTGACGCTATTATTTTACGGTAACGTTTACCAGGCTTCATATCAAAATAAAACTTGGGAAGATGCATATTCAGAAAACTAATTTAATCCGTTTCCACTTTCCGATGGCTTATTATTCATCCACAATAAAATGGGAATAATGTGTAGTATCAAAAATACATACCACACCCACCCAACACCCACCCACCCACCCACCTCAACCCCAACCCACCCACCCCACCCCCAAAACTGATTACAGAATCTATGGCAGGATCGTCTAGTATTTATGATTTCTATAGGAATAGCAAATTACCTAGCCTAAGAAAGTCTACTTGACCGTTTCCCAAACTATTGAGAAGGATACCCCGACTCATTGTATTCAGTGGCCCATGGGGACAGGAACGCCATGTTCAAAACAAGTTCCACAAACATTGACTATGGATCCTATGGCAGGGTCCTCTACTTAGTATACGTTGCGTTATCATGTTACACATCTTTTACCTGCACGTTAGTTCCTGTGACTGAATTCAAAGCGCGCTTATGATGCTGGGGTCAGGAGACACCTCTACCCCTGCACCCCGTCAGAATCCACCGCCATTATGATTATTTTACTCCTAGTAAAATGTTCCCAGAAAGAAAGTTGTCACGATCCTTAATTACTAGGCATAAATCAAAGCCGCATGCAACATGATCGTCAAAAATCTGTCATTTTTTAGGGGATGGTGAAACAAAAACTTGGAAAACTCATTTTTATATTATTTATTATTCATAAATGACCACTCAGCATATTGTTTGCCGCTTCCTCTACCATTTCTTGTATGTTTTTTTACAGATCAGTTGACTAATTATGTCAGCAGAGGTCAAAAGGTCAAAAGTTTTGATCATTGCTTAAAGTCGGACAAATGTGCATTGTTATAACTGGCAATGCACTTACAAAGAGCTATTTTTGGTGTCATTAGCTTAAGAGGTTAATAATATACGCCTTCCGACAAATCTAGAGTCAATGTTGATTTATTTTGTGATATGCTGTTACAATAACAACTGACAGAATCTCCTTGTTGAAAATGACAGAAAATTGCAATTATGGTGAATTGAAAAATGAAATGAATATAATATTCACATCTAAATAATGTTGATTAATAAATGACCACTCAAAATGTTTCGTCTAGTCTCCTCTGTAATTTCATATATGTTTTATGCAAATCAGTTGGATAATTATGTCATCAGAGGTTAAAAGGTCACCAATTTTAGCTGCTGCTTAGAACCAGACAATTGTGCATTGTTGTAACTTACAAAGTACTTGGAAAGAGATATTTTTGCGTTATTAGCTCTAAAAGGTGGCATATCTAAATGATCATTGATAGCTTATTTCACGGATCTTTGTTTCTATAACCGATAACAGAATGCATATTATTGAAAGTACTTGCAAAATGCAATTATGGGGAACTGAAAGATGAAATGACATAACTTCGCACCTCTGTAACTTAAAGTATTAAATGGTCACTCGCACACTGTATTTATTTGACGATAGCATTTCTCAATTATGCAGATTCAATATCAGATGCTGATGCATCCCCTTCATTTCTGCTACCACCACCATCATCATCATCATCATCTCATCATCAGCAGCATCATCATCATCATCATCATCATCATCTCCTCATCATCATCATCATCATAACTGTCTTCATGCATATTCTTACATTATTAACAGTATTATGCTCCTTTTCTAAATTATTTGGCACCGTGGATGAGGTATTTTACCTTCACACCACATGGGCTCTAATCGTTAAACCCTTACATTCCAGCCAGTGCCATTTGCTTAATGGATGTCTGTTTTTGTATTCAGTCATCAGCCAACATCCCACAATTCATTTCGCTTACTACTGTTTAACGTTAACCGGAACACTGTTCCTGGTACTGTTCCTTGTACAGGTTAAACAGTAGTAAGCGCAATGCATTGGGAGGATCGATACTCTAAATAGTTGCATGATATATAAACCCTCTATGTGCTCGTGAAGGCAGATTCTTGGTGCAGGGTTGATAATATCTATATTTTTCTTCGAGTTCACTAGTTTGGCATTACCATGAAGAGGTGAAGTGCAACAGCGATTGTTGTGGGAGTCCTCTTGCATATTCGGTAAATGAAATCAACTGGGTGATGAAAAAGATTCTCTGAGATCATGAGCCAGATGAACGATGACATCAATATCTAGAAAGTCTTCAGGAGATGTTGAACAGAAGTGTGTCATAGCGACCTTTGACTTAAGCCTGCATGTGAAGGCATCCAAATAATATGGAAATTCTCAGTCATGTTTCGTACTTTTCATTTGTCATGCGCCTGTATGAAAATCCAGGGAAGTTGATGACTAGTTCTGAGGCTAGTCAGCTGCTACAAGAATCTAGCCAGGAACCTGCTGTTTACAGGATCTATGTAAGGTGTGCTCTCCGTTAAGAAGAATAATCGGAGAATTTTTCGCCACAAAGCAATAACAAAGCATTCGGCACTCTTGGTAAATTATCATTTCATACCTCGCTGAATCAAGAACACTAATCTCTTTCATCATCATTTTCAACCAGGTGCATGTACAACAAGACATAACTATCATTCAATGTGGCCCTTATAGAAGTCTATGACTTCCATAAATTGAAATACACAGGAGTAAGTCAATGGTCGTTATACCATTCGTCTGCTAAACTTCATCTGAAGCCTTTTCGAACATCCTTAAACACCATTTTATAATTGCATATTCTTTTTGGATGGTTGATCACATACATAAGGCTCGTCATATTGTTGGTGAATCATTGAACATCTCACTCATAATCTCACAGAATCTCTTTCTTAAGTTTGAGAATTCCATCTGCCGAATGTTCAAAAGGAGTTCCATAGCAAACGGTGTTGAATTTAAATGGCGGAAGGAAGTGTTGGGAATCAGTGGAATGCTCAAAGCCGAAGAACACGCTAACCTATGCAAGAGGACGGATATACAACCAACAACAACAACAACAACAACAACAACAACAACAACAACAACAACAACAGCAACAACAACAACAACAACAATGACTGACGCATAACGAAGGATGAACTATTGGGTAGTTATTTAGAAGGGAGCCATCTACCAAAGACAAACATCCTTGAACCAAATGAGACTAATCCTTGCAGGTCATGTGGTGTAAGGATGGATGAGATCATCAGATAATCAGATACTGTCCCATGATGGCAGATGTTCTCGAAAACGAGTGGCGGGGTAGTTCCAGTGACGATGATAGCAGCAATGAATGTGATACATCAGCATCTGACATATTTGACATTGGCTGTGACTAATTGAGTCGTGTCATGGTAGTACACAGCTGGAGGATTTATTGTCTAGTATGTGGAGGGCAGCAATACACATATGTTGAGTGATCAATTATTGCTCTATGCTTTTAGGTAGGATACTATGTTGACTTTATGTTCAAGTGCACATAACTGCATTTTACAGTTGTTTTCAAAACCGGAATTGTTTTAGTAGTCATAGTAACAAGATTCAATTAAATAAACGACCATAGGCACTTTTGATTTGTCGGATGGCATCTATCATTCATTTTCAAGGCGCCATGACCAAAATATTCCCTTCGTGGTGCTTTGCTAGTTGCTGTAATGTATAATTTGACATTTTTAATCATCGGCCAAAATACGTGACCACGTGACGTTAGCTGACATTATTACTTAAGTGATTTGCACAACATACATAAAATTGCATAGCACAATAGAAGAAGCATCCTCAGTGGTTATTTATTAATCTAGATTATTTAGAGGTGGTGTTATGATCAATTAACTTTTCAGTTTCCCATTATTGCTCTTTTCAACTACTTTCAATAATGAATATTTTTTGTTATCTGTAATACTAACAATATCCCATGAAAGAAATGATCATTGACAATGTAGATTTGTCAGCTGGTGTCTATCATTCACTTCCAGGTGCTAACACGAGCACATTCATTTATCAGCACGTTGTCAGTCACTGCAATACACACCTGCCGAAATCTAAGCAGCAGCGAAAGCTGGATACATTTTGACCTTAGATGACCTAATTACTCAGCTGATATTTATATAACCTACACGAACATTCAGAGGATTCTTAACGAAGCATTTTGAGCGACTATGTATTATGCATCATTATTTGGATACAATGTTTAATTTTTCACTTCCTCATAATTGCATTTTCGGCTATTTTCGACAAGGAGATTCTGTCAGTTGTTGTTGTAGTAAGAAGATCCAATAAAATAAATCAACATTGACACATTAGATTTGTTGGAAGGTGTCTAGTATTAACTTCTTCAGCTAATAACACCAAAATATTCCTTTACAAGGGCCAGCTACAGAAATGCACATTTGTCGCATTTAAGCAACGACCAAACCTGGCGACCCTTTTCCCTCTGCTAACATAATTATCCAACTGATTCGTATACACTATACTAGAAATGGAAGAGGAAGCAACAAACAATATTTTGAGTAGTCATTTATGAATAATAAATAATTTTTTTTAAATGACAGTTTGCATGTTTTTGTTTCAGTATCTCCTAAAAATCCCAGATTTTGATGCGTTTTGATTAATGCCTAGAAAACAAGGATCGTGACAACTTTTTTCTGGGAACTGTCCATGTCTTTTACGTAGAACCTAATAAGTAAAAAGATCATGATAGTGGATCCTATGGTTGGGGGGGGGGGGCATGGGGGTTCTCCGGGCCCCCATACTATATGTTTATCTGATTTTTTTTTATAATTATGTCTCTTCCACTTATTGTACAGCTTTACATTCCGCAACTGTTGAGAGCATAGAGGAAATAGAGCATCTCTAGCTATGCCCTGCCAATTGACCTTTGCATTTTAGCTATGCCCCGCCTAGCTCTAGGTAAGCTCCACCACCAACAGCACCCAGTCAAATTAGTTTCGAAATATTCAACAGCATGTTTATTAAATAGTAGACATACAATTCGTACGACGTGTCAGACTATTAAGAGTTAAAGACGAGCCAAACAGAATTATTCATGACGTACTGATTATGACGTCATCCTGCACGCTGCTTAGCTGATTATGGCATCTTATGACGTCAAATGATAGATGAATACCCTGGAAAGTTGAATTTCTAGCTAAGCCCTGCCCATTTTTTACGCATGTTGGAATAGATTTGAAACTTTGAAACCAACCGACCGACTGACAGATGGACGGACTGACCAATATATATATATATATATATATATATATATATATATATATATATATATATATATATATATATATAGCAACCACGATATGTTCTTAACCAGCGACCCTGGTTGGTGTCTCAGTGGGTGACCGTCTCGTTATATATTGAAACATAAGCAATCAACTTGACTCCTAGTTGCCACTCTCCAACAATGAGTATACAAGCCTATTATGACAACAACAGGGGGATATACTGAAATAAAGACCAGCGTAAATATGGCATCTAGAAATTATGGACTCGGTATAGGGCAATCAAACCAATAACAAGGCACCCAGCATGCAGTGATGTGCACATACGAGGCACACTGTCTTATCTATCCTGATAATGCATGTTACTAGGCAAGTTCTGCACCAATACCGGGACGTATAGGTCAAGTGCCGGCCCAGTAAGCTGCGATATCAGGGTAGCACCACGTCCTGTAGAGATGTACGTCATGACACATGCTGTGTTAGCGCTTGGGTCGTTTTGTAATTTCAAGCTTATCATCAACATAGTAGCAACATAAGATATGATAGAATTAGATACGATAATGTCGCTTAGCTTAACATAGACTGCATCGCAGGCATCCGACATATCAGCCCGCATGCAGATTTTGAGGACGCTCTACTTTCATCACATATGTATTTATGATTACGATATTGTGTGGCTGTAGTAGTAGAAACAAAATACAGCTGCAATTAGTCCTGCTTTGCATTTGTCCACGGTGGTTTGTCATCGGCCAAAATCTTTAACTTATGCAGGTCCATTCTTGGTCTGAGTGTACCGAGTCCTGTGTTCTTGAGATCACCTCGTAGCACGCTTAACATGATTATGCAATGACGTCCTCTCCTGACTATATATTTTCTGGATCCTAGCAGGGCGAATTTCAAGGCTCTCTGAACGGGTGTGTCTTCTGGCATCCTTAGCACATGGCCATATATGGACCATCTTTGCTGGCCGACCTTCATCGCATAACCGTTTTGTTTTATGTCTATGATTTAATTTTAATAAAGTCTTCTTCGTTGTTATTGAAGAAATATATTCAAATGTTCTTAAGATCAATATCAATAGGCCTACAGGCGACGTAGCTTACTCGCCGAATAAACTGCTACTGAAAACTGGCAATGGTTTGATAATGGCATATTGTACTGTACGCCGTCAGGGCTCCTGGTATTGTGGTAGTACGAAGTTTTGCGTGCGCATAAGCTCGTGTGTGATACTGTTCCCATCACCCCACAGGGCATAAATGTTTATGAATAATCGACATAACGCTCTAGACTAAAAACGATGACTAAAAATATGCCCGCTACATTTCGTATATGTGAAAATTGTGGAACTGTGCATTTCTGTGACCGACAAAGCCCTGATAAAAGAATATTTTGGTTTTAATCGTTTAAAGATAACTTATAGTCATAACCTGAAAATGCGATTATGGAGAGATAAAATATGAAATGATATCGCATCGTGTCTAAATAATGTAGAGTAATAAATGATCACTCAAAGATGCTGGGTGGTGAACGTTGAATAATCATGTGACCAAAAGGTTAGAAATCCTGATCGCTGCTTGCAATTTGGCAACAGTCCATTGTTGTGACTGGCAAGGTGCTCATAACGTTACTAACAGCTTAAAGTGTTTTATAGGCAGATTCTGATAAATCTAAAAGGCCAATGTTTATTTACCTGATAGAATCGTGTTACTATGACAACTGACAATATGCCCATTTTTTTAAGTAGCTGTAAAATACATATATTGATCTAAAAAAGAAGATGACCATAAAATCGCCTCTATGCACTACATACATGGCTGTAATGTAAAATAATACATGCTCCGTCAAAATGTTTGGGTTCTACATGTCATACCGAACATTAAATCAGTTATCCGTAATGGAACATCATTTGTCAATTAGACACTGTCATCATGATGTCTCGATTCATTCCCCTCATTGTTGCTATCGTCATCAGTGGAGCTGGATTCCTGCTCATTCTATACATTGTCACGGCCACGCGATACAATGTCTTACATGATTCACATGGAGGCCAGTAACCCATGCTTACACCATGAGAATTCCAGCCTTTGCTTACACTTATAGTCCAGCTATTATCGGAGGAGAAAGATGACACCTTCACGCCCGTCTCCTCCATAAGTACCAACTTTGTTGGGAAACTAAGTCATCAGAGGCAACTCTGATTATGTCTACCCTTCTTCAAATAAGAAACTGTGCTCGACATCCTCGGACGACGCAATCTTCCCAGGAGCTTACAATAGCTACGTGGAATGTACGTGGTCTGAGTGCAACATCAAAGAGACAAACCTTAGGTGCAGACTGTGAACACTATAGCATCGATATTGCATGCATTCAAGAGACTAAAGTAGCTAAACACTCAGAGCAGCAACTACAGACAGGCTATAAGCTAGTGCTCATGGAGCAAAAACAGGCCACATACCGGGACTTAGGCTTCGTAATCGGACCAAGGGTCTTGGATCATGTCATTAGTTTTGGATACGTCAGTGATCGCGTTGCATTCATCAACCTGGCTATACCTATGCGAAAACACACCACCACTAAGTGTCGAATTGTCAACGCATACGGCCCAACTACCAAAAAAGCGAAAGAGAATCCAGCAATATTAGATTCCTTCTATGCAGAACTGAGCTCCGACATTACAATCCAAGCTGGATGGCAACTGTTCGTGTGTGGAGATTTCAACTGCAAGCTGGGTAAACTCGGAATTGCGGACAAAAGTTCAGGAATTGGCTTATGCATAAGATCCTCCTTATGCAATGGAGATGCACTGGTGGCATTCCTTAGTTCCAATGGCCTATTTGTCACAAATACGGCTTTCAAACACCCATGCCGTCACTGGACAAGATGGACTGAACACATTACTGATCACAAATCCCCAAAAGGTTCTAAGGCTACAACAGCTGTCTTCAACCAAATAGACTCCATACTATGCAAGACAGAAGCAAAACCCTTACTCTGGAACGCTCGTTCGTATGGAGGCACAGACCTCAATTCTGACAATAAGCTAGTCATTACATGCCTTCAAATGACCGATCTCTACCTAGTATATAAACACCTTACCAGGCAAGATGGTAGAGTCACCTACAGCCTACCCAATCTCATCAGCGACACTGACACTCAAATGCCATACAAAAAAGCCCTCTGGGAGCACAAAGCTAACATCGATGTCAGCTCCGATCCAAACGAAGCCCTAAACAAAATGCTGAAATCTATCGCTACCATCACCATAGGTGTTCTTAAAAAAACAACCAAACTAGGTATACTGACGACCATCTAGTAGTAAAACTGTCAGCAGAGCAGAAAGCATTATGGCTGCGCATCTATCAAAGTGGCCAAAGTGAAGACCGCACCAAACTACGCCGGGAGTGCAATATTATTCTGCACCACATTAGTGAACCCTTAAAAGATCTTGCTATTCAACAGGCAGACTCCCTAGCAGATGAAATCACTGCCATGGATGACTGTCACAAAATGTTTCGGGTAGCCCGAGCCCTGAGAGTTACTGAATACACACCACCACTCACTATACACAACTCTGAAGGACACTTTATCGGGACTGACCAGGGAAAAGCCGAGACGATCCGAGAATGGTTCAAGGAACAGATCACTGACAATAATGATGAGCCTTTGCACCCGTTCTCATGAGACCCCGGGCCATTACTAACACCAATTTAAAACAGCAGACAGAAGTTGAGAAGGCACTTAAAGCCCTGAAAAAATGGACGTGCATCTGGACCTGATGGCATGAGCAATGAACTATTCAAATATGTAAGTGATATTATCTTAAAACCGATCACGCGCCTAGTCAGTTGAGCCTTTATGCACCACCTTCCCATCGACACTGTATGCCAAGGCACCCTTATCGCACTACCCAAGCCCAAGAAGCCACCTGGGCCTCAGCCAATATGCGGCACATTGTGCTCCTCAACAGCATATGGAAAATCCTATCCAATGTTACTCAATCCTGCATCCGAGACAAGATCGATAACTTCACCGGATCATGTCAAAGTGGCTTCAAACGTGGATGCAGCTACGCAGACATTGCATTGGCTCAACGCATGCTTGTGTCGGTAGTCATGTCCAAACACTGGGACTTCCACAAAATGGGCATTGACATGTCACGAGCCTTGGACACTATTAAGCGCTCAAAGATCCTAGATGTACTACGCCAGGCCAGTTGCAATGAAGATGAGCTACGCTTAGTGAGAATACTACTTGCAGACACCAAGCTGAGAGTACGAGTCAGGTCAGTGAAGTCTTTAGAGTTTGAGACATCAATCGGCTCCCCACAGGCAGATGGTATATTTCCGGTGCTTTTCACCTGCTACCTTGCTACCGCATTGAAATCTGTGCGGGAAAGTTCCACAAGACCACCCCCCATCCCCCCCACCCCCCCCCCCCCCCCGCCACCCCCACCCCACCCCAGTGTCAATACTGGGCATGCCCCTAGAGATGGAATATGCCGACGATGTGGACTTCATAGACGAGGAAAAGAAACCCCTTGACGAACTTCTCCAATATCTGCAAGCAAACTAAAAATTGAGAATCTCTATGAATGAATCCAAAACAGAGTTCACACACATATACCTATCGACAAAGCATGAAACTATTGAAAATGACGACCCACTTAGTGGCGGCGAACCACGGCGGGAAAGTACAATCCTGGGCTCACTGCTTTGCAGTACTGCTGACAGTTCTGCATACTGCGTCATGGGGAACATAGCTTTCCAGTCCTTCTGGAAGCTATGGATTCGTAGATCAAAGATGCCCTTGATAAAGAGGCTACGTTTATACAATGCAACTTGCGTATCCTTGATGCTGTATAACTGTAACAGCTGGGCAGCTCCAAAGGCAGCTTTAGACAAACTCGATTCCTGCCACCCCAAACACCTACGCACCATCACTGGACACCGATGGCCAGACAGCATAATTTCCAACAATGCACCATACAAGATGTAATACATCGCCGCTGTCTGTAAAGGTCGCCCAGCAAAGATGGTCCATGTTTGGCCATGTGCTAAGGATGTCAGAAGAGACACCAGCATAGAGCCTTGGAATTCTCCCTACTCGGAGCCAGCAAATACAAAGCCAGGGGAGGACGTCATTGCATAAATCTGCTAAGCATGCTACGAGGTGACCTCAAGAAAGCAGGACTCGGTACACTCAAGTCAAGAATGGACCTGAGGATGCCAAGGAGTTCGGCTGAGCACAAGATACAGTGGGCAATAGGCGAAGAAGGACTGATTGCAGCTGTAGTATGTTTCTACTACTACAGCCGCAGAATACAGGAATCATACATATTATTCGTACTTGGTCTGGTTTCGGTACATGCGTTGTCTTTCAAATAGCTACCTGATAGTTAATGCCCGTGAAGGCAATCTCTCGAAGGCAATCTCTCGTTAGCGTTGACTAGTACACGGTTTTTCCATCTTACTAATATACGCCCACTCACATAGCTCCTCTGTTCGAGTACTCGATACGGGAGTGGAGTGGGAGGGTGAGGATCGTGCAATAGGACGATGCGGTTTTCCTGGTGTTCTGCATATTCCCGCCAAGTGATGTATGGTGTGAGTGTGAGATACAGCATCATCTCCTGTCGAGTACTCTAGAGAGTGATTGTGACAAGATAGAGCATGAACAGTTCGTATGGCTGTGATAGCAGGAATGAAGGTGGTAAATCGCCGCCAGATGGTGACAGTGACTGATGGAGGAATCCAGTTTTAGCTCTGCTCCGCCCAATTCTAGCTACTCTTTACCCACACTTCGCCAGTGTTTTGATCAATCGATCTCTGAACTAATCTCAATTTCCAGAAAACTATTCAAGTAACCTGTTGAATATTTTGAAACTAATTTCAGTTGACTGTTGACAGCATGTTTATTAAATAGTAAAGACGTACAATTCCTACAACACCTAGTCCGTCATCAATTTGATGATAAGTGATATTGTAAGAATTATAGACAATTAAGCGTTCGTGATTATAACGTCATCCTACACGTTACGTACTTGCTTATGACGTCATGTGATTTACTGAGAAACTGGAGTTCTCCATTGAGATAAGATATATGCAACCACAATCGACATTTTCAGTTTATCCATCCATCATATAATGTCATAATCAACTACGTGACGTGTAGGATGACGTCATAATCAAGGCCGTCATGAATGACGTAGATAAGTACGGACGAATACATAATTGATAACAGACTAAGCATTGCTTAATAAACATGCTGTTGAATATTTTGAAACTAATTTGACTGGGCGCTGTGGCTGCCATATGTTACCAGTAATAGTTTAACAGTAATCGTTTTCTGGAAATTGATAGTCAGGGACTTCATGGATCGATCGATCCCAACACGAGCCGGTGTGGGTGGAGCTTACTCCTTTATCTCCACATGCCATGATTTTCAGGCTGTCATTTAAGTAATAGTAAGCCTACTGTATTGTAACTTTGTACAATTTTAATGTGTTATCGGTATTGTTTCTAAGTCAGAATGCGGGAGAAGGCTTCTCAGAGCCCTTAACGTTCAGATTCTCTCAGGAAAGTGAGGAGGGGGTAGGGTGGCGCTGGACGTAACCACGCTTTGAGAACATCTACTCCTACGTTCTCATTGGACCAAAGAAGCATCCCTACTTTCAGTCTTCACTTCTCCCCGCGCCCACCAAACATTTGCGAGTGAATATGTTTACTCTACATCATTTAGATACGACATTATGTTCGTTTCACCTCCATATAATACGCAATTTTCAGATATTTAATAAACCTGAGATTCAGAGAAAATTGAAGTCAGTTGTCACAGCAACATCACTGCGTAAATGAACGCTGGCTCTGATTCTGCTAGATGGTGTGAATCACTCACTTTTATACCGCTAAAAAGTAGCAGCGCTTTCGCTCACAACTCTATGCATGCACAGCTGCCAAATCACACCCGGCGGGCTAAATTGATGGCCTTTTGACCTTTGGTGACATAATTAATCAAATGATTTGCATATAACATAGACCAAATTGTAGACGATGATAGAAGTAAGATTGTGAGTCGTGGTTTGTTAGTCTACGTACTATATATACGATTGTATCGAACGCTATCTCCATTTTTGTTAACCCTGGCCCTAAAATCATGGGAAAAGATTTGTACAATTAGGCTCTATGCGGTGATGTGGACGAATCACGCCCCGAAACGATGCTCACGCAAAAATAATATCATCACTATATCAATAATCCTGAAGGTGCTTGCAATATGGCTGTATCAAACCTCTACCAGCTTTCCAGTCAAAAGAACTAATTTTATGACTATATCAAGTCACTGGTTTCCGGACTACTAGACAGGCTATATATACCATGTTACATTACATTTTGGGCCGAGCTCCCATCATCTCCATCATCAAGATATGTTATCCAAATTCAGTAGGACACCCTTCAGAGAAATAATCTCACCATCTTTGGTGAACCTTTGTAGATTTATGATGTTGTGCTGTTCATGATAGCCCAACCACGTGCCAATCCCCATAACCCCAGTATAATACAGTAGTTTAAATGATTGATGTAAAAAATTCCACAGAAATAAAATTCTAATATAGAATTATATCATCAGGCACAGATTATCTAGAGGTCCGTACAGATTATTTATTATATTAGATCACCTTTTTTGCTATAGGTTTCTAAATTACCAATAAAACAATGGCATGTTGCACATCTAATTAAAGCTTATTGAAATATATTGTCAGAAATAGTATTCAAATATTTCCTTTTAAATTGGTAAAAACATTAGATGATAAATGTAGATTCCAGTGCGAAAATCGCCAAAATATGACCATCATTGCTATGTCATGCCAGATTATAGCATACTGCACATCCAAATAAAGCATAGGCCTATAACACATATACTCGGAAGGCTAATTAATATTTAGATTCCTTCTCTGGTTAATTGTGTTCTTCCATGCCAGTCGTCTCGAGAACTGTAGCTAGGTTTCTCAGTGGTGGACTCGGAAATTATCTTATATGGGCTCATGAAAAACATATGTTATATAACTCTGTGGTACAACAATTAGATTTATGATGATTAAATTATTCTTTTCATAATCTCATTGGCGAATGTATACCAGCAGAAAAGACGATTTTACTGATGTTAAGACACACATTTGACAGTCCCATAAGGTAAAGTGTTTCTAACGAAACAAGTGCTAGAAACTCTACAGTTACGACCCTGGTAGTTTTGTTAAAATGGCAAATGATTCTTCAGACTGACAGACAGACAGACATAGACAAACAAACCTATCATATTTGCTGGTCGCATCTAAAAATTCATCATTAATATTCAGCATCTTGCAATATTGTACTATATATACTTTTTCACACAAACAGTATTGCATTAACACTTTCATCTCTGAAGCTATGTTATTTTAAATTTAAACCAATTACATAGGGAATGTGTTGAGTAATTTTTAAATAATTTGCATCGAATCCATTGCAGCCTAAGGCATCAATGACATCCAATCAAATTAGTGTCAGATTGTTCAATGACTTGGATCTTCCATTGAACCATAATGATCAAATGAAATAAAAAATTTACCATTTAATAACTATTCTTACCTGTCTCGCAAATCTGGAACTACATGGTCAAACAGATTAAACAAAATAACATTTCTCGACTCTCACGTTATGGGCATGTGTCGTTGCGTAATACATGAATATAAACGCCACCAGGCAGTCATTCATCATTACCATCACGCTCTATTGTGTGCATGGTATTTGGCACTATGCAACACGTTTTGCACACAACTGTACATTCAAGGACATAGCTATGACATCTACACTGAGGGCCACGTGGTTCATTGACACCAGGACTACAAGTACATTGAATTGTTCAGAGCAGCGTTGTTTATACTGGTCTCATATCGGTGGTAACTGGTTGCAATTTAACCTTGACTCTGCTAACCCGGATTGCCAGACAATGCTTAGAATAGACTCCGCCCCAAGGGTGTCTGTCCGTCTGTCTGTCTGTCTGTCGTCGGTTTTTTTTAGCAACGTTGCTTATACTGGTCTCATATTAGTTGCAACTGAACCTTGACTCCATACTCTAGCGTGGGGAGCAATACCATCTACCATCTAGGGTAGGCCTATTCTACAAGTGGCATTGGTAATGCGCATGGAGTAAGTGATAGCTTACAGCCCTTTCTGTTAGGGAAAATACGCAATGTCAAATTCACTCTCTGTAGCTGTTATTTGCTTTACGAACTGTTCACACCGCAACATATATAGGGAAAGATTCATTGGATTTTCCTCTACACAAAGAGACAAGTATTTTGTTACCTGCATCCGTTAACTGTTAAATACCAGTAGCCCGAACAGTGATATATATGCACGGAAAGATTTAGGCATACATAACTTGTGAAATGCAGCAAATGAACTCTTGCCAAACAAAGGGCTAGTAATGTCGCAGTCTGTTAGTGAATGCGCAAAGATGGTAACCGTACAATCTTCTGTTCCTATTGATTCTTGCATGGCTTTAATCTCGCATACCTTTTCACAATAGACAGCAGACGCATCCAAATACATTTTCTTTGCGCGATGTATGAGTAGAACAAAGATATCTCAGTATCATCTGCAATTATTGTTACATGCCGTTCTTCTGATAATTCCAATGCTGTTTTCACAATGAGAGCATCATCATCAGATTGGTCATGAATTATCTTACGACGATTACTATACAAATGATTTCAAAGCATGTCCACAAAAGGCTGTTTATTTTAGCTGGTGACAAAAAGCTGAGAGCTCTTTTCAAATGCAACTGTCTCTTGTGTGTTAATTAACATTCGGTGGAATATTTTGAAACCAATTGGACTGGGCGCTGGACACCCAGTCCAATTAGTTTCAGAATGAATAACAGCTTACCTGTATAGTTGTCCTGAAATTGCTAATCAGTGAGTTCATGGATCAATCGATCCTAACACGAGCGAGGTGTGGGTGGAGCTTAGCTGGAGATGAGCGAGGGCATAGCTAAAACTGACAAGGTTCACTGTAATTGCTATACTACATACAGACTACAATCGCGGAATGGCATTACTATTGTGAATGACAGAATTCCATTTACTTACTGTATTTTATAAAGTGAGAGCGTTTTACACAGTAAATCTATAGATACAATGTAATTCAACATACCATATGTTAAGCATGAGCCCAAGATATAAGTCCACCACTGCCATGACTGCCAATACACAACTTCGAAAATGATATATGTCGAAACCTAAATAGATTTTCGGAGACGACTGGCATGCAAGAATACAATTAACCAGAGAAGGAATCTAGCTTTCTGAGTTCGCTGATAATCTTTATTTTGATGTGCAGCGTGTTATACTGAGGAAATCAGGTTTAAATGATTATTCCTGAGAATGAATTTCGATAAGCTCTTTAATTAAATACACAACATGCTATAGTTTAATGGTAAAACGTATAGCAAAAAGGTCATCTGACATAAAAATGACATTTACTGACCACTAAAACCTTTTGCCTGATGATATAATTCTATATGTTTAATATATTATTTATTGATAAATAGTATTTACATCGCTCCAACAATAATCGCTGTGAGGGAATTTTTAGGTTGAGGTTTTAGTTTTATGTACTGTACTAGTAACTCGTCAGACTTATGTATTATATCATTGACTGTCACACTGATGTCATTGACTGTCTTTTGTCATTTGCTTTAAACTATCGTACTAAATACCGATATTGTAAATCTCTATTCACACCAAGCGTGACCGCGACTGCGATCACGAACATTGCTTTTTCCGCGCGAATTTTCGCACGAACGAGGTAAAGTGAGCGAACGCGCGACCTCTGCCATCATTTGTAGTTTCTGTTATAGGTAACGTGCCAACGTGACCAACATGCAATTGCTCATTTAGTGGTGCTCGTATAGATACATACGTACACGTGACCTCTTATTTAATTGGCCCGTTCTTTTAAATGTATGCTGGGAATAGGAGACATAAATATACAAATTTACACTTACCGTTGCCGGAGCCGGTTATTGATCATCCTGACTATGATAAAATGGCATCCAAAGTGTCGCACGCAGATGAATTGGATGATATTTTGGCCATTTACCTATTCATAAGACGTTGCCATAGCAATAACCTGAATCGCCCGCAAATATGTTCTTAAAATTCGCTCAGAGAGCAATATACACGAATTTCTGCGCGAACCAATTTTGAAACGTATTCGCTATCGCGCTTGGCATGAATGGGTTCGTTGAAAGTGTATCAAGTGAAACCAGCGCTAACACCGCGTTCGCGTTCGCAGTCGCGTCGCGGTCTCGGTCGCGCTTGCTGTGAACAGACCTTTATGCCAGCGCTGGCGCATAGGCCTATTATTTTCTTAGTAGACAAAATAGTATAGTATTATTGTGATATAACAAGACTATGCATTCATTATAAGTGCGTTTTTTTAAACTCCCCCTGTAATTGTTCTGCCAACCCTTTCACGGATGAATTCCTCAGATCTCATTTTCAAGGCAGCCATACTGGAAAACTGATGAATATTTTGAAATTAATTTGACTGGAAGCCTTAGGCAGCAACGGCATGCAATCGAACTAATTTCAAAATATTCAACAGAATTCCTTATGTCGAAAAAAATTACTTTTGTCGGGGATGAGTCGGCGAAAGGAGTAGACTATAACTGGGTGTGACGGGTGTGCTCGTCACTATATGGCTCTTTGGAGACGGCGTAAGAGTATTAACCCTCTAACCCTCAAATTTATTAATTTTTATTAAATTTTTTCATAGAAAATGCCCATTTGTAGCCCAAAAGAAGACTACTTTTGAAAATTTACCACTGGAATGACTGGCTCGGTTATCGAGCCAGTCTTTCCAGTGATAAATTTTCAAAGATACTTTTCTCTTGGTCTGCGAATGGACATATCTAAAGACCGCTGCAGAAGCTGTTTTGGCTGATATGAGTGTTACGGGGTTACGACACGGACGCATGCGTACATTTAATCAGAGAACGGTGCAAACTCCACCCTGAAAATGATATCACAGCTAATTAGTAATTATTTCCAAGACCGAAGTTCATCTAAAACATACGTTTCTGATCATAATGTCGGAATGAGCGCAATAGAGGGATCCGGTCTGCTACTCTAGTATCTGCCGTCACGATCAAATACGTCACTGGTTAGCTGACGTCACAGTCAAAATGACGGAGCTCTGTCACGATAGTCGAAAAGTCTGCCATTTAAGCGTGAAATTGTGTCTTTGATAAATGTAGCATTTAAAACATTCTGTTGAATATTTTGAAACAAATTTAACCATTATCGCCATACAGCACCCCCCCCCCCCCCTCCCCACCCTCACCCCAGCCCCACGCCAACCCCCCCCCCCCCACCACACACCCACCCCACGACCCCCACCCCCTCCGCCAGGGATGTCAATTTTTTTAACTTACCAGCTGGTGGCGGAGTGAGACCATTTTCAAGTGTTAACTCCCTTGAAATTTTGGGTGCCACCCCTCCCCCCCCCCCCCCGCCCCCACCCCACCCCCACCACCAGCCACCCCTCTCACTCTAGTTTCAAAATAGTTAACAGCTTACCTCTTTAACTACCTTGAAATTCAAATTCTGGGAATACAGGTTTCAAAGTTTTTAACCGATTTCAACACGTTTAAAAAGTGTGAGGAGCTAGAGCTTTTAATGACTCCCTCTATTGATGTATTACGGGAGGAGCTACAAGATCCCGCTCTAGTATGCATTCAAGGGAAGGATGCTGATGACATGATTCATTCTTATCCCCTTAATGGCTAAATGTGGTTAAGAAAATTCAAATATTTTCCTGCTGAATGCCCATTTACAGGCCAAGAGAAGACACTTTTTGAAAATTTACTACTGGAATGACTGGCTCGGTTATCAAGCCAGTCATTCCTGTGGTAAAATTTCAAAACTAATCTACTGTTGGCCTGTAAATGAACATTCCCTGTCAAGACCACTACAGAGGCCGGTTTTTTAGCTGGCTTCGTCATGAAAGGGTTAATACAATTATTGCCGGGAGTTACTATCAATCAGTGCATGTGCACTATTTGAAGTTTGTCTAGTGAATGCAACACATGTGCTAATCAGAGATAAAGATTTAGTACCCTATGCAGAACGATTACATAACAGTTTTATTTATTTACAAACTGCGCGTCTTTCATTAAATCCGTTCAAACAAAGGCCTAGACATGGCGACATTCGTAGACACGGTGACATTCGTCATTCGCAATAAGCTAAATTATACAGAAACATTTGACAGCTTAGCTGCTTAAAGGCTATTACAAATTTTAACTTTTGCATAAATTCATAAATGTATACGAACATTATATATATATATATATATATATATATATATATATATATATATATATATATATATATATATATATATATATATATATATTGTAGTAGGCCCCCTAATACATAAGACAATAGCCAATATTTGTAGAGTAAATGTTTGTTCCGATGGCAGGATTATTTATAACGAGGACAAGTAGTCACATTTCTACATATCGAATAATCCGAGGTGTCACTCAAGTGTATGGTGTAATAATCAATTAGGTAACGCATAATACTGACGTCATAATCATAATGTCCTTTTATAACTCATGAGAATCAGAATGTCCGACAAATGTACAAATTATAGGTCGTTGATGGATGCGCAATTTAATAAACATATTGCTGAATATTTTGAAACTAATTTAAACGAGAGCTTTTTCTGCCTGTGACAGCAACGGCAATCAAATTAGTTTTAAAATATTCAACAGCTTACGTGTATACATGCCTCGAAATGGAGCCTCTAGTAATGTACCTGTCCAGCTTATCAGTCCACCATTAAAAGTCCGACACATTCTACGGAGTGTATGTCTTTACTATTTAATAAACATAGGCAGCAACAGTACCCAGTCAAATTAGTTTCAAAATATCCAACATCTATATAGTTTTCTGGAAATTGATAGCCATGGAGTTCAGTGATCCATCGATCCCAGCACGAGCGAGATGTGGCTGGAACTTAGCTAGAGATGGGCAGGGCATATGTAAAACTGGAAAGGGTCATTCAAGTTCTATATATACACCTGTGCAAAAGTTAAGCACCAGCAAAAACAATAGAACGTAGAAACATGATGGTACAACTAGGCTGCCATACTTTTTGTCCCCGCGTTAGCTGACATAATTCCAAGTACGAAATGCACATGCATGCATGATTTCACGCCGCTTGATGTCCGTGCGTGGCGGGAAACAGCACACGTGTTCAGTTATGTAAAAGTCCAGTTTGAGGTGTAGAACATTACATACAGATTTAGGCGACAAGATTAGGAATTTTGTGTTCATGACCGTGGTTTATTTGTACAGAGAGAATTAGCTCTTGATTGTGAACCGCTATGGCAAGACGAAGGTTAAGTGATCGTGTGAAATGGCAAATCACAGGCATGCATACCACTGGTATGTCATGCAGAGAGATTGGCAGACAGCTGAACATTAACCATACTGTAATCAGTCGTTTGATTGCAAAACATGGGCAAACTAACGAGGTGAAGGACAGGCCTAGATCTGGAAGACCGAAGAAGACTACTGCCCGTGATGATCGAGCCCTAGTACGCCTTGTTAGGAGATCTCCATTCACCAACAGCAGAGTGCTCAGCCAGCAATGGGAAACGCGCAATAGAGTGTCAATGTCTACCGTCAAAAGGAGACTGTATGCTGCTGGCATGAAAGCTAGGAGACCTGTCAGACGTCCTCTCCTCACTGCACACCACAAAGAGGAGCGTCTGAGGTGGTGCAACGAAAGAAGACACTGGAACATGAGATCCTGGAGACGGGTACACTGGTCCGATGAAAGTCGGTTCCTGCTTCATGCCACAGATGGTCGAACTCGTGTATGGAGGTCCAGACGCACGGCGTACGACCAACGTAACATCATGGAAGAGGTTCCATTTGGTGGAGGTTCCGTTATGATATGGGGGTGCATCTTATTTGATTGTAAGCTGGATCTGTTGACTGTACCTGGAACACTAAATGGACAAAGATATCAAGATTCCATACTGGATAGAGTTGTGGTCCCTCATTTTGTAAATCATGCACCTGGAACCCACCCTATATTCATGGATGACAACGCCCGACCACATCGTGCTAGAGCTGTGCATGAATACCTCCGCCAGAATGCCATCGAAACCCTACCATGGCCAGCAAGGAGCCCTGACATGAACCCTATTGAGCATATCTGGGACATTCTGGGAAACATGGTGAGAAGGAGGGATCCTCCTGTGCAGAACCTACAGGAATTAACAGACGCACTCCATCTTGAATGGCAACGAATACCACAATGGCGTATCAGTCGGTTGGTGACCAGCATGAGACGTCGTGTCCAGGCCGTCATCCAGACACAAGGTGGATATACCCGGTATTAATAATGACAGTCTCAAACTCGTGCACAGATGTTAAACTTCGTTTTCAGACACCATTAATGACAATCTAGCCACGTGTGTCAACTGTAGGGCAATAGTTGTCAGTTGTGTCAACGTAACCATATTCAGGCCTCGTTTTCAAGTTCAAACAAAAACATACAGTGTTTCCCCACCATCATAATCAGCATTCCTCTAGTTGCATTATTACCTCTTGCACTAAGATGGATGGGTACATAAATGTTTATGCTATTGCTTTCTTCATAGCACATGAATATACCCTCGCATGTGCGTAAAAATAGGGTGGTGCTTAACTTTTGCACAGGTGTATATATATACAAATCGATTACAACACACGTACTTCAGTGGGCGAGGCATAGCTAGAAATGGGCAATGCCGTATTCTCTGCATAACACAGGGGTGTACGAACGGATTTGGACAGTGGACCTGGGGTGGGGTGAGGTGGGTGGGAGGCTGGATGGGTTGCCGAGGTACGGGTGTGGCCAAAACCTTGGGGCGCTATGGGGATACACCATGGAGAGGAAAACCTGCTGGGGCTATCGTACACCTCCCCCCCCCAACCCCATTCCAACACCCACGACCCCACCCTCACACACCTGTTCCTACGCCTATTAAGTCTGGCGTGAGACGGCTGTACTGGATTCAGATATGTACTATTTTGCTTTATTGTGTGTTTGTGGTGTCTTTGACCAACAACATATTCGTTATTTTGAAACTAGTTTGAATGGGAGCTGTTGCAGGTTATAGTAGTAGATCCTGAAGTACGTTATAATATAACACACATAGTGCATACCTTGAGTCCATCGGCCCGTGTAAAGTTGTACGACATCAACCCGTCATCGAATGCATGCATTCCTACAGATTTCCAATAGTCATACTTCAACGTATTAAACAGGTAAGCGGTTGAGCCAGGTAAAATACCTAGTAAAACACAAACGCGACCAATGTTTGCAGATCATCACTTTCATTCAATTGTATTGCCTGTTACAGGATCATTCAGACCAAGACACGCATTTTTGTTTCCTCGTTTACCAGTACATACGAACATGTGTTAACATTTGAATAAAATCGGATCAGCAATTTCCGAGATACAGGCGTAACTAGACAGACAGACAAACATCATCGCATGTCTCAGACCGTCACATCAGCAATTAAGCGGTGGTAATCAGCCGAACGGCAAACATTACTACGTTAGGTAAGGTGGTGTTATAGAATTTTGATTTAGATTTCGTTTCCTCAAAATGTATGGTCAATATTTAGCCTAGGGATATGTTCATTTAGGACGTGGCAGTCGCTGTAATAGGCGTGTTCATTGGCTGAGTGCCAGAATAGCCTGTTCTTCTTTTTATAAATGTTTGGTGGCTGTGTATCCAATGCTTTCACATATCACACACGCATAAACGCAAGTACGTACGCACTCACGCACACACGCACGGACGCACTCAAGCACGCAGGATACGCACGCAGGCTACGCACGCACGACGCACGCACACAATAGATGGGGTCACGTGACATTGACGCTGATTTTATGCAAAACGTTAAAGCACTTAAATGTGTCTTTCTAAGAGACGGTTGTCGAGGCGGGGGTCAGCCAACAATTAGCACACTGGTGTCAACATTCTACTTTTACGGTGTCAATAGCAAAGAAACTGGTGTAGATTTTTCAACAATTTTGGTGGAAGATGTTTCTGTCTACGACAACACCATCTTTCACCAAATTTGTTGAAAAATAATCACCAGTTCATCTTTTACTTTAATTTGAAAATTTAAAATTTAGAATTTTTAAAGGCCATTGTGAGAGTCAAATATATGATGTGGGCACACACAGAGAAAAGCAGATGCATAAACGGACATCCAGAAATGCAATAATGTGTTCCTCATACTGGGAGATGGTAACAAATATCAGAATATCAGTACTATGAACAAATGAGTACACTAGCATGCGACTACAAATTTGATAATACACGAGCAATCAGATATTGCCTGTCATTTCCCTAACGCTAACCCGAACCCTAATCCGTTCGTTTATATTAAGATAGTTTCCGTACTTCTTTGGTATCATAGGCTTAGGGGCAAACTTATGACTCGGGGGGGGGGGGGGGGGGGGGGGCTGTGCAAAGTTACTGAAATTCTTACCACGTGGGGGAGGGGGAGCTTGGAACTGCCGTTAGGGTCGTAAGAACGCTAAAGTCCAGTTTAAACTTTCAACCGTAATTCAACTTGGGACCCCAGATGTTGGAGAGCTAGATGGGATTTGGCCACATCGCTCTTATATGTGTCGCCTCTCTGAAGCTACGCAGGGGCCCAAAAATTAAAACGCAAAACTTTTGTGTCATTTTTTGGGTGCTCTATAGAAATTTGGAGGCCCAGTGAAAATACACTCGGTGCAATGCCTTAAGTGCGGCCCTTATCAGTGCCAACGATGACAGACTTTACTTTACTGGACCACTCTCTCTTGTGTTAGAATTTGAGTCAAATCAGATCAAACGTTACCATACTCAGTTACTCACCTTCCTCGGCGCTTGCAGTGACGCATAGAATGACACTTGCGGTAATCAACCAAGTGGCCATGATGACGTTTTACTGTGGAATCGTAAGATTAATCAAAGACTGAAAATAAATAAAATTTAATTTGTGATTGTGAAGCAAACTGTCACATGATTTTGATGTCTCAGAGCAGTGGTTCTTTAATACATGTGGTCTAACTTTAACACTGGCCACATGACTCATGAACTGTCTTAAGGAACCACTCTCGTGTGACATCAAATGCCATCTCAAGGCGTTTCATATTTCAACTACGGAAACACCTATCTTTAACGGATACTTTAAGAACGATTTCAAAGTGATCTAAAACATCTGCTATAGTCACTTAATACCAGAGCGTCGTTTGCCATAGGAATTTGATACTTGGCCCAGAAGATGGTGGTTGTTTGGGACTCTTGGTCATACGACCACCCGTCTTAAAGAACCACCATCCTGTGGCCGCCAAACAATCGAGCGTCCATTATGGACAGTTTCGAAAGTAATGTGTACTATGTGAAGCCATTTTAGACGTAGCGTTCATATGTGGGGGTTTATAAGGCCTAAAGCTAAACAGGACTATCATAATTACAGTACAGCTCGGAAGAATTATCACTAAACAGGATAAAACGTACCCAGCGCAGCAATCGCTCTTAGTCGAGTTAAATCCAAAATATTCAACAAACATTTACTACATCCGGTTCAAAATTGTACTAACAAAAATGTTTCTGTTTTTGTTTTGGAAGCAGTTTAAGTCCTTTAACTTATTTACTGGAAACCGTCTTATATTCGATAGGGGAACATGGGGGCAGAACGGGGTCACGGGCGAAACGGAACACTGTATTTTTGTGTTGACATGTGAAATTCGCATTTTATTTTAATCCCGGCGTGATCTAGTCCAGTGCGTTTTTCAACCACGTGGTCGTTTCGAGTAAGAATAGATCGACAAAGCTGGTTTTGTCCATCTTTCTTAAAATATCGAGAAATCGGAATCTCGTCATCTCAGAAATATGTCTTTTTGCTGTCAATATATCTGCCGAAAGGATTGCCAGTCAGAAGACAAGAGTTGTCCATGCTAAAGCACAACAACAACAACAACAACAACAGCAACAACAACAACAACAACAACAACAACAACAACAGCAGCAGCAGCAGCAGCAGCAGCAGCAGCAGCAGCAACAACAGCGGTGACGGCGGCAGAGGCAGCAGCGACAACAGCAACAACAGCAGCAAAGGCAGCAGACGTCAAAGAAAGCCACAATATCTCTGAATCAATGAAACGAGTCAAGAAAATTGGCCGAGACAACGCTCAGAAAAACAATGATGCCGACACCGAATGCTTTTCCTGTGACGATCTTTACTTGCGGTCGACGCATGATGGATTGCATGTGAGGGGCGTCAACAATGGGTGCATTGCTCTTGTACAGGAGTTGAGGGCGACGAAGTCGACAATGCCTGTGACCTTTGTAAATAAATATTATGACCAAACTTGTAGTTTTAATATGCATTCATCACACTTAGGGAAAAACATGACACAGATTAATTTTATTATTTGGACGACGACGACGGCGGCTATAGTGACCATGGTAATATAAATATGATGGTAATGTAAACGATACTATTGATAATGATAATGATAACAATGTTAATAATACTACTAATTATTATAGCAACGATTGGGAGCTAGCAGTATCCTGTATATAGAGTAAAGTGATATAATATCAGCATTACCACTATATAATAAAATTTGCCATGGCATGCTATGTTATCAAATAGGTCTACGTTTATGTTAGATGCCCACATTATAATGTATTGTAAATACTTGACCACTGCGAAACCTGCTTAGTGATAATCATCATATATCATTAAAATGATTTTGGTGTGATAAAATATCTATCTATCTATCTATCTATCTATCTTTCTATGTATGTATGTATTTTTATTTTATTGACGCACTGGCAACGTGCGGCTTCAATTTCCATGTGCTAACTTAGCCGACAGTCATGCACCCATTAGTTTAATTTGTTGATCACCATCTCCCGGTCGGGGGATCGAACCGCCATTCTGCAACTCCGCATAGCATCAGCAACCAGGCATCTTTCCACGGGACCACCGCACCAAGACTAAAAAGTCAAGGATTGGCCGACCAGCTTTCACATGTCTGATATACTGACACACTGACGATTCATATGGGACTATCTGTGGATGCACCTGCCACAATTCAATCCTAGGCTTTTACGCCTATTGTACTCTGACTCCAGCACGGCTCTGGCAGTATATGTATTTTTATTTTATTGACGCACTGGCAACGTGCGGCTTCAATTTCCATGTGCTAAGTTAGCCGACAGTGTATCTGTCTGTCTGTCTGTCTGTCTGTCTGTCTGTCTGTCTGTCTGTCTGTCTGTCTGTCTGTCTGTCTGTCTGTCGGTCGGTCGGTCGGTCGGTCGGTCGGTCGGTCGGTCGGTCGGTCGGTCGGTCGGTCGGTCGGTCGGTCGGTCGGTCGGTCGGTCGGTCGGTCGGTCGGTCGGTCGGTCGGTCGGTCGGTCGGTCGGTCGGTCGGTCGGTCGGTCGGTCGGTCGGTCGGTCGGTCGGTCGGTCGGTCGGTCGGTCGGTCGGTCGGTCGGTCGGTCGGTCGGTCGGTCGGTCGGTCGGTCGGTCGGTCGGTCGGTCGGTCGGTCGGTCGGTCGGTTCGTCCGTCCGTCCGTCCGTCCGTCCGTCCGTCCGTCCGTCCATCTATCTATCTATCTATCTATCTATCTATCTATCTATCTATCTATCTATCTATCTATCTATCTATCTATCTATCTATCTATTAATTCACGTTTAATCCTTATACTGTTGGGTTTTTCTGCAATGGCTAGTGAATTCCCATTTTGCCCAAGCAAAGAGGGTCCATTTTGCCCCAACCATGGGACAAACCAGGGTAAAGTGATATTTTTTGTTTTGTTTGAGTTTTTATCGTTTTATATATTTGAAAAAGAACTGGAGACGCTTTGTGTTTTAAAGAGCAATGTGTTATTAATGTACACAATAAAGTTTTTGTTAATAGAAATCTGTTCATTTTATGGCGATGAAAGGTTAGCACCCCCGTTCTTCCCCGTGTTCCCCTACTCCTTATCATTACATGTATGTAGGGATAACCAGATCCCTTGACAGTGTCAACAATAACACCGCTGTGCGTTCCTAGAAGAAATATTTGTCATAAGTAGTATAGTCATCGTATTTAAATAGATCATATATTAAAGCTTACTAAAGGTACTTGAACTCTATTGTTTATTGTTTGCTTATACTCACAAAATAAACATAATATGTTATTTTTCGGTGCGAACATGATATACTGGCTGAGACAAGGTACACGCTACTGACCGAAATCAAGTAAACTATGTATTTGACCCTCCATATTAAGGGCACCTGTGTTTAAGAGACAAGATATGTAGCCGTGTTAGTCTGTAGGCTATAGACAATAAAACAGGTTTCAATGGTAGTACCGTTTAAGACCACTGGAGGATTCCAGTTTATCCATCAATAATATGACGTCATAATCAACTACGTGACGTGTAGGCTGGCGTTATGATCAATTACGTCATCACCGACGTAGCTAAGTTCGTCACGGACGCTTAATTGCTGACGGACTTCACCACTGCCAATTACTATTTATTATACATGCTGTTGAATATTTTGAATTTAATTTGACTGTCAAAATATTACTTGTATAGTTTTCTGGAAATTGTCAGTCAGGAAGTTCAGGGATCGATCGATCCTAACATGGGCGAAGTGTGGGTGGAGGTTAGCTAAAGATGGGCGGGGCATAAAACCCCTGGATTCCTCCATCTAGTTTATATTGCCGAGTTTTCGCACATAAATCTGCTTCAACAGGTGACAAATAGAATAACCTGATAAATATTCTACTTTTTCACCCTCTGACGGCTCTAGCGCCCAGTCAAATTAGTTTCAAAATGTTCAACAGAATGTTTATTAAATAGTAAAAACACAGAATTCGTACAACAAGGCTAAAGGCTGAGATATAGTCCGTCGTATCGTGGTAGTATCACCACAGCATGACATTGGACGACCATGACACGACGGCTACACGATCTATAGCGACGATAGCGCAAAAGAAATCGTCATATAAACTATAACTTGCACGCTCTAGGTCATTTTGACAATGTCTAAATCGCATGCGATTGCCTTAATGGCGGCAGCTGCTGGTGCTCTGCTTTTAGAATCTGTTGCCGTCGCGGTATTGTCTTCTATATCCTTCTCCGCCTCTTTTTATCGTCGGTGGCAATATTACATGAATTACTGAAATGCAATATATTAAAGGTGCACATTCACACCAAAATGCTCCAAAATAAAATGATTAAAATTGTATGCTTTTAGCGACTTAAATTGCGTGCCTAGATGTAAAGAAACGGAATACATCTTAACATATGGTGATTTCATTATGCATTAATTAATATAATTTTTTTCGCTGTGAAGTTGAATTATGGACATCTTATTCATGTCACTTATGTTGCAATATTAACTGTGTTGATTGGCTGTTAGCACAGTTACCTCCGCCACCGAATGTGACAGGAGATTATATTTACCCTCTGAACGTGTGTCTATTAACAGGGTATCTAACAAGCTTAGCATATCTTATATCTTATAGTCCTATTATATGCTGATGATACAGTTTTAATGGCAGAGACTCCGGATGGGTTACAAAGTGCTCTAAACGTCTTCAAAAATTATTGTGATGAATGGAAACTTAAAATAAATTACAGCAAGACAAAAACAATGGTTTTCTCTAAACGCAAGACAAACTCAAACCAAACCTTTTATATTGGAGCCCAGGAGCTTGAAGAAGTCAGTGAGTACCTTTATCTGGGAATTCTCCTTAAAGCCAATGGAACATTCACAAGCTGTAAAGCAAGAAATGTAAAACAAGGCACTAAAGCTATATATTCTCTACTAAAGAAGACGAGAGAGCACGACATCCCGATCGACTTGGTAGCTGTATTATTCGACACAATGATATCACCTATTCTACTTTACGGTTCAGAAATCTGGGGTTTTGAAAATTTTGCCCATATAGAAACGTGTGAATTAAAGTTTAAAAAAAATGTACTTCATTTAAAGCAAAGCACTCCAAACGTAATGATTTATGGGGAATTTGGTATTTTTCCACTGGAAATTACAATTAAATGCAATATGATTCGCTTCTGGGCGGGACTTGTAAATATGGGTTACGGCAAACTATCATCCATCTTATACTTGTTAGCAACGGATTACATGACAAAACAAAATAAACGGTTTAAATGGGTTGAAACTATCAAATCTATTCTGGAGAGCACAGGTCAACTAAGTTTATTTGAGACAGAGCAAATAAATACTAAACAATTAATAAAACAAACCAAACATATTTTAGAACAACAATATATAGAAAAATGGTCTAGAACATTAGCCGAATCATCGCGACTGACGTTTTATAAACAAATTAAATCGAATTTTGAGCCGGAGAAATACCTAAAATTACTCCCATACCGGGACGCCATAACATTCTGCCACTTTCGTACGCTAAATCACCAACTCGCTATTGAGACAAAGAGATGGATCGGAATAGAACGCAATGAGCGCCTCTGTAGTATATGCAATGTTATAGAAGATGAAATCCATTTTCTCTTCCACTGTCAGAAATATGTGAGAGAAAGACACCGATATATACCTCATTATTATATAAGGGAGAATACATGTGAAAAAACCAAAGGTCTATTCGCAATATGTAATAGACCGATACTAAGCAGGATGTGTAAATACTTACGATTTTCAAAACAAAAAGCAACAGAACAACATCAACAACAACAACAACAACAACATCAACATCATCAACAAGAACAACAACAACAATAAATTTGTTATCAACGACAACAACAAAAACAACAACAAAAACAACAACAACACCAACAACAACAACTGCTACTGCTACAGCTACCGCTGCTGCTGTTGCTGTTGCTATTGCTATTGCTACTGCTGCTGCTATTGCTACTGCTACTGCTACTCCTTAAGCGGCGGCATCAACATCATCATAATCATGATGATAATAATAATAATAATAAAAATAATAATAATAATAATAATAATAATAATAATAATAATAATAATAATAATAATAATAATAATTGCAGTACTCTCATGTATACAGATCTCTACCGTCACGTGTTTATTGATTTATGTACCCTCATATTCCGTTTAATAACGGACTGAGTGAAATAAAGAAAACTGAAACTGAACTGAAACTGAGCACGGATTCTGATCAAACTTGGTAGAAATGTTGGGCATGTGAGCCAGACAAAATAGTTAGATTTTAGTCCCGAGCCGGATTCCGGATCGAGATATGAAATATTGAACGCAAGATATCAAAGAAAACTTATGGACACAGTCAGGAAAGAATTTGTAGATGGGTTGTGTACGTAACAGGCATAGCGCGATTATATATTGATACCGATCTGGGTCCGGCGTCGGATCAGGATTAAAATTTGAACGTTGCAAGTAGGATATCTCAAAATTCACATTCAAAAGGAGCTTGGCAGACAGTTTGGTGTGCAACAAGGAGAAACGTGCTCGATTTTGGGGTCAGATGCGGACTCTGAGCTGGTTTAGCATCGGAAAGTTTGCAAGTATGGAATCTCGAATATAAAGTGATTATATTAGCGCGGTGGAGGTATGCGCTCTACCAAGAGACAGGTAAAATATATTATATAATAAGGAAAAATTAGTTACCTCTCCGGGATGTAGAAATTGTTTGAGTGTAGTGAAATATAGTTAAAATATAGCTCCCTTAATTGCTCACGTTGGTGACTTCTGAAATGGGTTCAGAAATACCGCCCCCCCCCATCCCACCCGCCCACAACCTATGCACACTGACACGCTCTTAACATTGATATTTAAGTACCAGCATTGGGGTAACTGTGCACCCATCCAATAGAAATGACTTGTATATAGATCTGTCAATGTATATGCAGGCATATTGCCAGAGCATAATTTTTAGGAAAGAATTCATCAACTTGACATGCAGTAGTGCAGAGACCATTAGAGAGGGTAGAAAAGTGGTAGCTAATTAAGATAATCAACCATCAAGAACTAAGGACAGAGCACTTAAATAGCTGCTACAATATTTCAACCATAACATTGTAATATCGAGATCATGAACCGACCATAAAGGTAGGCTGTTAGATATTCTGAAAGCAACTGGAATGAAGGCTGCTGCTGCTGCTGCATCTGCTGCTGCTGCTGCTGCTGCTGCTGCTGCTGCTGCTGCTGCTGATGCTGTCTTTCTTGTTGTTGCTTTCACGTAGAATTACTTTTTGACCCTATTGATTATGATTTTCCTATAATGCACATAATTTACTATGTTCAGGTGAAAGGTTAACTTATCAAACTTAATAATTATCACGAATATGGGAACACATTGACAAATGTGATCGGTTAAAAATTGCAGGAAACTCGTGCGACCAACGCCAGAATAGACCTGCATTCTATTCATAGCGATTCGGTAAACGATGAACGCGCGACTTTCTTGCTACTGTCATCGCTTAGAAGCCTTTAACTATAAATTAACAGCGATGCGACAACGACCTCTAACCTGTCGCAAACCATCGAGCGACGTAAATGCGATGGACTATAAATCTCTATTCACACAGGCGCGACGCGACACGACGCGACACGACGCGACACGACACTACAACATCGCTCAAAACGTATTTTCATTGTACTGTTCCCACATGCGCGACACGACACGACCATGTCGCTGCGTGACTCGCGACATGCTGCAAAATCAAATCCAGAGCGATCTTATCGCTTGTCGCCGCGACAAATTAAGAAGCTAGCCAATCACGAACGCGTTTTTTTCTACGTCATACAAAATTAATTTTGCCACGTATTGCATGTCGCCTGTCGCGTCACGTGTGTGTGAGCCAAACACAAAAATGTGTCGTGTCGTGTCGCTATGTCGTGTCGTGTCGCGTCGCGTCGCGTCGCGCCTGTGTGAATAGAGATTAAACCAGCCTTAATGCTCCTATATACACATTAACTGGCTGAGTACTGCAAGGCACTGGACAATAATTTAAATGGATGATAACTTTGGACTTGCTGAATAGTTTTTAAATAATTTGACTGAAGATTATTGGTGGCCTAGCCACCAACAACTTTCAGTTAGATTGTTTTCAAAATATTAAGTATGGTCCTATATCCAGAAGTAGGCCCCGTGGAAAATGCAGCTTGTAGAAATTCAACAAGCAGACGATTGTAGCGCCAGTAGAATGCCCTCCTGAACAAACCGGGCAGGTGTCATCGCAAACACTTGCGAGTCATCACAAATGTACAGCGTTCTAAAATTGCCATTTTTCCGTCGCGCGTCGTGGCGACGAAAAATACGCGACGATAATTCAAACGTCGCACGTCGTGCACGACGCGCGGCGTTTGAATTATCATCGCGTATTTTTCGTCGCCACGACGCAAAAATGGCAATTTTAGAACACCGTACAAATGGCTGCTAGCCACACAGCCTCCTGTCAAATTCGGCACATTACAAACTGCGATAAAGTTCCACTCTGCGAGGGTATCGCAACAAATACTGGTCAAGGGTTGGACGTGTAGTGCTTTTTGAATGCCAGAGAATACATCCGATTAGAAAGTATTCGAGATTCCAGTCCTAGGTGCAATTAAGTATTATAAATCTACTTACTAGTTTTGACTATGATTACTTTGCTTGCTATTTTCCGCCTCCAGTATCCACCACTTCCGTGTCTTATCCTTCTGAGAACACACTGTCAATTCTAACCTCGCGTGAATTCGCTTGTAATGGCCCCCAATAACTCCTCGCAACTTGACGACGAAATGCAAGTACTCTGATAAATTCAAAATTGATTTATATATTTAGATAAATTACCCCTCTTACAAAGAGGTCTATGTGCGCGGTGAATTTATCTGGGAGGTCTACGCTATAGGACCTGGTATTATATATAGAAAATAGACTTAGAGAGAAACCCTGTATAATAGGACCACCTTAGATGTGGTCAATATGTGTGTTAGAGGGGCCAGGTTGTCCAGCTATGCCCTGCTAATCTCTAACCAAATTTTTACACGTGTTGCTATGAATTTTAAAGTTTGAAACCTGAATTCCTAGAGTCTAGATTTCAAGAAAAGTATACAGGTATGCTACTGAATATTTTGAAACTAATTCACCTTTCTAGCGTATCCGTCCTTCATCTGACCTCGTATGACGTCATAATCATCTCAGCGCGTGTATGATGACGTCACAATAATTACGTCACAAAGGGTTCCATATAGACCGCATCAAATCTCAAATGGTCCGACACGTTGTGTGAATTGTATGGCTTTGTAATTCTTTACTATTTAATAAACATGCCGTTGAATATTTTGAAACTAATTTGACTAGGCGCTTGCTTCCTTAGGCAGCAACAGCACCCAGTCAAATTAGTGTCAAAATATTCAACAGCTTACCTGTATGGTGTCTTTTGGAAATTGATAGTCAGGGTGTTCAGAGATCGATCGATCGGAACACGAGCGAGGTGTGGGTGGAGCTTAGCTAGAGATGGGCGGGGCTTAGCTAAAACCGGAAAGGTCCGTTTGAGCTCCGGGTCAAATTAGTATCAAATTATTCACCAGAATATTTATTATATTGTAAATTAACCAGAGACATACAAGTCAAACACTTAGTGACGAGCTTTTCGAATGTCGTTACGGAGCTACATCAGTTTGATTGCGATGTAACGTATTTGATTATGACGTGAGATACGTGAGCGTCTGATCGGATCTCTCTATAGTAACACAGCTATATAATTGTATGTGGCATCCGCAGCGTGATGACAAAATGCGTCTATTGGTCTTGTCTTGTAGGCTGACGAAATTAAGGAATTATCGCCGGATATTCAACAGACATTTGATGGTAATATCACACACTATGCCTATAGTTACAAGAACAGACCTTTCCAGTTTATCCGTCCATCTTGTGACGTCATAATCAACTGCGTGGCGTGTAGGATGACGTCATAATCCATGACGCCATGAAGGACGTAGATAAGTAGGTCACAAACGCATAATTGAAGACTGACTAAGCGTTGTTGTAGGAATTATTTGTCTTTACTATTTAATAAATATTATGCTGAATATTTTGAAACTAATTTGACTTATCAGCAACAGCACGCAGTCAAATTAGTTTCAAAATATTCAACAGCTTACCTGCATAATTTTCTGGAAATGGATAGTCAGGGTATTCTGTGATCGATCGATCCCAACACGGGCGAAGCTTAACTATGGATGGGTGGGGCATAGCTAAAACTGGAGAGGTCCATTAGTGAAGACATCAAAAGGCAATCTCATGTTTGCATCTCTGGGAACCTTTACATTCTTATCTAACTTTTGCCCAGAGATATAAACATGGGATTTACATTATTATTTCTGCATAATTAACCATCTAACACTTATATCACCTCAAAACAGCTTCTGCGGCAGTCTTGAGAAATACCCATTTGTAGACCAAGAGCCGAGTATTTTTGAAAATTTACCACTGGAATGACTGGCTCGATAACCGAGCCAGTCATTCCAGTAGTAAAATTTCAAAAATCGTCTTCTTTTGGTCTGCAAATGACCATTTTCTATAAGAAAATTTCAATTTTCTTGAACAAATTCGAAGGTTACAAGGTTAATGGCCTGCTATTGTGTCATTTACAAATTCTAAACTACTAACTGCGCGAGCGGTTCGCCTCAGGATTGGTGGTCTTCAATTTCAAAACACCTAACAAGTCAGCAGTTAAATATTTTGTAACTAATTTGACTGGAAGTATGACAGCAACAGGTCCCTGTCAAATTAGTTTCAAAATATTCTGCAGAATGTGTATTAGATTGTAACATCAAAGACATACAATTCGTACAGTGACGAACTTTTCGTTTTTAATGACGCAGTTAGTTATACGTCATTAAGACTATGGCGTCAGCTGACTAGTGACGTAAGCCTATTTGATTTTTACGCCAGATACCTGAGCGTTAGTGGCTTAATTTCAAGACAACTACACAGGTAAACGGTTCAATATTTTGAAACTAATTTGACTTGCACATGCTGCTACATAGGCAATAACAGCTTCCAGTCAAATTAGTTTCAAAACAATTTAACAAAATATTCCTTACAACATAAGGAATTTGTTGTTTCTGGTCTGTCAATGTTAAAGGGTTGCTATGAGGTGGTCGCCGTGGTCAGTCACACACGCCGGTTACCTCTACTATGTAATCTATTGACCTAACTAGACCGTTGATGTTTCGTCTTTCAAACATTCGCCAAACAGGAAGATATATCAGATGTATTCATACGCAATGTTTACAGAGACGCACTTCAAAGAAGCATGGATTACACTTCTATACATAGAAGATTTCTTTAAGTACGTGTATCAAATTAGCGTTTAGTACGAGTACTTTTTAAATAGACGCATTCAACGATGACACGCACTAAAACACGCACGCGCATACTGACGGACGCGCACAATCGCATCTACCTATACATGAGTAATGGGCATGCTTTCTTAGGCCCACTCAACTCACCTACACACACGCGCGTGCACGTACGCGCCAGGCAGGAACCTATTTGCACAGAATCATTTGCTTATTCCTAGTCACGTGGCACATGCTCTGTTAACTCAGTGTATGATCTGCCGTGACACCTGTCTAATCCGACCACCTTAAGAGCACCATACAAGCGTAATCATTTGGCATGGAAAATGCACGTTTAGTGTCATGAAGTGGTGGTTCCTTAAGGCACGTGGTTCTTTCCAGGATCTGTCTTAGTGAACCAGTATATTGTGGGTCCAGAAGGCAGATATCGTCTCTCCGCGCATGACTGCATGTAGGCCTGTGTTTACCTGATGCTATTGGACCCTTTAGTAGCTAAATTTGATCAAGTGATTTGACAAAACAAAGTCCCTCCTATATACTAGGCTGAGCTGTCAATCAAAAATCATGCTTGAATTTGATTGGTCGAGCAGTAAGCGCCCCTAATGATTGGCTACGGAGAAATGACCTACATTCGTGCTTGAATTTGATTGGATGAGCGGTAGGCACCCCTAATGACTGGGTGAGGGGAAATGAGCAGGGGAAAGTATGATTAATGATCTATTGTAGATGCACTAAGAAATCTTAAAAGTACACTTGCACTCATGAGTACAGAAATGAGCGGGAAAGCTATGGATTGGCTAAGGAGAAATGAGCAGGAAGGGTATGGATTGGTTAAGGAGAAATGAGCGGGAAAGCTATGGATTGGGTAAGGGGAAATGAGCGAGAGAGGTATGATTACTGACCTAGAATCATGTTTGAATTTGATTGGATGAGCGGTAGGTGCCCCTAACGATTGGCTAAGGAGAAATGACCCACATTCGTGCTTGAATTTGATTGGACGAGCGGTAGGTGCACCTAACGAGCGGCTAAGGAGAAATGAGTGGGAAGACTATGATTAATGATCTGGTGTGAATGCACTAAGAAAGCTCAGTTGTACTTAAAAGTACAGCCATACTCATGAGTACAGAAATGTGCGGGAAAGCTATAGATTGGGCAAGGAGAAATGAGCGGGAAATGTATGGATTGGTTAAGGGGGAAATGAGCAGGAAAACTTTGATTAATGATCTGGCGTAGATGTACTAAGAAACTCCAGTTCTCCTTAAAACTTCACTTACACTTATGAGCATAGAAATGAGTATGGAAAGCCTGATCAGTGAGCGATTAAGAAAACTATGATTCGGACACTTCTACTTTAAAAGTGTTCTTCTACTTAAATTATTGTATTTTGAAAATACTTTGCTCACAGAGAGCGCGTTCCGTATCCTTTGCTCACAGAGAGTGCGCTACATATCACGTGCTCATGAAGAGCGCATTCAGTATCACGCGCTCATAGAGAGCACGTTCCACATCCTCTGCTCACAGAGAACACGTTGCGTATCATCTGCTCTCAGAGAATGCGTTGTATATCAGTGCTCGCTGAGAGCGCGTTAGATGTTCATGCTTACTGTCTGATCATCATGTATCAACTCTCTGGATGTTAAGTTCTTGCAGTTATTATATTCCACGGGTTATATCGCTGAACTGTTTGAATATTTTGAAAGCGATTTGACTGAAAATTATTCCTAGTTAAGCTATCATTGACTTTCAGTCAAATTGTTTTCAATTTGGCTAGGTTACAAGTGCTTACTCATTGAAATTATTAGCCGACGGTTCGTACTCGTGAGAGTCAGCCTTCGAGATATAATGCTGTATACTGGGAGAGAAATGCTATCTAATATATATAGCTACATCCATCCAAACCTTTTCAACTCAAACTGTTACAGATAGAATACTATTAACCACACAGCATATGTATTAGCCAGCATCACACTGTTCTGATGTAAAATACGATAACTTTTTCCACTCCACCCCCGCCTGAGAGTTGTACATGTCATTCGTTATAATTAGATCTACAGTTTTGGCGCGTGCTTTGGATTTGGCGCATGTGTACATTCAAGCACTAAAGGATTTGGCGCGCGCACACATTTAAGCGATAAACACATTAGTCTGAAATGAAATATTACTTTCTCTATGTTAGATGGATGTTCCTATTACCACATATCTGAGAGGAGCTTAACTGAGAATCCATATTATCTTCGTCCATATTAACTCTCAGTCAAATTATTTTCAAAAGATTATACAAGTTTAATTTTTTACATAATATTTTGTGGAAATTATCATCTATACGGACTTGGAGGGTTAATTAATAATAATGAAATTCCACTTACCCCATTGAATTACACCTCTGTAAAGATGATAACACAAGTATAATCCCATTTTGTCGTGGATGAGAGTAGATGTATCTAGCAATTCTCTTCAAAATGTTTGTCATGGAGGAAATGAACACTGATTTAATGAGAATTGTCAATCATATGCCAAGAATCCGGAATGAATTTGAGCTTTTAAAAATCTGCGAGCGTATATTTCTAAAATGCTTCACAGAAGACGGCATCACAATCGGAAATATACTATCCTGTCTCGAATTTTGTCGTATTGTAAATAAAAGACTACATATTGACCCCCACCCCGTTTTTAGATTTCTATATGACGAAAAGATGAAGTCTATAGAGATGAATGCCAAAGACGAGGATGGGAAGAAAGAGAGGAAGGAGGAGTGGGATGAAAAGAGAGAGCGGCGGGAGATGTCTAATTAACAAAAGTTTCATAATCAAGGTATTATTAGTTGTTTTTGTAAATATGATACATTCAACCAAAGTGTCGTCATACTATCAGGAGTACATTTGCACTTGAAAGAGGATAAATTATCACTTCTCATTTGACAGTTATTGCGCCAAAAATTTTGCCCGCCAGAATTTCCCGCCAAAATTGGAGAATGTTTTTTTCTGACGGGTGGGTGCTTTTTCCATGACATGGTGGGGAAATATTTGCGCCTTTTTGGATTGCATAAAAGATGGTATAAAAAAGGAACCTAATTTCTAGTAGGGTGATCACTCTTAAAGTAAAACTATTTAAAAATGGATTCCACTCTGAGAAATAGCGCTATGGCTGGTATTACATATGATTTTCTGATTGAAATCTCGGACGATGAGACCGAGGAGGTGTACGCTACTTCCTCAACGCTGAAATAGCGTATAGGGAGTGTTGATGAAGTGAAGGAATGTAGTAATAAGAAGAGCGAAAGAGAATATGAATATTGGGAAATTTTTTAGGTGATGTCGTCGGTGATAGACCGCACTGAAAATAACACAATGAGTTCTTTTAATTTGAATGAGGAATTGACAAATATCTCGATGCCTGGCTTTGTAAGACTGGAATCGGGCAGCAATGAAAAGAAAGATGATGTCAGGAATGATGAAAACTTTGATCAGGCATTGTTTCAGAAAATTCTTACTGGATTTATGGCTCTCGAAAATCCTTCTGTAGTAAGTGAGTAAATAGAAATAATATACTTTTTATTACAATTAATTAATTAATTAAATTATAAATCTATTGTATTGTGTAAATTTAGTAATTTATCATTGAATTTTCAAAATTCGCTATTTCGATAACTGAATCAGGTAATTCAACATTGAATTTTCAAAATTTACCATTGTAATAACTTATTGAGTTAATACAATAATGAATTTTCTAAATTCACTATTGGAATGGCTGTTACGTTTAATACATTTAAAAAAAAAATGTACCACTCTTATATTCTGCTAGGATTTCTTATTCTTTATCAAGAATACATTTACTTAATCATTGTTTTTTCAGACACCCTTGGATCTCCATATTCCAGCTTTCAATAGGAGGCAATCACACTCCGGAAATGGATTACTGTCACTCTCGCTACTTCTCTCAACTGATGAATTACACCTACTTTCGCTACCTTCCTCAGCAGATGAATTTCCATCACTCTCGCGATCCCTCTCATTCAGATCAGGTTCGGAGGATAATAATGGAATGGAATCTACATTTGATCAATCTATGCAATCTACTTCCGCACAGTCTGTCTCTCCCTCCACTCACCCTCCCATGGATTATGATTTAGATGGGTCGGGTAGTGGAAATATTTATCAATCTACGGAATGTGGTGATTCGTTATCTCCCCAGTGTAATTCAATGGATATCTTCCATGGTTCAGCAGATTCAGTAGGGAGTCGCAAGCCTTTTTCAGAGGCAGATTACATGGCTTTAGAGCATCTGTTACCAGACGAGTTACTCATTTCCAATTCACCCGCTAATAGGATTGTTATGAAGACGAAAAATAATGATGAGAACATGTATTTAGAAGTGAATGTCCGATCAGAAGAAAATAGTGATCAATCAGGGGGGTGGGGTTCAAGTTAATAATAATGATAATACTAATGATAATACTAATGATAATGATAATGCTAATGATAATGTTAATGATAATGTTAATGATAATGTTAATGATAATGATGATAGCAATGTCTTGCCCAAATTAGATAATAGCGATTTCAAAATAAATTTACGTAGATCACTCTACTCACGTATATTTAAAACTGCAAAATCTGAATATGAAGTTAGAATCTCTCAGAACCTCAGTGCATGATTTAATTGATATTGACGCGTATTTGGAATCGATTTTCAATCAAATTTTAGAAAAATTTAAAGTTTCAGTGAAAGCCCAACCCCATGATTATATTAGAATCACAATGGAACACCCAGCTTTGAATGTACCATTTTTTTTAGAAGAGTAACAGAGTAACACTAGTATGAGGTCAGATGAAAATCTTATATTTAATTTTTTACATGTTGTTCTACCCGAAGGTGGCGTGTTTGGTGATTTAAAAAGGTACTATTTGTCGGACTTGGAAGAAAAAGTCAGAATAAAGAAAGGTCTGATCTCCGTCGCAAATTATGATCATACCTGTTTGGTTGGGTTAATAGTAATAGGATTAGCTTATCTAGATCCGGAATTACCTACATCTGAACTTAAAAAAATAACTGGACAACCTAAAAAAGGGTTAAACAGACATCATAAAGCTAATGTGAAAATAGGTCCATGTGGTCTGCAAGAGGTCAGTCAATTTCAGAATATATTACCCGATAATATTGGTATTTCAGTTTTCAGTGAATCCAATAATTCTGCGTGTATATTTAGAGGTGGATGCGATTCAGCAAGAAGGTTGAACATATATTTCTTTAATAATCACTTCGCTTTTATTAGGAATCTGACAGCTTTATTAAAGTCACGTAATTACTGTTTTGCCTGCGATAAAATGTTTTCTAGACGCTGGGGGCATAATTGTAAATACATTTGCCATTCTTGTGGCGGTAGTAATTATTGTAAATTTGAGGAATACCTTTCTGCGAGAAATGTTTTTGCTGGTTTACGAATTCAGCATGTTATAACAGACATTTAACAGAGGTCTGTGATCGTAGAAAGACATGTCAGAAATGCTATAAAATGTTACCAAGTTCGAGTTTGAAAGAGCATAACTGCGGGTTAATTAAATGTGTTCATGTTTTATGCAAAATTTCACAAATCAACTTGAGAGTTTGAAAGAAGGTCGGTTAGGTGATTCTGTGAAAGCATATGATGACTTAGTTCAGAGATATATTTTTTGGGATGTCGAAATGGACGGGAGTTCTGGTATTCATGAGGTTAATTTCATCGTAGCACATAAAGTATGTTCAAATTGTTTGAGTGAAGTAATTACGTCATAGTCCAGTAAAACTACAAATTAACCTAGAACAAATTGCAACAGAATTTATTTCTTTTCTGCGGCATTCATGGGACTGCCAGGTGTCACATATCAAAAGTCCTCCAAAATCCCTCGATGGGAAAGTGGGTAAATTCGCATATTTAGCTACCGCCATTATCCGAATAATGAAACTTCCCTTACCTGCTTCATTCCGCAAATAAACGAAGTAGAAATGTTGTCTAAGCTCTGAATTTCATGGTCACGGAAGACAGTAAGCAATTGGCAATATTGCCTTGAACCACTTGTACAAATTCTCCAAACCACAGATTAAATATGGTTGTATGCACAGGGCCGGGGTAATTTAAAAAAATTATATTTAAAGTAAGTTTAATTTTGTTTTTCGCTTTTAAAATTTTATCTAAAATAAATTGCATTTTAATTTTCACTTTTATCTCACAATTTCTGAGGGTAAAATAACCCCAAAATGCGTTCAAAATAAGTTTTCCCAGAGCTCTGAATGAACTCCCGTCGACATTTTACATGAACCCTCTGTCCTACTTCAGCTATGACATCGCTTTCACGGGCTCTGCTAGCATTGTTAATACCGTCACAGCCTTTAACTCGAAGCTTAACAGTTGGTGAGCCATTTTCTAGGCTCTGCTTACAAATAACGCATGTATCTAAATCCATGTCCATATTCTGATTGAATTGTATAGAAATTTATTCAAATTGTGAGATAAAAGTGAAAATTAAAATGCAATTTATTTTAGATAAAATTTTAAAAGCGAAAAACAAAATTAAACTTACTTTAAATATAATTTTTTTAAATTACCCCGGCCCTGTGCATACAACCATATTTAATCTGTGGTTTGGAGAATTTGTACAAGTGGTTCAAGGCAATATTGCCAATTGCTTACTGTCTTCCGTGACCATGAAATTCAGAGCTTAGACAACATTTCTACTTCGTTTATTTGCTGAATGAAGCAGGTAAGGGAAGTTTCATTATTCGGATAATGGCGGTAGCTAAATATGCGAATTTACCCACTTTCCCATCGAGGGATTTTGGAGGACTTTTGATATGTGACACCTGGCAGTCCCATGAATGCCGCAGAAAAGAAATAAATTATGTTGCAATTTGTTCTAGGTTAATTTGTAGTTTTACTGGACTAAGAGAGCATAAACGTTTTCACGCCTATAAGACCACATGACACTTTGTTTGGTGGTCGAACGGGTGCTACGAAATTATATTATAAAATTTCCGCTAATGAGAAAATAGTCTATGTAGATATTTGTAGCCTTTATCCATATGTCTGTAAAACTTCTACTTATCTGATCGGGATACCAGAGATTATAACAGAGGATTTTAAATCAACGGATCGAGTAAATGAATACATTGGTCTGATAAAATGTGAAATTCTACCACCTAGAAACCTTTTCCTTCCATGTCTACCAATGAAATGTAATGGTAAGCTGGTATTTATACTGTGTAGAATATGTGTTGAAAAACAGCAACAAACTCTATGTTGTCATTCTGACTCAGACTCAGAACGTGGTTTGATTGGTACTTGGCCTAGTGATGAGGTACAACCAGCAGTCCAGCTATGGTATAAAATTATTATTTTTCATGAGATATGGCATTATTCTGAAAAGTCAGACAGTCTTTTTTTCCAAATATATTTTGAAATTTTTGAAAATAAAACAGTTGGCTAGTGATTTCCCAGATGACGTCATTACCGAGTCTGATAAAGACCGGTATATTGAGGAATACTTTAACGCTGAGGGCATATTACTCGAAAAGATGGAAGTTAAGTCTAATCCATCACTCAGAGCCCTGGGAAAACTTATTTTGAACGCATTTTGGGGTTATTTTACCCTCAGAAATTTCGGTAAATGCGAGTACATTACAAATCCTAGTGTTCTAAATAGATTATTGTTTGACCATACGCAAAAGATAAAGAATGTTACATTGTGTAGCGGGAATTTATTACTAGTACAAACTGACTGGTCAGAAGACTATGTGGGAATAAATCTAATGTCGTTCTGGCTAGTTTTGTGACTAGTTATGCGCGATTACTACTTTATGAAAACCTTTAAAAAACAGCGAAACAGACCTTGTATTACGACACGGATTCGATCATATATTATCAAGATTCAACTCTCCTAGATATAATTCCTACTACCCATGATAGACTAGGTAAATTTACAAATGAGGTTCCGAGAGATTATAAAATTACCGAATATGTATGTAGTGGATCAAAATCATATTCACTGAAATTATCCAATGGCATTGAAGAGAAGGTCGTAATCAAAATGAAGGGAATAACACTTTCCTTTAAAATAGCTTTATAGGCTTTGATACAATTCATCAAGCAATAGATAATCACGAATTACAGACGGTTATTGATTATCCGAACTCAACTGCACGAGGTCCAAATCACAGCATTTTGTCTAAGAAGCTATCTAAAACATTTAAGTTTACTTATAATAAAAGAGTACTCAGAGGGAATTTTGAAACACTTCCATTTGGCTATCTACCTTCTTAACTATCTCGCTGTTACAAGTCATCAAACAATTATTTCAACGGGTAATAACTCTGAACCCGTTAAATATTTTGAAAAAAATTTGACTAAAGGTTGTTGCAGGCCTAGTCATTAACAACGTTCGGTCAAATTATTTTCAAAATATTCAATGTGTCCGGAGATATAACCATTGAAATATGGCATCTGTAAAAACTCAACAGTCGGGTGGTTAACTATTCCTCTACTGAGAAGTGTTTACAATAAATATCTATGACTTGAAGAGTCTTTTGAAAACATTTTAACTCCGGCTTCATGTTAAATTAGATCATAACAAGCTTCGGTCAAAATGTTTTCAAAATTGTCTAATAGTCAGAGTATTCTGGACACTTTTAAGACTTGTCTAGAAAAAACTCCCCCTGTGTACAGCATGAAAAGGGTTAATTCATGAGGGTTTTCACTTGAACGTACTACTGTTTCACTTCTTGTGATGTTATATTTTTAAAACATCACGCTCTCATTACGATATCCTAACTTACTTTTCTTAACTTTGATGTAATTCCACAATGTTTGAAACTGTATCTACTGTACCGAATTAATAAAGCGAATTTCACTTTGCTTGCAGAGTAAGCATATTAATATGAAAATGTACAGTTCTCGTTGGGTTTTTTTCTCACCAACCCCTTGCTTCAAGCGGGAACATATGTATTTCACTCACCGTTTAAGGTCAACACCCTTTTCAGCTAAAGAGTCTTTGATAATTTAAAGTTTATTAAAGTTTTGCTGAAAATCTCTATTAGGAGAGGGAGAATTTTCTAGTGTGATAACAGTGATTTTCAGCATTTCGGCTTTAATAAACTTTTCATTATCGTAACGGATCTGGTAATTGTAGTACTATAGACAGCTAGTAGTAATAGAGTTATATCAGTTACTCTGGCTTTCTGCTCTATCATCTATTACTCCCACCACATTCCAGTCAACTGGACCATTTTTTAACTGTCTCATTGCTACAAACCAACAGACAATTATTTCAATGGGTAACAACTCTGGATCAGCTGAATATTTTGAAAACAATTGGATTGAAAGTTGCTGCAGGTTTAGCCGCCGACAACTCTCAGTCAAATTATTTTCAAAATATTCAGCATGCCCGGAGATATAACCATTGAAATATGTCATCTGTAAAAACTCAACACTTGAATGGTTAATAGACAAGAGAAGCTGTATAGCAGAAATAGTCTAGTTATCGCTCTCACTCGAAGCGCTGTAACCTAGCACATTATATTAGCTGGGTATGGGGATTATATACATGGGAGAGAACTCTGTTCTGTTATATATAGGTGGGCAGAATTATCTTCCTTATGTTGAAATGTATTGAAAAGTCAGAAAACGGATTCATATTTTTACAAGAATGATTACTTTTTATTGAAGAGATTTTTTGAACATTCCGTTACAATTCCATCATTGAGCTCAGTCTTTTTAACATCATTAATATGTGTTTAAATGAAACTCCTCTCGAACGGTGTATAATATAAAATATGCAGAATTCACCACACTTTGTCGAGAATATGTCCTGTACAATCCCGTCATTATAAAAGACAATTCTTATGTACAGTGGCTGTTACAAGTTCTCTCCAAGGTGGTCGCCCGAATGAGTCGAAGAATTCATTTGTAACTTTCCACGATCTCTCCCGTAGGAACATGACAACCCAATGCTTACCAGAGTGTGAATGTTTTTCTTTATTAATGATTAAGAAACCGGGTCTTGTAACCCTTTTCAGAATTCTGTCCTTAGCATAAACTCCACGGAACATTGTTTTTGCAGCTTTGTCTTTAGCTAGTAGAAAACGTAAATCTGATGTGTACAGCATCTCTCTTCAATTAATAATCAATTGTTACATTTCTTGCATAATCTATTTCAATCAGATTATCATATTCAGCATATAAAATTACATTCATAGTCTCAGGTAATGCTGTTTTAAAGTTGAACTGTAGACGTAGATTCCCTTGCTTTGTTGGATATGTATGTTCTCCAGCTGTTAAATCAGCTGTGAAGTCTTGACCAAAGAAACAATAGCCCTTCGCATATTCTGCAGTATTAATTGGTGGTCCAGAATAATGATCCAGTGCCATCAAATAATGTTAGGTATGATCTTATATAATTTCCTGTGCTGAAGTCGGGGGTTAATGCCTCTGATGAAACTTGATTACCATTTAAATAACAAGCAAAGTATGAAATGTCATTATTATTAAAGGCATATGGGTTTTTTAAATAGTTAAACGATTCCAATAAGACAACGACTAGGTAGAGGTCCAATTAGTGTATTATCAGCATTAAACGATAATTATGTTGCAGGAATTGTGAAACCTTTCACTATAACCCTTTTAATTTGATATTTTGCCGGTGTCTTCAATAATGCTTCGGCATGCGCAGTTAGCAACTCAGGTGTTGGTCTCAGTTTTCTAACACAGAATGTGGCATCATCAATCACCACTTTAAACTCCTTATCCCCCAGCTTTCATGAGAACAAACTCATCACTACCTCTTTGTAGTCTGAGTCTTATCGAGACCCCATTAGGTATATAACGATCCTGCAAAAATATATCAGAGTGTATCCTCCCTGCTAATTCAATTGTTTTACTATTAGCGCATTGTTCTTTCCGTTCAGTAAAACCGGCATCTGCTTCTGTCAGAGAATCATGCTGACCTGCCGTATCTTTTGCCCATAAAGCTGCAGATAATTGAGAATATAATGCATCAGACGAGCATGAGAAAATCATCTGAATAAAAGCTCTGTATGGATAGGTATCATGTGCATCCGATATACGCTGGCCATTTAAAAAGACATCTACTTGTGAAAATAATGAATGAAGTAGTAAATTCACAGGGGCAACCTGATCCCCCTCAGCAACATCACAATCATGCCCTTCCTCAACTTTCTGAACTCTAACTTTTACAGTAAGGTAACTCTGAGATAAATCTAAATAATCTTGTCCATTCCCTGAGATAAAAAAAACTCTAATGGGCCTGAGTTGGAGTTTGAAATGGTATTCACTGACTGGTAAAGCTGCCATGAACCCTCTTCCATAGTAGCTAAAACAGGTTTAACAGTAAACAAGTCGAGTTCTGATTTTGTGCAAAGACAAGCTCTAGAATCCATTATGAGAAAATATCCGCTGCCCCTGTTACTGTATTCCTTCTGATCTTTTAGCACGTCCGTGTTTATTCGGTCGTTTCAGTGGTTTGATGCTCTGTCTTCGAGACTTTGTCTTTTTATCTGCTCTTCCGACACCTGTTTTTCTGATGTTATCGATTCAACGGTTAAAGTAAAACTAACTTTAAATTTTTCTAAAATGAAGTTCTATGACTGATTTACCACTCTTAAATGGAATAAGCTTCCCATATGAATTGGTTAGCTTGATTTTAATAGTGTCAATTGATGTTTTGGCAACAAGAAGATAATGTACATTTACAAACTCGCTCTCTATTAAAGCAGATTTCTTCACTAGTGGTAAGACCTGCAATAGGGGTGCTATGGTATCACCCAATAATGTTTGGTTGGACAATGTCAGAATAAACAAAAAGTAATGCTCTAGTAGTTGATTCCCAAGAATAACCAAAAAACGCCCGCCGTTTTGTACCATTCATCATTTTTGTCTTGAATCCAAACAGCTGAGCTAATTGGGGATCAAACTTAACTGAAGATCCAGGTCCAATCATTCAAGAAATTCTAAAATCTTTATCTTCATTATACATGAACTGAATGTTTTCAACAAATTCAGTAAGCTGTACTTTCACGTCACGCTTAAGTTGATTAATGAGTTTTTTAATTGTGTAAAACCCTTTTCGCACTGTGAGAAATCTCCCGTTTTTGTAACCTGGTGAAGTAAATTTCACGTGAGCATCCTGTTCAATGGTTAACCATGATCTTGGGTACTGAATTCCAACTAAACCCACCTCCCAGGAACCTGTTAAATCCAAGTTCATAGGGAGGTTTGTAGTAAACCTGGCAACTGAGTTGGCAGGAAAGCAATTCATAGATGAATTACTTGGTAGTGTAATGTAGAAATGGTTACTCTCCATTTTTCTTTTCAAACGGGTGTTGTAGCTGCTGTAGCTGAAACTATTTTAATGGCTTTGATAGTAGGTGCAGGTAAAATATATCCCAGACACCCTGAACATAGTGAGATCCAAATTCCTTTATCCTCATTATGTAAACTGAGGTTTAATATACACGTAATGATAACAATGTAAATTATCCCCACCTGTGCTATATACATAATCTCTTCCCTTGGTACTTTCTCACCACATATATTCCAGAGTCTAGTGCCTCTTACAGACTGATTCTCATCCATTATTTTACTTTGTATTATGAAATTCAGTCACCCATGAGTTAAACTTCTTAGGGAATCCCACCCATTTGACAAAATATTGTTTCTTCCCTTTCTCTCATTTAGTCTTAATAATCTTTTCTATCATGTATAGAAGGTTCTCACCATTTTCACTTTTAACTTTTTGAAGTTCTTCAGAGTAAAACGTACCGATTATCAGATTTATTATCGTAATCAATTAGTTTATAACTATTAGCCCTTAAAGGTACTTCTCTTTTACATAGAAAATTTCCTCAGACCAAGCTAGTTGAAAGCCTTTTTTAAAAGGTGTTTTTAATTCTGAAATTCTAACTTTCTCTCCTGCTTTAAAGACTTCTTTTCCTCTTTCTCTTTGACTTATTTTCTCCGATTAAATTTCACCATATCTGAAACTCAGCTCATCTTGTGGCGTTAATAGGTTTCATTTTTATACTACTGTGATATGATTCATTGTAACCTTTAACTATATCAGGTAAAGCATCAATATAATGTAAACTTCCTTTATATGTGATATACCTCCAGATCTTATTTTTTAATGTTCTCTGTACCCTTTCCACTACTGCTGCTTGTATGTGGTTCAGGTGAGGGACTTGCTGGCTTTCTATGAGAAGGTTTTTCTCAAGCTCGACTTCTATGTCAAATGTTCTGGTCTAGAATATCATTCCAACTTTCCACATTCCCAATCACCTGATGTGGTACATTTACAGATCGTAAAAAAATCATTAAATACCCTATTCACTCGATCATCAGAACTTCTTGATGAATGTTTACCCGGTTGATATCCTGAGTTTGACATGCGTGCTATGAGATCGACTAAGTTGCTACCCGGGAAAAATTCCCCATTAATTGAGACTTGGTTATTCTTATCAATTTGAATCCCACCAGTTTTCTGAAGGAATTTAAGTAATTGCTCCTCTTTATCATGTGAACTTTTAGATAATAGACGTGAAGACTCTAGAATAACCTCATCTGAGATTCCTGTTTTTACACTGTCACCAGTATCTCCACCTGATAACCTGTTGTAATTTGGAGTGGAATAATCAACTGATACTGGCTGATTTCCCATAGCAACCCCTGACTGTTCATAGTACAGTCTAAGTTTTTGAAGTGCGTCTGAGTAAAGATTGGCTTTCGATGATGCTTGAATATCATTTCTAGCTAAGATTCTTCTAATTTCATCATCTAAACCTACAGCTTTACGTATATATGGCTTGGTATTCATTAGGTTTATTTTCGACTCTGTATGTAGACTGTCAAGTAGTTAATAAGGAACAACTGCCATCTTCTGTACAGACTCCATGTTTTTTAACCCAGTCCAAAGATTTTTCCAATTGTCGGAAGAATTGCACCTAAAAGACTCCCCAGGAATCCACCTTTTTGTAAAATGCTGCGTCTCTTTTGAAGACCTAGTCTTTTATTACTTAAACGATGTAACTCTGACTTGTATTTTACTAATTTTTTATGGTTTCTGCTGGAGAGTTTAATATTACCGTGTAGCACATTCAGACAACACTCACAAATGGCTTTAATTAACACTTTATCAGCGTTTCTTATCATTATTCTCCTAACAGATGGAGATGACTTCGCCATTTTTTGTAAAATCGGCTTGTATTTCATCATATTCTTTCTACCCATTCTTCTTCTTCTTCTTCTTCTTCTGTCTATAAATAATACAAGTCTCGTGTGGTAGAATCTTGCTTCCTTATCTTAGAGTATATGGGGTGTTCTGTTTCAAGTCTATAAGTAGAAATGAGAAGGGCTGTTCAGTTGCGTCCTTATAAACCTCTTGTAAAAAATTACCATTTCTTGGAAACATCTGTCTAGCAAGAACACTTATACTTGATATGTCACGTGGGTTCTTAAAGAGTATGAGATAGTGACAAATAATCGAGATATCCCTATGTTCTAGACCTTTATGGAATAGATTTTGGACGATATGAATAACACTACACTTTGCATGTTGGGAACGCTTAGTAAAAAGTTTTGTAACTCGGTCATCAACAATTTCCATTAAATCATTAATAACAGTAAGTGTAGGAGTTACTCGATCAAGGTCGAAGTTAAAACCTTCTTGAAATTCAACATCATTTTGAAGTGACATGTAACTGTCCTGCCAAGCGCCATAACACCAAATTACCCGGGTAGGCCAGGGATAGAATAGGAGATATGTTTTATTGATCAGTTGTTTAACCAGCTCTGTCTTCCCTGACTGAGTTGGACCAGCAAGTATTATATTTGCAGGATGAGTAAATTGGATCATTATTCTTTCTCTCTCAACTACTTCTCTTCTTCTTCCTTGAAACTCTTTCTTATAATAAATAATCATAAAGACAATTGATGGATATATACTTGTTTTAATATTCAAAATCAGTAATATATAATCAGTAATATTCAAAATCAGTAATATATAATCAGTAATATAACAAAAAAGGAGCCAATTAGCAATGCGAAATGAAAATAATAATCAGTGTAATAATTAATATAATAATTAATATAATAATCAAGATGGTGAAATTATAAGGTACTCCTACGGATTTTATATGTCTCGTCAATAATTTCGTTCAACCAATCGGTCTTACAACATCTAAAGAGTTCATCTTTCTGTCTAAACAAGTCTGGATTTAGAATGAAATGAGATGAAAATACATCAGCTGATAAATTTTCTATTGCTAAATCACTATACCCCTGAATGAAATCAATTGGTCTGAAGCTATAGGTTATCCCACAACATGTGTGTTCGCGTTGACTAGGTCTGTTATATGTACAGCCATAACAGTTTTTACGAATCTGGACCGACATCTCGTCAGAAAGAATACTTGCAAAGGATCGTACAATAATCTCCTTCTCCTCTTTGTCAGGGCAATAATGCTAGAACACATTACCCTCACCATTTTCGAAAAGAGCACTCCCCTTACATAAAGGGCATTTGGTATCTAAATCCGTATTTAATGGGTTGGGTTGTTCATCTCCCACATTATTCACCAAATTACAGTCTGGTATAACGGAATCAGCCTGTTGTATGCTACCATTCTCGGCAAATAGCGAATCAATTTCATCAGATGTATTACTTACACTACCACAATCCATAGGAAGTATTGTATCATGAATCGTTATTTCCCCCTGTATTTTCTCACCTATTCAATAACTTGCATGAAAATGTGTGCTCAAAGGTCTTATTTAGTTTTTTCACAAGCAGTATTATTGTGATTTTAAGTTCAGTCTCAGTTAAAGATAAATGAAAATCATTCTCGATGAAAAGACAATCAACCATTTTTCCTTCTCGGAGAATGTCAACCACACAGTTCCACTGCTTTAAATCCATCATTATTCTAGGTTGAAGTCGATTCCCCATTACATTCTCATTGGTATATATGGCTATACCCGGTTCTGCATTTCCACCGGTTGGTAGTGATCTAACAGATAAAATGTCCTCGTGTAAGTCAAGTAACTTTTGCGCCATTGTTTTCAAATATACTGTTCAAGTTTTGACTCTATCACCCAGATATTATTCTTAAGAATATCCCACTCATGATCCGTTAAATATATTCCACGTCTAGTAGGTTTTTCAACGTGGGATGTAGGCGGTTGAAAGAATCGTCTTATATTGACACAGGGATATTTCGACGTGATGCTACCTTTACAGCCAGGTTCAAGTTCATAGGTGTACTGAGTCTCTTCAACACCGTCTTTGCTATGTGCTTGCCAAACGACTTCTTCAAATGTAAAAATCTTATCGGAAAACTTTTTAAAACACTCTGCATTTAAATATAATCCACGTTTCGTAGGATAACCTCGTATTCCACTAAACTATCTAATGTCAACCACATTTTCGCCATGTACTTTTATTACACGAATATATCTTGCACACCCAAGATCAATAGGAGAAGAACAACCAGCAAAATAAGAAGTGTCCATTGAAAAGTTACTAAGTTAAATTATCTTCGAAATACTTTGTGATATTTTGAGGTAGAATTAGATGTTTTGTCAAAAAAATTTCCTCTTTTTATAGTTTTCCATTACAAAATATTACTCATGTTACACCATTAATCATAATTTTCCTCTCATTTCTCCCTAGCCAATCGTTAGGGGCACCTACCGCTCATCCAATCAAATTCAAGCACGACTGTGGGTCATTTCTCCTTAGCCAATCATTAGAGGCGCCTACTGCTCGTCCAATCAAATTCAAACATGATTCTAGGTCATTAATCATACCTCTCCCGCTCATTTCCCCTTACCTAATCCATAGCTTTCCAGCTCATTTCTCCTTAACCAATCCATACCCTTCCCGCTCATTTCTCCTTAGCCAATCCATAACTTTCCCGCTCATTTCTGTACTCATGAGTGCGAGCGTACTTTTAAGTACAGCTAAGGTTTCTTAGTGCATCTACAACAGGTCATTGATCATACTTTCCCCTGCTCATTTCCCCTCAGCCAATCATTACGGCACTTACCGCTTGACCAATTAAATTCAAGCATGATTTTTGATTGACAGCTCAGCCTAGTATATAAGAGGGACTTTGTTTTTTCAAATCACTTGATCATCAGAACTCAGAGTGAACACTTCGTGGTTTAGAGCTATACGAGTTCACTACTGAATATCTCTTCAACTAGGATTCTACTTCACAGAATTTCACTATACATCTTTTACTGAATAAAGTCTTAATCATATCATGATACATTCTATTTCATGTTTTCATCTTTCAGTTATTCTTTTCAGCCATCGATTGGATTTTACGAATGGAAACTTTACCCAGAATGTCAGTAAGCCGTAGTTACCAAATACCATCAATTTTTTATGGTGGAAGGTATATGGGCGGGAGGGGTGGGGATCGATACATCAGGGCTGCCCCTACCCCAAAATACTAACCAACGCCGAGCGGTAGGCGCCCATCTTTGATTGGAGGAGAGCTTTGTGACGTCACTTCATTAACATATTTAAATGAGATTCCGCCCATGCCCCTATATGGAAGTGGGAGTGGGAAAGTTGTGTGACGTCACAAAGCTCTCCTTCAATCAAGGTGGGCGCCTACCGCTCGGCATAACTACTTACGTATTATGAAAGGCCTATAAAAATATTCTGTCGAATGCTTTAACAGAAACATGACTGGAAATTCAGTCAACATTGCTAACGTCAACGTCGACAGATTGGTGGAGGATGGGTGTGGGGTGGGTGGGTGGTGTGGTAGGGGTGGGATGGTATGTGGCGAGGTGGGGGCGGGGGTTGGGGGCATGTTTGCAAGGAGAGCTTAAATAACTATTCCTGTATTATATAGCACGTCAGAATCTTGATATGCATCTGCAATTATGCTGCTGATTAAATGCGCTTTCCATGACGGAATCACGTGGGATTCACACGCAACCCATGTTATCTTGGTAATGGTGCGTACTGCGTGACCACCCATCTCACCACACATCCATCAATAAAAGCGTGTGTGTCAGTCACGCATAATATACGGTATATTATGCGTGTCTGACACATATGCTTTTGCTCAATTGCACGGTATTCTCACCTGCACATGTGCTAGGGTGATGTTACCGCCAGGGCGTAGGGGCGCGCGTATGCGAGTGCGCGCGTGCGTGAGTGCCTGCGCGTGTACGCGCGTGCGTGCGTTCTTGCGTGTACCTAAATTTACGCATATCAGAAGGTAATCAAGCAGAAATATAAGCTTAATGTCTCTATACATGGCCGTGTGTACTCGATTCGATCACAAATAACCCCTACATGGATCCTTCAGGAATGACTCCTAGCAGGTAAATATTTATGCCCTGATAACGGTATCGACCCAGCATGAGCCCAGTAAGTAGCGTATCTGGGTAATATTGAGTAAAATAGCGAGTAAAGGTGACGGAACAAATTCAACTTTGCGGTGTGACGGCAACCGGGGATGAATCTGGGAGAGGCGTAGGCCCTACCTCTCACAGAGTGAAGGTGTCCAACGAAAATGTTTAAATTTGTACTCTTTGAGAAGTTATTTCTGTCCGTTTTAATAATAATGCATGATGTATCACTGATCATGGAGGGTTTCCCGGGATGGGGGTTACATAAGACAGGATGTGGTGGGAGCGATAGACAGATAGATTTCTTTCCTTTCTATTGAGTGTCCAGTTCAACTATTATTATTATTATTATTATTATTATTATTATTATTATTATTATTATTATTATTATTATTATTATTATCATCCCTGGCTATCATCATCGTCGTCGTCATCATCGTCATTAACAATTATTATTATCAAAACTGATAACAGAATTTTGTTCTGCAATTTAAGTGTACATTTACATTATACACCAATCGGCAGTAAATGTATACATATGCATAGCCAATACCATCAGACCCTATCAATAATGGCACGCGAAAGAGTTATTTTAAGTAATCTCCTATCTTCAGAACATACCAGTTTATGCGGCAATCTATTTATAGACTGGTTCGCCAGGGAGCTTAGACTGTTATCTAAATTTATCTCGCTTCTAAACATTACTTCATAGGTTAAGGTACATCTGCATTACTGCGTTATCAGATAAATAATGAAGGCATCCGCTCTGTCACTTAAATATATGACGTCATAATCAATTCGGTTACCAGTTAGCTGACGTCATAATCAAAATGGCGTATAGCTCCGTCAAGCACATTGAACAAGGCTGTTATTAGTGTACGAATTGTATGCCTTTAATGAATTTACAATTTAATAAACACCGTGTTGAAGATTTTCAAACTAACTTTAGTTGGGGCTATTCCTTCCATAGACAGCAGCCGCCACCAGTCAGGGTAGTTTCAGCCAAATAAGTTTCAAAATATCCAGCAGCTTACCTGTAAAAGTTAGATTCTGGGAATTCAGGTTTCAAGATTTCTAATGGATTCCAGCATGCATCAACATGCGTAAAATGTGGACGTAGATTAGCTAGAAATGGGCGGAGCATAGCTAGAAATGGGCGGGGCATAGCTATAAATGGGCGGGCATAGCTAAAAATTGGCGTGGCATAGCTAGAAATTGGCGTGACGTAGCTAGAAATGGGCGTGACATAGCTAGAAATTGGTGTGACGTAGCTAGAACTGGGCGTGGCATAGATAGAAATGGGCGTGACATAGCTAGAAATTGGTGTGACGTAGCTAGAAATGGGCGTGGCATAGATAGAAATGGGCGTGATATAGCTAGAAATTTGTGTGACGTAGCTAGAAATGGGCGTGGCATAGATAGAAATGGGCGTGACATAGATAGAAATGGGCGTGACATAGCTAGAAATGGGCGTGACATAGCTAGAAATGGGCGTAACATAGCTAGAAATGGATAACACCTGTAAGAAAAATTGCCATCCATCCATGCATGTATATACCTATAGCACGAAATACACGCCATAAACCCCATCATTTTGCACCTGCAAAAATGCAGCTTGTGTGCGATAGGACATTGAACTACTATTTCACGCAACCAAAGTTATATCTCATGTATTGAAGGGTCACGTGTCTTTATGGACCATATTTTAATTTGCACACTTACTTTGGAAAGATTTACTTTTTTTAGCCGCGTAATTCATAATAATGTAATCGAAAATATATGTACCTACCTCGTTGTTATATTTTAATCATTTAAAAATACATAAATAATTGTTTTTGAAATTGTACAAAATTGTGTGGGTAACCGAGCCAGTCATTCCAGTGGTAAATTAAAAACAACAGTTTCTCTTGGCCTGCAAATGAACATTCAATGAATACATATTTTAATTTTTTTAAACAAATTCAGTCATTAACGAGTTAAAAATAGACAGACTTACTGTTTACGTTTTCGTTACGACGTCACGTTCACGTTTCCAGAGAGTACATCCAATATCGATTTCTTCAAAGTGGCTTGCCAAGAACTTGCTCTGTCTCTTCTGTCGTATTTGACTTTCATTCGCTTTTATTTTTTCTACCGCTTCAAAGTTCGCTCGCTAATTCCGGGAACTGTGTGGTTTATAAAACCTGTCTATAGCGGGCTTCTACTTTTGAAGCCAAAGGATGGTGCTTCTTTAAGAACCACAATCCTGTAGCCCTAAAAACTATTTCACATGCCAACCGACTTATGTGAAGTGATCACCTGTTTAATGTCCCCTTCCAGATGGACCATATAGTGCCCGCTATAGACAGGTTTGCTGCTGAAAGTGGCTCGGGAATAATACACAATACAATTTAGAAAAAACTAATTTTTTTTTTAGAAAAATCAATAGTTGGAACATAATGGACCTTTCCAGTTTTAGCTATGCCCCGCCCATCTTTGGCTAAGCCCCACCCACACCTCGCTCGTGTTGGGATCGATCGATCTCTGAACTCCCTGACTATCAATTTCCAGAAAACTATACAGGTAAGCTGTTGAATATTTTGAAACTAATTGTGAAACAACAGCGCCCAGTCAAATTAGTTTCAAAATATTCAACAGCATGTTTATTAAATAGTAGAGACATACAATTCTTACAACAAGTCGGACTATTAAGAGTTAATGACGGGCCTAATAGAATCATTTATGACGTAATGATTATGACGTCATCCTACGCGCCGGTTAGCTGAGTATGACGTCATATGACGTCAAATCATCGATGGATAGGCCTACTCTGGAAAGGTGAATTATGTTCAAAATATCCAACAGAACGTTTCTAACTGACTGATATGTTTCTTTTTTGTTTTGGAAACATCTTAACTTACTTATGACCCGTACTCTATCTATTATAGATGTTTATATATTATTCTTTTTCTTCTCCACTTAATGACGCGTGTCTCAGAATTCCAGGTATCTTAATGACGATGTATAAGTGCATAAATGACTCCTGATAATAATAAATAACTCCAGGTGCCTGTTTGAAGACGCTAATGACATGTACACCGCAAAGTCCCGGCATCTGGATACCGAACGTACCTTGTTATGCGCTTAAGTAAATGTTATTCATGGCAAACAAGGCGGGTATTTCCATAAACCCTTCCGAGACCCAGGTCCCAGATTCAATTCATGAATCCATTTCTTCAGTTAATCACATGACGTCATAATCAACTAAGTGACGTGTTGGATGACCTCATAAGCATTACATCACGAATGATTCGACATAGTCCGTGTTTAAAGCTTAATAGTCAGTCACGGTGTACCAATTGTATGTCTCTACCATTTAATAAACATGCATTCTGTTGAATATTTTGAAACTAAGTTTATTGGGCGCTGTTACTGTCATAGGCATACAGCACCCAGTCAAATTAGTTTCAAAATATTTAACAGCTTACCTGTATAGTTTTCTGGAAATTGGTTGTCAGGGAGTTCATGGGTCGATCGATCCCAACACGAGTAAGGTGTGGGTGGAGCTTAGCGGGAAATGGGCGGGGCATAGCTAAAACTGGAAAGACCCATTTTAAGACAAACGTACAGATGGGTGTACCCCTTTGAGAAATGAATATTCAGAATATCAAACTTCCAGGTAACAGTACAGGTAAGTTGTTGAATATTTTGATACTAATTTGACAGTAACCTGTTGCTGCAACATATCCCAGTCAAATCAGTTTCTAAATATTAAATGCAATCGTTATTAAATTGTAGGCCCTAAATGAGAGTTCGAATTCGCCATTTTAGGTTCAAAGGGTTAAGAAGTTGAAAGTTTGAAACTTAATTAGGTGAGAATTCGTTGCTGCGCTAAACAGCAACGCATCCCAGTTAAATTAAGTTCAAACTATTCAACGTAATGCTGCATAATTGAAAAATACACGACGAAAGTTTCTGCTCAGTTAAAATAATTTCAATTCTACTTCCAACGTAGTTTGCTTATTGTTTTCGCTTAGTCTGCAAACGGACATTGGCCCTTTAACACTCATATCAGGCAAAAACGAGTTTGTAGTGGTCTTGAGAAATGTCCATTTGCAGACCAAGAGAAGACTATTTTTTCCAAAATTTACCATTGGAATGACTGGCTCGATGGCCGAGCCAGTCATTCCAATGGTAAATTTGGAAAAATAGTCTTCTCTTGGTCTGCAAATTGACATTTTCTATAAATTGAAATTTTCTTGAACAAATTCGAAGGTCAAATGGTTAACTAAGTACACATTAATCTTGTCACTATTTTAATGGATGAGGTCGTCGATGATATATTTGGACTGAATTTGAAGCATAAATCGAAAGTTACCTCAATTTAAAATGATTGTGCTTTCAGAACATTGCCACGAAATCACGTCAATTCGCAGAATCCCGTTTCGGTGTTTCTGGTTCGTGGTTAGTGGGTGATTCGTGGGTCGTGTTACGAACCAAGTCATTCAATCTACTGACCAGGACAGTCGCGAAAACGGGACTTAAAATGGCATGTCCTTGAATTAAAATTGTTATTTGATTCTGAAGGAAAAGAATTGTGGGTAGCATAATTAGGCTAATGATCTTCAGGACGCTACATTGAAAATGCTAAAATACGTTAATCCCATATATTACATTACAGAAAACCGATTCACGTTAACAGTAGGTCAATGCTTATATCAGTGAGAAACTATCATGATTCACGTGAATAACTGATTGATCCGATCTATCACTTAAATATATGACATCATAATCAATTACGTCATATGCGAGGTGACGTCACAATCAAAATGCACAATCAATGACGTATCTAGCTACGTCATGAACATTTATAAGTCCATCAACTGTACGAACCGTATGTCTATTTAATACACATTCTGATGAATATTTTGAATCTAATTTAACTGGATACTCTTGCTGCCATAGACAGTAACAGCCCCCACTCAAATTAGTCTCAATAATATTCAACAGCTTACCTGTATAGGTCTAATTACCTTGAAAATGAGATTCTGAGAAGTCAGGGTTCAAATTATATAAATTTATCTCAACACGCACAAAAGGTGGGTGTGGCTTAGCTAAACATAGGCGGGGTATAGCTAGAATTGATTCCTCTAATGATTCACTGCCTTAAAGCTGAACGGTCAGTATGAAATTAAGAAATCTTTCTAGTAAAAAGATAATAAGTGAATTAATTATTCATGTTTGCAATTTGTATCAGGTAAGCTTCCTCCATATTGTTTTGCGGCGGCCATTTTCTTTTAAAAACACTTCCAACGTAATAAACTAGCTCGGCAGTTCCAAATCCACCCCCCCCCCCCATTCACTTTTTGATGTCTCGTGTGCAAGACATCTAGCGAGCACCTCAATATCAAAGTTTCTTCAAATAATATGCATAGAAATCACGAACTGAGGACACAAAAATGAAATGAATATGCGTATAATTACGTTCTATCCCATCCAGCATAAATATCCATTTAAAAAGTCTTTTTGTTAGAAATAATGCTTATATCATTATAATATACTAATTGGTATGTTATATGGATATGAAAAAGGAGCTTGGGAAACCATTTTTTATAATAATGTTGCTCCCTAATGCAGCAATTAACTTTACTCAAATATTTTTCTAAATTCTACTTTTAAGGTGTAAGGCTGTACAACGGTAGTGCTAAGAACAGATTTATAATTTATACTCATATCGAATACATTGTTTTAAGGCTTTTTTAAAGTAGCTATGGACACATTTTAAACCAATATGTTTGCTCCTGGATTTTTTAGCCAATAATGTCAGAACTATTCCGTTGAATATCTTGAAGCTATTTTGTCATGGAGGTGTTGCTGTCTATGCAATCAACACGGTCCTGGCAAATTGGGGTTAGAATGTTCAGCAAGTTATGTGCATGTTTGACTTAAAATTGAACGTCTGGGAATTCAGGATTCAAAGGTTTAAGTTGGTTAGTCTCACGACTGCTTGGCCTATTGCACGATGATCATTTGGTCTTAAGTGTTTAGTAGCCCTAGAAATGAGCTTTAGGGTACACCCACTTGTCATTGGTGAACAGATGACAATGAGCCTTTCCCCTGTATCCATCCATCATATGACGTCATAATCAACTACGTGATGTATAGAATGACATCACAATCAATGACGGAATTATGATGCCATGAATGACGTAGATAAGTACGTCACGAACGCATAGTTGAAGACGGACTATGCGTTGTTGTACGAATTGTATGTCTTTACTATTTAATAAATATCATGTTGAGTATTTTGAAACTAATTTAACTTGGTGCTGTTGCTGCCATAGGCAGCAACAGCACCCAGTTAAATTAGTTACAAAATATTCAAGAGCTTAACTGTATAGTTTTCGGGAAATTAATAGTCAGGGCATTCGGGAATCGATCAATCCGAACACGGACGAGGTTAGCTAGAGGTGGGCAGGGTATAGCAAAAACTGGAAAGGTCCATTATTTATGGCCTATACACTATAGACAAGTTTTACCATAGGTTCAAAACATGACAACATGGCTTTTTAGCGTCCGGCAAAGTGATAAGTATGCCTCACAGCCCATATGGATTGCTGCAGTGCAGAGTGCTCATTAGAATACTTGTTTATATTATGAAAATTCCTATAGAAATGTTTAGGAATACTCTGTTGTAAGATCGCCTTCGCTAGGGCACGAACCACGCTTGGAGTATTAAACATCTGTACTTTATGAAACACCCTAATGTGAAAACAGTGCTCGTAAAAGCTAGATCAACATACTGCCAGTAATTCGCGTGGTAAATTACCTCAGGAAAATGTTAACATCTGCACCGGCAAAGGCTAATGTGGAGTAGTGCCTTTATTAGCACCCAGTTATTGCTCAGTTATTGTTTCATTAGTTAGTGTTTCACCATTTAATCGAAGATTGATTATGGTAGCGTGGGTGCTTAAAAGCAGTATCAGTAGTCCGTAAACTATGGGTAAACATAAATGCCACTACAGAATCATTCTTGCAACACAATCGGACCGTACTAACGTAGATAGAACAAAGATTTTGACTGAGTCGCGCAATTTAGTAACGACGCGCATTGATTGGCTAAAAACGTTGCGCAGCAAACATGCGCGCCGTGATTTTGGCTAGTTATGTGACAGAGGGTCTGTCTGGAGTTACTACGTCACGGATGATTAACCCTCCGCCGGCGGGAGAATGCTACAGAATCAGCATTGTCATTGCGTTTTTCTACAATGCATGAACAACAAGTTGATTCCTGCATTTTTGTCTGTTTTGTTAAGTTTTTCAAGCCTTAAATTGAGGTCGCAATATAGAAATAGTTGCCATCTTGCTGGAATGTTGCTGATTGTACACAGTAAATTCATCGCAGAGGGAATCGAGTAGTGAAGAGCGAGTGCACGATTTCTCAGCTGTTGTGCCATATATGCTCAGAATGCAACATTTTGTGGTGGTGCTTTTACCCATTGCTATGACTACGTCCATGTCATGGAGTAGGAAAGATCAGTATGGAAGTGCATCACGTGTCCGAGGGAATGTAGCTTTGCGAGAGAACCAAATATATCGCCTCTCCCATTATTGATCTAGTTGACCTGATCTTACATCTGACCATTAATCGACAGATTTCAGCATTTCTTCTGCAAGGTTCAGAAATAATGGTGTTCCTTGGGTTAAGTATAAAGTAGATGAACTGCTAAGCATTGGGGCACTAAAATATTAAAAGGCAGCTGACTGTTTTCTTGATGTTTAAACAGAGAACTGAATGAAGTGATGAACATACGGTTATAAAAGGAATCTGACTGTGTTGCTGATGTGTTGCAGTTAGCCGGAAGAGATACACATTTTATATTACAGACCTAGGATACATCATATAAAGAAACTCATTGTGACATAGCTGTACAGGAAGACAACTGATACAGATTTAAACGGATAGGAATATGAAATGCCAATTTGACCTGACAGGTAATGGCCGAGTTATAGAGCCATGTCAATTTATTGACCTTCATCATGACCCTGGGAATGTGTTGGTCACTCAAGTTCTGGTCGTCATTCATCTATATTATTTTGCTGACCAACAACAACCTCGTATATTGAGAATCCACCATCGTTACGTGGAAAAACTATGATCCATAGATACTACGTCTTTGAGGGGCCAGCATCCATAGAAGCCTGTGGATCAATGCGATCTGTCAAGATTATGACAACATAATCAATTACGTCACAGACATGCTGACGTAACAATTAAACTGCATAATGAATGATATATCTAGGTTCGTCATGAGCATTGAATATATTGAATAGTCTGTCAAGTGTACGAATTGTATGTCTTTACTAATCAACAATCTTTTGAATATTTTTAAAACTAATTTCACTAGGCGATGTTGCTGCCATAGGCAGCAACTGCGCGCTGCCAAATTAGTTTCAAAATATTCAACAGCTTACCTGTATAGCTAACTTGATATTGGGAATCTGGGAATTCAGGATTTGATCGGTCCCAACACGACCAAAAACGTGGGCGTGGTTAGCTGGAAATTGATCGCTGATCATCCCTCTGTTAATATTCATCTATTCTAGGACTGGCAAGTCCACGAGGTTCACTAGAACAGCCATCTTTATATATTAAGTTTAACAAATAAATCTATACATGTACACATGTCTGCCCAAGTTTTATAAGATACTGCTCTAACAGTAGCAGCTAAATTCCAACTCGTCATCTAATTAAATTCCTATAATTATACAGTACCTAAGCAGTACATGGGCGATGTGTAGATTCAACTAGACGAAGTCTAGTGAAATGGACGTAAAGTCTAGGTTATATAAGCAGAGGTTAATCTGTGATCGGGATGCTAACCAGGTCCTATTTTATACAGATATGTTAACTTCCATGTGTGGTGCCGGGTCAGCTACAAACAAATTTTGTTAAGAGCAGAGCGGGTTGACGGAACCACTTCATTCCCGTGGGGCCGGTCATGCATTCGTGCATAGAGAGGGTTTATATCAAAGGTGGTGTCCGGGACAAAGATACGGACGCCCTCCATTTGGGTAGACCACAGGTAATCTAGAGTGGGTGATAGTGGCGGTATGGAAGCGATCGCTTACCTCAGAGTCCGACGAGTTGGCAAAGAGTTCCATCTTATCGAAATGGTGGGAGTGGATACAATTTAAACAGAATAACAATTGCGGAATTTGGCCACTACCATTTATTTACTTATAGGATAATTACGGAGTCCTAAACGAAGCATTTAATGGCAATACATGATAGGAAACAATATGTTGACGGACATATGTTTACGCGACAAGTGTCACAAAGTTACCTAAACGTGTAGATAACGTACTACACTGTCACCCTATATATGACGGATGAAATTGCAATGATTGACTGGAGGATATCCTTTATTAAGGATACTGAAGAAGTTTCAGCCAGTAGGTTATACAATTTCATTTACTAGGCTTTGGAATTTGCAACTATCTATTGCGACAAAAGTAATATTTTAATGGAACTACTGAGCATCTGCAAATACTCTACGGAGGTTCCGGAGATGTAAATTTCTCGGGTTGTATCAACCCGAGAAATTTACATGTACATCTCCGGAACCTCCGTAGAGTATTTGCATTTTTAGAGTTAACTTTCCATGGATTTTTACTGAAGAGTTTATTTGTGTACAATACGAGACGGAAGCATTGTTAAATTACCTGATCAAACAGTTTCATTTATCAGAGATTGTATCACAGCGTGCTTTAGCTAACTCACTAAGGGATACTTGAGTGACTAGATACTTGAGTGAATAGGATACTTAAAAGAGAAATTTCATTCGGAATACTTGAGCAACGAACGGTATATAGCATCTCAATAGTCAAGATATTTGAACGCTACAACATTCTTAGTCTATGGAGGATCCATTCTGGAAGGGGTCGCTATGGGGTGCACATAGCACATAGATCAAAACCTGTTGAGACTCTCCATTCCGCACAAAGCTCCAATTAATTCCAATGGATCCTGACAGCAGCAATTAAATCACAAGTAACTTACATGAGTTAAAATAATATCAGCCTATGGTAATACAATAATTTCTTAGTGGCGTATAATAAAATAGTTAAACAATCTCAAATCCTATTCTTGGTTGGAATATTTGTATGCTGAAAACACTCTGTCACAAGGGCGATCTAATTGTCTCATTCACATGAAATGAGAAACTTAATTATGAGGTCTATGTAACTTAATTGATTCAGTGAAGATGGACACATCTCTATCGATTGCATTAGTCCGAGTCTCGTCGATCAGAGGCTGGTTCATTTACCAATTCACAAACTGTCCGTCGGTACACTTCTTCGTGCGTCGAGTAAGTCAATCTATTTGTTGAACAAGACAACTAATTTGGGAAGACCACAATGGATCTTATACATTTTTCAGACTTCCTGTATATATATATATATATATATATATATATATATATATATATATATATATATATATATATATATATATATATATATATATATATATATATATATATATATATATATATATATATATACATATATATATATATATATATATATATATATGTCTGGAAAATATATAAGATCCATTGTGGTCTTCCCAAATTAGTATATATATACTGAGCCAAAAATGTTTAGCAACAGTGAAGTTTGGTTTGCTGTATTAAAACTATGCGTCCATTTATAACCAAATTTGCAGGCATGTTTCGTTGATGTAATGTCTCGCTGATCATGAAAAAATGCAACTCATTTCTTGCATTTCTCGGCCGCACGCTTAATGCATGTGAAAATGCATTTTTCATGCACTGGCCCACATTGGCGGGTAGCGAAGGCAAAAATTCACCATATTGCAAAAGCAGATAACGAACGTTAACAGAAAACGCTTAAATGTTTACCCTACCGAACATGGGCCGCCGCCCAGGGCTACGCGAAAATCAGCGCCATGAAGCAATGGGAAGACTCGCTGCTGGGCAGAGCGTTCGCGCTTTTGCTTGACATTTTAATGTTCACGCCTCAACCATTTCCCGTCTACGCCAACGTGAGCAGGAAACTCGACATGTTAATGACCGACCACGATCTGGCAGCCCGAGAGCAACAACACCACGAGAAGACCGCTACTTAGTGACGTCATCGCGACGTCACAGGTTGGAGACTGCGCCGCGGCTGTCCTGTAATTTGCACACCGCTACTGGCACTACGGTTCATCCACAAACTGTGTGAAACAGACTCCATGATTTTGGACTGCATGCCCGTCGTCCACTTGTTGCTGTTCAGCTTACAGAGCGTCACATCGAGAATCGGTTTGCATGGGCAAGAACTAATCAGCGATGGCGTGCTCAACAATGGAGCCACGTTTTGTTCAGTGATGAGTCGAGGTTTTGTGTGGATGTGGCGGATGGTAGGCAACGGGTTTGGCGACGTTTAGGAGAACGGTATGATGCAGCCAACATCATTCAGCACGACAGATTCGGTGGCGGCAGTGTCATGGTGTGGGCTGGAATCCATGAAAATGGCAAAACAGATCTTATTGTGATTCGCGGAAATTTAACGGCTCAACGTTACTGTGAAGAAGTTGTCGCCCCTGTTGTCATCCCTTTTATTCAGCATCATGCATACTTTATGTTCCATCAAGACAACGCCCGTCCTCATTCAGCTAGGGTCACCAGTGATTTCCTTGAGGCTAACAACGTTCCGGTGTTGGACTGGCCAGCGCATCACCGGACCTGTCTCCTATCGAACACATGTGGGACATTCTTGGCCATATGGTGCCTGAGAACCATCCACATCTTCACAACGTACGGGAGCTGGAAGCTGCACTGCTCCAGGAATGGGATGCGATTCCTCTTCGTGACATCAGGTGCTTAATTCGAAGCATGAGTAAGCGATGTACGGCGGTGGTTAATACGCGCGGAGGTCACAACCGGTATTGACAGCTCAGTGTCATTTTTTAAATTGGACCCTTCCGTTGAATGATGCCGTGTTAAAGCCTCGATTCTAGCATTACAGTAACAAGAGACTGTTGTTTAAATTGGAAAATGACCTATCAATTAAATAATATATTTGAATCAATTTATTGTTTTTGTTAAATAACATTTATACAGTAATATTCTCAGTGTTGCTAAACCTTTTGTTGGTTCAGTATATATATATATATATATATATATATATATATATATATATATATATATATATATATATATATATATATATATATATATATATATATATATATATTATATATATATATATATATATATATATATATATATATATATACGCATGTGTGTGCGCGCGCGTGAGTATGTGTATATGGGCCTACTTATATGATCTATTCCACAGTATAAGTCTGAGGCGAGATTCAAATCCTTTCTCACCGCAAGTCTGTATTGCTAATAAAATCCCCAAATAGGTTAATTTATTGGCTAATAATTCCAGAAGGGTAGTCAGGTCCCTGTATAAGTATTCATATCACGGTAGCTTTTTAGCATTCTGTCACTGTGCCATTGTCTTGTGATATGTGTCATATATATGTTAATGTACAAATGTTTTGTAATGTGTGTAAGGAATCCATCGCTCCATAGGCCATGCCTTTGATGGACTGCCTGTTTAGAGTCCATTTATATGACTAGAAAAAACGTGAAATAAAGCAACTCTGAATCTTGAATCTTCCGATGGTGCAAAGGATTAAAGTGACGATATATAAAGAATACGTTGATTCTAGATCATCTCTAAACGGGAAAACTCGGCATTAATGCCAAGTAGGAAACGTGTAAGGAGAGAAATGTGTGCAGAGGTGACGATAAACGACGCCATACATAATTGTAAACAATTGTGGGAAGTTACAAGTACGACCATTAAAATGCCCCGACAAATACTATTACCATAAAATGGTACTTTTGAAAAACGATGTTAAACTTCCTTGTATTACATGGGGAGTTACTTTAAAATGTTACTGACTCAATGGACAGATTAAAATCTCCTGGTATTATAACTTATTTATAAAAGGTTGAAAACTTACGCTTGGCGGCGTAATAATAATAATAATAATAATAATAATAATAATAATAATAATAATAATCCTATTATAATAGTATTATTAAATATATATACAAGAACACAATGTCCTGGAATGTTGTTCAATCATATGTCTTTGTCGATGGTGGTGGAGGTAGGTCAGATGAAATCCATTCATGACATGATAAGGCTCCGCATCAAATTGACATCAAACGGATGGCAAAGTTCTAAGAGAACAGAAGTTCGAGGAACACCAGGAATGGGAGGATTTGGAATACTGAAAACATTCTTGTGGGAATTCAAACTGAAAGAAAATTTATAGGATCACATCACCGGGATGGCCCAAAATCGATGTGCAAAGACATCTTTATAGAGGTACTTGATGAGTGTAGGGACTGTGAATGGTGTGAGTGTTATTACATGATTCACACTGATGAGGAAATTAGCGTGACGGATCACATGATAAGTCCAACAAATGAATTTGATGGGTTCATCACGTCAGTATCTACAGAAGGTGAAGTTTTCTGGAGTCCGGAGTTAGACGCTAGTGTAGATCTTTAGATCTCTTAGAAAATTGTTCTGAAGAAATAGAACTCTGGACAGTTTACAAACCAGAAGTTGAAAATTTGCGGGTTCTGATGAAGACATCTGACTTTGATTTGAGAAAGAAGATCCGAACAGTGAGTAAGAAGGCGATGAATGTCTACAAATAAATCTCGAAGATCTATAACCCAACGCCTGATCAGCCACAGGGGGCCTATCAGAAGAATCATGCACTCCTGTTCTCGAATTTTCTTCCGGATCAACAGAATGATTGATAACGCTGACACCACTGGAGAATGTTGATGTGAGAGGATCGCTCCTCCTGAGGTCACTGATCTGACATCGAGCGGGAGTTCTAAACTACCCCCAGCCTTCTAGGGAAGCATCCGAAAAGATTGCCACCCTGGGCTGAGGCTGCATTAAAGGAACTTCAAAAGAGAGATGGGTCTGTCCAGAAAAGAGTGTTCTAGAAAATGACTCCGAATAGGGATCTGAACATCCAGGGAACCCCTTGACTGTTTCCAAAGTGCCATAAGATACATCTGAAATGGTCTTCTCATAAGATCAGTAGAAAGGAGAACTTTTGCTACATTGACCATCGGACACAGGGCTTTCAAAACAAATCTCGCGGACACCGACATGCTTCTCTGAAGATTGAAACCGACCTTGAAGTTAGTGAACAATATGGAAGGAACGAAATTTTGCTTGTGAATGTTGACCATCCAACACAGGTTTCGGGCAAGAAGGCCCCAAGGAAGATTGTCCTGCAAGAGTTGCCTTGATGCTGTTTTGAGAAGCCAGTCATCTATGTACTAAATGTTCTGATGAATAGATTGATAAGAAAGAATGGATGCTACACCCGTCACCAGGCGGGTAAAGAAATAAGAGGCTGTGGTCAGACGGAAAGACATGACATGACCCAAAATTGTCACACCAGACTCTAGTAAGCGAATCGGAGGAACGTCATGAATATCTTGTAAATGGGGACATGGAAATAGTGTCCTTCAGGTCTATACAAGCTCTCCACATACAAGGGTCGAGACTCGCTATCACTGAAGAATTAAATTGTTTCCATCTTGAACTTGGGCGTATGGACCAAAAAGTTCAGCTTCCTTAGGCTGATAATAGAGCTAGAAGTTGCCCCAGATTAGACGGCACAGGCATTCATCTTGAACTGAATGACAAGTGAGGAGGATTGTCTAACCAAGCCAGTGCATAGCCACAATGAAGAGTGTCCACAAACCAAGAGTCGCGGACTAGAGACTGCCATATCGCTCAAAACAGGAGGAGCCAGAAGGGCATGCAACGGTAAAGGTGGACAAACAAGATGATGACGAGGAGAGACTACTGGCTTTACCCAGGCTGAGTTCTGACAGTTAAACATGGTCCTGACTGTTGCCGTGAAAACACTTAGGGTTCCTGAAGGACGAGCGTTGTTTATTAGCCACAATAGACTCATTACGATCTTGGCGGGCCCTACCAGGAAAAGCAGCATTAGACACCCTCTCGCGAGAACGTTAGAGTGTGTAAACACAATTGAAGGAAATGACTCATTAGCATCAGGCTTAAAACTCTTCCCCTTAGGAGGAGCAGGACTATGAATCGATGAAATTACCCTCTGGTATTTTCAAGGAGATTTAAGGTCAACAAAAAAAGATTTTCAAGGAATTTTTTTAAAGGTACGGCATCCTTTAGATCCCCTATCAAAATTCTGAATAGAATTTCTAGAGGCTACGACAATAGTACCTTTCCAGCCAAATTTGGTTGAAATTGCCCAAGTGATTAATGAGTAGCATTTTATACGAATTCCCATTTTTCGGAAAATTCAAGATGGCCAACATCAAAATCAAGCCGTCAAAATTATATATACATGTTCTGAAGCCTACAGCCTAGGCTAGTTCCAGCCAGCCTGGTTAAAATTGCCCAAGCAGCTAATGAGAAGTGGCGTTTTAAACGATTTTCAGTCGTTTTTGGAAAATTCAAGATGGCCACCAAACAAATTTAACAATCAAAATTCTGTATATAAGCTCTGAAGCATACCACTTTCGGGTCCTTCCAGGCGAGTTTGCTTGAACTCGTTCAAGGGGTTAATGAAGGGTGGCCTTTTAACTGATTTCCAGAAATTATCAGTTCCGAAACCTCCGACCCTAGTATCCTTAGAGCCAACTCTGGTTGAAATTTCTCAGCAGCTAATGAAGAGTGGCATTTTAAACGATTTTCAGCCGTTTTTGGAGAATTCAAGATGGCCGCAGAAAAAAAATGGAACAATCAAAATTCTGTATACAGCTTCTGAAGCATACTATGCTAGGGTTCTTCCACCCGAGTTTGATTGAAATCGTCCCAGTGGTTATTGAGCAGTAGGCTTTTAAGTGATTTTCAGAAATCCAAGATGTCCGCCGGAAAAATTGACCAATCAAAATTCTATATACAAGTTCTGAATAATATCTGCGTACTATGCTAAGTATGGTTGAAATTTTCCAATCAGTTAATGAGGAGAACCGCTTTAAACGATTTCCGGCCATTTTTCGGAAATTTCAATATGACCAACGAAAAATTGACCTATCAAAATTCTGGACACATGTTCTAAAGCCTACCCCATGAGGATCATCTATGCCAAATTAATTTGAAATCGGCCAAGTGGTTAATGAGGAGTAGCGTTTTAAAGTAAAAGTTGATGGATGGGCAGACGGATGGAAGGAGGGTGGTCAGCATGGCATAAGCTCACTTGGCCATTCTGGCCAGGTGAGCTAAAAATCAAGCAGTCAAAATTATGTACACATGTTCTGAAGTGTACCAGACTAGGACCTGTCCAGCTGAGTTTGGTTGAAATCGGCCAAGCGGTTAATGAGGAGTAGCCTTTTAATTTAACTGGCAATTCAAGATGGCCGCCGAAAAAAATGTCCAATCAAAATTCTGTATATAAGTTCAGGAGAACTTCCCACTGAGTTTGATTGAAATCAGCCCAGCGGTTAATGAGGAGTAGGCTTTTAACTGATTTTCAGAAAATCCAAAATGGCCGTGGGAAAAATTGACCAATCAAAATTCTGTATACATGTTCTGAAACCTCCCACGCTAGTATCCTTCCAGCCAGACTTAGCTGCCCAAGCAGTTAATGAGGAGTAACACTTCAAACAATTTCCCGCAAATTTTTGTAAAATTCAAGATGCCCGCCGAAAAAATTGTTCAATCAAAATTCTATATACCAGTCCTGAAGCAGAGTACTCTAGGGTCCTTCTCACTGAGTTTGATTGAAATCGGCCCAATAGTTAATGAGTAGGCTTTTAACTGATTTTCAGAAAATCCAAGATGGCTGCGGGAAAAATTGACCAATCAAAAAAGATTTTCACCAAGACTTGACCATGTAAAATTCTGTATGGGTCATTCCATGTCAAATCAACCAATTTTCTGAAAATAAAAAAGTTGATATCTCAGAATTTCTTCAAACCTCGTGCAAAATAATAAGCTATTGCTTAAAAATTCTTTCTTTTAGGACAAAAAATGTGAACAGGGGTATTGTGCCCAAAAGTCGCACTCGTTATTTGTAGTCATATTCAGCTTCCTATAACTTCAGAAGTTTGGAAGCTACATGCCTGAAACATCTTGACAACAAACACCTACTGGTATATATTTTGTGGGCCACAAATGATAGGACAAAGGACCGTGGATTAATAGAAGCAGAAAAATAGAAAAATATCAATTTTTTTAAATTTTTGAGACAGCTTTAAGCAGCCTGCATTTGAATTGTGTGTTACAGGACCCGTATAAATTGCTACACTCTACTATTTAGGGTAGTGATGATGGCACTCTAGTTTACCAGTCATGGAGCTGTTATACCTTCAGAGTAATGGACTTGTAATATTTCAAACATTTTCTAGATTTGACCAAATTTAGAGCCCAAAATAGACATGTGGGCTAAGTCTCATGGTCATCATTTTTTTGTACTGCGCATAGTCCTTTATCAGGGGAACAACAAATTCAAAATGGTGTTCTGTATCATTCAGGTTTTATTGAAGTTGGAAAATCACCAATCAACCCCCTAATCAACTTTGCTTGTCAAATGGGAAAATGTACATAGCAATGCCACAGACAAATATTCAATTAATATTTTTAGAAAGATCTGCATGAGAATGATTCATGCTATTGCCAGCAACAACTTTTAATCAAGTTCTTTACAAAATAATTAGTCAGATTTAATAGGTTACATGTATCATTGATGAAGTTTTTTTAACATTTTGCTCAAAGGTGTTGCTGACTAATGTAGCAATAACTTTCAGTCAAATTGTTTTCAGAATATTCAGCAGAACTTCTGATACAAATGGTAAATGTATTCTGTATTATTATTTTAATTATTTAACAAATATGCTTGTTTGTATGACTTACCAGATATACAATTAGAAGAGCTATCTAAAAATTTTCTGTATGTACATTTTTTTGATACAGTTATTGGACATCCTGCTGATATCTTTAGAATTTCAGTGTTAATATTTTGGTCAGCAAATGCTTATAAAGTCATGGCATCTGCTGATTTGAATCCATGTACTTTGGGACAGCTTCCTGATGATGTTTTCAACTATCATAAACTCATGTAAACACAGTCTATATACAAGCTGAAGAGCAGTGTCTAATTTTGTGGAGAACAGATCTGAAAGCAACGGCAACATGTACTACTATGTGGCATCATCATTGCCAGTATTACGGTCCACAGTATGCTCACAAACAGAAAATTTGTTGTGATCCATGGCAGAAGCACTCAAAAGCCGTGAAGAGTAACCTTCGTCTTTTGACCATTGAGGCAACTGATAAAATGATAAGACGATAATATGACTGCTAAGCCTGGTCAGATGTTGTGTAAAAGATGCAGGAAACGACTTCAATAGTTATCTGGAACTGAACCCTCGACGGATTCTGATACTGACACTGATTTTCTAATTGCGTAGGAAGAGTTGGAAGATACACTGAATACTAGTATCACAACACTAGGTGGCACACCCTTGAAACGAAATGCTACCTTCACTGCCTCCACTGAGAGCAAAATTGTTTATGGTAAATCAAAGGTGCAGAAACAGCTAGCTGAGCAAATGGGAGCTTGTCTCGAGCTTGATCATGCGTAGCTATGCATTCCAAATTCTCCACAATATGCATGTAGTAAATGCCAAGACATGGATTCACTGATCAGTGATTTGAAGAACAAGATAGCCATATCACCAAGACAGAAATAGCTACAACGTTTGACTAATTTATTACATGTTGATAGATGTGAGTTTTCAGTGAATTTTACACAGCTATTTACATGTGTACCTGTGCACATATAGACCAGTTTTCAGAAATGCACAAATTACCCACACCATTGATTTTCAAACTAATAAAAACTGAACGATGCTGAACACCATTTAGAATTTTTAATATGCTGTTATCATAATAAATGACTATGCGCAGTACAAACATGGTGATCATGAGACAGCCCACATGACCATTTTGGGCTCTAAATTTGGTCCAAGTTAGGAGACATTGAAATTTATTATTATTATTATTATTATTATTATTATTATTATTATTATTATTATTATAGTCCATTATTCTGAAATCATAACAGCTATATGACTGCTGAACTAGAGTGCAATCATCACTACCCATGACAATAGATTGTAGAAATTTGGACCTATTACTATTAAACACTATTAAAATACAGACTGCTTAAAGCTGTCTCAGAAATCGAAAAAATGAATAGTTTTCTATTTTTCTGCTCATATTAAACCAAGGTCCTTTGTCTTATCATTCTCAAATGTGGCCTACATAATATATACCAGTAAGTCATTGGTGTCGAAAATTTCAGGCCAGTATCTTCCAAACTTCTGAAGTTATACTAAGCTGAATATGAGCATAAATAATAAGTGCGAATTTTAGGCACATTACACCTGTTCACATTTTTTATTCTAAAAGAAACAATTTTTAAGTAATAACTTATTTCTTTTTGCATGGATGCTCATATATAACCACACAATAATTGTTACAAATTTGAAGAAATTCTAAGATATCAACTTTTTTACGACTGGATGATTTGACATGGGCAAGGTAAGTTGAAATCCATCAAACGATTAATGAGTAGTGGTATTTTGACGTTTTCTGGTAAATTGTTCATAAAATCTAGGATTTTCAACCAAAAAATTGACCAATTTAAATTTTGTATACAAATTCTGAAGCCTGTCCCCATAGGGGCCTTCCAGTGAAATTAGCTTGACATCCGGTAAAAGGTTAATACGTAGTGGTTTAAAAGAACAGTTGACTGAGGATCTTGACCTATGACCTTTTGACCCCAACATCATTGTGTGATGCCATGTCATTATAAGGAGGCATGTGTCCAAGTTTGGGTCCAGTATAATTAACCAAATATAAGATATAAACAGAAAAGTTGAGCTAAACGGAAAATGTTACCGTTGAAGAAATGGTTTTTACCAAGGTCACAGTGACCTTGACCTAAATGTCATTGTGAGATTCCGTGCCATTATAAGGAAGCATATGTCTGTTATAAACAGAAAAGTTGAGCTAAATGCAAATTGGATGATTTGACGGACAGATGAAGGACGATGGACACCCGGTGGATGGCCATCTTGGCCTATGTTATAAGGAAGCATAGGTCCAAGTTTGGGTCCAGTATAATTAAAAAAAGATTAGATATGAAGTGCTATGTTGAGCTAAATGGAAACTGTCAATGTTGAAAAACTAGATTTTTTCCAAGGTCATAGTTACCATGATCTAGACCCCAATTTCATTGTGTCATTACAAGAGGCCCTAAGGGCCTGTATTGCTCACCTGGACCATAGGCATCTCAACTAGAATGGTCATTAACAATAAGTAGAACTCTAATGAGTTGAGTAGACATGTAACAAGAAAACAGAGGCCATGTTACTTTATGTATCAGCTTCTCTCGAACAAACTTTAATGGTCCTTAGTCATCAATATGATATCTCCCAAATTTCGGTCCAATCCGTTCAGTGGCTCTGGAAACGAAGTTGCTTTCATGAAAACCATTTGGCAAATCACGTTCCCTTGAACAAACTTGGTTCAGCTCATGCTCTAAATGATATTTTATGAGTTTTGAATCAATCGCTCAAACAGTTTCGGTGAAGATTATTAAAGACATTTAAAAAAATTGACCAAAATCCTTGATGGCCGCCGGTCAAATTGGTCGATTGGCTTCGTTTGAACAAACTTAAATCTCCATGCCCTAAGGATGTTTCCTGCCAAATATAATTGAAATCGGCCTAGTTGTTCTCGAGAAGACATTTTAAATTTCCCATTGCTTTAGTATACGAGCCTTTTGCAGGAAAGATGGCTAGCAACCCGTTTATCCGACAGTTTCGAAAATTGCAAATTTGAGATCAGAATACCCAAAAACATATATAAAACCAATTTCGGCCTCAAAATCCATCAAATAAAAAAATACAATATGGCCGCCAAACACGCCATATTTTGATTGACCCATGGTGGCCATGTTTTTTCACAGATCAACTTCCCTTGAACAAACTTTAATGGCCCTTAGTCTCCGATTTTCGACCCAACCCCTTCAGCGGTTCTGAAGGCGTTTTCGGGAAAACTAGGTCATCCAAGATGGCTGCCGAACCATTTGGTCAATCAAGTCTTCTTGAACAAACTTGGCTTACGTCTTTCCCTAGATGAGGTTTCATAAGTTTTGAATCGATTCCCCAAAGCGGTTTCGGAGAAGATTTTTAAAGACGTTTCCTAAAATCGGACGAAATCCAAGATGGCCGCTGGTCAAATTGGCCAATCGGTTTCATTTGAACAAACTTGGATCCCTATGCCCTAAGGATGCTTCCTGCCACATATAATTGAAATCGGCCTAGTAGTTCACAAGAAGATATTTTAAATTTCCCATTGCTTTAGTATGGGCGCCTTTGGTGGGAAAATAATCCAAGATGGCCGCCAAACCGTTTATCCGACAGTTTCGAAAATGGCAAATTTGAGCTCAGAATACACAAAAACATATATAGAACCAATTTCGGCCTCAAAATCCATCAAATAAAAAAATCAAATATGGCCGCCAAACAAGCTACATTTTGATTGACCCAAGGTGGCCATGTTTTTTGACAGATCAACTTCCCTTGAGCAAACCCTAATGGCCCTTAGTCCCTAATCATATCACCCAAATTTCAACCCGATCCCTTCAGCGGTTCTGGAGAAGGCATTTTCGGGAAAACTAGGTCATTCAAGATAGCTACCGAACCATTTTGTCAATCAAGTCTTCTTGAAAAAACTTGGCTTAGCCTAGAGGATGTTTCATGAGTTTTGAATGGATTCCCTAACCGGTTTTTAAAGACATTTAAAGACGAACCCCGGCAAGGGTCCCTACCACTGAGCATGTGCAAAACAATGGCACACCCAAGCCATTTACCCTTCAAATGCTGACCCTTGTCAGTTGTAGGGGCCCTACATATGGGTCCAGCTAAGAACAATCAGTGACCATGTGCATGCACATGCCCACTAGCAGGGACCCTGAACCAAGGGTCGCTAGCTAATCAAGGGTCCCTAGCTAATCAAGGGTCCCCAGCTAAGAACAATCAGTGCAGGGACCCTGAATCAAGGGTCCCCAGCTAATCAAGGGATCCCAAGTAAGAACAATCAGTGAGCATGTGCGTGCACATGCTCAGTGGCAGGGACCCTTGCCGGGGTTCCATGGCCTATAAATAGGAGGCACTGCATCAGTGTCAGGCATCTGACTTTCGTCCTCCAACCGAAGACAAGCGTCAGGTATACTTCAGCGACGTGGCTTATCACGTTTTTACTAGTTTAAATTAATCAGCAAAATAAGGTAGGAGCCAATCTAGACAATCTCCAACCACAGATACTCCTGCGCTCCATTTCAAAGTTAATTCTTCTCACAGAAGTAGCATGAGAAGGGGGCGATAGGTACCTCGCCCCCCTCCCCCTACCAACATATATGTAAGGGAAACAAGCGACTTCAAACTGAGTAGTCAGGAGCACTACAGGGATGTCCAAAAAGACTCTCCCATAGCTCACTTTCCCAAGACTTATGCAGGGGAAACAGCGACTCTTCAGAGGATTCAAGAGCAATACAGCAATACCTAACCTTAGGACGGAGCATGATTCTTATTGCATTACCCAGGTTCTAAGAGGGGACCCATGTGCAAACATAAGCACTCCAATCAGGAAATGAAAAGGAAGCATACAGGATATATAATCTCCACACCATGGAGTCTCTAGGCACCAGCCATATGGTTAGAGCCATTAGCCAGTAGGCTGTCCCCCTACCCCATCCGACGTTATAAATTCTGGATGCATCGATCGATCCCAACACGAGTGAGGTGTGGGTGGAGATTAGCTAGAGGTGGGCGGGGCTTAGCAAAAACTAAAAAGGTGAGTCGACTTGAAAAAGGTCGAAATTAAACTATATAAAAATGTTTAATAAGCATGCAGAAGATACGCTCAACACCAGTTCGTACCGCCAAAGCTATCATCTTTCTACTTATTGGAGCACGACCCGTCAGGCCATGTCCACCATACAAAATCACACAAAAGATGTCCGAAGAGCCAGCATCAAGACAAGGCTCGTTACTGGAATACACCTTAAGTCCAAGCTAACTTAGTCAAGTTAAACCAAGGTCAAGTTGATCCTATGTGGGCACTATGCCAACTGGAAACAGAGGACTATTCCCATATGCTGGTGAAATGTAATGCGCTGCTTATCCATAGGCAGAGGTATTTCCAAGAACTCAAATAATATATCAAAGATAACCATGGCCAACATAACTTATAATAGACTGCACAGTTATAATAGACTCTGATCTAATTCCGGATGACCCTCAAACTCCAAGAGATAGAAATCATCACCAGGAAATTGTGCTACAGTATTCATTGGCGCAGTCTTTATCCTTAATGCAGCTAAAACTGAAGCACAGTGATTTAGTTGATGCCTTTACCTCAGTGTACATACTGCTACATACTGACACACTTTTATGTCAAATGCTTATTTGTACATTTCATCTGCACTGTGATACCTGCTCGCTTTGTCTGCACATGTATCTTCATTGAACTGTAAATATGTGTGCCTTTTTCCAGACTAATTGTTCGTGTTCCACACCTCATAATAGTTACTTAACTTTACCACATATTATATGTGGGTGCTCCAGTCAACTGGAGGATTATTCGGATACAGAACAGAACAGATAGCATAGAACAGATCTGTGAAGTTTTATTGACATCGGATGAATCAAATGTCCATTGGAAAGCTTTAACATTTACCTAATTCTTGGTGCAAAAGTAGCTAAGTCCAACCCCGAAAAACTATGGAACAAATTTGACAATCATTTCAATTAAGGAAAAAATTTGAAACTCATAATCATTATGATGGAGACTAAATGCTATCATGGTATAGATCGAATCCGTAGGGTTTTATTAACACCGGACAAGTCCTTGATGAATCAAATGTCCATTGAAAAACCTTAACATTTACCTAATTATTGTTGGATGCCGGCCGTCATTTGGATCGCGAGATCCTCTTCACTGTTGGCTCGACAATAAACTATCCTTTGAATACACTAATGTGCAGCTCACTGGTTAAAGGAAATCTCACCGCATCTTATAGTAACCATTCACGTGATAGAATTTGCCACCCATTTTCCATTCCTGGCATTAGAGCTTTTTATAATGCCAACAATGAAGTATATTCAGGCTTTAGTAGGTAAATGTTGATACATTTCAACAGCCTATGATGGGTGTCATGATTTACTTTTCAACAAATCAGAAAAAACATAGCTTGCCCGCCTCGGTATACCCGCTCACTCAGAGGCGCGATCTATAGCTTGGCAATGTTGTATAAAAGCAATCATACAGGTAAGCTGTTGAATGTTTTGAAATTAATTTGACTGGAAGCTGTTGCTGCCATAGACACAACTTGCAGTCAAATTAGTTTCAAAATATTCAACAGGATGGGTATTACTTAATAAAGAATGCAATGCAATGGCACTTACATGACATTATACACTATCGCCTGAAGAGACGAAATATTTCGGCGATCACTGTTCAACGTTTATGCGATATTACAAAGCAGATAATTGTGATACAGAAAAGAGAATGTAACATGATATGACTGATGTGGAAGCATCCCATTAAGGCCCTGTAGTGGCATTCGGGTTCGTCACCTGCTGACGATGTAACCTGACGTGATTGGTTCACATTATTCTATAATGTCGATAGAAATGTAATGCTACATGATGAAAAACATATATGTAACTTGGCCGTTCACTTGACCTGCCGATGGCGAAAACATTTTAAATTCTATGGTACCTTGGCTGTGAATCAGTTCCTTTTAATAGGCAGTAAAACTTTCTTTCAAATAAGACATCGCTCGTTCGGTATCACCGGATAGCACCTTCCACTTCTTCAATTGAACCAAGTCAAATGGTTCCCACGACCCACCTTGGCTCTTATCTAAATTTCGTTCAACATTTAGTATGGCTATCGACAAGAGTATCAAGGTAACTTGTTTAAGGTTAAGCGTTGATCAACTGGTGATACCAGGAGTCAGTATGCGGTCTATTGAGGCAAATGCAAATAATCAGTTTCCCTCTCAACCTAACGCTGCATTAGTTGTTAACGTGCTAGTGTAAATCAACAAGCGTAGACTAGATGAACAGATGAAACACTGCTCACAAACTCACAACTATTGATAAGGACTGTCAGGAAATGTATCAAATTCCTAAATCTTTGCGTACATTTTATTTTAAATCTATGCACCTTTAAGTATCAAATTACTAGTGTGTCTGTGGGTCTTTAACCCTTACCACTCTGATGTCAATATTCTATCTTTTACTGTGTTTTATTAATTTGTTAAAAAATGAACACCATCTTTTAATTTAATTTGAAAACTTAGTTTTGACATCAGAGTGGTAAGGGTTAATGGGTCCCATTGCGATATTTTCAACTATTGCGTTTGTTTTCGTCACAATAGATAGAGAGCTCACCTATATTGTTATTCCACTAGTATTCATGGTCGTACTTAATGTTTTAATCACTAGATTTGAGACAGTCACTAGTCAGACACCAAGTTGTAAATATCTTCGTAAAGTTCTCCATGTATTACTATCGTTGAAACGTGTGAATCCTCCACGATAATAAGTCACAACATTGGGGGTGAACGATGCAGTGATGCAATACTTAGAGACTCTTGCCACAAAAGGCACCGTGGTGAATAGAATAGTAGAGCAAGTTAACATTTTCAATTTACTATCTTATTAGTCATATAAAAAATATAGGAATAATAATTTCATAATATGCTATCATGTCTCAACCCACACATATCCAGTTTGTTAGTATCTTTCACACACACGCACGCACGCAAGCGCGCGCGCACACGCACGCACGCACGCACGCACGCACGCACACGCACGCACACACACACACACACACACAGAGCACACATGTAACAAGAGGCCCAAGAGCCTATGACACTCACCTGGACCTTTAACATTTAAACCATTTGCATTTAAATAGACATGGATAATTTTTGAAAAATTCCAAGATGCCCACGAAAGAAATTGACCAATCAAAATTCTTGTTTAGTATGTTGAAGCCTACCACCATAGGACAAGAAGTTTCATTGAAATCGGGACATTATTTAAGCAGTAGCATCTTAAATGGTTAGAGAAAATTTACAAAAAATTCATGATGGCCACCAAAGAAGTGACCAACCAAAATTCTGAATATAAGTTCTAGAGCCTATGACCATAGAATACTTCCAGACAAATATAGATAAAATCCACCAAGTGGTTAAGGAGATACGCTTTGACAATTTCGGTAAAGCGTTTATAAAATCACCACAAAACTTGACCAAGCAAAATCCTGAATAGAAGTTCTGGAGCCTACCATGATAGGGTCGTTCTAACCAAATTTGGTTTAAATCTGTCAAGCAGCTATGGAGAAGCATTTTGACAATTTCCAGTAAATTTTTCATAATATCTCAGATTTTCACCCAGAAAATCGACCAATCAAAATTCTGAATAGAACTTGTGGAGCCCACCCCAATAGGATCCGTCAAGCCAACTAGGGCTGAAATCCGGCAAGCAGTTAATTAAGAGAAGCATTCTGACAATGTCCGGTAAATTTTTCATAAAATAGAAGAATTCAATAATCAAAATTCTGTATACAAGTTCTAGCTTTCAGCCGAATTAAATTTAAATCTGGAAAGAGTAACATGAGTGAGGGTTTGACAACTTCAGGTAAAACTTTCACAAAATCTCAGATTTTCACCAAGAACAATGATCAATCAAAATTCTGGATACAAATGTGAAGCTTCCACCCATAGGGCCCTTCCATCTAAATCAGGTTGAAATCCGGCAAGCGGTTAATGAGCAGTATTGTTTTGATAATTTCCGGTAAATTTTTAATAAAATCTAAGACTTTCACCCAAAAAAATTTACCAATCAAGATTCTGTATACATATTTTCAAGGCAAGCCCAATTGGGTCCTTCCAGCCAAATCAAGGTGAAATCTGCCAAGTGGTTAATGAGTGGTAGCATTTTGATAATTTCCAATAAATTCTTCCTAAAATCTAAGATTTTCACCCAAAAATCAAAATTCTGTATACAAGCGTTTATAAAATCACCACAAAACTTGACCAAGCAAAATCCTGAAGAGAAGTTCTGGAGCCTACCATGATAGTGTCCTCCCAGCCAAATCATGTTGAAATCCAGCATGCGGTTAATGAGGAATAGCGCTTTGACAATTTCTGGTAAGTTTTTCATATAATCTAAGTTTTTCAGTAATGGAATTGACCAGTCTAAATTCTGTATAACCCTTACGAAAACGTGTTTCTGGTAATAGACTGACAACAGACTGGAAAGATATGACAACAGACTGACAATAAACTGACAATAAAAAGTGAACACTGGCAATAAACTGGCAACAGACTGACTATAAGCTGGCATTAATTAAAGAAGAATTGACAATACACTGGCAATAATGCCAGTTCATTGTCAGACCTGGTAATAGACTGATAATAATCTAACAATAGACTGGCAGTTTTGTTGGAGATCTGGCAATACACTGACAACAAATTTATCGGGTCTGACATTAACATGGCAACAAAGACCGTTTTAACTATAGCTGACAATAAGTTGGCATGGAAAATCTTAACTGGCAATAGACTGGCAAGAAAGGACTTGGGAAACTGTATAAAGAATATGACTGACAACAGACTGGCAAGAAAGGACATAGTAAAATACATAGACTGCCAACAAAGCTATTAACAAGTTTCCTATCAGAGAACATGTCTCACAATAGACTGGGAAGATATGAAATAGAAATAATATTTGAATAATTTGAAACTGGTCTTGGCAGCTTTCTATTTCTGACGCTTGATCAGGTTGGATTGAAATCTGGACTGGTGATTCATTTAAATTAGTTTTTTCTCAGAAATAATATTTGAGTTGATATTTTTACATCTGCATTTCTTTTGATACTACCAAAATGTTAGATTTGTGCTACTGTATTTCTTCTCACACACTGTGCTAATTGTGTAATTAGCTTTTTGGCAGTATTTGTATTATTCAATACTCTGATAAAGAGGTGCTCCTATAATTGTGGGGAAATCTACACGCTAAAATAAGAAGCTGCTATCTCCCTTCTTCCTTTTTTGAAGATTCAACAGAAGCTCTCCTAAAATGTAGAAAATATATTTATAATCATGTTTATTTAATTATAATCATGGCATGTAACCCATGAATGGCACAATCATTATCAGTTTGGTATACAGACATGAAAATTGTAATGAGTTTTAAAGCATTTCGGGTGCCATCTTCATGTCATGATACCTTCTTTATCCTACAATAATATTGATGAGTAGTTCCCGCCATTTTGCTGTCAGCCTATTGTCAGTCTGTTGTCAGTGTATTGTCAGTCTGTTGCCAGCCTATTGTCGGTCTGTTGTCATTTTAATTCCAGTGTGTTGTGAGTCTATTACCAGGTTAAAGTGGCAAGAAACAATAATACAGCTGACAATAGCCTGGTAATAAGCAACTGACAACAGACTGGTAAGAAACTAGTTTGTAGCTGACAACAGGCTGACAATAATCTGACAACAGACTGGCATGCAAATGACACTACGTTGGTAGGAAGCTGGTAAAAATTAAAACCGGTGGTAGATTCTTGCCAGTGTATTGTCATGCATATCATCAGTGTGTTGTCAGCTAACTGGTGAGAAAACAAACTTCTGACAACACACTGACAATATAGCTGACAATACACTGAACCCGTTCCAAATCCCTCCTATTGTCAGATGTTCAGTGTATAGCCAGTCTGTTGTCAGATGTTAAAATGTTACCAGTGTATTAATAGTCTATAGTCAGATCAATTTCTCCTATTAGATATATGTAGGACCTTGTACATTTTTTGTGTCTTCACTTACTGAGTTTCATAAACCATCATTACCAGTCTGTTGTTAGTCTATTACCAGCTTATTGTCAGTGGGTCAGAGTACAGGATTACATTTGAAAATAAACTGGCAATATACTGACAATACACTGGCAATCATCTGACAATTTATTGCCAGTTTATTTCCATATCTGACAATAGTATGACAACAGACTGATTTTACACAGGTATCACACTGACAATAAGCTGGTAATAGACTGACAATAGACTGGTAATAAAGGAATTTTTCGAACGGGTAAGTTCTCAGAACTAACCCCAATATGGTCCTTCTAGCCAAATTAGGTTGAAATCCGCAAAGCTGTTAATGAGGGGTAGTGCTTTGACAATTTCCGGTAAATTTTTCATAAAATCTAAGTTTTTCACCCAAAAATTGGCCAATCAAAATTCTCTATACAAGTTCTGAAGTAAGCTTGCACAATTATTCAGTTTTCATAATCGTGATCATTTTGAAAAAAATAATCGCCATTTTCTATTATATCATACATGTTATTGTGCGTTAGGGTGGGGGAACATTAACAAAGTTTTATTCAACACAAATAACTATGTACAAGGAAATATTTCAACTAGTTCGACCATTAGAGTACTAATTCTGAATGCAAGACCTATGCAATCTGGCAAGACCCAGCTGTATAAGCCCGCCTTTGCAAATGTTATAATGCTGTTGAAGGGTTTGTGAATATAATGCTAACGAGAAATTCACCGTATTAGATATAAGATTAGGCATTTAGATACTTGTATAGCATACTAATTTAATTGTATATATATATATATATATATATATATATATATATATATATATATATATATATATATATATATATATATATATATATATATATATATATATATATATATATATATATATATATAAACAAAGGGATAATTTGACCAACTCGTGAGACGTAGCACTATAATAATGAGTTTCTCTTACAGTGAGAACAATGTGCTTTCCAGCGACGCTGCGATAGCACTACTCCGGTCATGCATCACTGAGCACAACTGTTTTTGAAAGTTGTATGCGAAAGTCCATTGTGACAGTTGAAATAAACATGTGAAATGGAATGCCCATGATTTTCATGCTTGGTCTGGAAAACACTGACCATGCCATGCGACAAGGGAGAATTAAGCCAAAGCATTGGTGATGGGTATTCAAAGTTAAAACATCAGCCTAGCACCATGGTGCAACTTACCACTGAGCAAAGAGTGTTTGTTGTGACAAAATTCCATGAGAACCAGAGCTTACAAGCTACCCAGGATGCATTTAGGGAAGCCTTCCCCGATAGAAATCCGCCGGCAAAGTCAACCATCTGGGCAAATGTGAAGCAGTACCGAGATCATGGAACAAGTCTCAAAAGGGTCATTCAGGGAGAAGACGCATGGTGCGAACTGAAGATAACATTACTGCAGTTCGACAGCAACTTCTTCAGCATCCAAGGGGAACCAGTAGCAGGAGAAATGGACTCGGACTCGGCCACTCCTCCTTTAACCGCATAACAAGGTTGGACCTGCACTTTCATCCATACCAAATGCACATTCGCCATCAACTTTTACCTGCGGAACTCAGAAGACAAGATTTTGCAGAGTGGCTGCTGGACCGATGTCTGAGAAATGAGCGGTTTCTTGAGTGCTTGGCGACTGGCGATGAAGCAGGATTCTCGATGGATGGAGAAGTAAACACTCACAACATCATTGAATATGCACCGGTGCGACATCCTCCAAATTTCAACTTCAATAGAAACATGAGTCGACAGAAGATTAATGTTTGGATAGGACTGTGTGGCTATGGTGTGATTATCAGACCATTCTTTTTTTAACGAAATGTGAATGGCCAAGCCTACCTGCTGATGATCAATGAAGATGTTGTGCCACAGCTCCAGTTGCATTTCGAACGGCAGCAAAATGCTTTCTTCCGACATCTGTGATGGGCACAAGATGGCGCACCTGCCCACAGACTCATCGCTGTGAGGAATCGCTTGCGGGAACTTTTTGGAGACAGAGTAATTGATTCATCATGCTGTGGAATGGCCGCCCAGGTCACCGGATTTGACACCCTGTGACTTTTTCTTGTGGGGGTATTTGAAAAACAAAGTGTACTCCAGTCCACCACGTAAGATTCAGGAATTGCAAGCCCGCATTCAACATGAGGTCGAAATCGTGCGCGATGATCATGCAATGGTGAGATGAGCTGTGACTGACATGCTCCGTCGTTATGGACTTTGTATCGAAAGGGGAGGCGGACATGTGGAAGGTGTTGATGCATGATTTTTTGTAATTACTCAATTAAATACCATCAACTGATAAAAATTTAGTTTCTCGTGCGATCGTTGGATGTTCTCCTATCTTATCTTTGATTCAAGGTTTTACCATGAACTGTCTCAAATGAGTTTGGACATACCATTTGCTAATGAATGATGGTCGGTAATGCATGGCGGGGGGGGGGGATGTCATCAGGACATCACTTGAAAGCATCTTCCTCCTGCTCGTTGCTAGACAAATAATTACAGTCATATACCACACTACTTGGTCAAATTAACCCTTTGTTTCAGTATTTCGGTTTTTTTGGGACACCCTGTGTGTGTGTGTGTGTGTGTGTGTATATATATATATATATATATATATATATATATATATATATATATATATATATATATATGTTTAAATGTACACTCAGGGGCCTATGGCTTATTGTGGAATAAATCAATCAACCTATACAATCTGGCAAAATTCAAATATCCCAATGTAAGCGCCAACATAAAATGATCCAAAGCTATACCAAACATGCGACAAAATTTACTTGAACGCCCGAGAATTAAAATTCAGTAGATCGCTTCTTGTGTTGGTGGGCTAACAACACAACTCTTGTGATTTGAGGCGCATGACGTTCTTACGAGATCTCATAAGCTAGTGAGATCTCATACACTAACGTGAGTTTGACACAGAAGTTAGATCGCAATGATCTATAACCGTTCTTGTTATCAAATGGGTACCTGAGTACTCGCTCTAAAAATTGTTGATACTTCTTAATTTGATTTAACCTGAGCGGCTTGCTAATATCATGTGATTTATATTTTTCAGGACATTTTCTTACATTTTGGATTAATTTTTGATGCAATAAACTGTCTTTATTAAAGGATACACAATATTTAGGCGGTCCCCATTTAATTATTTCACTTCCGCGATAATGTATTTGAGGTGTACATTAAACATAGTCGTATGGCGGCAACAATTAGTAGCAGTAACAATTTTCGTGGTAGTTTCTCAGTTTAACCATTTTATAGAACTTTTTCTTGAAATATACCTAAAATAAGCCCACCTACCTTTCCCAGAGACGTTTCATTTGAAATTGAACAGCTTCTGTTCTAATAGAAGTCTAGGCTACTAATAGGCGATTACTTTATTTACATTTTGAAAAACCACTATCTTTGAGAATGAAAATCTTAGATTATTCAATTATTTACTTATGTAATCATTCACGATCATATTTTAAAGAATAATCACGATTAATCGAATAATTGTGCAAGCCTATTCCGAAGCCTACACCTATAGGGTCCTTCCAGCCAAACTAGGTTGAAATCCGCCGAGCAATTAATGAGTAGCATTTTAAAACAAAAGTTGCTGGACAGATGACGACGACAGACAGGTGAGATGGACGACGGACGTTCGCCATGCCATAAGCTTACTTGCCCTTTCAGGCCAGGTGAACTAATAATGATGAATATGTACAATTAGATTAACCATATAGATATAATATGAAATATTGTTCACAGGGTAAGAAATGGCGGATATAATAATGTCACATGTTATGTATATATCAGACTATAATCAGGTGTTTGAGTGACTACTATGGATGAACCTATTATATTAAATACTGCTTGATAAATTGTCAAACTATAACTGAATGATTATGTTTCAAATTGAGTTTTTATTCTTATCTCCTGATAGCATCTCGGCTAGGACAAGCTTCTCGATGAAATGACAATATTGACGTGACGGACAACGTCAATGATCCAAGTTGATCTGCACGTGAAGTGTATGACAACCTCTTGTTCTGAAGATGGCCGACTATTTACGGATTTGTGGTGCACTTGATACAGTTAACAGTCGCTCTTATGAACGCTAACTGTTTGACACTAATGATGAGCTTGAGACGACATACGGATGTTCGAGCTGGTCTACTACAATCATAGACTGTAGATATGACCAGGATGCGCCAACGATGACGGACGGTCTACAAACTCATGATGAGACGGAAGTACAGCTTCCTTATCGCCATGCTTGACTACTGTTGGTCACCAGTCGAATGATCACTAGAGCAAGCCACTATATCACTCGAGATGGAAGACTGTGAACACAAGATTTCACATATTAGGAGTGGGTAGAAGACACCATGACCACTCTGTCTACTTACGACCACTGGGTTTACTTAAGTAGATCATACAATCATTTCATATACACATCTACCTAATACAATACACAATTGATGTGACCATTACTAAAGCATACATATCTTAAAAAGAGCCACAAGGGGCCTGTATCGCTCACCTGGAATTATTGGCCACTGGAAGGCAAGAGGCGCAAGGGCCTGTGGCGCTCACCTGGACCATTAGCATTTGAACTATTTGCGTTTAAATAGATATGATGGATAATTCTTGGAAAATCCAAGATGTCCACCCAAAAGATTTACCTATCAAAATTGTGAATGGAAGTTCTAGAGCCTATGACCATAGGATTTTTTCAGCCCAATTTGGTTGAAATCGGTCAAAAGGGTAAGGAGAAGCAATGTAACAATTTCCGTTAAATTTTTAATAAAATCTAAGATTTTGAAAAATTTATGAATCAAAATTCCAAATCGAAGTTCTGGATCCGAGCACAATAGCATCCTTTGACCAAAATTTAGTTAAGATTCGGCTATTGGTTAAGGAGTGCGTTTTAAAGCAAAAGTTGATGGACGACGGACAGATGACGGACGCTCACTTGGCCTTTCAGCCTAGGTGTGCTAAAAATGAGATGACCACTGGAAAAATTTACCAATCAAATTTCTGTGAAGAAGGTTTAGCCAACTTTTATTAAAATTGACTCCTTTAAGTGGTCCTTTTATAATTTTCACAGAAATTTGCAGAAAATACAAGCTAAATTTTGATTGATCTATGGCGGACACATTTTTTGACATATCAACATTCCATGGACAAATTTAATGGAGCTTCAGCCCTAATCATAACTGCCAAATTTGGCCCAGATCTGTTCAGTGGTAGAAGTCGTTTTCGAGAAAACTAGGCCATCCAAGATGGTCACTGAACTATTTGGCCAATCAAGTTCCATTTAACAAACTTGGGTCAGCTCTTCCCCTAGATCATATTTCATAAGTTTTGAATCGATGCCCTAAGCGGTTTCGCAGATTTTAAAATACTTTTAAAAAGCGACCAAAATCCAAGATGGCCACCGGCAAAACTGGCTGATCAGGTTCCTATAACCAAACTTGAATCTCTATGCCATAAAGATAGTTCTTGCCAAATATATGATCCAAGATGGTCACCAAACCATTTATCCGAGTTTCGAAAATGGCAAATTTGAGCTCAGAATACCCCAAAAACACATAAAACCAATGTCGGCCTCAAAATCCATCAAATAAAAAAATCCAATATGGCCATCAAACACGCTACATTTTGATTGGCCCATGGCGGTCATGTTTTTTGACAGATCAACTTCCATTGCGCAAAACTTTAATGGCCCTTAGTCTCTAATCATATCTCCCCAATTTCGGCCCGATCCCTGCAGTGGTTTTGGCGAATAAGTTGTTTTCGGGAAAACTAGGTCATCCAAGATGGTTGCCAAACCATCTGGTTAATCAGATCCGCTTGAACAAACTTGGTTTACCGCTTTCCTTAGATAATGTTTCATGAGTTTTGAATCGATTCGTCAAGCAGTTTCAGAAAACAAGATTTTTATAGACGTTTCCTAAATTCGGCCTCAATCCAAGATGGCCGATTGGCTTCACTTTAACAATGTTGGATCCCTATGCCCTAAGGATGCTTCCTGCCACATATAATTGAAATCAGCCTAGTAGTTCTTGAGAAGTCGTTTAAAGGAAAGGTTGACCGACGACAGATGGATGGACCATTGACACACGACGGACTGTTGCCATAGCATAAGCTCACTTGACCTTTCAGGCCAGGTCAGCTAATAAATATACTCTTAGCGATATTGATGATTTTCTATATCACCTGGCAATGTAAACATGTCAGGTACCACGTGTAACCATTATACTGCGCCATACCAATTCACGATTCTATTGTAGGTTGGGATGCGCCCATTTTTATAGTGTTCATGATATTGTACGCCCACATGCAGCCGCTGTAAGGTCTGATCAAGGGGATGCCAATGTGGACCCCTGGCCTGTGTAGGACAGCCACCACAATGAACAGATGAACCACTTCTCACACAAACGTTCATAGGGATGGCAGGAAATGTGTCAAATTCCTAAATCTTCGTGTACGTTTTATTTTGAGTCTATGCACCTTTAAATATCAAATTACTATAGTCTTTAAAGCTTACCGCGCTGAGGTCAATATTCATTCTTTTACTGAGTCAATAGTAAAGAAACCGGTGCACAATTTTCAACAATTTAACACTCAGAAAAATTAGACAAGTTTGCCGCCACATATAATAAATATTCTTACAGAGTTTTAATCAACATTATTTTTTCTTTTATTTGACATCTCACATGTCATGATACCTCCTCTTAAATTGATGTAGTTATAGCAATTAGAAGATGGCCACCCATGTACATTTTCGAAAATAGATCACTTTCTGAAACGCGACCTGTATGCCAGTTTAATAGTCGACCAAATTATTGAAAAGATGCTTTTTGAAAGTAAATTTTAACTCTTTTCTCAAATTCTGATCAGTTAAATGTAAATAGCCATAACACATCTTTTACTCTTTACAATGAGTACACAGTGGAGGCTTATTCATAATGTAGAATTAGTGTTGTTGTAATCTAAATTTCCGCCTACAGCATTTTTTATTTCTGCTTTTAAATTTCTACTAGTGAAAGATGCTTAAGTGATATACCATTATAGTTGTAGTATGTTGTTGCCAGATATATTGGCTGTTAATCCTGTCAGTATTTTTTATAAATAATCAGTTTGAAAGTGAAAAATGTGAACACAGAGAAATCGAGCATTAAAGTATCTTGCTTTCCCCTTATTTCAATGTAATTTGTGTTAGTAATGTGCTTGTACCTGGTTTAATAAACACATTTTTGATGAAATTATGCTTGCTATTGTTGGTATATACCCTAAGAACTAACATATTCAGTTTCAAATTTTGTCAAAAAATGCTCCGGAACCGAAAATAGACCACTTCATGTCAATCGCGCCCAGAAGCTGCAACAGTACTGACAGGTATCGTATGTTCTCAAGATAGAATAATGCCCATGTTCAAAGGTATAGTATGTGGGAAAATGGCTAATGTTCTAAATGACAAGGGTTGCAGTGGAGTTGTGAAAAGATTAGTAGTAAATGATGGGTGTATGACGGATGAAGTACAAGTGTACCTTAGTGGACGGTACAAGGATATCTATTTCAATGGCGTTGATAAAGATTGACACACCATATTATAAAGGCATTGTTAAAGCTGTCTCTATGGTAAATTCAATTTATGAATTAAATTTAGGAAATATTAAAGGAATCAGCGAACCATGTGACCCTGATATGTCATGGACTGATATTCAGTCTAAGATGGCTAGAGCGGTGGAAACAAGGGCACATGTGAATGATAGTGGTAAATATTCAAATATTCAGCCATTAAAGGTTACTAGTGACAGTGGTGAAATTTTAAACTGACTAAGACTAATTGAAATTTCCAGAGTATCCATCCATCATCTGACCTCGTATGACATCATAGTCAGCTCAGCGCATGTATGGTGACATCACAATCATTACGTCACAAAGGGTTCCCTATAGACCGTCATCAAATCTCAAATGGTCTGACACATCGTATGAAGTGTGTGTCTTTGTAATCTCTTGCTATTTAATAAACAAGCTGTTGAACATTTTGAAATTTGTTGCTGTCTAAGGCAGCAACACTACCCAGTTAAATTAGTTTCAAAATATTCAACAGCTTACCTGTGTATTTTTTTGGAAATTGATAGTCAGGGAGTTCAGCGATCGATCGATCCGAACACGAGCGAGGTGGTTATTGGTTATTGTATCGTAAATTTGCATCCTCTAATGTAGATCATGGCAAATAATTTATACAGATAATTGTTCTGGAAAATCCGTTATGACAGGTAGAGTGGCCCACAAATCATTGATGGGAGGTCACCTTGGAATCTGGAAGACAAGAGAAAGAGTGTTGGCACAATCCTATTGGCCTGCAGGGCTCAACAATGGCATTAAACGTCACTGAATATCTTGTCACATCTGTCAGCATACAGTTCCAAAGGGCAAGGTAAGAGGGATACTATTTGATAAGATACTGATTGCAGAAACCCCATTCAAGAGGATCAAAGTTGATATTATTGGAACATTATATCCAGTTACAGACAAAGGTAATCGTTATATTTTAACCAATGTTGATTGCAAGTCGCTACCCAGAAGTTATTGCTCTTGCAAAAATTGATAGAGCAATTAGCAGGACTTTTCCAGGTGTTTACCAGAGTGGGTACACCTAAGGAAATACTGACTGATATGGGAAGCCAATTTACGTCATCATTAATGAAGGAGGTAAGTAAACTAATGTCTGTAAAGCAAATGATCACTACATCATATTATCCAATGTATAATGGCTTAGTGGAGCAAATTTAATGGTACACTGAAGCGCATGCTTCGGAAGATGAGCCCTGAAAGACCACGAGATCGGGACAGGTATTTACTTGTGTACAGAGAAGTTCCTCAAGAGAGTTTAGGGTTCTATCCTTTTGAACTCATATATGACGTGGAACCAGGCAAATCTAGTGAATTTTTGACAGTTGAAAATGACAACACAGTTCTAAGTACATACCACATATCAATATGTATTTGAACTAAGGAATAGATAAAGAAGAAACTCTCAAGCTTTCCCAGGATCAGTTGAAAACTTCTGCTCAGCACTATCGTAAGCATAAAAACTTGAAGGCCAAAAACAGGCAAATAAATGTAGGTGAGTAGGTCTCAATATTGCTCGCTACAAACAACAAGTTGCTGATGACTTGGCGGGGACCCTATGAGGTAGTTGAGAGATATGGTAATGGGAACTATAAGGCGACTATACATGGCAAAGTAAAGCCATTTCATGTAATGCGCAGATGACAAATGTATTAGGTATGCACTATGTTTGCGCTGGAGTTATTGGTGTGGCTATAGAAGGTACAATGTTAGCATGAATAAACTAAGTTTAGTCTGAGATAATGTTGCCTTCATGCAACGAGTCCATCGAACCCGAGTCCATCGTCGATGTTAATATATCAAGCGATCTATGTGAGGATCAGCACCAACAAGTAACCATCTCAAAGAATTTACACAATATGTATAAAAGGATTTACCTGCAAGAACAGACTGCATAGAGTATAACATGTGTCTAACTAGTAATGATCCTGTCCGTTCTAAGGCATATCCAGTACTACATCATATGAAGGACATTGTAAAAGCAGAAATTGAGAAAATGTTACAAAAATGAGTGTGATTGAGTCTTCAGAATCACCGTATGCTTTACCCATTGTGAGGATTTAAAAAAAAGATATGGCATATAGATTCTGTACGGATTACAGCAAAATTTATCTTATGCGAAGCCTGTGCCTCATCCAGAATCATTATATACTAAGTTAGTCTAGTACTAAGTATTAAACCAAGTTAGTCTAGTAGTATTACACCAAGTTAGTCTAGTACTAAGTGATACAGCAGATTAGTCTGGTAGTAAATATTACACAAAGTTAGTCTAGTAGTATTACACCTAGTTAGTCTAGTAGTAAGTATTACACCAAGTTAGTCTAGTAGTAAGTATTACAACTAGTTAGTCTAGTAGTAAATATTACACCAAATTAGTCTACTACTAAGTATTACATTAGGTAAGTCTAGTTGTAAATATCACAACAAGTTAGTCTAGTAGTATTACACATAGTTAGTCTAGTAGTAAGTATCACACCTAGTTAGTCTAGTAGTAAGTATTACACCTAGTTAGTCTAGTAGTATGTATTACACCCAGTTAATCTAGTATTAAGTAGTACACCAGGTTAGTCTAGTAGTAGGTATTACACCTAGTTAAACTAGTAGTAAGTAGTACACCAGGTTAGTCTAGTAGTAGGTATTACACCTAGTTAAACTAGTAGTAAGTATTAACACCAGGTTAGTCTAGTAGTAAGTATTACACCTAGTTAGTCTAGTAGTAAATATTTTACCCAGTTAGTCTAGTACAAAGTATTACACCAAACTAGTCTAGTACTAAGTATTACACCAAGTTAATCTAGTATTAAGTATTACACCAGGTTAGTCTAGTAGTAGGTATTACACCTAGTTAGACTAGTAGTAAGTATAACACAAGGTTAGTCTAGTAGTAAGTATTACACCTAGTTAGTCTAGTAGTATTACACCAGGTTAGTTCAGTACTGTTACACCTAGTTAGTCTAGTAGTAAGCATTACACAAGTTAGTCTAGTACTAAGTATTTTACTTAGTAAGTCCAGTACTAAGTATTACACCAACCTAGTCTAGTACTAAGTATTACACCAAGTTAGTCTAGTAGTAAGTATTACACCTAGTTAGTCCAGTAGTAAATATTACACCAAATTAGTCTAGTACTAAGTAATACACCAGGTTAGTCTAGTAGTAAATATCACACGAAGTTAGTCTAGTAGTATTACACATAGTTAGTCTAGTAGTAAGTATTATACCAAGTTAGTCTAGTTGTAAGTATTTTACCTAGTTAGTATAGTAGTAAGTATTACACATAGGTAGTCTAGTAGTATTACACCAGGTTAGTCTAGTAGTAAAACACCTACTTAGTCTAGTAGTAAGTATTACACCAAGCTAGTCTAGTAGTAAGTATTACATCTAGTTAGTCTGGTAGTAAGTATTACACCAAGTTAGTCTAGTAGTAAGTATAACACCAAGTTAGTCTGGTAGTAAGTATTACATCTAGTTAGTCTACTAGTAAGTATAACACCTAGTTAGTCTAGTAGTAAGTATTACATCTAGTTAGTCTAGTAGTAAATATTACACCTAGTTAGTCTGGTAGTAAGTATTACACCAAGTTAGTCTGGTAGTAAGTATTACACCAAGTTAGTCTGGTAGTAAGTATTACATCTAGTTAGTCTAGTACTAAGTATTACACCAAGTTAGTCTAGTAGTAAGTATTACACCTAGTTAGTCTAGTAGTAAATATTACACCTAGTTAGTCTAGTAGTAAGTATTACACCAAGTTAGTCTAGTAGGAAATATTACACCTGGTTAGTCTAGTAGTATTACACCAGGTTAGTTTAGTACTATTACACCTAGTTAGTCTAGTGGTAAGTATTACACAAAGTTAGTCTAGTAGTAAGTATTACACCAGGTTAGTCTAGTAGTAAGTATTACACCAAGTTAGTCTAGTACTAAGTATTACACCAAGGTAGTCTAGTAGTAAATATTACACCTAGTTAGTCTAGTAGTAAGTATTACACCAAGTTAGTCTAGCAGTAAGTATTATACCAAGTTAGTCTAGTAGTAAGTATTTTACCTAAGTCTAGTACTAAGTATTACACCAAGTTAGTCTAGTAGTAAGTATTACACCAAGTTAGTCTAGTACTAAGTATTACACCAAGGTAGTCTAGTAGTAAATAATACACCTAGTTAGTCTAGTAGTAAGTATTACACCTAGTTAGTCCAGTAGTATTACACCAGGTTAGTCTAGTAGCAAGTATTACACCAAGTTAGTCTAAGAGTTGGTCTAGTAGTATTACACCTAGTCAGTCTAGTAGTAAGTATTACACCTAGTAAGTCTAGTAGGAAATATTACACCTAGTTAGTCTAGTAGTATTACACCTAGAGTAGTCTAGTGGTAAGTATTACACCAAGTTAGTCTAGTAGTAAGTATTACACCAGGTTAGGCTAGTAGTAAATATTACACCAAGTTAGTCTAGTACTAAGTATTACACCTAGGTAGTCTAGTAGTAAATATTACACCTAGTTAGTCTAGTAGTAAGTATTACATCTAGTTAGTCTAGTAGTAAATATTACACCTAGTTAGTCTGGTAGTAAGTATTACACCAAGTTAGTCTGGCAGTAGGTCTAGTAGTAAGTATTACATCTAGTTAGTCTAGTAGTAAGTATTACACCAAGTTAGTCTGGTAGTAAGTATTACATCTAGTTAGTCTAGTAGTAAGTATTACATCTAGTTAGTCTAGTAGTAAGTATTACATCTAGTTAGTCTAGTAGTAAGTATTACATCTAGTTAGTCTGGTAGTAAGTATTACACCAAGTTAGTCTAGTAGTAAGTATTACACCAAGTTAGTCTGGTAGTAAGTATTACATCTAGTTAGTCTAGTAGTAAGTATAACACCTAGTTAGTCTAGTAGTAAGTATTACATCTAGTTAGTCTAGTAGTAAGTATAACACCTAGTTAGTCTAGTAGTAAGTATTACACCAAGTTAGTCTGGTAGTAAGTATTACACCAAGTTAGTCTGGTAGTAAGTATTACACCTAGTTAGTCTAGTAGAAAATATTAGACCTAGGTAGTCTAGTAGTATTACACCTACTTAGTCTAGTATTAAGTATTACACAAAGTTAGTCTAGTAGTAAGTATCACACCAAGTTAGTCTAGTAGTAACTATTACACCAGGTTAGTCTAGTAGTAAGCATTACACCTAGTTAGTCTAGTAGTAACTACAACACCAGGTTAGTCTAGTAGTAAGTATTACATCTAGTTAGTCTAGTAGTAAATATTACACCTAGTTAGTCTGGTAGTAAGTATTACACCAAGTTAATCTGGTAGTAAGTATTACATCTAGTTAGTCTGGTAGTAAGTATTACACCAAGTTAGTCTAGTAGTAAGTATCACACCAAGTTAGTCTAGTAGTAACTATTACACCAGGTTAGTCTAGTAGTAAGCATTACACCTAGTTAGTCTAGTAGTAACTACAACACCAGGTTAGTCTAGTAGTAAGTATTACATCTAGTTAGTCTAGTAGTAAATATTACACCTAGTTAGTCTGGTAGTAAGTATTACACCAAGTTAGTCTGGTAGTAAGTATTACATCTAGTTAGTCTGGTAGTAAGTATTACACCAAGTTAGTCTAGTAGTAAGTATTACACCAAGTTAGTCTGGTAGTAAGTATTACATCTAGTTAGTCTAGTAGTAAGTATAACACCTAGTTAGTCTAGTAGTAAGTATTACATCTTGTTAGTCTAGTAGTAAATATTACACCTAGTTAGTCTGGTAGTAAGTATTACACCAAGTTAGTCTGGTAGTAAGTATTACACCAAGTTAGTTTGGTAGTAAGTTTTACATCTAGTTAGTCTGGTAGTAAGTATTACACCAAGTTAGTCTAGTAGTAAGTATTACATCTAGTTAGTCTGGTAGTAAGTATTACACCAAGTTAGTCTGGTAGTAAGTATTACACCAAGTTAGTCTGGTAGTAAGTATTACACCTAGTTAGTCTAGTAGAAAATATTAGACCTAGATAGTCTAGTAGTATTACACCAGATTAGTCTAGTAGTATTACACCTACTTAGTCTAGTAGTAAGTATTACACCAAGTTAGTCTAGTAGTATTACACCAAGTTAGTCCAGTAGTAAGTATTACACCAGGTTAGTCTAGTAGCAAGTATTACACCAAGTTAGTCTATGAGTTAGTCTAGTAGTATTACACCTAGTTAGTCTAGTAGTAAGTATTACACCTAGTAAGTCTAGTAGGAAATATTACACCTGGTTAGTCTAGTAGTACTACACCAGGTTAGTTTAGTACTATTACACCTAGTTAGACTAGTGGTAAGTATTACACCAAGTTAGTCTAGTAGTAAGTATTACACCAGGTTAGTCTAGTAGTAAGTATTACACCAAGTTAGTCTAGTAGTAAGTATTACACCAAGTTAGTCTGGTAGTAAGTATTACATCTAGTTAGTCTAGTAGTAAGTATTACATCTAGTTAGTCTAGTAGTAAGTATTACACCAAGTTAGTCTAGTAGTAAGTATTACACCAAGTTAGTCTGGTAGTAAGTATTACATCTAGTTAGTCTAGTAGTAAGTATTACATCTAGTTAGTCTAGTAGTAAGTATTACATCTAGTTAGTCTAGTAGTAAGTATTACACCAAGTTAGTCTGGTAGTAAGTATTACACCAAGTTAGTCTGGTAGTAAGTATTACACCAAGTTATTCTAGTAGAAAGTATTACATCTAGTTAGTCTGGTAGTAAGTATTACACCAAGTTAGTCTGGTAGTAAGTATTACACCAAGTTAGTCTGGTAGTAAGTATTACACCTAGTTAGTCTAGTAGAAAATATTAGACCTAGGTAGTCTAGTAGTATTACACCAGGTTAGTCTAGTAGTATTACACCTACTTAGTCTAGTAGTAAGTATTACACCAAGTTAGTCTAGTAGTAACTATTACACAAGGTTAGTCTAGTAGTAAGTACTACACCTAGTTAGTCTAGTACTAAATATTACACCTAGTTAGTCTAGTAGTATTACACCAGGTTACTTTAGTACTATTACACCTAGTTAGTCGAGTAGTAAGTATTGTACTTAGTTAGTCTAGTACTAAGTATTACACCAAGCTAGTCTATTACTAAGTATTACACCAAGTTAGTCTAGTAGTAAGTAGTACACCTAGTTAGTCTAGTAGTATTACACCAGGTTAGTTTAGTACTATTACACCTAGTTAGTCTAGTGGTAAGTATTACACCAAGTTAGTCTAGTAGTAAGTATTACACCAGGTTAGTCTAGTAGTAAGTATTACACCAAGTTAGTCTAGTACTAAGTATTACACCAAGGTAGTCTAGTAGTAATTATTACACCTAGTTAGACTAGTAGTAAGTATTACATCTAGTTACTCTAGTAGTAAATATTACACCTAGTTAGTCTGGTAGTAAGTATTACACCAAGTTAGTCTAGTAGTAAGTATTACATCTAGTTAGTCTGGTAGTAAGTATTACACCAAGTTAGTCTGGTAGTAAGTATTACACCAAGTTAGTCTGGTAGTAAGTATTACACCAAGTTAGTCTGGTAGTAAGTATTACATCTAGTTAGTCTGGTAGTAAGTATTACACCAAGTTAGTCTGGTAGTAAGTATTACACCAAGTTAGTCTGGTAGTAAGTATTACACCAAGTTAGTCTGGTAGTAAGTATTACACCAAGTTAGTCTGGTAGTAAGTATTACACCTAGTTGGTCTAGTAGAAAATATTACACCTAGGTAGTCTAGTAGTATTACACCAGGTTAGTCTAGTAGTATTACACCTAGTTAGTCTAGTAGTAAGTATTACACCAAGTTAGTCTAGTAGTAAGTATTACACCAGGTTAGTCTAGTACTAATTATTACACCAAGTTAGTCTAGTAGTAAGTATTACACCTAGTTAGTCTAGTAGTAAATATTACACCAAATTAGTCTAGTACTAAGTAATACACCAGGTTAGTCTAGTAGTAAATATCACACCAAGTTAGTCTAGTAGTATTACACCTAGTTAGTCTAGTAGTAAATATACACCAAGTTAGTCTAGTAGTAAGTATTACACCAGGTTAGTCTAGTACTAAGTATTATACCAAGTTAGTCTAGTAGTAAGTATTTTACCTAAGTCTAGTAATAAGTATTACACCAAGCTAGTCTAGTACTAAGTATTACACCAAGTTAGTCTGGTAGTAAGTATTACACTTAGTTAGTCTAGTAGAAAATATTAGACCTAGGTAGTCTAGTAGTATTACACCAGATTAGTCTAGTAGTATTACACCTACTTAGTCTAGTAGTAAGTATTACACCAAGTTAGTCTAGTAGTATTACACCAAGTTAGTCCAGTAGTAAGTATTACACCAGGTTAGTCTAGTAGCAAGTATTACACCAAGTTAGTCTATGAGTTAGTCTAGTAGTATTACACCTAGTTAGTCTAGTAGTAAGTATTACACCTAGTAAGTCTAGTAGGAAATATTACACCTGGTTAGTCTAGTAGTACTACACCAGGTTAGTTTAGTACTATTACACCTAGTTAGACTAGTGGTAAGTATTACACCAAGTTAGTCTGGTAGTAAGTATTACACCAAGTTAGTCTGGTAGTAAGTATTACACCTAGTTAGTCTAGTAGAAAATATTAGACCTAGGTAGTCTAGTAGTATTACACCTACTTAGTCTAGTATTAAGTATTACACAAAGTTAGTCTAGTAGTAAGTATCACACCAAGTTAGTCTAGTAGTAACTATTACACCAGGTTAGTCTAGTAGTAAGCATTACACCTAGTTAGTCTAGTAGTAACTACAACACCAGGTTAGTCTAGTAGTAAGTATTACATCTAGTTAGTCTAGTAGTAAATATTACACCTAGTTAGTCTGGTAGTAAGTATTACACCAAGTTAATCTGGTAGTAAGTATTACATCTAGTTAGTCTGGTAGTAAGTATTACACCAAGTTAGTCTAGTAGTAAGTATCACACCAAGTTAGTCTAGTAGTAACTATTACACCAGGTTAGTCTAGTAGTAAGCATTACACCTAGTTAGTCTAGTAGTAACTACAACACCAGGTTAGTCTAGTAGTAAGTATTACATCTAGTTAGTCTAGTAGTAAATATTACACCTAGTTAGTCTGGTAGTAAGTATTACACCAAGTTAGTCTGGTAGTAAGTATTACATCTAGTTAGTCTGGTAGTAAGTATTACACCAAGTTAGTCTAGTAGTAAGTATTACACCAAGTTAGTCTGGTAGTAAGTATTACATCTAGTTAGTCTAGTAGTAAGTATAACACCTAGTTAGTCTAGTAGTAAGTATTACATCTTGTTAGTCTAGTAGTAAATATTACACCTAGTTAGTCTGGTAGTAAGTATTACACCAAGTTAGTCTGGTAGTAAGTATTACACCAAGTTAGTTTGGTAGTAAGTTTTACATCTAGTTAGTCTGGTAGTAAGTATTACACCAAGTTAGTCTAGTAGTAAGTATTACATCTAGTTAGTCTGGTAGTAAGTATTACACCAAGTTAGTCTGGTAGTAAGTATTACACCAAGTTAGTCTGGTAGTAAGTATTACACCTAGTTAGTCTAGTAGAAAATATTAGACCTAGATAGTCTAGTAGTATTACACCAGATTAGTCTAGTAGTATTACACCTACTTAGTCTAGTAGTAAGTATTACACCAAGTTAGTCTAGTAGTATTACACCAAGTTAGTCCAGTAGTAAGTATTACACCAGGTTAGTCTAGTAGCAAGTATTACACCAAGTTAGTCTATGAGTTAGTCTAGTAGTATTACACCTAGTTAGTCTAGTAGTAAGTATTACACCTAGTAAGTCTAGTAGGAAATATTACACCTGGTTAGTCTAGTAGTACTACACCAGGTTAGTTTAGTACTATTACACCTAGTTAGACTAGTGGTAAGTATTACACCAAGTTAGTCTAGTAGTAAGTATTACACCAGGTTAGTCTAGTAGTAAGTATTACACCAAGTTAGTCTAGTAGTAAGTATTACACCAAGTTAGTCTGGTAGTAAGTATTACATCTAGTTAGTCTAGTAGTAAGTATTACATATAGTTAGTCTAGTAGTAAGTATTACACCAAGTTAGTCTAGTAGTAAGTATTACACCAAGTTAGTCTGGTAGTAAGTATTACATCTAGTTAGTCTAGTAGTAAGTATTACATCTAGTTAGTCTAGTAGTAAGTATTACATCTAGTTAGTCTAGTAGTAAGTATTACACCAAGTTAGTCTGGTAGTAAGTATTACACCAAGTTAGTCTGGTAGTAAGTATTACACCAAGTTATTCTAGTAGAAAGTATTACATCTAGTTAGTCTGGTAGTAAGTATTACACCAAGTTAGTCTGGTAGTAAGTATTACACCAAGTTAGTCTGGTAGTAAGTATTACACCTAGTTAGTCTAGTAGAAAATATTAGACCTAGGTAGTCTAGTAGTATTACACCAGGTTAGTCTAGTAGTATTACACCTACTTAGTCTAGTAGTAAGTATTACACCAAGTTAGTCTAGTAGTAACTATTACACAAGGTTAGTCTAGTAGTAAGTACTACACCTAGTTAGTCTAGTACTAAATATTACACCTAGTTAGTCTAGTAGTATTACACCAGGTTACTTTAGTACTATTACACCTAGTTAGTCGAGTAGTAAGTATTGTACTTAGTTAGTCTAGTACTAAGTATTACACCAAGCTAGTCTATTACTAAGTATTACACCAAGTTAGTCTAGTAGTAAGTAGTACACCTAGTTAGTCTAGTAGTATTACACCAGGTTAGTTTAGTACTATTACACCTAGTTAGTCTAGTGGTAAGTATTACACCAAGTTAGTCTAGTAGTAAGTATTACACCAGGTTAGTCTAGTAGTAAGTATTACACCAAGTTAGTCTAGTACTAAGTATTACACCAAGGTAGTCTAGTAGTAATTATTACACCTAGTTAGACTAGTAGTAAGTATTACATCTAGTTACTCTAGTAGTAAATATTACACCTAGTTAGTCTGGTAGTAAGTATTACACCAAGTTAGTCTAGTAGTAAGTATTACATCTAGTTAGTCTGGTAGTAAGTATTACACCAAGTTAGTCTGGTAGTAAGTATTACACCAAGTTAGTCTGGTAGTAAGTATTACACCAAGTTAGTCTGGTAGTAAGTATTACATCTAGTTAGTCTGGTAGTAAGTATTACACCAAGTTAGTCTGGTAGTAAGTATTACACCAAGTTAGTCTGGTAGTAAGTATTACACCAAGTTAGTCTGGTAGTAAGTATTACACCAAGTTAGTCTGGTAGTAAGTATTACACCTAGTTGGTCTAGTAGAAAATATTACACCTAGGTAGTCTAGTAGTATTACACCAGGTTAGTCTAGTAGTATTACACCTAGTTAGTCTAGTAGTAAGTATTACACCAAGTTAGTCTAGTAGTAAGTATTACACCAGGTTAGTCTAGTACTAATTATTACACCAAGTTAGTCTAGTAGTAAGTATTACACCTAGTTAGTCTAGTAGTAAATATTACACCAAATTAGTCTAGTACTAAGTAATACACCAGGTTAGTCTAGTAGTAAATATCACACCAAGTTAGTCTAGTAGTATTACACCTAGTTAGTCTAGTAGTAAATATACACCAAGTTAGTCTAGTAGTAAGTATTACACCAGGTTAGTCTAGTACTAAGTATTATACCAAGTTAGTCTAGTAGTAAGTATTTTACCTAAGTCTAGTAATAAGTATTACACCAAGCTAGTCTAGTACTAAGTATTACACCAAGTTAGTCTGGTAGTAAGTATTACACTTAGTTAGTCTAGTAGAAAATATTAGACCTAGGTAGTCTAGTAGTATTACACCAGATTAGTCTAGTAGTATTACACCTACTTAGTCTAGTAGTAAGTATTACACCAAGTTAGTCTAGTAGTATTACACCAAGTTAGTCCAGTAGTAAGTATTACACCAGGTTAGTCTAGTAGCAAGTATTACACCAAGTTAGTCTATGAGTTAGTCTAGTAGTATTACACCTAGTTAGTCTAGTAGTAAGTATTACACCTAGTAAGTCTAGTAGGAAATATTACACCTGGTTAGTCTAGTAGTACTACACCAGGTTAGTTTAGTACTATTACACCTAGTTAGACTAGTGGTAAGTATTACACCAAGTTAGTCTAGTAGTAAGTATTACACCAGGTTAGTCTAGTAGTAAGTATTACACCAAGTTAGTCTAGTAGTAAGTATTACACCAAGTTAGTCTGGTAGTAAGTATTACATCTAGTTAGTCTAGTAGTAAGTATTACATCTAGTTAGTCTAGTAGTAAGTATTACACCAAGTTAGTCTAGTAGTAAGTATTACACCAAGTTAGTCTGGTAGTAAGTATTACATCTAGTTAGTCTAGTAGTAAGTATTACATCTAGTTAGTCTAGTAGTAAGTATTACATCTAGTTAGTCTAGTAGTAAGTATTACACCAAGTTAGTCTGGTAGTAAGTATTACACCAAGTTAGTCTGGTAGTAAGTATTACACCAAGTTATTCTAGTAGAAAGTATTACATCTAGTTAGTCTGGTAGTAAGTATTACACCAAGTTAGTCTGGTAGTAAGTATTACACCAAGTTAGTCTGGTAGTAAGTATTACACCTAGTTAGTCTAGTAGAAAATATTAGACCTAGGTAGTCTAGTAGTATTACACCAGGTTAGTCTAGTAGTATTACACCTACTTAGTCTAGTAGTAAGTATTACACCAAGTTAGTCTAGTAGTAACTATTACACAAGGTTAGTCTAGTAGTAAGTACTACACCTAGTTAGTCTAGTACTAAATATTACACCTAGTTAGTCTAGTAGTATTACACCAGGTTACTTTAGTACTATTACACCTAGTTAGTCGAGTAGTAAGTATTGTACTTAGTTAGTCTAGTACTAAGTATTACACCAAGCTAGTCTATTACTAAGTATTACACCAAGTTAGTCTAGTAGTAAGTAGTACACCTAGTTAGTCTAGTAGTATTACACCAGGTTAGTTTAGTACTATTACACCTAGTTAGTCTAGTGGTAAGTATTACACCAAGTTAGTCTAGTAGTAAGTATTACACCAGGTTAGTCTAGTAGTAAGTATTACACCAAGTTAGTCTAGTACTAAGTATTACACCAAGGTAGTCTAGTAGTAATTATTACACCTAGTTAGACTAGTAGTAAGTATTACATCTAGTTACTCTAGTAGTAAATATTACACCTAGTTAGTCTGGTAGTAAGTATTACACCAAGTTAGTCTAGTAGTAAGTATTACATCTAGTTAGTCTGGTAGTAAGTATTACACCAAGTTAGTCTGGTAGTAAGTATTACACCAAGTTAGTCTGGTAGTAAGTATTACACCAAGTTAGTCTGGTAGTAAGTATTACATCTAGTTAGTCTGGTAGTAAGTATTACACCAAGTTAGTCTGGTAGTAAGTATTACACCAAGTTAGTCTGGTAGTAAGTATTACACCAAGTTAGTCTGGTAGTAAGTATTACACCAAGTTAGTCTGGTAGTAAGTATTACACCTAGTTGGTCTAGTAGAAAATATTACACCTAGGTAGTCTAGTAGTATTACACCAGGTTAGTCTAGTAGTATTACACCTAGTTAGTCTAGTAGTAAGTATTACACCAAGTTAGTCTAGTAGTAAGTATTACACCAGGTTAGTCTAGTACTAATTATTACACCAAGTTAGTCTAGTAGTAAGTATTACACCTAGTTAGTCTAGTAGTAAATATTACACCAAATTAGTCTAGTACTAAGTAATACACCAGGTTAGTCTAGTAGTAAATATCACACCAAGTTAGTCTAGTAGTATTACACCTAGTTAGTCTAGTAGTAAATATACACCAAGTTAGTCTAGTAGTAAGTATTACACCAGGTTAGTCTAGTACTAAGTATTATACCAAGTTAGTCTAGTAGTAAGTATTTTACCTAAGTCTAGTAATAAGTATTACACCAAGCTAGTCTAGTACTAAGTATTACACCAAGTTAGTCTAGTAGTAAATAATACACCTAGTTAGTCTAGTAGTAAGTATTACACCTAGTTAGTCTAGTAGTATTACACCAAGTTAGTCCAGTAGTAAGTATTACACCAGGTTAGTCCAGTAGTAAGTATTACACCAAGTTAGTCTATGAGTTGGTCTAGTAGTATTACACCTAGTCAGTCTAGTAGTAAGTATTACACCTAGTAAGTCTAGTAGGAAATATTACACCTAGTTAGTCTAGTAGTATTACACCTAGAGTAGTCTAGTGGTAAGTATTACACTAAGTTAGTCTAGTAGTAAGTATTACACCAGGTTAGTCTAGTAGTAAATATTACACCAAGTTAGTCTAGTACTAAGTATTACACCTAGGTAGTCTAGTAGTAAGTATTACATCTAGTTAGTCTAGTAGTAAATATTACACCTAGTTAGTCTGGTAGTAAGTATAACACCAAGTTAGTCTAGTAGTAAGTATTACATCTAGTTAGTCTGGTAGTAAGTATTACACCAAGTTAGTCTGGTAGTAAGTATTACACCAAGTTAGTCTGCTAGTAAGTATTACACCTAGTTAGTCTAGTAGAAAATATTACACCTAGGTAGTCTAGTAGTATTACACCAGGTTAGTCTAGTAGTATTACACCTAGTTAGTCTAGTAGTAAGTATTACACCAAGTTAGTCTAGTAGTAAGTATTACACCAGGTTAGTCTAGTACTAATTATTACACCAAGTCAGTCTAGTAGTAAGTATTACACCTAGTTAGTCTAGTAGTAAATATTACACCAAATTAGTCTAGTACTAAGTAATACACCAGGTTAGTCTAGTAGTAAATATCACACCAAGTTAGTCTAGTAGTATTACACCTAGTTAGTCTAGTAGGAAATATTACACCAAGTTAGTCTAGTAGTAAGTATTACACCAGGTTAGTCTAGTACTAAGTATTACACCAAGTTAGTCTAGTAGTAAATAATACACCTAGTTAGTCTAGTAGTAAGTATTACACCTAGTTAGTCTAGTAGTATTACACCAAGTTAGTCCAGTAGTAAGTATTACACCAGGTTAGTCTAGTAGCAAGTATTACACCAAGTTAGTCTATGAGTTGGTCTAGTAGTATTACACCTAGTCAGTCTAGTAGTAAGTATTACACCTAGTAAGTCTAGTAGGAAATATTACACCTAGTTAGTCTAGTAGTATTACACCTAGAGTAGTCTAGTGGTAAGTATTACACTAAGTTAGTCTAGTAGTAAGTATTACACCAGGTTAGTCTAGTAGTAAATATTACACCAAGTTAGTATAGTACTAAGTATTACACCTAGGTAGTCTAGTAGTAAATATTACACCTAGTTAGTCTAGTAGTAAGTATTACATCTAGTTAGTCTAGTAGTAAATATTACACCTAGTTAGTCTGGTAGTAAGTATTACACCAAGTTAGTCTGGCAGTAAGTATTACACCAAGTTAGTCTAGTAGTAAGTATTACATCTAGTTAGTCTGGTAGTAAGTATTACACCAAGTTAGTCTGGTAGTAAGTATTACACCAAGTTAGTCTGCTAGTAAGTATTACACCTAGTTAGTCTAGTAGAAAATATTACACCTAGGTAGTCTAGTAGTATTACACCAGGTTAGTCTAGTAGTATTACACCTAGTTAGTCTAGTAGTAAGTATTACACCAAGTTAGTCTAGTAGTAAGTATTACACCAGGTTAGTCTAGTACTAATTATTACACCAAGTTAGTCTAGTAGTAAGTATTACACTTAGTTAGTCTAGTAGTAAATATTACACCAAATTAGTCTAGTACTAAGTAATACACCAGGTTAGTCTAGTAGTAAATATCACACCAAGTTAGTCTAGTAGTATTACACCTAGTTAGTCTAGTAGGAAATATTACACCAAGTTAGTCTAGTAGTAAGTATTACACCAGGTTAGTCTAGTACTAAGTATTACACCAAGTTAGTCTAGTAGTAAATAATACACCTAGTTAGTCTAGTAGTAAGTATTACACCTAGTTAGTCTAGTAGTATTACACCAAGTTAGTCCAGTAGTAAGTATTACACCAGGTTAGTCTAGTAGCAAGTATTACACCAAGTTAGTCTATGAGTTGGTCTAGTAGTATTACACCTAGTCAGTCTAGTAGTAAGTATTACACCTAGTAAGTCTAGTAGGAAATATTACACCTAGTTAGTCTAGTAGTATTACACCTAGAGTAGTCTAGTGGTAAGTATTACACTAAGTTAGTCTAGTAGTAAGTATTACACCAGGTTAGTCTAGTAGTAAATATTACACCAAGTTAGTCTAGTACTAAGTATTACACCTAGGTAGTCTAGTAGTAAATATTACACCTAGTTAGTCTAGTAGTAAGTATTACATCTAGTTAGTCTAGTAGTAAATATTACACCTAGTTAGTCTGGTAGTAAGTATTACACCAAGTTAGTCTAGTAGTAAGTATTACATCTAGTTAGTCTGGTAGTAAGTATTACACCAAGTTAGTCTGGTAGTAAGTATTACACCAAGTTAGTCTGGTAGTAAGTATTACACCAAGTTAGTCTGGTAGTAAGTATTACACCTAGTTGGTCTAGTAGAAAATATTACACCTAGGTAGTCTAGTAGTATTACACCAGGTTAGTCTAGTAGTATTACACCTAGTTAGTCTAGTAGTAAGTATTACACCAAGTTAGTCTAGTAGTAAGTATTACACCAGGTTAGTCTAGTACTAATTATTACACCAAGTTAGTCTAGTAGTAAGTATTACACCTAGTTAGTCTAGTAGTAAATATTACACCAAATTAGTCTAGTACTAAGTAATACACCAGGTTAGTCTAGTAGTAAATATCACACCAAGTTAGTCTAGTAGTAAATATACACCAAGTTAGTCTAGTAGTAAGTATTACACCAGGTTAGTCTAGTACTAAGTATTACACCTAGTTACTCTAGTAGTATATATTACACCTAGTTATTCTAGTAGTAAGTATTACACCAAGTTAGTCTAGCAGTAAGTATTATACCAAGTTAGTCTAGTAGTAAGTATTTTACCTAAGTCTAGTAATAAGTATTACACCAAGCTAGTCTAGTAATAAGTATTACACCAAGCTAGTCTAGTACTAAGTATTACACCAAGTTAGTCTAGTAGTAAATAATACACCTAGTTAGTCTAGTAGTAAGTATTACACCTAGTTAGTCTAGTAGTATTACACCAAGTTAGTCCAGTAGTAAGTATTACACCAGGTTAGTCTAGTAGTAAGTATTACACCAAGTTAGTCTATGAGTTGGTCTAGTAGTATTACACCTAGTCAGTCTAGTAGTAAGTATTACACCTAGTAAGTCTAGTAGGAAATATTACACCTAGTTAGTCTAGTAGTATTACACCTAGAGTAGTCTAGTGGTAAGTATTACACTAAGTTAGTCTAGTAGTAAGTATTACACCAGGTTAGTCTAGTAGTAAATATTACACCAAGTTAGTCTAGTACTAAGTATTACACCTAGGTAGTCTAGTAGTAAATATTACACCTAGTTAGTCTAGTAGTAAGTATTACATCTAGTTAGTCTAGTAGTAAATATTACACCTAGTTAGTCTGGTAGTAAGTATTACACCAAGTTAGTCTGGCAGTAAGTATTACACCAAGTTAGTCTAGTAGTAAGTATTACATCTAGTTAGTCTAGTAGTAAGTATTACACCAGGTTAGTCTAGTAGTAAATATTACACCAAGTTAGTCTAGTACTAAGTATTACACCTAGGTAGTCTAGTAGTAAATATTACACCTAGTTAGTCTAGTAGTAAGTATTACATCTAGTTAGTCTAGTAGTAAATATTACACCTAGTTAGTCTGTTAGTAAGTATTACACCAAGTTAGTCTGGCAGTAAGTATTACACCAAGTTAGTCTAGTAGTAAGTATTACATCTAGTTAGTCTGGTAGTAAGTATTACACCAAGTTAGTCTGGTAGTAAGTATTACACCAAGTTAGTCTGCTAGTAAGTATTACACCTAGTTAGTCTAGTAGAAAATATTACACCTAGGTAGTCTAGTAGTATTACACCAGGTTAGTCTAGTAGTATTACACCTAGTTAGTCTAGTAGTAAGTATTACACAAAGTTAGTCTAGTAGTAAGTATTACACCAGGTTAGTCTAGTAGTAAGTATTACACCTAGTTAGTCTAGTAGTAAGTATTACACCTAGTTAGTCTGGTAGTAAGTATTACATCTAGTTAGTCTAGTAGTAAGTATTACATCTAGTGAGTCTAGTAGTAAGTATTACACCAAGTTAGTCTGGTAGTAAGTATTACATCTAGTTAGTCTAGTAGTAAGTATTACATCTAGTTAGTCTAGTAGTAAGTATTACATCTAGTTAGTCTAGTAGTAAGTATTACATCTAGTTAGTCTAGTAGTAAATATTACACCTAGTTAGTCTGGTAGTAAGTATTACACCAAGTTAGTCTGGTAGTAAGTATTACACCAAGTTAGTCTGGTAGTAAGCATTACATCTAGTTAGTCTGGTAGTAAGTATTACACCAAGTTAGTCTAGTAGTAAGTATTACACCAAGTTAGTCTGGTAGTAAGTATTACATCTAGTTAGTCTAGTAGTAAGTATAACACCTAGTTAGTCTAGTAGTAAGTATTACATCTAGTTAGTCTAGTAGTAAGTATAACACCTAGTTAGTCTAGTAGTAAGTATTACACCAAGTTAGTCTGGTAGTAAGTATTACACCAAGTTATTCTAGTAGTAAGTATTACATCTAGTTAGTCTGGTAGTAAGCATTACACCAAGTTAGTCTAGTAGTAAGTATTACACCTAGTTAGTCTAGTAGTAAATATTACACCAAATTAGTCTAGTACTAAGTAATACACCAGGTTAGTCTAGTAGTAAGTATTACACCAAGTTGGTCTAGCAGTAAGTATTATACCAAGTTAGTCTAGTAGTAAGTATTTTACCTAAGTCTAGTAATAAGTATTACACCAAGCTAGTCTAGTACTAAGTATTACACCAAGTTAGTCTAGTAGTAAATATTACACCTAGTTAGTCTAGTAGTAAGTATTACATCTAGTTAGTCTAGTAGTAAATATTACACCTAGTTAGTCTGGTAGTAAGTATTACACCAAGTTAGTCTAGTAGTAAGTATTACATCTAGTTAGTCTGGTAGTAAGTATTACACCAAGTTAGTCTGGTAGTAAGTATTACACCAAGTTAGTCTGGTAGTAAGTATTACACCAAGTTAGTCTGGTAGTAAGTATTACACCTAGTTGGTCTAGTAGAAAATATTACACCTAGGTAGTCTAGTAGTATTACACCAGGTTAGTCTAGTAGTATTACACCTAGTTAGTCTAGTAGTAAGTATTACACCAAGTTAGTCTAGTAGTAAGTATTACACCAGGTTAGTCTAGTACAAATTATTACACCAAGTTAGTCTAGTAGTAAGTATTACACCTAGTTAGTCTAGTAGTAAATATTACACCAAATTAGTCTAGTACTAAGTAATACACCAGGTTAGTCTAGTAGTAAATATCACACCAAGTTAGTCTAGTAGTATTACACCTAGTTAGTCTAGTAGTAAATATACACCAAGTTAGTCTAGTAGTAAGTATTACACCAGGTTAGTCTAGTACTAAGTATTACACCTAGTTACTCTAGTAGTAAATATTACACCTAGTTATTCTAGTAGTAAGTATTACACCAAGTTAGTCTAGCAGTAAGTATTATACCAAGTTAGTCTAGTAGTAAGTATTTTACCTAAGTCTAGTAATAAGTATTACACCAAGCTAGTCTAGTAATAAGTATTACACCAAGCTAGTCTAGTACTAAGTATTACACCAAGTTAGTCTAGTAGTAAATAATACACCTAGTTAGTCTAGTAGTAAGTATTACACCTAGTTAGTCTAGTAGTATTACACCAAGTTAGTCCAGTAGTAAGTATTACACCAGGTTAGTCTAGTAGTAAGTATTACACCAAGTTAGTCTATGAGTTGGTCTAGTAGTATTACACCTAGTCAGTCTAGTAGTAAGTATTACACCTAGTAAGTCTAGTAGGAAATATTACACCTAGTTAGTCTAGTAGTATTACACCTAGAGTAGTCTAGTGGTAAGTATTACACTAAGTTAGTCTAGTAGTAAGTATTACACCAGGTTAGTCTAGTAGTAAATATTACACCAAGTTAGTCTAGTACTAAGTATTACACCTAGGTAGTCTAGTAGTAAATATTACACCTAGTTAGTCTAGTAGTAAGTATTACATCTAGTTAGTCTAGTAGTAAATATTACACCTAGTTAGTCTGGTAGTAAGTATTACACCAAGTTAGTCTGGCAGTAAGTATTACACCAAGTTAGTCTAGTAGTAAGTATTACATCTAGTTAGTCTGGTAGTAAGTATTACACCAAGTTAGTCTGGTAGTAAGTATTACACCAAGTTAGTCTGCTAGTAAGTATTACACCTAGTTAGTCTAGTAGAAAATATTACACCTAGGTAGTCTAGTAGTATTACACCAGGTTAGTCTAGTAGTATTACACCTAGTTAGTCTAGTAGTAAGTATTACACCAAGTTAGTCTAGTAGTAAGTATTACACCAGGTTAGTCTAGTACTAATTATTACACCAAGTTAGTCTAGTAGTAAGTATTACACCTAGTTAGTCTAGTAGTAAATATTACACCAAATTAGTCTAGTACTAAGTAATACACCAGGTTAGTCTAGTAGTAAATATTACACCAAGTTAGTCTAGTAGTATTACACCTAGTTAGTCTAGTAGGAAATATTACACCAAGTTAGTCTAGTAGTAAGTATTACACCAGGTTAGTCTAGTACTAAGTATTACACCAAGTTAGTCTAGTAGTAAATAATACACCTAGTTAGTCTAGTAGTAAGTATTACACCTAGTTAGTCTAGTAGTATTACACCAAATTAGTCCAGTAGTAAGTATTACACCAGGTTAGTCTAGTAGCAAGTATTACACCAAGTTAGTCTATGAGTTGGTCTAGTAGTATTACACCTAGTCAGTCTAGTAGTAAGTATTACACCTAGTAAGTCTAGTAGGAAATATTACACCTAGTTAGTCTAGTAGTATTACACCTAGAGTAGTCTAGTGGTAAGTATTACACTAAGTTAGTCTAGTAGTAAGTATTACACCAGGTTAGTCTAGTAGTAAATATTACACCAAGTTAGTCTAGTACTAAGTATTACACCTAGGTAGTCTAGTAGTAAATATTACACCTAGTTAGTCTAGTAGTAAGTATTACATCTAGTTAGTCTAGTAGTAAATATTACACCTAGTTAGTCTGGTAGTAAGTATTACACCAAGTTAGTCTGGCAGTAAGTATTACACCAAGTTAGTCTAGTAGTAAGTATTACATCTAGTTAGTCTGGTAGTAAGTATTACACCAAGTTAGTCTGGTAGTAAGTATTACACCAAGTTAGTCTGCTAGTAAGTATTACACCTAGTTAGTCTAGTAGAAAATATTACACCTAGGTAGTCTAGTAGTATTACACCAGGTTAGTCTAGTAGTATTACACCTAGTTAGTCTAGTAGTAAGTATTACACAAAGTTAGTCTAGTAGTAAGTATTACACCAGGTTAGTCTAGTAGTAAGTATTACACCTAGTTAGTCTAGTAGTAAGTATTACACCTAGTTAGTCTGGTAGTAAGTATTACATCTAGTTAGTCTAGTAGTAAGTATTACATCTAGTGAGTCTAGTAGTAAGTATTACACCAAGTTAGTCTGGTAGTAAGTATTACATCTAGTTAGTCTAGTAGTAAGTATTACATCTAGTTAGTCTAGTAGTAAGTATTACATCTAGTTAGTCTAGTAGTAAGTATTACATCTAGTTAGTCTAGTAGTAAATATTACACCTAGTTAGTCTGGTAGTAAGTATTACACCAAGTTAGTCTGGTAGTAAGTATTACACCAAGTTAGTCTGGTAGTAAGCATTACATCTAGTTAATCTGGTAGTAAGTATTACACCAAGTTAGTCTAGTAGTAAGTATTACACCAAGTTAGTCTGGTAGTAAGTATTACATCTAGTTAGTCTAGTAGTAAGTATAACACCTAGTTAGTCTAGTAGTAAGTATTACATCTAGTTAGTCTAGTAGTAAGTATAACACCTAGTTAGTCTAGTAGTAAGTATTACACCAAGTTAGTCTGGTAGTAAGTATTACACCAAGTTATTCTAGTAGTAAGTATTACATCTAGTTAGTCTGGTAGTAAGCATTACACCAAGTTAGTCTAGTAGTAAGTATTACACCTAGTTAGTCTAGTAGTAAATATTACACCAAATTAGTCTAGTACTAAGTAATACACCAGGTTAGTCTAGTAGTAAGTATTACACCAAGTTGGTCTAGCAGTAAGTATTATACCAAGTTAGTCTAGTAGTAAGTATTTTACCTAAGTCTAGTAATAAGTATTACACCAAGCTAGTCTAGTACTAAGTATTACACCAAGTTAGTCTAGTAGTAAATATTACACCTAGTTAGTCTAGTAGTAAGTATTATACCTAGTTAGTCTAGTAGTATTACACCAAGTTAGTCCAGTAGTAAGTATTACACTAGGTTAGTCTAGTAGCAAGTCTTACACCAAGTTAGTCTATGAGTTAGTCTAGTAGTATTACACCTAGTTAGTCTAGTAGTAAGTTTTACACCTAGTTAGTCTAGTAGGAAATATTACACCTAGTTAGTCTAGTAGTATTACACCATGTTAGTTTAGTACAATTACACCTAGTTAGTCTAGTGGTAAGTATTACACCAAGTTAGTCTAGTAGTAAGTAGTACACCAGGTTAGTCTAGTAGTAGTGATATGGTTAACGCGCTGGCTCAGAATTTTCAAAATAAATTTATTTTATTGCCTGAGATTTGTTATTTTGGTTTTATCAAGGCGATATGGCCTTAAAAATATTGGACAACTTTAAGATGATGGTGGTTGTCCAGTTAATTTCGATTTCACTAAAATATTACGCAGATTTGGATTTTTCTTGAATGCTATTATTGGACGCAAGTTGAGAGGTTGTTTCAAATTATCCTGTAATTTATGATATTCATCTTTCAAAATTTCGGAAATTGCAACATTTTTTCGATTATATGTCAGGATGAATGGGATAATTTCACGTTGATCAGCGAGACCTGGGTCCACATTTATGCCCTTCGGCCATTTTGTGTCTAATTCTTTAATCCAAAATGATTCTCTAAGTTTTCTTTGTTTATCAGTTTCTTCAGCGGTACTAGAGAGAGGTGGTTGTTCAATGGGTATAATTTCAAAGTCTCTAGCGACTGAGTGACCAGGGAGGTTAAAGTGGTCAGCGACATGTGTGTCTTCTTCATGTCTAATATCGCAAAGGTGTCTAGTTGCTCGCCATCTTAAAGGATTTTTAGTTTCACCGACATACTGCTTTTGGCATAATTTACAGGATATTAGATATATGACGTTTCCGGAATCGCAGTCTAAATTGGATTGAATTTGAAATTTGTTTTTGTTCTGAAAGCTCATAAATGTTTTTTGATTTGGAAGAAGTATGTCTAATTTACACCTCTTCTTTCCACATTTCCGAGATTCGCCTGCGCCTGTAGTTGGACGATTGTGGCGAATTTTGGTAGGCATGAGATTTGCAGCATTATCAGGGATAGTTTCCAAATCTTGTAAAGTGTCAGACTTAATTTTACGCAAAAATCTAGATGAATAGCCTCTCGTTTTGAGGGCTTTGAATAAGAGTGAGCATGCAGATTCAAAGTTCTTTTTATCACTCGAATTTCTATGAAAACGGATGATTTGCGATTTTACAATTCCCTTAAATGTATGAGGCGGATGGAAAGATTTCTTATGCAACAACTGATGCGAATCTGTTGGTTTAAAATATACTTTGTAATCGAGGTGTCCAGTTGTGTCATACTTTACACCTTTGTATAGAGTTACATCTAAAAAGTCTACGGACATCTGCTCAATGTTGGCTTTTAGCTTGATATTCGGGTCATGATTGTTCAAAATTTCAAAAAATTCATCAAAATCTTCCTTTGTATGATCCCAAATAATGAAAATATCATCGAGGTAGCGGCGATAAAAAAGTGGCTGTTTCGGGCATTTTCTAAGCGTATCTTCCTCCCACTCTGCTACATAGATGTTGGCAAAACTTGGGCTGAAACGCTTCCCCATGGCGCAGCCGCAAATCTGTTGGTATATTTCACCCGCAAATTCAAAATCATTGCCCGTTAAGCTTAGCTCTAAGAGCGTTAATATTTCGCTGGTGGGCCTGTTGTTATCAGGGTATTTTTCGAATGCTCTACGGACAGAATTTAAACCCTTTTCGATGTCAATGTTTGTATACATAGCATCGATGTCGAGTGTAATCAAAAGTGAATTCGGGGGTATCGAGATCTCAGAGACCTGCGATAGAAAGTCTTCAGTATTTTTCAAGAAGCTGAAATGTCTATTCGCAATTGGTTGTAGGTGATAATCAATGATTTCGCTGATTCTATAGGATTCAGAACCACAATCCGATATTATAGGTCGTCCTGGTGGTATCAAAGGATCTGACCAAGAATCAACAGGCTTATGAATTTTGGGTAGCAGATAAAATGTGCGTGGTTTTGAGTCACGTTTTGCAGTTAGGTATTTAAACTGCTTTTGAGTTATACTCATTATAGTCAACCATTTTTTTGAGAGTTTCATTAAAATGGTCGCAGTTGCTCTGCCAGAGTGGTTCATCTAGTTTTTGGTAATGCTTTGGATTACTGAGTTGATGGTGCGCTTCACGGATGTAGTTGTTTTTAAGCATAATTACAGTAGCAGACTCTTTGTCAGCAGGTTTAATGACAATGTCATTGTTTTTACGCAATCCAGTTAAGGCTTTACGCTCCTCACATGACAAATTTTTATGATTTTTTGGAAATTCAACATTTTCAACACGTTCTTTGATCATTTTTATACTATCAGAGATCGCTGGGTCGACTAATTTAGACTCTGGTGCCCAACCAGTTTTTTCGACAAATGGCAGAATATTATTTTTCGAGTTTCGAAAAAAGTCAGCTAATTTGACACGGTGGGCGAATTCAAGAACTTCTATTGATCCATTATCTAAAAGTGCATCTAGACCGATTTTCGGCATCGGCGTTGGTACAAATGTTAGGCCACGACTGAGTAATAATTTCTCTGATTCAGATAAAGCAGAGCCAGTGAGATTAACAATATCACTACCCAGCCCGATACCTGGGTGGTTAGTACCTTGACCCTCAGTTAGTTTAAATTAAGAAAAGTTAACCAGCTATAATACATGGTGTTAGCAGTCTTCTCGCTCCAGTGAATTTTATCTTGGACAACCTGAAATTCAGAAACGGGGAGGCTGGGGATGATGGAAACCTTCACTCTCATGTTTTCGACACAGGAGTTAATCGACTGGATGTTCCTCTTCTGGTGGGCTGAAAGACGCTGACAGTAGTTGAGCTTGGCGAAGTGGATCTTGGATTCGGGGAACTTGCACCTAAGTGTGCTAAAGAGAAGATGTGTACGTTGGGCCGATTGACCCATCGACTCATCCTTGTCATTTATTCCAAAATTGACTATTATCTGCTCAGGTTTGTAGGATTCATTATATTTATTAACAATGGTCCTAGCATGTACTAATTTAGCGCCTGGAAAGCAGGCGATTTGCATATCAGGATGAGGTTCGACATTGATTCTACTCAAATTTGATGCACCAATGACCAAAATCTTCTTATTCAAAGTCGGGAGACGCCACTCATTTTTGTGCTCAACCTCATGTCGAAATTTCCAAAATATGTTCTGTTCTAAAGGTGTTCTAGGAGGTTGAGACGTCACGCTAGTTCTACAAGGGGTGGGTGAAAATCGAGGTTGTGGCAATTTGGTCGCAGGAGTTCTATTGGTGTTGATTATGCGTCTTGTTTTACGGCCACCAGCTCTTTGTGTGAGCGGAGGAAATTCCTGTGGTGACAGAGGAGGTGGTGGAGGTAGTGTACCTGGCAGAGGAATTGTAGACAGATTCATAGATGGCGGCAAATCTAGAAGAGGAGCTTGAGGTGTATCCGTAGGGCTGTTAGACTCATTGGATGTACTCGGGGCAGAGACTAGAGGGAAAACTGGAGATAATTTGGTGTCTATTCGCTTCACTGGTGCGGGGCTATCAGTTGGTGACCTAGTTCGTTTCTTTACCTGGGATGGTGGTACAATTACACAATCATCGGAAGCTGGGACCCTTGGTGGGCTGGCAATGGGCATACTAGTTTGCTTATTTTTCTGGAAATGTGGGTCAAATGGTCTTATGAACTGATAAAAGGCCTCTATTGATTTGACATGGAGTTTTTGGCCATAATTTGCTTTAGCCCATTTGATAGCCGTTGATTTCGCCTTACCTAAATTAAGGTTAGGCGCGGCCTGGGCTACTAAGATTTCTGACATGACTGTTCCTAAGCTAAAATTATAATGGTCAATCATGGCTTTTATCAGGGAATTTGCCCAATCAAAATTAACCCTCCTGATGTCGTAAGCTATTTCTACATTTGGTAAAGCGGGTTTCACGAAGCGGCATAGTTCATCTACCTTCCTGCTCAGGCCACTTGGCAAGGTGTTATCATTCAAATTACTGGTCAGCACACCAATGTGATGGAAGCATTGAATAATCATATAATAACACTTGACCAGTCGAGCCTGGGGGGCGACGGAATGCTGTTCTCGTGCATGCCATTCCGTCGCTTACCCTTGCTCGTTCTGGCCATGGTGATAGTATACAACAACAAATGATCCAATTAACCAGCTAATTTAACAACAACCGAACAGGCCAACAAATCTAAACAAGGGAGGCAATCGAACTACAATTACGGATTGTTTTAAAGGGCTGTTCTAATAGCTAAAACCTGAACCAAGGGAGATAATCAGACTCTAACCTATCGCTAATTGCCTAAGGTTAATGACTGGGAGGATCTAAAATCTAAATGTTGAAATGATGAATAATTAAATCTGCAAGCCTACAAAACTACAACTCTACAAGCCTATCGGATTTTACAAGCTTAAACAATATAATCACAGCTGAAATTGAAGATTAGTAGCATTTAATATTTAAACATACAAGCAATACAAAAATAATAATTAATATATCTATAACTCACAGTTTGTTACCGTCGTGCTTGGCTGACCGGTTTCGGTTAAGAATAACCTTCTTCAGAGCCTTTACAACAAATCTGTCCTTCCATCAAAATTTCTGTCTATTTATTAGTTTGGCTAACTCTTAGAGGCGTGTCTTTGATTGTTACTCAAATGTTTTGAAGTTGGAAAACTTGCTTTCATTGAGGATTAAGACAGCCATAAATTTTAGATTCAATTGTGTAAAGCCCTTTGCTACTGATTGAGCATTAGGGTTTGTGAGTGAGGTTTTGGCATCACTCACTAGTTTGAGAGGTCATCGATCAAAGGATCAAACATCGACCGTTAATTCAGTGAATTGTTTTTCTATTCTTCAAAGGAGCCGAATAGGCTTGTTTTTCAAAGTTTGATTTATTCCTTTAGAATTTAAAATTCAAACAGAGAATTATTTAGGCAATTTGAATAAGAGATTCTTTCAATCTTAATTTACTGAAAGTTTCTTTTAAAGTATTTTGAGATTTGTGTTGCTGAATGTATTTTGTTGTTGGTCCCAGCAATAAAACATCTAGTAAATCTAATTTCAAAATTACTCTGTAAATCGAAGGAATTGGATAGATGGGTGGAAAGTGGGAGACTAAATAAATGGCTAAAATACAGTGGGGTGGGGCGACGGAGGGTGGGTGGGGGCGGGGGTGATGGAAAAATTGTAGAAAGGAAAAGCTGGAATGATGGAAAGAGAAAAGGAGGGAGTGAGGGAAAGAAGGAAGGAATGATGGAAAGAAGGAAGGAGGCGGATGAGAAAGAAAGAAGGAGTGAGAGAGGGGAGGAATTAGAGAAAGAAGAGATGAGAGGATGAAAAGGAATGCGAGAAAGAAGGGATGAGAGAAAGAATGAGAAAAGTGAAGGAATGAATGAGGGAGGCAAGAATTAAAGAAGTGAAGGAAGGAATAAATGGGAAGGACGAAATGGAATAAATGAGAAGGAAGAAAGGAGTGAGAGATGGACGAAAGGAATGAGAGAAGGACAATAGGGATGAGAAAAGGAAGGAAGGAAATACGGAATGAGAGAAAGAAGGAAGGAAGGACGGAGGGAGGAAGGAAGGAAGGAAGGGAGGAAGGAAAGGAGGGAGGGAGGGAAGGAAGGAAGGAGGGGAGGAAGGAAGTAAGGAAGGAAGGAGGGGGGCGGGAAGGAAGGAAGGAGGGAAGGAAGGGGTGATGAGAAAGAATGAGGGGAAGGAAGGAGAGAAGAATGGAGAGAACGAAGGAACGAGGAAAGGATGGAAGAAAGGAAGGAGGGGGAGGAGGGAGGGGGTAGGAAGGAAGAGGGTAGCGAGGGAGTAGGGAGGCTAGGGAGGAATGGAGGAAGAATTCATCCATCCATTCATCCCTCCAACCATCCATCCAACTGTAAATCCACAATGGCAAGATAATATTATTGGATGAGTGGAATGACAGATTTGCCCGACGGTATAGACAGGTGCACATAATTAGTGGGTTAGTAAGTCAATAAAATAATTGAACTGGCACTGGCTAGTAAGTAGTGATATGGTTAACGCGCTGGCTCAGAATTTTCAAAATAAATTGAAAATATTTTTAATTTATTTTATTGCCTGAGATTTGTTATTTTGGTTTTATCGAGGCGATATGGCCTTAAAAATATTGGACAACTTTAAGATGATGGTGGTTGTCCAGTTAATTTCGATTTCACTAAAATATTACGCAGATTTGGATTTTTCTTGAATGCTATTATTGGACGCAAGTTGAGAGGTTGTTTCAAATTATCCTGTAATTTATGATATTCATCTTTCAAAATTTCGGAAATTGCAACATTTTTTCGATTATATGTCAGGATGAATGGGATAATTTCACGTTGATCAGCGAGACCTGGGTCCACATTTATGCCCTTCGGCCATTTTGTGTCTAATTCTTTAATCCAAAATGATTCTCTAAGTTTTCTTTGTTTATCAGTTTCTTCAGCGGTACTAGAGAGAGGTGGTTGTTCAATGGGTATAATTTCAAAGTCTCTAGCGACTGAGTGACCAGGGAGGTTAAAGTGGTCAGCGACATGTGTGTCTTCTTCATGTCTAATATCGCAAAGGTGTCTAGTTGCTCGCCATCTTAAAGGATTTTTAGTTTCACCGACATACTGCTTTTGGCATAATTTACAGGATATTAGATATATGACGTTTCCGGAATCGCAGTCTAAATTGGATTGAATTTGAAATTTGTTTTTGTTCTGAAAGCTCATAAATGTTTTTTGATTTGGAAGAAGTATGTCTAATTTACACCTCTTCTTTCCACATTTCCGAGATTCGCCTGCGCCTGTAGTTGGACGATTGTGGCGAATTTTGGTAGGCATGAGATTTGCAGCATTATCAGGGATAGTTTCCAAATCTTGTAAAGTGTCAGACTTAATTTTACGCAAAAATCTAGATGAATAGCCTCTCGTTTTGAGGGCTTTGAATAAGAGTGAGCATGCAGATTCAAAGTTCTTTTTATCACTCGAATTTCTATGAAAACGGATGATTTGCGATTTTACAATTCCCTTAAATGTATGAGGCGGATGGAAAGATTTCTTATGCAACAACTGATGCGAATCTGTTGGTTTAAAATATACTTTGTAATCGAGGTGTCCAGTTGTGTCATACTTTACACCTTTGTATAGAGTTACATCTAAAAAGTCTACGGACATCTGCTCAATGTTGGCTTTTAGCTTGATATTCGGGTCATGATTGTTCAAAATTTCAAAAAATTCATCAAAATCTTCCTTTGTATGATCCCAAATAATGAAAATATCATCGAGGTAGCGGCGATAAAAAAGTGGCTGTTTCGGGCATTTTCTAAGCGTATCTTCCTCCCACTCTGCTACATAGATGTTGGCAAAACTTGGGCTGAAACGCTTCCCCATGGCGCAGCCGCAAATCTGTTGGTATATTTCACCCGCAAATTCAAAATCATTTCCCTTTAAGCTTAGCTCTAAGAGCGTTAATATTTCGCTGGTGGGCCTGTTGTTATCAGGGTATTTTTCGAATGCTCTACGGACAGAATTTAAACCCTTTTCGATGTCAATGTTTGTATACATAGCATCGATGTCGAGTGTAATCAAAAGTGAATTCGGGGGTATCGAGATCTCAGAGACCTGCGATAGAAAGTCTTCAGTATTTTTCAAGAAGCTGAAATGTCTATTCGCAATTGGTTGTAGGTGATAATCAATGATTTCGCTGATTCTATAGGATTCAGAACCACAATCCGATATTATAGGTCGTCCTGGTGGTATCAAAGGATCTGACCAAGAATCAACAGGCTTATGAATTTTGGGTAGCAGATAAAATGTGCGTGGTTTTGAGTCACGTTTTGCAGTTAGGTATTTAAACTGCTTTTGAGTTATACTCTTGTTGTCAACCATTTTTTTGAGAGTTTCATTAAAATGGTCGCAGTTGCTCTGCCAGAGTGGTTCATCTAGTTTTTGGTAATGCTTTGGATTACTGAGTTGACGGTGCGCTTCACGGATGTAGTTGTTTTTAAGCATAATTACAGTAGCAGACCCTTTGTCAGCAGGTTTAATGACAATGTCATTGTTTTTACGCAATCCAGTTAAGGCTTTACGCTCCTCACATGACAAATTTTTATGATTTTTTGGAAATTCAACATTTTCAACACGTTCTTTGATCATTTTTATACTATCAGAGATCGCTGGGTCGACTAATTTAGACTCTGGTGCCCAACCAGTTTTTTCGACAAATGGCAGAATATTATTTTTCGAGTTTCGAAAAAAGTTAGCTAATTTGACACGGTGGGCGAATTCAAGAACTTCTATTGATCCATTATCTAAAAGTGCATCTAGACCGATTTTCGGCATCGGCGTTGGTACAAATGTTAGGCCACGACTGAGTAATAATTTCTCTGATTCAGATAAAGCAGAGCCAGTGAGATTAACAATATCACTACCCAGCCCGATACCTGGGTGGTTAGTACCTTGACCCTCAGTTAGTTTAAATTAAGAAAAGTTAACCAGCTATAATACATGGTGTTAGCAGTCTTCTCGCTCCAGTGAATTTTATCTTGGACAACCTGAAATTCAGAAACGGGGAGGCTGGGGATGATGGAAACCTTCACTCTCATGTTTTCGACACAGGAGTTAATCGACTGGATGTTCCTCTTCTGGTGGGCTGAAAGACGCTGACAGTAGTTGAGCTTGGCGAAGTGGATCTTGGATTCGGGGAACTTGCACCTAAGTGTGCTAAAGAGAAGATGTGTACGTTGGGCCGATTGACCCATCGACTCATCCTTGTCATTTATTCCAAAATTGACTATTATCTGCTCAGGTTTGTAGGATTCATTATATTTATTAACAATGGTCCTAGCATGTACTAATTTAGCGCCTGGAAAGCAGGCGATTTGCATATCAGGATGAGGTTCGACATTGATTCTACTCAAATTTGATGCACCAATGACCAAAATCTTCTTATTCAAAGTCGGGAGACGCCACTCATTTTTGTGCTCAACCTCATGTCGAAATTTCCAAAATATGTTCTGTTCTAAAGGTGTTCTAGGAGGTTGAGACGTCACGCTAGTTCTACAAGGGGTGGGTGAAAATCGAGGTTGTGGCAATTTGGTCGCAGGAGTTCTATTGGTGTTGATTATGCGTCTTGTTTTACGGCCACCAGCTCTTTGTGGGAGCGGAGGAAATTCCTGTGGTGACAGAGGAGGTGGTGGAGGTAGTGTACCTGGCAGAGGAATTGTAGACGGATTCATAGGTGGCGGCAAATCTAGAAGAGGAGCTTGAGGTGTATCCGTAGGGCTGTTAGACTCATTGGATGTACTCGGGGCAGAGACTAGAGGGAAAACTGGAGATAATTTGGTGTCTATTCGCTTCACTGGTGGGGGGCTATCAGTTGGTGACCTAGTTCGTTTCTTTACCCGGGATGGTGGTACAATTACACAATCATCGGAAGCTGGGACCCTTGGTGGGCTGGCAATGGGCATACTAGTTTGCTTATTTTTCTGGAAATGTGGGTCAAATGGTCTTATGAACTGATAAAAGGCCTCTATTGATTTGACATGGAGTTTTTGGCCATAATTTGCTTTAGCCCATTTGATAGCCGTTGATTTCGCCTTACCTAAATTAAGGTTAGGCGCGGCCTGGGCTACTAAGATTTCTGACATGACTGTTCCTAAGCTAAAATTATAATGGTCAATCATGGCTTTTATCAGGGAATTTGCCCAATCAAAATTAACCCTCCTGATGTCGTAAGCTATTTCTACATTTGGTAAAGCGGGTTTCACGAAGCGGCATAGTTCATCTACCTTCCTGCTCAGGCCACTTGGCAAGGTGTTATCATTCAAATTACTGGTCAGCACACCAATGTGATGGAAGCATTGAATAATCATATAATAACACTTGACCAGTCGAGCCTGGGGGGGGCGACGGAATGCTGCTCTCGTGCATGCCATTCCGTCGCTTACCCTTGCTCGTTCTGGCCATGGTGATAGTATACAACAACAAATGATCCAATTAACCAGCTAATTTAACAACAACCGAACAGGCCAACAAATCTAAACAAGGGAGGCAATCGAACTACAATCACGGATTGTTTTAAAGGGCTGTTCTAATAGCTAAAACCTGAACCAAGGGAGATAATCAGACTCTAACCTATCGCTAATTGCCTACGGTTAATGACTGGGAGGATCTAAAATCTAAATGTTGAAATGATGAATAATTAAATCTGCAAGCCTACAAAACTACAACTCTACAAGCCTATCGGATTTTACAAGCTTAAACAATATAATCACAGCTGAAATTGAAGATTAGTAGCATTTAATATTTAAACATACAAGCAATACAAAAATAATAATTAATATATCTATAACTCACAGTTTGTTACCGTCGTGCTTGGCTGACCGGTTTCGGTTAAGAATAACCTTCTTCAGAGCCTTTACAACAAATCTGTCCTTCCATCAAAATTTCTGTCTATTTATTAGTTTGGCTAACTCTTAGAGGCGTGTCTTTGATTGTTACTCAAATGTTTTGAAGTTGGAAAACTTGCTTTCATTGAGGATTAAGACAGCCATAAATTTTAGATTCAATTGTGTAAAGCCCTTTGCTACTGATTGAGCATTAGGGTTTGTGAGTGAGGTTTTGGCATCACTCACTAGTTTGAGAGGTCATCGATCAAAGGATCAAACATCGACCGTTAATTCAGTGAATTGTTTTTCTATTCTTCAAAGGAGCCGAATAGGCTTGTTTTTCAAAGTTTGATTTATTCCTTTAGAATTTAAAATTCAAACAGAGAATTATTTAGGCAATTTGAATAAGAGATTCTTTCAATCTTAATTTACTGAAAGTTTCTTTTAAAGTATTTTGAGATTTGTGTTGCTGAATGTATTTTGTTGTTGGTCCCCGCAACAAAACATCTAGTAAATCTAATTTCAAAATTACTCTGTAAATCGAAGGAATTGGATAGATGGGTGGAAAGTGGGAGACTAAATAAATGGCTAAAATACAGTGGGGTGGGGCGACGGAGGGTGGGTGGGGGCGGGGGTGATGGAAAAATTGTAGAAAGGAAAAGCTGGAATGATGGAAAGAGAAAAGGAGGGAGTGAGGGAAAGAAGGAAGGAATGATGGAAAGAAGGAAGGAGGCGGATGAGAAAGAAAGAAGGAGTGAGAGAGGGGAGGAATTAGAGAAAGAAGAGATGAGAGGATGAAAAGGAATGCGAGAAAGAAGGGATGAGAGAAAGAATGAGAAAAGTGAAGGAATGAATGAGGGAGGCAAGAATTAGAGAAGTGAAGGAAGGAATAAATGGGAAGGACGAAATGGAATAAATGAGAAGGAAGAAAGGAGTGAGAGACGGACGAAAGGAATGAGAGAAGGACAATAGGGATGAGAAAAGGAAGGAAGGAAATACTAAGTATTACACCTAGGTAGTCTAGTAGTAAGTATAACACCTAGTTAGTCTAGTAGTAAGTATTACATCTAGTTAGTCTGGTAGTAAGTATTACACCAAGTTAGTCTGGTAGTAAGTATTACACCAAGTTAGTCTGGTAGTAAGTATTTCATCTAGTTAGTCTGCTAGTAAGTATTACACCAAGTTAGTCTGGTAGTAAGTATTACATCTAGTTAGTCTAGTAGTAAGTATTACATCTAGTTAGTCTAGTAGTAAGTATTACATCTAATTAGTCTGGTAGTAAGTATTACACCAAGTTAGTCTAGTAGTAAGTATTACACCAAGTTAGTCTGGTAGTAAGTATTACATCTAGTTAGTCTAGTAGTAAGTATAACACCTAGTTAGTCTAGTAGTAAGTATTACATCTAGTTAGTCTAGTAGTAAGTATAACACCTAGTTAGTCTAGTAGTAAGTATTACACCAAGTTAGTCTGGTAGTAAGTATTACACCAAGTTAGTCTGGTAGTAAGTATTACACCTAGTTAGTCTAGTAGAAAATATTAGACCTAGGTAGTCTAGTAGTATTACACCTACTTAGTCTAGTAGTAAGTATTACACCAAGTTAGTCTAGTAGTAACTATTACACCAGGTTAGTCTAGTAGTAAGCATTACACCTAGTTAGTCTAGTAGTAACTACAACACCAGGTTAGTCTAGTAGTAAGTATTACATCTAGTTAGTCTAGTAGTAAGCATTACACCTAGTTAGTCTGGTAGTAAGTATTACACCAAGTTAGTCTAGTAGTAAGTATTACACCTAGTTAGTCTGGTAGTAAGTATTACACCTAGTTAGACTAGTAGTAAGTATTACACCAAGTTAGTCTAGTAGTAAGTATTACATCTAGTTAGTCTAGTACTAAATATTACACCTAGTTAGTCTAGTAGTAATTATTACATCTAGTTAGTCTAGTAGTAAGTATTGTACTTAGTTAGTCTAGTACTAAGTATTACACCAAGCTAGTCTGGTACTAAGTATTACACCAAGTTAGTCTAGTAGTAAGTAGTACACCTAGTTAGTCTAGTAGTATTACACCAGGTTAGTTTAGTACTATTACACCTAGTTAGTCGAGTAGTAAGTATTGTACTTAGTTAGTCTAGTACTAAGTATTACACCAAGCTAGTCTAGTACTAAGTATTACACCAAGTTAGTCTAGTAGTAAGTAGTACACCTAGTTAGTCTAGTAGTATTACACCAGGTTAGTTTAGTACTATTACACCTAGTTAGTCTAGTGGTAAGTATTACACCAAGTTAGTCTAGTAGTAAGTATTACACCAGGTTAGTCTAGTAGTAAGTATTACACCAAGTTAGTCTAGTACTAAGTATTACACCAAGGTAGTCTAGTAGTAATTATTACACCTAGTTAGTCTAGTAGTAAGTATTACATCTAGTTACTCTAGTAGTAAATATTACACCTAGTTAGTCTGGTAGTAAGTATTACACCAAGTTAGTCTAGTAGTAAGTATTACATCTAGTTAGTCTGGTAGTAAGTATTACACCAAGTTAGTCTAGTACTAAGTATTACACCAAGTTAGTCTAGTAGTAAGTAGTACACCTAGTTAGTCTAGTAGTATTACACCAGGTTAGTTTAGTACTATAACACCTAGTTAGTCTAGTGGTAAGTATTACACCAAGTTAGTCTAGTAGTAAGTATTACACCAGGTTAGTCTAGTAGTAAGTATTACACCAAGTTAGTCTAGTACTAAGTATTACACCAAGGTAGTCTAGTAGTAATTATTACACCTAGTTAGTCTAGTAGTAAGTATTACATCTAGTTACTCTAGTAGTAAATATTACACCTAGTTAGTCTGGTAGTAAGTATTACACCAAGTTAGTCTAGTAGTAAGTATTACATCTAGTTAGTCTGGTAGTAAGTATTACACCAAGTTAGTCTGGTAGTAAGTATTACACCAAGTTAGTCTGGTAGTAAGTATTACACCAAGTTAGTCTGGTAGTAAGTATTACACCAAGTTAGTCTGGTAGTAAGTATTACACCTAGTTGGTCTAGTAGAAAATATTACACCTAGGTAGTCTAGTAGTATTACACCAGGTTAGTCTAGTAGTATTACACCTAGTTAGTCTAGTAGTAAGTATTACACCAAGTTAGTCTAGTAGTAAGTATTACACCAGGTTAGTCTAGTACTAATTATTACACCAAGTTAGTCTAGTAGTAAGTATTACACCTAGTTAGTCTAGTAGTAAATATTACACCAAATTAGTCTAGTACTAAGTAATACACCAGGTTAGTCTAGTAGTAAATATCACACCAAGTTAGTCTAGTAGTATTACACCTAGTTAGTCTAGTAGTACATATTACACCAAGTTAGTCTAGTAGTAAGTATTACACCAGGTTAGTCTAGTACTAAGTATTACACCAAGTTAGTCTAGTAGTAAGTATTACACCTAGTTACTCTAGTAGTAAATATTACACCTAGTTATTCTAGTAGTAAGTATTACACCAAGTTAGTCTAGCAGTAAGTATTATACCAAGTTAGTCTAGTAGTAAGTATTTTACCTAAGTCTAGTAATAAGTATTACATCAAGCTAGTCTAGTACTAAGTATTACACCAAGTTAGTCTAGTAGTAAATAATACACCTAGTTAGTCTAGTAGTAAGTATTACACCTAGTTAGTCTAGTAGTATTACACCATGTTAGTCCAGTAGTAAGTATTACACCAGGTTAGTCTAGTAGCAAGTATTACACCAAGTTAGTCTATGAGTTGGTCTAGTAGTATTACACCTAGTCAGTCTAGTAGTAAGTATTACACCTAGTAAGTCTAGTAGGAAATATTACACCTAGTTAGTCTAGTAGTATTACACCTAGAGTAGTCTAGTGGTAAGTATTACACTAAGTTAGTCTAGTAGTAAGTATTACACCAGGTTAGTCTAGTAGTAAATATTACACCAAGTTAGTCTAGTACTAAGTATTACACCTAGGTAGTCTAGTAGTAAATATTACACCTAGTTAGTCTAGTAGTAATTATTACATCTAGTTAGTCTAGTAGTAAATATTACACCTAGTTAGTCTGGTAGTAAGTATTACACCAAGTTAGTCTGGCAGTAAGTATTACACCAAGTTAGTCTAGTAGTAAGTATTACATCTAGTTAGTCTGGTAGTAAGTATTACACCAAGTTAGTCTGGTAGTAAGTATTACACCAAGTTAGTCTGCTAGTAAGTATTACACCTAGTTAGTCTAGTAGAAAATATTACACCTAGGTAGTCTAGTAGTATTACACCAGGTTAGTCTAGTAGTATTACACCTAGTTAGTCTAGTAGTATTACACAAAGTTAGTCTAGTAGTAAGCATTACACCAGGTTAGTCTAGTAGTAAGTATTACACCTAGTTAGTCTAGTAGTAAGTATTACACCTAGTTAGTCTAGTAGTAAGTATTACACCAAGTTAGTCTGGTAGTAAGTATTACATCTAGTTAGTCTAGTAGTAAGTATTACATCTAGTGAGTCTAGTAGTAAGTATTACACCAAGTTAGTCTGGTAGTAAGTATTACATCTAGTTAGTCTGGTAGTAAGTATTACATCTAGTTAGTCTAGTAGTAAGTATTACATCTAGTTAGTCTAGTAGTAAGTATTACATCTAGTTAGTCTAGTAGTAAGTATTACATCTAGTTAGTCTAGTAGTAAATATTACACCTAGTTAGTCTGGTAGTAAGTATTACACCAAGTTAGTCTGGTAGTAAGTATTACACCAAGTTAGACTGGTAGTAAGTATTACACCTAGTTAGTCTAGTAGAAAATATTAGACCTAGGTAGTCTAGTAGTATTACACCAGGTTAGTCTAGTAGTAAGTATTACACCAAGTTAGTCTAGTAGTAAGTATTACACCAGGTTAGTCTAGTAGTAAGTTTTACACCTAGTTAGTCTAGTAGTAAGTATAACACCAGGTTAGTCTAGTAGAAAGTATTACACCAAGTTAGTCTAGTAGTAAGTATAACACCTAGTTAGTCTAGTAGTAAGTATTACACCAAGTTAGTCTGGTAGTAAGTATTACACCAAGTTAGTCTGGTAGTAAGTATTACACCAAGTTAGTCTGGTAGTAAGTATTACACCAAGTTAGTCTGGTAGTAAGTATTTCATCTAGTTAGTCTGCTAGTAAGTATTACACCAAGTTAGTCTGGTAGTAAGTATTACATCTAGTTAGTCTAGTAGTAAGTATTACATCTAGTTAGTCTAGTAGTAAGTATTACATCTAATTAGTCTGGTAGTAAGTATTACACCAAGTTAGTCTAGTAGTAAGTATTACACCAAGTTAGTCTGGTAGTAAGTATTACATCTAGTTAGTCTAGTAGTAAGTATAACACCTAGTTAGTCTAGTAGTAAGTATTACATCTAGTTAGTCTAGTAGTAAGTATAACACCTAGTTAGTCTAGTAGTAAGTATTACACCAAGTTAGTCTGGTAGTAAGTATTACACCAAGTTAGTCTGGTAGTAAGTATTACACCTAGTTAGTCTAGTAGAAAATATTAGACCTAGGTAGTCTAGTAGTATTACACCTACTTAGTCTAGTAGTAAGTATTACACCAAGTTAGTCTAGTAGTAACTATTACACCAGGTTAGTCTAGTAGTAACTATTACACCAGGTTAGTCTAGTAGTAAGCATTACACCTAGTTAGTCTAGTAGTAACTACAACACCAGGTTAGTCTAGTAGTAAGTATTACACCAGCTTAGTCTAGTAGTAGGTATTACACCTAGTTAGACTAGTAGTAAGTATAACACAAGGTTAGTCTAGTAGTAAGTACTACACCTAGTTAGTCTAGTACTAAATATTACACCTAGTTAGTCTAGTAGTAATTATTACACCTAGTTAGTCTAGTAGTAAGTATTGTACTTAGTTAGTCTAGTACTAAGTATTACACCAAGCTAGTCTAGTACTAAGTATTACACCAAGTTAGTCTAGTAGTAAGTAGTACACCTAGTTAGTCTAGTAGTATTACACCAGGTTAGTTTAGTACTATTACACCTAGTTAGTCGAGTAGTAAGTATTGTACTTAGTTAGTCTAGTACTAAGTATTACACCAAGCTAGTCTAGTACTAAGTATTACACCAAGTTAGTCTAGTAGTAAGTAGTACACCTAGTTAGTCTAGTAGTATTACACCAGGTTAGTTTAGTACTATTACACCTAGTTAGTCTAGTGGTAAGTATTACACCAAGTTAGTCTAGTAGTAAGTATTACACCAGGATAGTCTAGTAGTAAGTATTACACCAAGTTAGTTTAGTACTAAGTATTACACCAAGGTAGTCTAGTAGTAATTATTACACCTAGTTAGTCTAGTAGTAAGTATTACATCTAGTTACTCTAGTAGTAAATATTACACCTAGTTAGTCTGGTAGTAAGTATTACACCAAGTTAGTCTAGTAGTAAGTATTACATCTAGTTAGTCTGGTAGTAAGTATTACACCAAGTTAGTCTAGTACTAAGTATTACACCAAGTTAGTCTAGTAGTAAGTAGTACACCTAGTTAGTCTAGTAGTATTATACCAGGTTAGTTTAGTACTATAACACCTAGTTAGTCTAGTGGTAAGTATTACACCAAGTTAGTCTAGTAGTAAGTATTACACCAGGTTAGTCTAGTAGTAAGTATTACACCAAGTTAGTCTAGTACTAAGTATTACACCAAGGTAGTCTAGTAGTAATTATTACACCTAGTTAGTCTAGTAGTAAGTATTACATCTAGTTACTCTAGTAGTAAATATTACACCTAGTTAGTCTGGTAGTAAGTATTACACCAAGTTAGTCTAGTAGTAAGTATTACATCTAGTTAGTCTGGTAGTAAGTATTACACCAAGTTAGTCTGGTAGTAAGTATTACACCAAGTTAGTCTGGTAGTAAGTATTACACCAAGTTAGTCTGGTAGTAAGTATTACACCAAGTTAGTCTGGTAGTAAGTATTACACCTAGTTGGTCTAGTAGAAAATATTACACCTAGGTAGTCTAGTAGTATTACACCAGGTTAGTCTAGTAGTATTACACCTAGTTAGTCTAGTAGTAAGTATTACACCAAGTTAGTCTAGTAGTAAGTATTACACCAGGTTAGTCTAGTACTAATTATTACACCAAGTTAGTCTAGTAGTAAGTATTACACCTAGTTAGTCTAGTAGTAAATATTACACCAAATTAGTCTAGTACTAAGTAATACACCAGGTTAGTCTAGTAGTAAATATCACACCAAGTTAGTCTAGTAGTATTACACCTAGTTAGTCTAGTAGTAAATATTACACCAAGTTAGTCTAGTAGTAAGTATTACACCAGGTTAGTCTAGTACTAAGTATTACACCAAGTTAGTCTAGTAGTAAGTATTACACCTAGTTACTCTAGTAGTAAATATTACACCTAGTTATTCTAGTAGTAAGTATTACACCAAGTTAGTCTAGCAGTAAGTATTATACCAAGTTAGTCTAGTAGTAAGTATTTTACCTAAGTCTAGTAATAAGTATTACATCAAGCTAGTCTAGTACTAAGTATTACACCAAGTTAGTCTAGTAGTAAATAATACACCTAGTTAGTCTAGTAGTAAGTATTACACCTAGTTAGTCTAGTAGTATTACACCATGTTAGTCCAGTAGTAAGTATTACACCAGGTTAGTCTAGTAGCAAGTATTACACCAAGTTAGTCTATGAGTTGGTCTAGTAGTATTACACCTAGTCAGTCTAGTAGTAAGTATTACACCTAGTAAGTCTAGTAGGAAATATTACACCTAGTTAGTCTAGTAGTATTACACCTAGAGTAGTCTAGTGGTAAGTATTACACTAAGTTAGTCTAGTAGTAAGTATTACACCAGGTTAGTCTAGTAGTAAATATTACACCAAGTTAGTCTAGTACTAAGTATTACACCTAGGTAGTCTAGTAGTAAATATTACACCGAGTTAGTCTAGTAGTAAGTATTACATCTAGTTAGTCTAGTAGTAAATATTACACCTAGTTAGTCTGGTAGTAAGTATTACACCAAGTTAGTCTGGCAGTAAGTATTACACCAAGTTAGTCTAGTAGTAAGTATTACATCTAGTTAGTCTGGTAGTAAGTATTACACCAAGTTAGTCTGGTAGTAAGTATTACACCAAGTTAGTCTGCTAGTAAGTATTACACCTAGTTAGTCTAGTAGAAAATATTACACCTAGGTAGTCTAGTAGTATTACACCAGGTTAGTCTAGTAGTATTACACCTAGTTAGTCTAGTAGTAAGTATTACACAAAGTTAGTCTAGTAGTAAGTATTACACCAGGTTAGTCTAGTAGTAAGTATTACACCTAGTTAGTCTAGTAGTAAGTATTACACCTAGTTAGTCTAGTAGTAAGTATTACACCAAGTTAGTCTGGTAGTAAGTATTACATCTAGTTAGTCTAGTAGTAAGTATTGCATCTAGTGAGTCTAGTAGTAAGTATTACACCAAGTTAGTCTGGTAGTAAGTATTACATCTAGTTAGTCTGGTAGTAAGTATTACATCTAGTTAGTCTAGTAGTAAGTATTACATCTAGTTAGTCTAGTAGTAAGTATTACATCTAGTTAGTCTAGTAGTAAGTATTACATCTAGTTAGTCTAGTAGTAAATATTACACCTAGTTAGTCTGGTAGTAAGTATTACACCAAGTTAGTCTGGTAGTAAGTATTACACCAAGTTAGACTGGTAGTAAGTATTACACCTAGTTAGTCTAGTAGAAAATATTAGACCTAGGTAGTCTAGTAGTATTACACCAGGTTAGTCTAGTAGTAAGTATTACACCAAGTTAGTCTAGTAGTAAGTATTACACCAGGTTAGTCTAGTAGTAAGTTTTACACCTAGTTAGTCTAGTAGTAAGTATAACACCAGGTTAGTCTAGTAGAAAGTATTACACCAAGTTAGTCTAGTAGTAAGTATTACACCTAGTTAGTCTAGTAGTAAGTAGCTATGGCTGGTGGCCATATTAGATTTCGGATCATCTTCAAATTCGTTAAGTTTCTTCCTCAGACCATTCAGTCCAGTAATGCTATGAAGTCTCAAAGCGATCCACAAAACGGAATTGGAGTTACAGCTCGGAAACCAATTTTGAAGATAGCCGCCAGATTTAAGGCCCTCTTGGATTTAAGATTATCGTCATTTTCGAGAGGTTTCTTCTCCAAGCCCAGACAAACAACCCTATAAAGTTTCAAAGCAATCCAATGAACTGGTGGCTGGCAGCCATCTTGGATTTCAGATCATTGTCAATCTCGATAGGTTTCTTCCACAGACCTAGTCCAATCATTCTATGAAAATGCAAAGCGATTATATAAACAATAGCAGTTATTATCTGGAAACCGATTTCCAACTGGCGACCAGCTTGGATTCTGGATCATCATCAATTTCATTAGGTTTCATCCCCATACCTAGTTCCCACATCCAGATCCATGCCTTCCCCTGCTGGCACCACGTCCACCTCGGGGCGTGGGCAGCCTGGCAGGTTGGGGATGTGGAGCTTATCTCCCACTGCTGGCCTATGCTGGCGTGTCCGCGGCCTACGCTGCACTGGAGGTTGGCCTCTGACTGGGCCACCTACTCTTGGCTGCAGTACACGAGGAGCAGGGGGCTGTTCACAGCGAAGCACTTCAAACTGCTCACATAGTGCCCTGTGCTTAACCAAGATGTCTCATTGAGGTGCTTGCACCAGCCACCACCAAAGAAACCAGGGTTTATTAGAGTGCCTGTGATGGACACAAGTTATCAATGGCAAACTTGTGCCTCGTCCAGAACATCCTAGTAACACTTCGCGCAAGACAGTCTAAAGACAAGTTGATACCATCTTGTATGGCTCTTTGTACTGTAATAGGCGAACTTTGACTAGAAGCGGAGGCTGCCAGCACCCCTTGCAGCAGGTTTGAGACCTCTGAAAGGGCAACAATTTCCTCCAAAGATGCACCCGCTGCCTTCCGAAGGAGCCAGCATCCCAGCTGGATTTGCGGTTGGTGGCTGGAAAACTCCAGCGTAGCTAGGCAAGTCATAAAGACCCACGACGGCCAACAGGGAATGCACTGTGGCTGTTCCTAGAACCAGAACCGTGGAACCATGGGGTTGGCTATCATAGAACAACAGTGTAGATCTTTCATACAGAATCCTTTGTCTAAGAGAGGAATTCGGTAAGGATGTTTGTGGAATCTGTGCATCATGGTGTGGATGGAAATAATGTGCTGAACAGAGGAATCCAATCTACCCATCAAATATACATGTATGACGTCATAATCAAAATGTCACAAGTAGGCTGATGTCACACTTAAATAGGTCATGAATGACACATTTAAGTCTGTCAGGAACTCTTAAAGCTGTCATGACGTCACAAAAACAGCAGCCACTTTGTAAAAAAAAAATATGGATGTGTACCCTTAAATCCAACCAGGTGAGCTACCGCCATATTGTTTGCGTTTCATCTCATCTGGCCTTTTCCAGCACACCCACCGTCGCTTACAATAAAGGTTGCCCCCAAATCCAGAAATGGCAGCAGGCAAGCGTTGACTGCATACATGAAGAATGCCGACTGAAATTTATGTCGCTCATTCATTTCACGAAACGGACATGAATTCCACCACTGAAGACACAGCTGCTATTATTCTAGTTAGTCAATGAATGGATGGATGAATCAACCAATCAACTAGAATGTACTTGAGGGAGAAGCTGAATGACGCCTTTGCGTTCTGGCTTGACAATGCACTTAGTGACTGCCATGACCTAGATAGATGATCCTTTGGCCTCAAGCTCAAAGCTATCATAATCTGTTACGATATGAATGCGTGTGCTAAATCTGGTGATTCTACCTTCTTGCAGTTATGGAGTTATGGACCAAAATTTGTATTCTAATATGCACTGTAACCCCATGAGCTAGATATATGACGCTTTGTCCTAAACTCAAAGAACTCCTCGCCGCCTATAAAATGAACGGATGGGCCAAATTTGGTGATGCTAACTACCTCCGTTTCCAATATATGGCTAAAAATGTCTATTTAGGGATGCACTTAGTGCCCCGTGACCTAGATATTTGAACCTCTGACCTGATACAAAATTTTAATTTGATTTGATGATTCAACCATCTTACATTGCAGAGTTATTGACGAAAATGTTTATTCCTGTATGCACTAAGTGACCCCCGTAACCTAGATTTTGTACCTTTTTACTCCAACATAAAAAAATTTCTTGCTGCTCATAATATCAATGCATGTGCCTAATTTGATGATTGTACTTGTGTTTCGGACTTATGGCTAATAGTGTGTATTTTGGGATGCGCTTAGTGAGCCCGTAACCTCGATTTTTCAGCTTTTGACCCTAAACTGAGAATTTTTCTAACCACTCATAATATCAATGTATTTGCCAAATTTGCTCGGATAAACAGACAGACACATAGACACACACACACACAAATACAGACGGCACCACCCACAATACGCACACCGGCCATGAGCTGCATGAGTAATGAATCAATCAATAAATCAATCACTGACTCAATCAATCAATCAATCAAAGAAGGAAGGAAGGAAGGAAGGAAGGAAGGAAGGAAGGAAGGAAGGAAGGAAGGAAGGAAGGAAGGAAGGAAGGAAGGAAGGAAGGAAGGAAGGAAGGAAGGAAGGAAGGAAAAGGAAGGAAGGGAGGGAGGGATGTGATGTGCACTACCTTTTATATGGAACACCACCTAAACGATGCCACAAATGACAGCTACCATCACAACCACCACCACAAATAGTAACACCACCACCAAAACCATCACACCACCCCACCACTGTCACTAACAACGATAACAACATGAAGCCACCTCCACTGCCATCACCACTACAGGCAGCAGCACCACAACCACACCACAACACCACCACCACTAGCAACACCGCCATTACCACCACAGCACACCAACAGCCACCACAGTGACCATGACAACCATCACCACACCAGCCAACAACCAGAACAACAACAGCACCAACAACTGCAGCAGCAGCAACAGCGTAGTGGTGGTGGTGGTGGTGGTGGTGGTAGTGGGTGATTGTGGTGGTGGTAGTGGTGCTGGTGGTGGTAGCTTCGCAGTTGCAGTAGCGGCGGTGGGGTTCGTGGAGGTGGCTTCATGGTGTTGGCATTGTTAGTTGCAGTGGTGAGGTGGAGTGGTGATTTTGGTAGTGGTGGCATTATATGTGGTGGTGGTGGTGGTGATGATGGTGGCTGTGGTATCATTTGGTTGGTGTAAAAAAAAATAGTGCCCATTCCTTCCTTTCTTCCTTCATTGATAGATTCATTCATCCATTCATTGACTAACTAGAATAATAGCAGCTGTGTAAAATTAGCCCAAACTCCCCTACAAAAAGGAATCCCGGCCAATGACGTAGTGACGTAATGATGTAGTCTGTGCAAATGGAGACCGACAAGAAGGTACGTATAGGTATATTATTTTGAAGAAATAGGACCTGTCTTTTATTAGTTTTTGAATAGGTATTAGTCACTTATAAGTTTGAGTGCATGCACAGCCATATCTTTATCATTCATACGTCTTCAGTTGTCGAATCCATGTCAGTTTCGTGAAATGAATGACTAATATAAATTCCAGTCAGCGTGATTTTCACGTATAAGGTCAGCGCTTGACTGCTTCCAATTCGGGATTTGGGAGCAACCTTTATATTAAGCGACGGCAGCTGTGCTGGAAATGGCTAGAGGAGACGAAAGGCAAACAATATGGCGGTAGCTCACCTTGTTGGATTTAAGGGTACACATCAATATATGTGCTTGGCAACATGGCTACTATTTTTGTGACGTCTTAATAATCTGTCATGTGTACGAATTGTATGTCTTTACTACTTAATAACCATTCTGTTGAATAATTTGAAAATAATTTCACATGATGTATGACAACAGAAGCAGTGAAGCACACAGTCAAATTAGTTTCAAAATATTCAACGGCTTACCTGTATAGTTTTCTGGAAATTGAGATTCAGGTAGTTCATAGTTCCATCGATCCCAACACCGGAAATGTGTTGGCGGAGCTGAGCTAGAGATGGGTGGGTCATAGATAAAAGTGGCTTCATCCATTATAGCCATAATAGGATGGTTTCGCATTGTTTAGAAAGTGCAAGCTTTCCGTTTCCTAATTTTTAAATATTCAACATTTTTCCTGTATGGTTGCCTTGAAAATGAGATAGGGGGAATTCATAGGTGAAAGGGTTAACCTTTAGCACACTGATGTCAATTCTATTTTTACGTTATCAATAACAAAGAAACTAGTATACATTTTTCAACAAATTTGGTGGTCTACGAAAGCACCATCTTCCATCAAATTTGTTGCAAAATAAACACGAGTTCATCTTTTATTTTAATTTGAAAATTTAAAATTTTGACATCAGAGTTCTTGTGTCCCAATTTCAAGACAACAATTTAGGAAATGTGTTGGATATTTTAAACTTAATTTGAATGAAATCATAACCAGCATCAGTCCCAAGTCAAACTAGAAAACGTTGTTTGACTCAAGAGGGCTCCGCAATCACTGGAAATTCCTTTCAATATGGAATAGGTAGCAATTTTATTCAAAGCATTCATATCATTAAAAATGAAAAATTAAAAAAAATAAAATAAAAAATTAAAAAAGGAAATTCTTAAAAACTGTAAATTTTGCATTAAAAAGCCCATTTTCACTCAAAAATATGTATAAATGTGAATCCTCCAAAAAGGCACCTCTACCCATCATAAAGAAGCTACTTGCTAAGTGCCATTAAATTATCTGAAGTGATTCCGTATGATATTCCGTTTACGGGGATATTGACAAAAATTGTGAGTTTTTGCACTAAAAAAGCTAATTTTCACCAAAAATATCGGACCTATAAACGTGAATCTTTCAAAAGGCACATACATCTGCATATCATAACTGAGGCATACAGCAAGTTTCATTAAAATATCTGAAGCGGTTCTGTATGATATGCTGTTTACGAGGAAATTGACAAAAATCATGAGATTTTGCATTAAAAAGCCCATTTTCACCCAAAAATATCGAACCTATAAAGGTTAATCCTTCAAAAGGCATATCTACTCATCATAAAGAAGTCACCTGCCAAGTTTCTTTAAAATATCTGAAGTGATTCTGTATGACATGGTGTCCATGAGAAAATTAAAAAAAATCTTGAGATTTACATTAAAAGCCCATTTTCACCCAAAATCTTGGACCTATAAACGTGAATTCTTCAAAACGCTTACATCTTTATCAATCATCCTCTGTATGAGTTCCAGTACTTCAGGTGGTGACACAGCAGCAAGCTTGGAGCGGGTGATTCTGAAGCCAGACACGTTCTCCAGATAAAAGTCACACTTACTCTAAAAGACACCCAGTAAAAATAAGTTCCATAAATCAATTATTATTATTATTATTATTATTATTATTATTATTCCCACATTTAAAAAAAACATCTGGGATATTGTAATCACCTCCGTCCATCTGCCCATCCATCCGTCACGCTATTTCCTCCCAAACTATTGGGTGGAATTAAATCAAAGTTTGTATGATTCCGCTTTGCAAGACGACATTTAGATTTGACTCTGCCCCCCAGGGGGCGTGGCAGGGGTCAAAAGGTTAAGTCAGTTGTAACGCAACTCCTCTGAAATCATTAGACCACCAGGGGGTGGGGGGAGGGGTCAAAAGGTCAAATTTTAACATTTGGAAATTGATTGTGACGCATCTCCTCCGAAACCATTGGACAGAATTCAAACAAATTTGGTATGTGGGTTACTATTTAAATGTGGAGTACATTTATATTTGGCCCACCTCCAGGGGTAGGTGGGATGTGGGTCAAAAGATAAACATATAGATTGTAATGCAACTCCTCTGACACTGAAGAACGGAATTCAACCAAATTTAGTATGTCAGTTACCGATATCAATGTGGAGTGGATGTGCACATTTACATTTGCCCCGACCCCATGGGGCAGGGGATGGTTTCAAAAGGTCATGAAATTGATTGTAATGCAACTCCTCTGAGACTATTGGATGAAATTCAACCAAATTTGGTATCAGTAACCAGATGATTGCGGAGTGGAAAAGGACGTTTACATTTGGCCTGGCCCCGAGGGTGTGTGGGATGGGGTCAAAAGGTCATGAAATTGATTGTAATGCAACTCCTGACACTATTGGACTATTCTGCATGTACTTCCCTGGAGGCAACATCTTTTTGTCAATCACTGTCTCTGCATGTTTTGCTCCTAGTACATGTAGTAGGGCATAGACGGCAATATTTGCACATCTACCCAGAGGTCATTGGGCTTTAATTTCTTCTGTTGTACAGCCTTTACCATTGTTATCTCAGCGACCTCTAAAACAACAGCTCTCCAAGCTATAGGTCACCTTGGGACTTACATATAGTGTTCAAATCTTATAAATTAGCATGAGATTAACCCTTTCAATGACAGATCCATCAGTATATGAAGTATTTTGTTGAATATTTTGAAATTAATTTGGCCAGAAAGTAATGCAGCCCGAGGCAGCAATAGTTTCCAGTCAAAATAATTTCTAAATATTTTTTCTTTGTTTGATAAATGAAAAATGATACAAATAAACATATGGCTTAGTGCAAAATCACCGAAACCAAAGCCTGTAGCTATATAGGTGATGTCTGGAAAAAGCTTCAGACAGGCATCCTAAGGGGGGGTGGGGCCAAAAGTTAAAACACACCTACTGGCTATACCTGACTCCATTCAAAATAATCAACAGGCTAGCCCAAGGTCACAGCGACCCTTGTTTGACAAAAAATAAAGTAAAACCAATTTACATAGTAAGTACTAGGCTAGGTGACAGCGACCTAGATTGTACAGAAAATTCTATTATAATCCCAAGGCAACTTCCAACCATTACCTCCCTCACGAGAAGCATGAGGTCATGCCCCTACACCTGCTGCCTCTAGGCGTATTTAAAAGTATTATTTACCATTCTATTTCCATTACAACAATAATACAATACATAAATTAACGTGTTAGCAACAAATAATAAATTACAAAAATAACTGAGAAACGTGTTAGCAACAAATAATAAATTACAAGAACAACTGAGAAACGTGTTAGCAACAAATAATAAATTACAAGAATAACTGAGAACATAACAATTATCATAATAGATATATGCACTCTACATTTCACCTTTCCAGAGTATACATCTATCATCTGACGTCATATGACATCATAATCAGCTAAGCCGCATGTAGGAGGATGTCATAATCATTATGTCGTAAATGATTCTATTTGGCCCGTCTTTAACTCTTAATAGTCCAATACGTTGAACGAATTGTATGCCGCTAATATTTAATAAATATGCTGTTGATATTTTGAAACTAATTTGACTGGACGCTGTTGCTGCGGTCAAATTCGTTCCAAAATATTCCATAGCTTACCTGCATAGTTTTCTGGAAATTGATAGTCAGGGAGTTCAAAGATCGATCGATCCCAACATGAGCGAGGTGTGGGTGGAGCTTAGCTAGAGATGGGAGGGGTATAGTTAAAAATGGATTAAGGTCAATTGCCCTAGCCCATCCATAAATTCCACAAGCCCACCCAATAATTGTACAACCCTCTGTACATGTTCACATATGTTAAGCCATACTTACAAACACATCATCATTTAACCCTTTGCTGCCTGTAACGGCCTAGGCCGACCTGCTCACTCCAGACTGTAACGGTCCAGGCTGACCTGCTCACTCCAGACTGTAACGGCCCAGGTCCCTTTGCTGCCTGCAATGGTCCAGGCTGACCTGCTCACTCCAGACGGTAACGGCCCAGGCCCCATTTGCTGCCATTAATGTCCCAGGCCGACCTGCTCACTCCAGACTGTAACGGCCCAGGCCCCTTTGCTGCCTGTAATGGTCCAGGCTGACCTGCTCACTCCAGACTGTAACGGCCCAGGCCCCTTTGCTGCCTGTAATGGCCCAGGCCGACCTGCTCACTCCAGACTGTAATGGCTCAGACCCATTTCCTGCCTTTAATGGCCCACGCCGACCTGCTCACTTCAGACTGTAATGGCTCAGGGCCCTTTCCTGCCTTTAATGGCCCAGGCCAACCTGCTCACTTCAGACTGTAATGGCCCAGGCCGACCTGCTCACTCCAGACTGCAATGGGCCAAGGCCACCCCATACATTACTAATGGCAACGATAACAAAAGATTTCGTGGAAGAGGGCTCTCCCTTTAGCTGTTAGCCGCCTGTGCTATGCAGGCATATTTATGTAGTGAAATACGGTAACACTACATGCGTTGAAGTTATTTTAAGAAGATTGGCAACTTGCCCACCCGCCAGATGCAGCAATATTACAAAAATACTTGTCACATAATATATTATGGAGATTTAATTTATAATCACATAGCATTGTCAGATATGCCATTGGTAAAGTATGGGGGGCCGCCTAGGGCGTTACGTACAGTTTGGAGTGAGCGTAGATATAGTTCAACAAAAATTCTTTAGATGATTTTGAGAAAAATTAATTTAGTCCACACAGGACATTTTGTAAATATATTAAGGAATGAATGGGTAAATCCAATCAAATAGTTAGTATATATAAGCATTAATAATGACGCAACACCGGTAACCTTTACTAACAATGCCACCTCCCGCCCGCATGCGCACGCAACCACACCCTCTGTCTGCATCAGTGCATCCCAATCAACATGGACAGATGGAAGCAAGCCATGCTTAAAAGCCATGCGTACGCTTGTTTACAAAACTCCCCCAGTTAACCCATTCGAATAATAGCATAATTATATAAGCATAGCAATCTCCGTTGCTGATGCCACTCTTGCCACTCCACCACCAAGGTAATAAGTCTGAAGGACATCAGCAAGGGACGACTGCGCTGACACTATTTATAGTGAAAAGAACGCTGAATATACAGGCGAGAAAATATAAATATCAAAGCCACTAATAACTTTCAGTCAAACTGTTGTCGAAATATTTAGCATGTCCAGAGATATAACCCTTGGATTGTCTACAAAAATTGAGCAGTCAGACAGTTAAGCATATTTACAAACCCTCCCCGGTTAACCGATTAATATAGCACACTTACCGGGAAGCAGCAAGCAACCAGAAACATAGTTCACAAAGCCCGCAACAGCCACACAGACAACACAAATGGAAATCTATCAAATAAGCAATCAAACTGTTAAAAAAAATTAGAAATGAAATATGTTATCTATGAAGAGATTATAGCTTGTAACTAGAGCTTTTGTGATGCAGTACATCATAAAGGATACACCACAAACCCCCCACCCCCCACCCCACCCCACCTCCTCCCTCACAAACCCACACCCCCTACAACCTCACCCCTAACCCACACACACCCCTCCCATCCAAACCCAGCGAACACCACTTTTCGCTGAATGCTTGCAATTAATCTTGAAGTTGGGTGAACCATGAATTCATACTATAGTTATAAGTAGACTGCATCCACACACCAAGATTGGTTAATGTATACAAAAGACTCAAACTAAAGGCCAGGCAAAAATTGTCTGTCACCCTTAGTGAACAATGAAAAGTAGGTCAGGTTGACAAACTTTTGATATGCGACACAACAATAATCTACAATGCATCCAATGACATACACCAAGTTTGGTTACCGTATAAAAAAAGCTTGCAACTACAGGTCAGACGATGTTTAGTAAACCGTGGAAATGTAGGTCATACTGATCTACTTTTGATACATGACACACATTTAGGCATCCATATACCAAGTTTGGTTACTGTATACAAAAAAATCTTGAAACTACAGACAGGACAATAATAATCTCTGATGGTCAGTGAACCTTGAAAAGTAGATCACACTGACATACTTTTGATACATGACACACCTGTAGGCTATGATGCATCTACACACCAAGTTTGGTGACTGTATATAAAATAATCTTGAAACTACAGTCTGGACAATAATAACCTATGATGTTCAGTGAACCATGAAAAGTAGATCACACTGACATACTTTTAAGAAATGACACCTTTACTGTCCCTTAGGCTATGATACATTCATATACCAAGTTTGGTGACTATTCATGAAAAAACCCTTGAAAATATGGTCCAGACACACGGACAGACAGACTCACATACGGACAAAGCGATTACTATATACACCCGCAAGCTAGCTTTGCATCAAGATCACAATGATCTTTACCTCAAAGGTCTGAATGTCTGTGCTGCTCCTCCTGGTTGAGGTAACTATATGATGATGCTTAGTTCCAATAAATTGGACAATTCTGAAATAAAGGCCAGACGAGCTAAGCAGAACCAAACTGTTAAAGTTGCATTTTGCACAAATGTTACAAGGACCTCAATATCATTGTACTTCATATAGGTAAACATGTGACCAAGCTAAATTCAAGTAGGGTGAACCAGTCCTGAGATATAAGACGATATGTTGAGCTAAACCCAAATGTAATCAAAAGGTTTTATACTATGGTCACCGTGAACTTGACCGTAATCTCATGACCTCAATAGGATTGTGATACATCTGGTTGATATATGTAATGATGAGTGCAAATTTAGTCACAATAGGCTGAAGCAATATTTAAACATAAAACTATACATTAAACCAAACACCAATATCTTTAACAATTATTGCTGTCAATAGGAATAACATTGAAATTCTGCAGTAATCATGGTTGACCATGAGATACACGTTGACAATTGTTAAAAATATTGGTGACATATTTGACCATGAACTGACCATGATAACACACTGTCAATAGGAATAACATTGAAATTAAGTTACACACAAACTGACCATCAAGTGACCATGATATATATAGTTGATAACAAAACCTCTGAAATTTATAGCAAACGTGGCCAGACATGCCTTTTCATGGTCATCTGACCATTGGTTTACTGACCATGTTAACAGGATCATTGGGACCATGGCCAGGTGAGCAAAAAAATTATTGTCGATCATGGTCAAACCATGAATAACAGTGGTCGACCGTGACATCATGGTCAGCAGGAAATCAGGGTCTGTTTCCCACAAACATAGTGGCTACTTAAACATGAAGTTTCTGTTTTTAACAAACTAGTGACTGGTTAACAAGAAATATCTGCACTGACTGTTTATATTTTCCCCACCTAAATTTGAGACAGAGAGGTCAAAGCCTTTTTCTGACAGCATATCTGCTATTTGAAAAGGTATTGTTGATGTATTTTGGTGTATATATATTTTGATCTCAAGCTTGTTGAAGTGAACAATGTCGCTAGTAAGTATATATTATTGTAGGATAAGTGGATGGAGACATGTAGGCAGCTTCTGTTCTGCAATGCGAGCAGATCTTTCTCGAACAAGTCTCTGACAGTAAAGTGGATTATTTTATCATGGTGTACTATAAATAGATCTCTCATACTGGACATAATTTAATTGAAGCATTTAGAAACCTATTGTCAGTCAATGCTATGAAAATTGAATGCTACACATGGCTGTAACATAAGCAAGATAGTGTTGAACTACCATACTAGTAAGTTATAAGTTATTACGTATTATACAATGAACATACATGCATGCATCCTGATCTAGGTTAACAGGAAGAAGTAATGGCATGACTGATTGACATTTCTTATTAAAATAGGGTAAGGGTAGCGGCTGGTTAGTGACAAACTGAGTGGCTGCTTAGCAGAAAACTGAGTGGTTGGTTAGGGACTACCCACTACTTCGTGGCAAGTTTGCGGCCAGTTAGTTGGCACCTAACTAGCCACCAGTTAGTGGCTAGTTAGTTTGCGCCTAACTAGCCGCTAGTTAGTGGCAACAGAGCTGCAGATTATCAGGACAAACTTAGCGGGTGGTTAGCACCAAATTCAGCAGCTGGTTAGTGGCAAACTGATGGGCTGGTTAGCGGCAAACTGAGCGGCTAATGAGTGGCATACATTGACTGAATTCTTTTTAACCAATCAGAGTTTGGGTTGTCGCTACATAGTGATTAACTAATTTGCATGATAAAATGTTCACCACCCGCTACTTATAGTGACTGGTTAGTGGCAGCACTTAGTGGCAGGACCATTTTTTTTGTAGAGGTCAAATGCCTTTTCTAGTGATACGAGGTGTAAGGCTTCTTTAGCTACTTTGCCTCCCTAATGGCTTCTACAACCATAAGAGCTGCATTAGTTGCATTAATTTTATAACTTCCTGCTCTGAACCCTACTTGTAGGTTGGACTGATGTTTAATCAGGGTGTCGCCTGCTCTAGGTACACAGATTTTCTCAATACGCTTCGAGCATAGTTAGAATGGTGATGCCCCTTTAGCTGACTGGATGAAGAGGGGTGATTTTCTCTTCATCAACACTGGTGTATCCAGCCTTCTTGGAGTCTTCCTTGCCTTGATAAAGCTATGTGGAAATGATTTCTTTTCAGAGGAGTCAGGTAAATGACGTACTTTGGTAAAGTTACGAAGAAGAGATCTCTATATGGTAGAGTCCAGTGCATAACTTACATTGATAATGTTCTGTAGAAGTGATCTCTGTACAGAGGTGAATAACTCGCATTCAATTTGGTAATGTTATGTAGAAGTGATTTGAACTGATTTCTGTACAGAGGTGAATAACTTACATTCAATTTGATAAAGTTATGTAGAAGTTATTTCTGTACACAGGCATCAGGTGAATGACATACATTGATAGTTATGTAGCAGTGATCTCTGCATGCAGGTTGAAGATTTCGAGCGTGGGCGTGTCTTCAAAGTGGAACCAGAAACTTACTAAGAACTAAATCGATGATGAAGGATCGCTCCCGCTCACTACTGGAAACTTTAAGTGTTGCTGCGACAACGTCGCCGGTGATGAGATGAAGCGAAGTAGCTGCAGTCGCTCGCCTCATCCGACTGATGGTAAATGGACGATATTTGTTCTGACTGCTGGGCCTGATCTGACTCGTCTAAGATCCCTAGTAAGGACTTGGTGTTTCTCCCAACTCACGTTAGAGTTCTAAATCCTAAATACTAACAAACTCGGGTCTTACATAAACGTAAGATTAAAGATTTATTTACACTTATAATACAATGAATGGTTTTGAGCAAGATCACTCTACAAAGAATACTCTAGTACAATCGACTTGTACATAAACTATCATTCCTAAACTACTCTATTTCCTATCCTATTCCTAATCTACCTCAAGCTTCATTAGGCAAGGCCATAGCTTGGAAACTTACACATCAGAAGACGTCAGAGTGAATTGGCTCGAGTAGCCAGATTGAGTCAATCCGAATGATTGATTTGTTCTAAGAGAAGTACCTTCTTTTATAGTTACAGATTGTGACTTTTCAGTGTTCTGGTCATTTCCCAGAAATGCACAACTTCTCTCAGAACACATTCTTATGATTCTTCTAGGAACCCAAAAGCACATTTTGATTGACCAAGCAATAGTCACCAACCAATTTCCGCTTATCTCTTCCTAGAAGTTCTAACCTGATAACTAATTGGTCCTTTCAACCAATCAGCGATTCCTGCCTACTTGCTATAGAACAAAACTTATTCATTATAATTCTTTACTGCAGAGTCTGATTGATCCTGATTGGTTATGACATCATCCTAACCAATCATACTCTGCCCAATCCTTCCTGGATGATTGTACCTCACATGCTCAAAGCAGTGGAAACCAATTCTGGTTTGATGTGATCTGTCAGCTAACTAACAATATTATGTTGTGTTGTTGCATACCATACAATGAGTGGCATATAGTTTATCAATAAATTTGGATTCTGTTATGAATTCCTATAGGACGCTCTAATGTCCATGTCCTGTCCACTATATACTAATAGAGAAGTCTCAAGAATTTTGGGTGCTAGGCACACGTGCTGGATGATTCATTAGCAGATGGTGTTGTTCTAGCCCACGATCAAATACCAGTCCGCTTACGTCATCAACTGTATCATTTAGTCACGTTCAATTTATTCTCATAATTCATGATCCCAACACTAGCCACTAAACATTAATTAATTCCAAAACTACAACTATCAACAACTGCTGAACATAAGAAAAATGGTTGTCTGTTAAGCAGCAACAACCTTTAACTAAATCATTCTCAAATACACATTAACTCAGAACCATAGAATCATTCTCAATTAAATCTTCATATCTCCATCATCATCATATTAATCTCATCTGCTGGTTACGTAATGCTATAAACAGCATCCTATTCATTTAACATTAGTATAATTTATTAGATATAAAGAGATGACCTGGCTGCTCGACTTGCCACCGTCCCAATGATTGACACATATTTATAAATAACAGGTGGTCGACTTAGCCACGTACTTTGATGACTATTACTCATCCTAACTTTTCAACTTTGAATTGTACGTGTGTGTGTATATATATATATATATATATATATATATATATATATATATATATATATATATATTATTGATGCAATACTGTAGCATCCATCTTTAGCTCACCTGGACTTTTAGCTCACCTGGTATTTTCAAAACCTAATTTCTTTTTGGGTCTTACATGAATTATAAGACATCCCGCGGGGTCATGACTTTCCACGTGACAATCCCATATTTACAAGGTGAATGGCATACCTTGATAAAGTTACGCAGAATTGTTCTTTGTACAGAGGACTCTGGTGAGGCTTTGAGTGTCTTGAGTTCCTCCACAAACATAGCGTACTGTGTGAAGAAGGTTGACAAATCATCCTGTAATATAAGCAAGCTCAATCAAAACTACATATGACTCTCTGGGTTATGTCGACAAACAGTCCCGGTGACCAGCTGGATATAGCTGGATACATTTCTAGCTTTGCCATTCCCATTTCTAGATAAGCTCCACCATCTTTTGATGTGTGTTAAAATCAATTTATTAAATACTTCAAGACCGACTTCCCAATTTCAGGGTAACTATACATTGTCAAGTAAGTTGTTGAATATTTAAAAAATTAATTTGACTGGGTGCTGTTGCTGAAAATTAGTTTCACCATATTCAACAGAATGTTGATTAAATAGTAAGACATACAATTTGTACACTTGACTAACTATTCAATGTTCATGATCGATCTTGATATGTCATACATTTTGCATTTTGATTGTGACATCAGCCAACATGTGATGTAATTGATTATGACATTATATACTTGAGTGACAAATCGGAGCCATCCATTGGTATACATGGAAATTGGTCATGTCCAGCTAAAGACAAGTCTGAGTTGATTAAGGCTATAATGTTGAGAACTGAGATCAAAGTTTATCTATAAACAAAACCTGAGCAAAACTGCAAAATGAAGCAGATAGGGGAATCGCCACTGATTAACAAAAAAATCTTCTTTGAATGACAGGCTAACAATTAATGGTCAACATCTTTCAAGAAAATTTAAAGTTTATCTTACTGAATGCTCATTTGCATGCCAAGAGAAGACTATTTTTGAAAATTTGTCACTGGAATGACTGGCTCATTTATCCAGCCAGTCATTCCAGTGAAACATATTTAAACCAGAAATGTGGTTGCACCAAAAAGCTCGACTTTACAATTTTGCAATGACCTATGAAGCTTGACTTCAAACATAAAATAAATAAAGAAGGCTTATCAATACCCTTATCAACAAGAGGCCCAAGGGCCTGTAACGCCAAAACCATTTGCATTTAAATACCAGGAGACATGACGGATAATAAAAAAGAAATTCAGGATGGCCACCAAAGAAATTGACCAATCAGAATTCACGTTGATACGTTGAAGCCTACCACAATATGACCATTCCACCTAAGTTTCGTTGAAATCGGTCCACTAATCAAGGAGTAGCGTTTTAAATGGTTCTGGAAAGGTTTCAAAAAGTCAAAAATGGCTACCAAAAAAATCGACCAACCAAAATTCTGCATAGAAATTATAGAGCTTACCACTATAGAATCCTTCCAGCAAAATTTGGATAAAATCTACAAAGCGGTTATGGAGAAGATGCATTTTGACAATATCTGCTAAATCTTTCATAAAATTTATGATTTTCACCAAAAAACCTGACCAAATAAAATTCTGTATACAAATTCTGAGGCCTAGCCCCATAGGGTCCTTTCAGCCAAAGTAAGTTGAAATCTGCCAAGCGGTTCATAAGGAGTAGCGTTTTGACAATTTCAGGTAAATTTTTAATAAAATCAGATTTTCACACACAAAAATTGACCAATCAAAATTCTGTATACAAGTTCTGAAGATGAAAGCATTAGGCTCCTTCTAGTCAATTTAATTTGAAATTCGCCAAGCCGGATTGAGGAGTAGCGTTTTGACAATTTCCAGTAAATCTTTCTCAGATTTTTAACCAAAAAAAAATTTAACAATCAAAATTCTGAATACATGTAGCCCAATAGGGTCCTTTCAGCCAAATTAGGTTGAAATCCGCGAATCGGTTAATGAGTAGCATTTTTAAAGAAAAGTTGATGGATGGACGACAGACGGTTGCCATGTGTATCAGTGACCTTGACCTTTGACCCTTTGACCACATCATTGTGTATAAAGAAACATGTGCACAAGTTTGAATCCAGTATGATTAACCAAATGACAAATAAACAGAAATGTTGAGCTAAATGCAAATTGGATGACGCCGATGCCGCCGGACGATGTACACGCCGGGTATCACAATAGCTTGTTTTCCATGTACTTCGCAAAGTCGAGCTAAAAATAGCCTTCCCATGGTCTGCAAATGGACCACTGCAGAGATCAATTTGACTGTCTTGAGCATTAAAAGGTTAGAAATGTTAGAGTCATAAGCCTTTGGACTCCATAAGAAACATACATGTTCTTAATAGGCCAGTCATACCACGGTAGCTTGCTATATCATCTGCTGTCATGGTTACAGGTTACACCCATTATTTATCTTGTGTTAATAAATGATCATGGCGGCATGGATAGATTTATCCATTACCTAGAGTCACATGGTAATCATTATCTGTTTTTATGGTTATCTAGACCTATCACTAACCTAGTGTGCTACTACATTATGATTACCTGTTGTCATGGCTACACATACCTGTGCTTTCGCTAGTGTTTTTATGTTAATGCTGCTCGTCTTGTCGACTGCCAGTGAACTGTTCTCAAGTGAATCAACAATGTCCTGGTACTGAGGATATTACACAAATAACATATTTAACAGCAGAGGGATTTATTTCTAGGTATGCACTGCACATTTCTATGTATGCCCTGCACATTTCTATGTATGCCCTGCACATTTCTAGGTATGCCCTGCACATTTCTATGTATGCCCTGCACATTTCTATGTATGCCCTGCACATTTCTAGGTATGCCCTGCACATTTCTAGGTATGCCCTGCACATTTCTATGTATGCCCTGCATATTTCTATGTATGCCCTGCACATTTCTATGTATGCACTGCACATTTCTAGGTATGCCCTGCACATTTCTATGTATGCCCTGCACATTTCTATGTATGCCCTGCATATTTCTATGTATGCCCTGCACATTTCTATGTATGCCCTGCATATTTCTAAGTATGCCCTGCATATTTCTATGTATGCACTGCACATTTCTATGTATGCCCTGCACATTTCTATGTATGCACTGCAGATTTCTATGTATGCCCTGCACATTTCTATGTATGCCCTGCATATTTCTATGTATGCCCTGCACATTTCTATGTATGCCCTGCACATTTCTATGTATGCACTGCACATTTCTATGTATGCACTGCACATTTCTAGGTATGCCCTGCACATTTCTATGTATGCCCTGCATATTTCTATGTATGCCCTGCACATTTCTATGTATGCCCTGCATATTTCTATGTATGCACTGCACATTTCTATGTATGCCCTGCATATTTCTAGGTATGCCCTGCATATTTCTTTGTATGCACTGCACATTTCTATGTATGCCCTGCACATTTCTATGTATGCCCTGCACATTTCTATGTATGCCCTGCACATTTCTATGTATGCCCTGCACATTTCTAGGTATGCCCTGCACATTTCTATGTATGCCCTGCACATTTCTATGTATGCCCTGCACATTTCTAGGTATGCCCTGCACATTTCTATGTATGCCCTGCACATTTCTATGTATGCCCTGCACATTTCTATGTATGCCCTGCACATTTCTATGTATGCCCTGCACATTTCTATGTATGCCCTGCATATTTCTATGTATGCCCTGCACATTTCTAAGTATGCCCTGCACATTTCTATGTATGTCCTGCATATTTCTAAGTATGCCCTGCATATTTCTATGTATGCACTGCACATTTCTATGTATGCCCTGCATATTTCTATGTATGCACTGCATATTTCTATGTATGCACTGCATATTTCTATGTATGCCCTGCACATTTCTATGTATGCACTGCATATTTCTATGTATGCACTGCATATTTCTATGTATGCACTGCATATTTCTATGTATGCCCTGCATATTTCTATGTATGCACTGCATATTTCTATGTATGCACTGCACATTTCTATGTATGCCCTGCACATTTCTATGTATGCACTGCATATTTCTATGTATGCACTGCATATTTCTATGTATGCACTGCATATTTCTATGTATGCACTGCACATTTCTATGTATGCCCTGCACATTTCTATGTATGCACTGCATATTTCTATGTATGCACTGCATATTTCTATGTATGCACTGCATATTTCTATGTATGCCCTGCATATTTCTATGTATGCCCTGCACATTTCTATGTATGCCCTGCACATTTCTATGTATGCCCTGCACATTTCTATGTCTGCCCTGCACATTTCTATGTATGCCCTGCACATTTCTATGTATGCCCTGCAGATTTCTATGTATGCCCTGCAGATTTCTATGTATGCCCTGCAGATTTCTATGTATGCACTGCACATTTCTATGTCTGCCCTGCACATTTCTATGTATGCTCTGCACATTTCTATGTATGCCCTGCACATTTCTATGTCTGCCCTGCATATTTCTATGTATGCCCTGCACATTTCTATGTATGCCCTGCATATTTCTAAGTATGCCCTGCACATTTCTATGTATGCACTGCACATTTCTATGTATGCACTGCACATTTCTATGTCTGCCCTGCACATTTCTATGTATGCTCTGCACATTTCTATGTATGCCCTGCACATTTCTATGTCTGCCCTGCATATTTCTATGTATGCCCTGCACATTTCTATGTCTGCCCTGCATATTTCTATGTATGCTCTGCACATTTCTATGTATGCCCTGCACATTTCTATGTATGCCCTGCATATTTCTAAGTATGCCCTGCACATTTCTATGTATGCACTGCACATTTCTATGTATGCACTGCACATTTCTAGGTATGCCCTGCACATTTCTAGGTATGCCCTGCACATTTCTATGTATGCCCTGCATATTTCTATGTATGCCCTGCACATTTCTATGTATGCCCTGCATATTTCTATGTATGCCCTGCACATTTCTAAGTATGCCCTGCATATTTCTATGTATGCACTGCACATTTCTATGTATGCCCTGCATATTTCTATGTATGCACTGCACATTTCTAAGTATGCCCTGCATATTTCTATGTATGCACTGCACATTTCTATGTATGCCCTGCATATTTCTATGTATGCCCTGCATATTTCTATGTATGCACTGCACATTTCTATGTATGCCCTGCACATTTCTATGTATGCCCTGCACATTTCCATGTATGCCCTGCACATTTCTATGTATGCCCTGCACATTTCTAGGTATGCCCTGCATATTTCTATGTATGCCCTGCACATTTCTAAGTATGCCCTGCACATTTCTATGTATGCCCTGCATATTTCTAAGTATGCCCTGCATATTTCTATGTATGCACTGCACATTTCTATGTATGCCCTGCATATTTCTATGTATGCACTGCATATTTCTATGTATGCACTGCATATTTCTATGTATGCACTGCACATTTCTATGTATGCCTGCACATTTCTATGTATGCACTGCATATTTCTATGTATGCACTGCACATTTCTATGTATGCCCTGCATATTTCTATGTATGCACTGCATATTTCTATGTATGCACTGCACATTTCTATGTATGCCCTGCACATTTCTATGTATGCCTGCACATTTCTATGTATGCCCTGCATATTTCTATGTATGCACTGCACATTTCTATGTATGCACTGCATATTTCTATGTATGCCCTGCACATTTCTATGTATGCCCTGCAGATTTCTATGTATGCACTGCATATTTCTATGTATGCACTGCATATTTCTATGTATGCCCTGCATATTTCTATGTAGGCCCTGCACATTTCTATGTATGCCCTGCACATTTCTATGTATGCCCTGCATATTTCTATGTATGCACTGCACATTGCTATGTATGCCCTGCATATTTCTATGTATGCACTGCACATTTCTATGAATGCCCTGCATATTTCTATGTATGCCCTGCATATTTCTATGTATACCCTGACCATTTCTATGTATGCACTGCAGATTTCTATGCCCTGTCCATTTCTAGGTATGCCCTGCATATTTCTATGTATGCCCTGCACATTTCTAAGTATGCCCTGCATATTTCTATGTATGCACTGCACATTTCTATGTATGCCCTGCATATTTCTATGTATGCCCTGCATATTTCTATGTATGCACTGCACATTTCTATGTATGCCCTGCACATTTCTATGTATGCCCTGCACATTTCTATGTATGCCCTGCACATTTCTATGTATGCCCTGCACATTTCTAGGTATGCCCTGCATATTTCTATGTATGCCCTGCACATTTCTAAGTATGCCCTGCACATTTCTATGTATGCCCTGCATATTTCTAAGTATGCCCTGCATATTTCTATGTATGCACTGCACATTTCTATGTATGCCCTGCATATTTCTATGTATGCACTGCATATTTCTATGTATGCACTGCATATTTCTATGTATGCCTGCACATTTCTATGTATGCACTGCATATTTCTATGTATGCACTGCACATTTCTATGTATGCCCTGCACATTTCTATGTATGCCTGCACATTTCTATGTATGCCCTGCATATTTCTATGTATGCACTGCACATTTCTATGTATGCACTGCATATTTCTATGTATGCCCTGCACATTTCTATGTATGCCCTGCAGATTTCTATGTATGCACTGCATATTTCTATGTATGCCCTGCATATTTCTATGTATGCCCTGCACATTTCTATGTATGCCCTGCACATTTCTATGTATGCCCTGCACATTTCTATGTATGCCCTGCATATTTCTATGTATGCACTGCACATTTCTATGTACGCCCTGCATATTTCTATGTATGCCCTGCACATTTCTATGCCCTGTCCATTTCTAGGTATGCCCTGCATATTTCTATGTATGCACTGCAGATTTCTATGTCTGCCCTGCACATTTCTATGTATGCCCTGCATATTTCTATGTATGCCCTGCACATTTCTAAGTATGCCCTGCAGATTTCTATGTATGCCCTGCACATTTCTATGTATGCCCTGCACATTTCTATGTATGCACTGCACATTTCTAAGTATGCCCTGCATATTTCTATGTCTGCCCTGCACATTTCTATGTATGCCCTGCATATTTCTATGTATGCCCTGCACATTTCTAAGTATGCCCTGCAGATTTCTATGTATGCCCTGCACATTTCTATGTATGCCCTGCACATTTCTATGTATGCACTGCACATTTCTAAGTATGCCCTGCATATTTCTATGTATGCCCTGCACATTTCTATGTATGCCCTGCACATTTCTATGTATGCCCTGCACATTTCTATGTATGCCCTGCAGATTTCTATGTATGCCCTGCAGATTTCTATGTATGCCCTGCACATTTCTATGTCTGCCCTGCACATTTCTATGTATGCCCTGCACATTTCTATGTATGCCCTGCACATTTCTATGTATGCCCTGCACATTTCTATGTATGCCCTGCACATTTCTATGTATGCCCTGCACATTTCTATGTATGCCCTGCATATTTCTATGTATGCCCTGCACATTTCTATGTATGCCCTGCACATTTCTATGTATGCCCTGCAGATTTCTATGTATGCCCTGCAGATTTCTATGTATGCCCTGCAGATTTCTATGTATGCACTGCACATTTCTATGTCTGCCCTGCACATTTCTATGTCTGCCCTGCACATTTCTATGTATGCCCTGCACATTTCTATGTATGCCCTGTACATTTCTATGTATGCCCTGCACATTTCTATGTATGCCCTGCACATTTCTATGTATGCCCTGCACATTTCTATGTATGCCCTGCACATTTCTATGTATGCCCTGCACATTTCTATGTATGCCCTGCACATTTCTATGTATGCCCTGCACATTTCTATGTATGCCCTGCACATTTCTATGTCTGCCCTGCAGATTTCTATGTCTGCCCTGCACATTTCTATGTATGCACTGCACATTTCTATGTATGCACTGCAGATTTCTATGTCTGCCCTGCACATTTCTATGTATGCCCTGCACATTTCTATGTATGCCCTGCACATTTCTAGGTATGCACTGCACATTTCTATGTATGCCCTGCAGATTTCTATGTCTGCCCTGCACATTTCTATGTATGCCCTGCACATTTCTATGTATGCACTGCACATTTCTATGTATGCACTGCAGATTTCTATGTCTGCCCTGCACATTTCTATGTATGCCCTGCACATTTCTATGTATGCCCTGACCATTTCTATGTATGCCCTGCATATTTCTATGTATGCCCTGCAGATTTCTATGTATGCCCTGCACATTTCTAGGTATGCCCTGACCATTTCTATGTATGCCCTGCATATTTCTATGTATGCCCTGCACATTTCTAGGTATGCCCTGACCATTTCTATGTATGCCCTGCACATTTCTATGTATGCCCTGCACATTTCTATGTATGCCCTGACCATTTCTATGTATGCCCTGCATATTTCTATGTATGCCCTGCACATTTCTAGGTATGCCCTGACCATTTCTATGTATGCCCTGCACATTTCTATGTATGCCCTGACCATTTCTATGTATGCCCTGCATATTTCTATGTATGCCCTGCACATTTCTAGGTATGCCCTGACCATTTCTATGTATGCCCTGCACATTTCTAGGTATGCCCTGCACATTTCTATGTATGCCCTGCACATTTCTAGGTATGCCCTGACCATTTCTATGTATGCCCTGCACATTTCTATGTATGCCCTGCACATTTCTATGTCTGCCCTGCACATTTCTAGGTATGCCCTGACCATTTCTATGTATGCCCTGCACATTTCTATGTATGCCCTGCACATTTCTATGTATGCCCTGCACATTTCTATGTATGCCCTGCATATTTCTATGTATGCCCTGCATATTTCTATGTATGCCCTGCATATTTCTATGTATGCCCTGCACATTTCTATGTATGCCCTGCACATTTCTATGTATGCCCTGCACATTTCTATGTATGCCCTGCACATTTCTATGTCTGCCCTGCACATTTCTATGTATGTCCTGCACATTTCTATGTATGCCCTGCACATTTCTATGTATGCCCTGCACATTTCTATGTATGCCCTGCACATTTCTATGTATGCCCTGCACATTTCTATGTATGCCCTGCACATTTCTATGTATGCCCTGCACATTTCTATGTATGCCCTGCACATTTCTATGTATGCCCTGCACATTTCTATGTATGCCCTGCACATTTCTATGTCTGCCCTGCACATTTCTATGTCTGCCCTGCACATTTCTATGTCTGCCCTGCACATTTCTATGTCTGCCCTGCACATTTCTATGTCTGCCCTGCACATTTCTATGTATGCCCTGCACATTTCTATGTATGCCCTGCACATTTCTATGTATGCCCTGCACATTTCTATGTATGCCCTGCACATTTCTATGTATGCCCTGCACATTTCTATGTATGCCCTGCACATTTCTATGTATGCCCTGCACATTTCTATGTATGCCCTGCACATTTCTATGTATGCCCTGCACATTTCTATGTATGCCCTGCACATTTCTATGTCTGCCCTGCACATTTCTATGTATGCCCTGCACATTTCTATGTATGCCCTGCACATTTCTATGTATGCCCTGCACATTTCTATGTATGCCCTGCACATTTCTATGTATGCCCTGCACATTTCTATGTATGCCCTGCAGATTTCTATGTCTGCCCTGCACATTTCTATGTCTGCCCTGCACATTTCTATGTATGCACTGCACATTTCTATGTATGCACTGCAGATTTCTATGTCTGCCCTGCACATTTCTATGTATGCCCTGCACATTTCTATGTATGCCCTGACCATTTCTATGTATGCCCTGCATATTTCTATGTATGCCCTGCAGATTTCTATGTATGCCCTGCACATTTCTAGGTATGCCCTGACCATTTCTATGTATGCCCTGCATATTTCTATGTATGCCCTGCACATTTCTAGGTATGCCCTGACCATTTCTATGTATGCCCTGCACATTTCTATGTATGCCCTGCACATTTCTATGTATGCCCTGACCATTTCTATGTATGCCCTGCATATTTCTATGTATGCCCTGCACATTTCTAGGTATGCCCTGACCATTTCTATGTATGCCCTGCACATTTCTATGTATGCCCTGACCATTTCTATGTATGCCCTGCATATTTCTATGTATGCCCTGCACATTTCTAGGTATGCCCTGACCATTTCTATGTATGCCCTGCACATTTCTAGGTATGCCCTGCACATTTCTATGTATGCCCTGCACATTTCTAGGTATGCCCTGACCATTTCTATGTATGCCCTGCACATTTCTATGTATGCCCTGCATATTTCTATGTCTGCCCTGCACATTTCTAGGTATGCCCTGACCATTTCTATGTATGCCCTGCACATTTCTATGTATGCCCTGCACATTTCTATGTATGCCCTGCACATTTCTATGTATGCCCTGCATATTTCTATGTATGCCCTGCATATTTCTATGTATGCCCTGCATATTTCTATGTATGCCCTGCACATTTCTATGTATGCCCTGCACATTTCTATGTATGCCCTGCACATTTCTATGTATGCCCTGCACATTTCTATGTCTGCCCTGCACATTTCTATGTATGTCCTGCACATTTCTATGTATGCCCTGCACATTTCTATGTATGCCCTGCACATTTCTATGTATGCCCTGCACATTTCTATGTATGCCCTGCACATTTCTATGTATGCCCTGCACATTTCTATGTATGCCCTGCACATTTCTATGTATGCCCTGCACATTTCTATGTATGCCCTGCACATTTCTATGTATGCCCTGCACATTTCTATGTCTGCCCTGCACATTTCTATGTCTGCCCTGCACATTTCTATGTCTGCCCTGCACATTTCTATGTCTGCCCTGCACATTTCTATGTCTGCCCTGCACATTTCTATGTATGCCCTGCACATTTCTATGTATGCCCTGCACATTTCTATGTATGCCCTGCACATTTCTATGTATGCCCTGCACATTTCTATGTATGCCCTGCACATTTCTATGTATGCCCTGCACATTTCTATGTATGCCCTGCACATTTCTATGTATGCCCTGCACATTTCTATGTATGCCCTGCACATTTCTATGTATGCCCTGCACATTTCTATGTATGCACTGCACATTTCTATGTATGCCCTGCACATTTCTATGTATGCCCTGCAGATTTCTATGTCTGCCCTGCACATTTCTATGTCTGCCCTGCACATTTCTATGTATGCCCTGCACATTTCTATGTATGCCCTGCACATTTCTATGTATGCCCTGCAGATTTCTATGTATGCACTGCACATTTCTATGTATGCCCTGCACATTTCTATGTATGCCCTGCACATTTCTATGTCTGCCCTGCACATTTCTATGTATGTCCTGCACATTTCTATGTATGCCCTGCACATTTCTATGTATGCCCTGCACATTTCTATGTATGCCCTGCACATTTCTATGTATGCCCTGCACATTTCTATGTATGCCCTGCACATTTCTATGTATGCCCTGCACATTTCTATGTATGCCCTGCACATTTCTATGTATGCCCTGCACATTTCTATGTATGCCCTGCACATTTCTATGTATGCCCTGCACATTTCTATGTCTGCCCTGCACATTTCTATGTCTGCCCTGCACATTTCTATGTCTGCCCTGCACATTTCTATGTCTGCCCTGCACATTTCTATGTCTGCCCTGCACATTTCTATGTATGCCCTGCACATTTCTATGTATGCCCTGCACATTTCTATGTATGCCCTGCACATTTCTATGTATGCCCTGCACATTTCTATGTATGCCCTGCACATTTCTATGTATGCCCTGCACATTTCTATGTATGCCCTGCACATTTCTATGTATGCCCTGCACATTTCTATGTATGCACTGCACATTTCTATGTCTGCCCTGCACATTTCTATGTATGCCCTGCACATTTCTATGTATGCCCTGCACATTTCTATGTATGCCCTGCACATTTCTATGTATGCCCTGCACATTTCTATGTATGCACTGCACATTTCTATGTATGCCCTGCACATTTCTATGTATGCCCTGCAGATTTCTATGTCTGCCCTGCACATTTCTATGTCTGCCCTGCACATTTCTATGTATGCCCTGCACATTTCTATGTATGCCCTGCACATTTCTATGTATGCCCTGCAGATTTCTATGTATGCACTGCACATTTCTATGTCTGCCCTGCACATTTCTATGTATGCCCTGCACATTTCTATGTATGCCCTGCAGATTTCTATGTATGCCCTGCACATTTCTATGTATGCCCTGCACATTTCTATGTATGCCCTGCACATTTCTATGTATGCCCTGCAGATTTCTATGTATGCCCTGCACATTTCTATGTATGCCCTGCACATTTCTATGTATGCCCTGCAGATTTCTATGTCTGCCCTGCACATTTCTATGTATGCCCTGCACATTTCTATGTATGCCCAGCACATTTCTATGTATGCACTGCACATTTCTATGTATGCCCTGCACATTTCTATGTATGCCCTGCACATTTCTATGTATGCCCTGCATATTTCTATGTATGCCCTGCATATTTCTATGTATGCCCTGCACATTTCTATGTATGCCCTGCATATTTCTATGTATGCCCTGCATATTTCTATGTATGCCCTGCATATTTCTATGTATGCCCTGCACATTTCTATGTATGCACTGCACATTTCTATGTATGCACTGCACATTTCTATGTATGCCCTGCATATTTCTATGTATGCCCTGCACATTTCTATGTATGCACTGCATATTTCTATGTATGCCCTGCATATTTCTATGTATGCCCTGCACATTTCTATGTATGCCCTGACCATTTCTATGTATGCCCTGCATATTTCTATGTATGCCCTGCACATTTCTATGTATGCCCTGCATATTTCTATGTATGCCCTGCACATTTCTATGTATGCCCTGCACATTTCTATGTATGCCCTGACCATTTCTATGTATGCCCTGCACATTTCTATGTATGCACTGCACATTTCTATGTATGCACTGCACATTTCTAGGTATGCCCTGCACATTTCTATGTATGCCCTGCACATTTCTATGTATGCACTGCACATTTCTATGTATGCCCTGACCATTTCTAGGTATGCCCTGCACATTTCTAGCTAGGTTCCACCCACTTTGTACATGTGTTGGAATCGATGTGAAAATTTCAAATCTGAATTCTCAGAATCTAAGTTTAAACTAATTTGCCCAGTCGATGACACGTCATCGCAAATCCCCACGTTCACCGCTTTAAACTTAAGACTCCAAACCCCCCCCCCCCAACACCCATGGGTGTGGAGCAAAATGTAAATGTCGCTTTGCACTCTGCAATTATCTGCATAACTCGCATACCAAATTTGTTTGAAATTTGTCCAACAGTGTCAGAAGAGTTGCATTACATGATATTTTGACCCCATCCACCACCCCTCCGGGGCAGAATCAAATGTAAATGTGGTCATCCACTCCACATTAATATGGGTAACTCACATACCAAGTTTGGCTGAATTCCGTCCAATGGTTTCGGAGTTGTATTGCAATACATTTTTTGACATTTTGACCCCCACACCCACCCCTGGGGGCAGAGTCAAATGTAAATGTGCTCATGCATTCGACATTGATATGGGTAAATCACATAACAAATTTGGTTGAATTTTGTCTAACAGTTTCTGAGGAGATGCATTACAATCAATTTCTGCAAGTTCAAATTTGACCCCTTGACCGTCCCCCAACTCACATATCAAATTTGGTTGAATTCCGTGTAATGGTTTCAGAGGAGTTCCGTTACAAGTGATTTGACAACGTCCTGCAAAGCGCAATCATATGGGTAACCACATACAAAATTTGGTTGAATTCCAGCCAACAGTTTGGGAGGAGATAGCATGACGGATGGATGGACAGACAGATGGACAGACGGACGGAGGCGATTACACTATCCTCTACACTTTTTGTGAACATGTGACATATTTGATTGTGATGTCATCTAACATGTGACATATTTGATTATGCTGTCAGCTAACATGTGACATATTTGATTGTGATGTCATCTAACATGTGACATATTTGATTATGCTGTAAGCTAACATGTGGCATATTTGATTGTGATGTCATCTAACATGTGACATATTTGATTGTGATGTCAGCTAAAATGTGACATATTTGATTGTGATGTCATCTAACATGTCACATATTTGATTGATATGTCATCTAACATGTGACATATTTGATTGTGATGTCACCTAACATGTGACAAATTCACTGCCTTCTGTAATTGTTCTGAAGACTATAGTTATTATAAGGATTTTCTTTTATTCTTCTTATTATTCCTCTTCCTCCATCTTCTTCTCCCAAACCATATGTAGTGTAGAGAGCTGAAACTATCACAACCTCAGAGGGGTCACTGGCGACATCAGGATTGCGCGCGAAAACGAGATCTGTTCCATAAACGGCCGAGATATCTCCCGAAATGCATAGTGGCAATCAACGCAGAATTATAACATAATATTTATTATATATTGTGTAGTAAGTGGATTACTGTGCATAAAATAAACTACTATATATTAAGTAGTGTCATATACTCCACACAAATGCTTTGGCTGGAAATTTTAATTTAACAGTAAGTCATGATTAACCAATTTACTGCTGAATTGCAAGTCTCTATTAACCATTTTACTGTTGAATTGCATTAACCATTTACTGCTGAATTGCATGGTTTTAGCCTTTTCAAATATTCTCTACCAATTTTCTTTTATCATTTTCTAGCATTTTTGATGATTTCAATCATTTGTAATCATTTGTAACCATATTAGTCGATTTTTCATCTTTAAACATTTTTTTTAGTTTTGGATCATTTGTTACCATTTCTCGTCCTTTTTGACAATCTTCTTTACTATTTTCATTCTTTTTTTCATTCTAGACACTAGACTGGCCCATTATTCCATTTTTTTAAATCGTTCTTGATCATTTCTGGTCCATTTTTACCAGTATTTCCAGACTATTTTTGCCACATTTGATCGTTTTTTTGTAATTTCTTTACCCCTTTGAATAATTTTTTATCATCTTCTTTTACCATTTCAAGTCCTTTTTTTACTGATTTCACCGTCTTTGGTCGTTTTAACTACTTTCATGTTTTCGCCCGTTTATAATAATTTGTAACCAGATGTGTTATTTTTTGACAAATTTTGACCATTTTAAAAACATTTTTGTTTATTTTTTAATGTTTTTGTCCTGTCTGACCAATTTTGGCCATTCTTTGACAGTTTTGGCCATTCTTTGGCAGTTTTGACCATTCTTTGACAGTTTTAACCATTCTTTGACAGTTTTGGCCATTTTTATTACTTTCTTGGATGTTTTAACCATTTTTCACTTGACCATATTTGGCCAGGTTTTGATGCTTATTTACCATTTCTGTCAGTCTTCAGCATTTTTTTTACTGTTTTTGATGCTTCAAATTGATCATGTTTGGACATTTTTAGTCAGCGCATGACAATTTGACTTCAGCATATTTCTGAGAAGTAAAATACACTGGAACTGCATGCGGTGGAGTTGATGAGTGGCACATGGCATGGATCGCTTCTGAATCGATTTTTACCGCATGCCACCTGCGTCTGCGTGGAAAATTCCTGATCCCTGATGTCATTTGAGATAAATTTCAAATTAAATACCACGATGTTGGATTCTAAAGTCGCTGAAGGAACATATTTTGAAGGAACTTGGAGTGAAATCCATTGTTGCCTCAAGCAGTAATTGATTTCAATCAAATTTTTTTCAAAATATCCAATATTAATATTTCTCACATAACATCAGCTATAAAATATTTTATTAGGCCTAACATGACTGTAATTGGCTGTGGGCGCTGAATTTGTATAATGTACAATGTTTTAGAAAAACGATCGTGGGAGAGGATTCTCTAAACCCGACGCATACCGCTCTTCCGTGTTTTAAATTTGCTGCTCTGACTGCCGCGTGCCGCCTGCCCCAGTGTGTTTTAAATTTGCTGCTCTGACTGCCGCGTGGCCCCCTCCGCCCAAGTGTGTTTTAAATTTGCTGCTCTGACTGCCGCGTGCCCCCCTCCGCCCCAGTGTTTTAAATTTGCTGCTCTGACTGCCGGGTGCCGCTCGACCCAGTGTGTTTTAAATTGGCTGTTCTGACTGCCGCGTGCCGCCCACCCCAGTGTTTTAAATTTGCTGCTCTGACTGCCGCATTGCCGCCCACACCAGTGTGTTTTAAATTTGCTGCTCTGACTGCCGCGTGCCGCCCACCCCAGTGTTTTAAATTTGCTGCTCTGACTGCCGCATGCCGCCCACCCCAGTGTTTTAAATTTGCTGCTCTGATTGCCGCGTGCCGCCCACCCCAGTGTTTTAAATTTGCTGCTCTGATTGCCGCGTGCCGCCCACCCCAGTGTTTTAAATTTGCTGCTCTGATTGCCGGGTGCCGCCCACACCAGTGTGTTTTAAATTTGCTGCTCTGACTGCCGCGTGCCGCCCACCCCAGTGTTTTAAATTTGCTGCTCTGATTGCCGCGTGCCGCCCACCCCAGTGTTTTAAATTTGCTGCTCTGATTGCCGCGTGCCGCCCACACCAGTGTGTTTTAAATTTGCTGCTCTGATTGCCGCGTGCCGCCCACCCCAGTGTTTTAAATTTGCTGCTCTGATTGCCGCGTGCCGCCCACACCAGTGTGTTTTAAATTTGCTGCTCTGATTGCCGCGTGCCGCCCACCCCAGTGTTTTAAATTTGCTGCTCTGATTGCCGCGTGCCGCCCACCCCAGTGTTTTAAATTTGCTGCTCTGATTGCCGCGTGCCGCCCACCCCAGTGTTTTAAATTGGCTGTTCTGATTGCCGCGTGCCGCCCACACCAGTGTGTTTTAAATTTGCTGCTCTGATTGCCGCGTGCCGCCCACACCAGTGTTTTAAATTTGCTGCTCTGATTGCCGCGTGCCGCCCACACCAGTGTGTTTTAAATTTGCTGCTCTGATTGCCGCGTGCCGCCCACACCAGTGTGTTTTAAATTTGCTGCTCTGATTGCCGCGTGCCGCCCACACCAGTGTGTTTTAAATTTGCTGCTCTGACTGCTGCATGCCGCCCACCCCAGTGTTTTAAATTTGCTGCTCTGACTGCCGCTTGCCACCGGCCCCAGTGTGTTTTAAATTTGCTGCTCTGACTGCCGCTTGCCACCCGGCCCAGTGTGTTTTAAATTGGCTGTTCTGACTGCTGCATGCCGCCCGCACCAGTGTGTTTTAAATTTGCTGCACTGACTGCCGCCCGCCCCAGTGTGTTTTAAATTTGCTGCTCGGACTGCTGCATGCCGCCCGCCCCAGTATGTTTTAAATTTGCTGCTATGACTGCCACGTGCCGCCCACCCATGTCTTTTAAATTTGCTGCTCTGACTGATGTGTGCCGCCCGTCCTAGTGTGTTTTAAATTTGCTGCTCTGACTGCCGCTTACAACCCGACCCAGTGTGTTTTATGCTGTTCTGACTGCCGTGTGCCGCCCGCACGAGTGTGTTTTACATTTGCTGCACTGACTGCCACCCGCCCCAGTGTGTTTTAAATTTGCTGCTCGGACTGCTGCATGCCGCCCGCCCCAGTGTGTTTTAAATTTGCTGCTATGACTGCCACGTGCCGTCCACCCATGTCTTTTAAATTTGCTGCTCTGACTGCCGCGTACCACCCGCCCCAGTGTGTTTTAAATTGGCTGTTCTGATTGCCGCGTGCCGCCCACACCAGTGTGTTTTAAATTTGCTGCTCTGATTGCCGCGTGCCGCCCACCCCAGTGTTTTAAATTTGCTGCTCTGATTGCCGCGTGCCGCGTGCCGCCCACACCAGGGTGTTTTAAATTTGCTGCTCTGATTGCCGCGTGCCGCCCACCCCAGTGTTTTAAATTGGCTGTTCTGATTGCCGCGTGCCGCCCACACCAGTGTGTTTTAAATTTGCTGCTCTGATTGCCGCGTGCCGCCCACACCAGTGTGTTTTAAATTTGCTGCTCTGATTGCCGCGTGCCGCCCACCCCAGTGTTTTAAATTTGCTGCTCTGATTGCCGCGTGCCGCCCACCCCAGTGTTTTAAATTGGCTGTTCTGATTGCCGCGTGCCGCCCACACCAGTGTGTCTTAAATTTGCTGCTCTGATTGCCGCGTGCCGCCCACACCAGTGTTTTAAATTTGCTGCTCTGATTGCCGCGTGCCGCCCACACCAGTGTGTTTTAAATTTGCTGCTCTGATTGCCGCGTGCCGCCCACACCAGTGTGTTTTAAATTTGCTGCTCTGATTGCCGCGTGCCGCCCACACCAGTGTGTTTTAAATTTGCTGCTCTGACTGCTGCATGCCGCCCACCCCAGTGTTTTAAATTTGCTGCTCTGACTGCCGCTTGCCACCGGCCCCAGTGTATTTTAAATTTGCTGCTATGACTGCCGCTTGCCACCCGGCCCAGTGTGTTTTAAATTGGCTGTTCTGACTGCTGCATGCCGCCCGCACCAGTGTGTTTTAAATTTGCTGCACTGACTGCCGCCCGCCCCAGTGTGTTTTAAATTTGCTGCTCGGACTGCTGCATGCCGCCCGCCCCAGTGTGTTTTAAATTTGCTGCTATGACTGCCACGTGCCGCCCACCTATGTCTTTTAAATTTGCTGCTCTAACTGATGTGTGCCGCCCGTCCTAGTGTGTTTTAAATTTGCTGCTCTGACTGCCGCTTACAACCCGACCCAGTGTGTTTTATGCTGTTCTGACTGCCGTGTGCCGCCCGCACCAGTGTGTTTTACATTTGCTGCACTGACTGCCACCCGCCCCAGTGTGTTTTAAATTTGCTGCTCGGACTGCTGCATGCCGGCCGCCCCAGTGTGTTTTAAATTTGCTGCTATGACTGCCACGTGCCGTCCACCCATGTCTTTTAAATTTGCTGCTCTGACTGCCGCGTACCACCTGCCCCAGTGTGTTTTAAATTGGCTGTTCTGATTGCCGCGTGCCGCCCACCCCAGTGTTTTAAATTTGCTGCTCTGATTGCCGCGTGCCGCCCACACCAGTGTGTTTTAAATTTGCTGCTCTGATTGCCGCGTGCCTCCCACCCCAGTGTTTTAAATTTGCTGCTCTGATTGCCGCGTGCCGCCCACCCCAGTGTTTTAAATTGGCTGTTCTGATTGCCGCGTGCCGCCCACACCAGTGTGTTTTAAATTTGCTGCTCTGATTGCCGCGTGCCGCCCACACCAGTGTGTTTTAAATTTGCTGCTCTGATTGCCGCGTGCCGCCCACCCCAGTGTTTTAAATTTGCTGCTCTGATTGCCGCGTGCCGCCCACCCCAGTGTTTTAAATTGGCTGTTCTGATTGCCGCGTGTCGCCCACACCAGTGTGTTTTAAATTTGCTGCTCTGATTGCCGCGTGCCGCCCACACCAGTGTTTTAAATTTGCTGCTCTGATTGCCGCGTGCCACCCACACCAGTGTGTTTTAAATTTGCTGCTCTGATTGCCGCGTGCCGCCCACACCAGTGTGTTTTAAATTTGCTGCTCTGATTGCCGCGTGCCGCCCACACCAGTGTGTTTTAAATTTGCTGCTCTGACTGCTGCATGCCGCCCACCCCAGTGTTTTAAATTTGCTGCTCTGACTGCCGCTTGCCACCGGCCCCAGTGTGTTTTAAATTTGCTGCTCTGACTGCCGCTTGCCACCCGGCCCAGTGTGTTTTAAATTGGCTGTTCTGACTGCTGCATGCCGCCCGCACCAGTGTGTTTTAAATTTGCTGCACTGACTGCCGCCCGCCCCAGTGTTTTTTAAATTTGCTGCTCGGACTGCTGCATGCCGCCCGCCTCAGTGTGTTTTAAATTTGCTGCTATGACTGCCACGTGCCGCCCACCCATGTCTTTTAAATTTGCTGCTCTGACTGATGTGTGCCGCCCGTCCTAGTGTGTTTTAAATTTGCTGCTCTGACTGCCGCTTACAACCCGACCCAGTGTGTTTTATGCTGTTCTGACTGCCGTGTGCCGCCCGCACCAGTGTGTTTTACATTTGCTGCACTGACTGCCACCCGCCCCAGTGTGTTTTAAATTTGCTGCTCGGACTGCTGCATGCCGCCCGCCCCAGTGTGTTTTAAATTTGCTGCTATGACTGCCACGTGCCGTCCACCCATGTCTTTTAAATTTGCTGCTCTGACTGCCGCGTACCACCCGCCCCAGTGTGTTTTAAATTTGCTGCTCTGACTGCCGCGTGCCACCTGCACCAGTGTGTTTTAAATTTGCTGCACTGACTGCCGCATGCCCTAGTGTGTTTTTAATTTGCTGCACTGACTGCCGCATGCCCCAGTGTGTTTTAAATTTGCTGCTCTGACTGCCGTGTGCCGCCCGCCTCAGTGTGTTTTAAATTTGCTGCTCTGATTTCCGCGTGCCGCCTCTGTCTGTTCCTGTTTTATTAACCTTTTATGAAAAGTTTTGGTTATTTTTTGTCATATTTCACAGATATTGACCGCCGTTGGCCATTTCTGATCATCTTCACTGTTTCTGATTGTTTTTGCTCATTTTTCCCCATTTTAAAAATTGTGGGTCAATTTTTACTGGTTTGGCCATTTATGACTTCTTTTTATCATTTTCGCCCATTTTTAGCTCACCTTGCCTGAAAGGCCAAGTGAGCTTATGCCGTGGCAACCGTCCATCCGTCCGTCAACTTTTGCTTTATAATGCTACTCCTCCCTAACCAATAGCCTAATCTTAACTAAATTTTGGTCAACGGGGATGCTGTTGTGCTCGGATCCGGAACTTCCATTTTGAATTTTGGTTCATAAATTTTTTGATTCAAACTTAGATTTTATTAAAAATTTTACGGAAATTGTCAAATTGCTTCTTCTCCTTTGAATTTTGACTGATTTTAACCAAATTAGGCTGAGCGAATTCTATGCTTATTGGCTCTTGAACTTCCTTTCAGAATTTTGTTACGTAAATATTTTGAGTGAAAATCCTAGATTTTATTTTAAATTTACCGGAAATTGTCAAATTGCTTCTTCTCCTTACCCGTTTGACCGATTTCAATCAAATTTGGCTGAAAGGATCCTATGCTCATAGGTTATAGAACTTGCATTCAGAATTTTGATTCGTAAATATTTTGGGTGAAAATTGTCAAATTGTTTCTTCTCCTTACCATTTTTACCGATTTCAACCAAATTGGGCTGAAAAAATCCTATGGTCATAGGTTGTGGAATGTGTATTCAGAATTTTGTTGCGTAAATGTTTGGAGTGAACGGGCTAGATTTTATTAAAAATTTACCAGACATTGTCACATTGCTTCTTCTCCTTACCCGTTTGACCGATTTCAATCAAATTTGGTTGAAAGGATCCTATGTTCATAGGTTGTGGAATGTGTATTCAGAATTTTGACTCGTAAATATTTTAAATTTAAAACACACTGGAGCGGGCGGCACGTGGCAGTCAGAGCAGCAAATTTAAAACACACTGGGGCAGGTGGCACGCGGCAGTCAGTGCAGCAAATTTAAAACGCACTGGGGTGGGCGGCACATGCCAGTCAGAGGAGCAAATTTAAACACACTGCGGTGGGTGGCACACGGTAGTTAGAGCAGCAAATTTAAAGCACACTGGGGTAGAGTGGCATGTGGCAGTCAGAGCAGCAAATTTAAAAGACACTGGGGCATGCAGCAAATTTAAAACACACTGGTGCAGGTGGCACGCGGCAGTCAGAGCAGCAGATTTAAAACACACTGCGGTGGGCAGCAAGCAGTACTCAGAACAGCAAATTTAAAACACACTGGGGTGGGTGGCAAGCAGTAGTCAGAACAGCAAATTTAAAACACACTGGGGCGGGTGGCACGCGGCAGTCAGAGCAGCAAATTTAAAACACACTGGGGCAGGTAGCACGCGGCAGTCAGGGCAGCAAATATAAAACACACTGGGCTGGGTGGCAAATGGCAGTCAGAGCAGCAAATTTAAAACACACTGGGGCCGGCGGCATGTGGCAGTCAGAGCAGCAAATTTAAAACACACTGGGGTGGGTGGCAAATGGCAGTCAGAGCAGCAAATTTAAAACACACTAGGGCCGGTGGCATGCAGCAGTCAGAGCAGCAAATTTAAAACACACTGGGTTGGGTGGCAAATGGCAGTCAGAGCAGCAGATTTAAAACACACTAGGGCCGGTGGCATGCAGCAGTCAGAGCAACAAATTTAAAACACACAGGGGCAGGTAGCACGCGGCAGTCAGAGCAGCAAATATAAAACACACTGGGGTGGGTGGCAAATGGCAGTCAGAGCAGCAAATTTAAAACACACTGGGGCTTGTGACACTTTGCAGCCAGAGCAGCAAATTTAAAACACACTGGGGTAAGTGGCACGCGGCAGTCAGAGCAGCAAATTAAAAAAACACTGGGGCCGGTGGCACGCGGCAGTCAGAACAGCAAATTTAAAACACACTAGGGTGGGCGGCACGCGGTGGTCAGAGCAGCAAATTTAAAACAAATTTACTGGAAATTGTCAAAATGCATCTTTTCTCTTTGCCATTCTGAGCGATTTCAACCAAATTTTGATTCATCATCAATTCTTTGGCTGAAAATCTTAAATTATATGAAATATGTACCAGAAATTGTCAAAATGCTTCTTCTTACCATTCTGAGCGGTTTCTACCAAATTTGGCTGAAAGGACCCTATGGTCGTAAGCTCAAGAACATCCATTCAGAATTTTGGTTCATCAAATTTTTGCATGAAAAGCTGAGATTTTATGAAAAATGTAACGGAAATTTTCAAATTGCTACCCCTCTAGCTGCTTGACATATTAAAAAAAATTTTCGCTAATGGATTCTATGGTGGTAGGTAAGCTCGAGAAATTCTATTCAGAATTTTGATTGATCAATTTTTTGGGTGAAAATCTTAGATTTTATGAAAAATGTACCAGAAATTGTCAAAACACTTCTCCTTAGTTGCTTGACATATTTCAAACAAATTTGGCTAGAGTGACCCTATCAAGGTAGACTAGAATTTCTATTCAGAATTTTGATTGGTAAATTTTATGTGGCCATCTTGGATTTTCCGATAATTATCCATCATATCTATTGCAACGCAAATGGTTCAAATGCTAATGGTCCAGGTGAGCGCCACAGGCCCTTGGGCCTCTTGTTTTAAACCATTTTGACCATATGTTACTGTTTTTGGTTGTTTTGATAATTTTTTGTGCATTCTGGCCGATTTTGATCACTCTGACTGCTCTTTATCATTTTTCTGAACTTTTACACCTTTTTGGTTATTTACAAGCATTTTTTACTTGACAACCATTAGCCAGGTAACCATACATTGGAAGCCATGAGGTTAGTCCTGTAACATCTAGCTTTTTTTATTTTTTTATTCCGTCATGAATATTCAAAGATCTTCTCCATAACCCCTAATCGCACTCGATTGAAACTTGGCAGGTTGTAACTATGCCCTAGCCTGTTTAAAGATTGAAGTTGTTAAGTCACATGGTTTGGTGGCTATCTTGGATTTTAATTAAAAATTTGAACATATTTAGTAATCTTCTATGATACCGCTGCCTGTATCAGAGTGAAACCTGGTAAATGGGAATGATCCCAGATCATGATTAAAATTTGAGAAAAAAATGGCGCTTCGGTGACCATATTAATGACGTCACAATTTCAGGAAATGCTAAGTTCTGGATGGATTGGCTTGAAATTTTCTGAATTTCGTCAGTTACTAAATCCCCACACGCCCGCTACAAGTGAACCGAATCCGTTAATAAACAGCTGAGCTATTAAATGTTGAAAAATTTGAAAATGAAATTGCTACTATTTATGTAGTAAAATAATACATCTTGATATAGCAGGTTTGACGTCATTATCTTTCATGATAACAGCTGCCAGGATATTATTGGCCTGATTAATCAATTGACAGTCGAACAAGCACAAAAACCTTTCTATTATTCACCTATGAGAGTGCTAAAATGACATTTGAGTGCTAAAATTAACATGAGTGAAAATGTTAGGTTCCATGCTACTGATGGTATGAGTGGTCTAATTATTATTATTATTATTATTATTATTATTATTATTATTATTATTATTATTATCTGTCATGTTTTTCTGACTGCATCTCCTCATACCATTGCTATTTCAGTTAAACCTTTCACCGACAAATCCCTGAAAATGTATATTCTTTACGCTATAAAACCTATTTTGTTGAATATTTTGAAATTAATTTAACTGGAAGCCATTGCTCCGTAAGACAGAAATGGCTTCCACTCAAATAAATTTCAAATTATTCAACAGCTTCCTGTATGACAACGCTGAAAATGAGATATGGGTCATTAATAGGTGAAAAGGTTAAAATCTGGTACACCGCCAGTTTACCCTAGAATTTTATATTTGACGGCAGACGATAGAACAGACTTGCTAGTGGCTATAACTCCAAGAGCTAGGTCCTAACAGACATATAGGAATAATTAAACACACAAAGAGAGGCAGGTGCAGAATGATTGACAGTAGATAGTGATAGACAGATGCAAACAGTAATGGCTAGACGATGCCCACCACCACTCACCCCTCACCTATATACAACACAGGTCACTCGCTGCATACATCAGCTCCATACACCCGCGACCACGCGCTATAGCTTGACACCATATTTGGTTAGAAACCTAGAACCGAAAGGCTGGACATAGCATGCATAGGAGTCATCAAGCGTCCCTTGACCTATAGTGACCAGCCCTTCCACAGGCAGGCAGGCACACATTATACTTACATGTCTTATATAGCCTGGAGAACATAGCATATATTACAGCTCTATTAATCTAGTACCAGTGTTTCAGTCGTTTTTATAAAGATTTTATACAGGCTAATACATAAGCACAATTATTACCTTCATAAGATGCGAGTCTTTATATAGTACACAGGCTAATACATAAGCACAATTATTACCTTCATAAGATGCGAGTCTTTATATAGTACACAGGCTAATACATAAGCACAATTATCACCTTCATAAGATGCGAGTCTTTATATAGTACACAGGCTAATACATAAGCACAATCATTACCTTCATAAGATGCGAGTCTTTATATAGTACTAGTTGTTTTATTCTGGAAATCACACCATCCTCCATTTTTTAATCAAAGTTCAATGAATGACAAACTATTTCTTTCATCATAACTGACTTGTTGTACTTGGGCGATTAATGATTTCAGTGATCACGATCATTTAAGAAAAATCGTGATTACTCGTTTAATCATCCAACAAAAGCATATCAATGACTAAACCTGTAATGGTGTATAGAAATGTGCATTTGCAGGCAAAGAGAAAACTAGTTTTGAAAATGTATCGCTGGAATGCCTGGATCGATTCTAGAGCCAGTCATTCCAGTGATACATTTTCAAAAACAGTTTTTCTTGGTCTCCGAATGGACACACATTCGTTGAGAAGAACGCTACACTTTATTGGCCTATCGCATTAGAGTAAATTAAAGTGTAGATTTCGAAACATTTACGCAGTAGATATTTTTCACGATTATTCGATTATTTAATCTTTAATCATATAAATTCACGCTTAAAAAACTAATCGCGATGTTCGAATTAATCACGTAATCGTGCAAGCCTAATCCAATATTTTGGGCCGAAATGGTGAATTATTAGCCCTTGCTACTATGATGGTAATAATCTGTCTTTTACTGTGTCAATAACAAATAAGCTGGTGTACATTTTTCAACAATTTTGGTGGCCGATGTCACTGTCGTAGACAGCAACCATCTTCCACCAAATTTGTTGTAAAACAAACACCAGTTCATCTTTTAATTTGAGAATTAAAAATTTTGACATCAGAGTGGTCACCGATCAAGCTGACCAGAAACAATGACTGAAGTGGTCTGTAGAAATATCTAAATCAGGCCAAGAACGCTATTTTTGGCTATTTTTAAAACTACTGGAAATGCAAATGGACATTCAGTAAGCAGAAATTTAGATTTTCTTGACCAATCGTGATCATTAATTAACTATGTAACTTACATCAATGAGGTGCTGGTCGATTTTCACTGTTAGTTCATGGAACTGTTCTTGTTTAACATTTAGACAAGTCAGCATATGTGCCTCAGGCTTTGGAGAGTTACTCTCCTCTCGCTCCACCTGAATATCGACAAGGCGTTGATTGCATCGCTGACATACACGCAGGTACAGACATATCTTTGGCTCCTTCTCAGGACACTGTAAGGTAATCAATGCTGAATATGTACAGTCAGAACCATTACTGGACATAGCACGCGGTGCTAAGCTAACAAAGAACATGTACAGTTAGAACCATTTATGGGCATGATACTTGGTGCTAAGCTAACAGAGAATATGTATGGTCAGAACCATTATTGGGCTTGATACTTGGTGCTAAGCTAACAGAGAATATGTACAGTCAGAACCATTATTGGGCTTGGTACGTGATGCTAAGCTAACAAACAGAGAATATGTATGGTCAGAACCATTATTGGGCTTGGTACGTGGTGCTAAGCTAACAGAATATGTATGGTCAGAACCATTATTGGGCATTGTAAGTGGCGCTAAGCTAACAGAGAATGTGTATGGTCAGAACCATTACTGGGCTTGCTACGTGGTGCTAAGCTAACAGAGAATATGTATGGTCAGAACCATTATTAGGCATTATAAGTAGTGCTAAGCTAACAGAGAATATGTATGGTCAGAACCATTATTGGGCTTGGTACATGGCGCTAAGCTAACAGAGAATATGTATGGTCAGAACCATTATTGGGCTTGGTACGTGGTGCTGAACTAACAGAGAATATGTATGGTCAGAACCATCATTGGGCTTGATACGTGGTGCTAAGCTAACAGAGAATATGTATGGTCAGAACCATTATTAGGCTTGGTACGTGGTGCTAAGCAAACAGAGAATATGTATGATCAGAACCATGATTGGGCTTGGTACGTGGTGCTAAGCTAACAGATAATATGTATGGTCAGAACCATTATTGGGCTTGGTACGTGGTGCTAAGCTAACAGAGCATATGTATGGTCAGAACCATTATTGGGCATTGTAAGTGGTGCTAAGCAAACAAAGAATATGTATGGTCAGAACCATTATTGGGCTTGGTACGTGGTGCTAAGCTAACAGAGAATATGTATGGTCAGAACCATTATTGGGCTTGGTACGTGGTGCTAAGCTAACAGAGAATATGTATGGTCAGAACCATTATTGGGCTTGGTACGTGGTGCTAAGCTAACAGAGCATATGTATGATCAGAACCATTATTGGGCATTGTAAGTGGTGCTAAGCTAACAGAGAATATGTATGGTCAGAACCATTATTGGGCTTGGTACGTGGTGCTAAGCTAACAGAGAATATATATGGTCAGAACCATTATTGGGCATTATAAGTAGTGCTAAGCTAACAGAGAATACGTATGGTCAGAACCATTATTGGGCTTGGTACATGGCGCTAAGCTAACAGAGAATATGTATGGTCAGAACCATTATTGGGCTTGATACGTGGTGCTAAGCTAACAGAGCATATGTATGGTCAGAACCATTATTGGGCATTGTAAGTGGTGCTAAGCAAACAGAGAATATGTATGGTCAGAACCATTATTGGGCTTGGTACGTGGTGCTAAGCTAACAGATAATATGTATGGTCAGAACCATTATTGGGCTTGGTACGTGGTGCTAAGCTAAAAGAGCATATGTATGGTCAGAACCATTATTGGGCATTGTAAGTGGCGCTAAGCTAACAGAGAATATGTATGGTCTAGTTCTTAAACTTGTAACCCTCAAATTTGCTGAAGAATGTCCATTACAGAATACCATTTGTAAAAATTTATCACAGGACTTACTGCTCCGTTATCAAGCCAGTCATTCCAGTGGTAAATCTTCAATAAATAATCTTTTTTGTTCTGCAAATGGGCATTTCTTAAGGGGACAAAGGAAGCCATTCTTTGGTCATCTCGAGTGGTAACATGTTAATGCATCATGTAGCTTAACTCTCCATTAGAATGTAGTTATATTATGAGGTGTAGAGCTCTATATAAGCATGTGCTAATCCAACATCACCTCAACATTCTAATTAACAATTACTAATCTGTGGGTGGAAACTACAATTAAAAGTAATTATAAACATCTTTCTCACATACATAAACCAATGAGTAGAATTTACACATATGATGCATGAAGACACTCAGATTATACACACACACGCGCACGCAAACACACACACACACGCACCCATGCAATTTCCAATGCACCCAGACACACACTCGCACCCACACATTACTGGAACACACACACCATATACACACACACACACACACACACACACACACACACACACACACACACGTCATAGATTAGTCACTAGCACAACACATGCATGCATGCAATCACCCACCCACCCACCCACCCACCCACCCACCCACCCACTCACTCACTCACATGCACATGCGCATGCATACCCATACATCGCTAAAACACATGCATGCACACGCGCACACATCACTGGAACACACACATCACTGGAATAAACACACGCACATAAAAAATCTATTGTTTAAATTAAAGCCATCTTACTCCAACAAACTTGATAATCGCTAGTTGTGGCTCCATACTTGGACTGACATCTACACCATCAGGAAAGTATATGATCAGGTCTTTAGTTGAACAATCAGCACAGCAGCATATTCCACAAACACGACAGTGGATCTTTTTCTTAAGACGGCCAAATTCACACAAGCAGAACGGACACATGGGAGATAGTTTCTCTTGCTGTTAACACAGAGTAGATTATATATGGATTGGCCAATCAGTCAGCCAGACAACCAAAATACATTGAAATATGTTCCTATCAAATCTCATAAATTTGCAAATAAAGAAAAAAATATTTGTGTATATCTACCAAAGAAATGATTGGCTTAACAACAGCGGCAATCATTTCATTGCTACGGTTCGGAAAAAAATTAAATGGGACTGCAAAAACATTTTCTTACAGAAAAATAAATACATGTATTGCTAACAGGGTTTTGTATACCGGTATATATATATATATATATATATATATATATATATATATATATATATATATATATATATATATATATATATGTCCTTTTACCATTTCCCATCTCCGCCAACGTGAGCAGGAAACTGGACATGTTAATGACCGACCACGATCCGGCAGACCGAGAGCAACATCACCATGAGAAGACCACTACTTAGTGATGTCATCACGACGTCACAGGTTTGAGACTGCTGTCCCATAATTTGCACACCGCTACCGGCACTACAGTGCATGCACAAAATGTGCGAAACAGACTCCATGACGCTGGACTGCATGCCCGTCGTCCACTTGTTGCTGTTCCGCTTACAGAGCGTCACATCGAGAACCGGTTTGCATGGGCATGAACTCATCAGCGATGGCATGCTCACCAATGGAGCCACGTTTTGTTCAGTGATGAGTCGAGGTTTTGTGTGGATGTGGCGGATGGTAGGCAACGGGTTTGGCGACGTTTAGGAGAATGGTATGATGCAGCCAACATCATTCAGCACGACAGCTGGAATCCATGAAAATGGCAAAACAGATCTTATTGTGATTCGCGGAAATTTAATGGCTCAACATTACTGTGAAGAAGTTGTCACCCTGTTGTCATCCCTTTTATGCAGCATCATGCTGACTTTATGTTCCAGCAAGACAACGCCCGTCCTAATTCAGCTAGGGTCACCAGTGATTTCCTTGAGGCTAACAACGTTCCGGTGTTGGACTGGCCAGCGCGATCACCAGACCTGTCTCCTATCGAACACGTGTGGGGACATTCTTGGCTACGTGCGGGAGCTGGAAGCTGCACTGCTCCAGGAATGGGATGCGATTCCTCTTCGTGACATCAGGTGCTTAATTCGAAGCATGAGAAAGCGATGTACGGCAGTGGTTAATGCGCGCGGAGGTCACAACCGGTATTGACACCTCAGTGTCATTATTTAAATTGGACCCTTCCGTTGAATGATGCCGTGTTAAAGGCGCGATGCTAGCATTACAGTAACAAGAGACTGTTGTTCAAATTGGAAAATGACCTATCAATTAAATAATATATTTGAATCAATTTATTGTTTTTGTTAAATAACATTGAGACAGTAATATTCTCAGTGTTGCTAAACTTTTTTGGTTCAGTATATGTATATGTCTAGTAAAAGGACTTGCACAGATTTATATACACTATTGTACGGGACATGTCCCATATGACACAAAGTTGCAGATGGGACACACTTTAATATGTAATTTTTATTATTTATGTAATATAAAAATACCTCTGAAAATCATTTCTTGGATTTGGTTGTGCGATGAAGTTAGAAAATACTACAAGAGGTATAAATGTGTCTTGTATTTACAACACATACAAAACTTTTAGATGTATATGTGTAATACGGGACATGAGTTTTAGACTCGTAGTCATTTCATAAGATAGATTTCAAAATATGCTTTTGAATATCTTTTATATTATGTTTTCCATATACAATACAACATTCTTATGACTTCATATCATTTTAACTATTTTTCCTTGGATAATTCAAAATCAAAAAACTATTTTGAAAACATAAATTCTAAACTCTAATGAAATCATTTTGAATTTTTATTATGAATGTTCACGTTTGCCCAGAATCGCACCATCGCCAAACTACGGTATGTCATTTCTTAAACAATATATATCGTCTATATTGGCTAGATGGCTCATGTGCATACCATCACTATGGGGCTAGTATTTGTTATAATGGTACATGTGCATGTACATAGGTATATCATTAACCTAGCATCTTAAGGCCAGCCAAAACAAATCACATACTACTGAAACCGCAACGTGCGCAAACCACTTTACTGACCCACCTTTAAAAGTGCCTTTTTAGACGTTAATGCGAACCCGTTTTGGCTCGAGCAAAAACTATCCACGCCATTGCGAAATTGTTTTTGGCCGAGTGGCAAATTTCAACATGTTCTGGCCACGGGATTTATGCAAATAATTCAAAGTTAGTTTTAGGCAGTCCTGTAGTAAAGACCTAACATGTGTGAAAGCTTAGCCAAATAAAAAAACAATACATTACCAAGATTGAGGAGCGCAAAAGTAAATTTAGAGAAACCCTCCACCAGCCTGCCTACTTATCAGCAACATATATGATGACAAGGCTAGTGAAGCAAGGATGCATGCATGAGAAAACCGGTGGTGTGAAATACATACATGTAGACCTGTCTGATTACATGATTAAATCGAAAATTGTGATTATTTTATAAATCGTGAATTTATATGATTAAAAATTGTATAATCAAATAATCGTGAATAATTTCAACTGCATTTTTTAAATTTTAATTCTGACTCACAAATAGTATAAGTGTGCTGCCTGCCTGCCTGCCTGTTTGTCTGTCTGTCTGTCTGTCACATTTTTAGCAAAGCTGTCTAGCTCTCAACTATAGCACATCACATCTGTTTTTTGATTTTTCGAATCGTTTCACTTCAAGAGTATACTTACCATCATGAATAATCTTGGCTCACTCAAAGTAATAATCGCGGAAGCCTATCAACAGGAGCAAATAGATATACATTCGCTGAGCAAAATGTAAATAAAAAGTTAGATTTTGAAATATTTTATGCAGTGGAATTATTCACGATTATTCGATTTCCCTTTTAATCATATAAATTCACGATTTACAAAATAATCGCAATTTTTGATTTAATCACATAATCGCGCAAGCCTACCTGTTGATCTTGCATTATTGTATGAATCTCAAGACTCTAGCTGCGATAAGCATGTCACCACTTACCCGCCAGATTGACGACTTCTGCCAGGAGGGAGTCTTACCAATATGCTTCACATTGTGCAACATTCTTTTAAGTTCTGATGATGAAATGCTCTTTTTAAATCCATCCATTAAACGTTGGCACTCGACATTCAGATCGAACCTGAAGATTCAAAAGGTTATTAGTTATTGGTATCAACTTTATTACATCAAAACTAGGGCTAGCCAATTCTAGGGCTGTGCGGTATACCGATACCATATCGAAAACCAATACCCATAGACAATTGTGAAAAGCGCAATGAGTAATATCGATGCCTAAAACATGTTTTTCGGGAAATATATATATCGTTTAGGTCACGTCTGCTGATCATTCCATTCCCATTTTTCTTATTGGATAGCATGACCAAAATGATCTAATCACTACACGAAGAATAATTTTTCTTCCTATGAATGAACGTTGGTTATCTAATCGAGTAGTAGTTGATGCTTTATGATCTTTGCGGAAATGGATGGTTGTACGCACATGACGTTAAATATCCAGCACATGCTTGATAGACTGTTGAAAGCGATAATTACCTTTTTTAGCCCCATTGTGTCTAGTACATACTAATAATAACCACCGGGTCATGAGATCGATCTATTTAGAAAAGAATTCTGACATATATTGGTTGAACTACTCACATAAGAGTTTGCATGAAGATGCAGTCGTATTCTTGCGAGATCTCATACGTCAGCGCCCGAGAACGAGAAGAGATCCTCAATTTTTAGTCTGCTTGTGACTATTGAAAGTAGTTTGTCATGCGGTTTCATTTCCTCGTCTATGAAGTCCACAGCGTCGGCATATTCCATCTCTAGCGGTAACTGATGAAAAGCACAGGGTATAGACCATCTCCTTGTGGGAAGACAATTAATGTCTCACAATGCGCAGACTTTACTGACAAGTTGGTTCGTACTCTGAGCTTGGTGTCTGCAAGTAGTAGTCTCGCTAGTCGTAGCTCATCTCCATTGCAACTGGCCTGACGTAGTGCATCTACATCTAGGATCTTTGAGCACTTAATTGTGTCATAGGCTTGTGACATGTCAATGCCCAGTTTGTAGAAATCCCAATGTTTGGCCATAACTAGTGACATAAGCATGTGCTGAGCCCATACAATGTCTGACCAGCTTGCGTCCACGTTTAAAGCCATTTTGACATGATACAGTGAAGTCATCAATCTTGTGGCGGATATGGCATAGAGTAACATAGGCTTTTCTGTATGCTGTTGAGGAGTACAATGCGCCGCAGATTGGCTGGGGGCTGGGTAGGTTCTTGGGCATGGGTAGCGTGATAAAGGTGCCTTGGCCTACAGCATCGATGCAGTGGTGCATTTAAAAGCTCAACTGATTAGGTGCACGATCGATTTTGAGATAATGCCACTTGCGTATTTGAATAGTTCATTGCTCATGCCATCAGGTCTGGATGCACGTCCATTTTTCAGGGGTCTGACTGCCGGTCTAACTTCTGCTGTTTCAATTGGTGTTAGTAATGGCCTGGGTTCACATGACAAGGGAGGAAAGGATTCATCATCGTGATCAGTTAACTGTTCCTTGAGTCATCCTCAAATTGCACCGGCTTTGCCCTGGTCAGTTCCGATAGTCTCCTTCATTGTTCTGTACAGTGAGTGGTGGTGTGTAGTCAGTAACTTTCAGGACTCTGGCTGCCCGAAACATTTTGTGACAGTCATCCGTGGCAGTGATTTCATCTGCTAGGGAGACTGCTTGTTGAATGGCAAGATCTTTTAACCATTCGCTGATCAATCTGGCGCAGAATGCTATTGTGTTCCCTGTGTACTTTGGTGTGGTCTTACATATACCTACATGTAGTTTGGTTGTTGTATTTCAGAACTCCTATGGTGCTGGTAGCTGATGATTCCATACATTTGATTAAATCATGCAAAATATAAAAATGTCTTGATCTGTCTAAAACCACATCTTTCTTAGAAGTTAGAATGAACACCAGGAAGCATCCTGACATCTGCAAACTACACTTTTACTTTTCTAAATCTTAACATTATCAGCCATGGATTGTTATTAACCATTTAACCAATACAAACCAGAAACACATTCTTTATGATATAAGGAATATTCTGTTGAATCTTTTGAAACTAATTTGACTGGAAGCTGTTGCTGCCTATTTACCAATTTATTGTAAATTATTCAGAAAGATACAATTCAAGAAAATTTTTGATGACTGAATGTTCACTAAAAATGATTTGCACACCGGAGACTATTTTTTTCAAATTTACAACTGAAATGGCTGGCTCAGTAATTGACCCATTCATTCTAGTGGTAAGTTTTTGACTGGCAGTGTTAAACCTGCAGATTAATTTCTATACAACTTGACTGAAAATTATGCTTAATTAATAAATTGAAGAAAAATTGACTTTAGTACCCTGATAACATAGGTTTCTGGGCTGGTATTAGCTGAATACCGACTCAATAACCTGCGCTATCAAGGTAGGATATTGCCAATTAGTTCCTTCATTCGCTCAGTTAGTTTTATTAGCCGCTTAGACATAACTGGATCTATTTGAGCCATGACGATCATAGAGAAATAGCATTTAGTATACAGATACATGCATATTTCTAGATGATGTTAATGGAAAATTCCGATCTGTCAGTCAATTATACATTTGTATGACATCATAATCAATTACGTCATGCATAGGCTGATGTCATAATTACAATGCGTAATGAATGATATATCGAAGTCCTTTATGAACTTTGAATAGACTGGCAACGGCACCCAGTTAAATTAGTTTCAAAATATTCAACGGCTCACTAGTATAGTTATCTTGACAATGGGATTCTGGGAAGTCATGGGTCAAAGTATATAAATTAATCCGAACAAGCTCAACACATGGGCAGAGTTTAGCTAGAAATAAACAAAATCACGGATTTCTTTTTTCACGAGAGAGTTGATACTTACCTCCCTAATACTCTTTGATATTGCTAAATATCGGCTTTCACTTAATAAAACACTCAGATTTAAAAAGAAAGGTGCTCCTTATGGGCAGGTAGTCAGAAGTCAGTCAGGTGGATGCCAGCCCCACCACCGCGCATGCGCCGACTAGTACTTCCTCTGACTAATTTATTGGCTGACACACATGCAACATAATAAGAGCCTGAAGACCGAGCCTCAGTGGGGCGGAGAGGCCGGGCCCGTATTAGGGAGGTAAGTATCAACTCTCTCGTGAAAAAAAGTAATCCGTGATTTCGTTTATTTCACTTCAAGAGTGTACTTACCTCCCTAATACTCTTTGATATTGCCAGAATTCGTCAGTGAATTCGGCGGGAGGGAGGCGAGGTCAAAAGACCAGCTCTTCCCTATGCGCTTTTCTGCGATTAAGGCACTAAAACTTCTGAAATTGTGTGGAAACACAATCAGGAATAGATAGGAAAAACATCGGCTAACACAAACCGATGGCTGAGAGATGACCAAAAGTCATAAGCGCTCCTCCCCCCCTCCCTCCTCTTGGGAGGAAGACTGAATGACCTCAATGTCCCATACGCTCTCTACGTACAAGTGCCATGTACTATAGGACATTAAACGAAAAGGCTACATTTTCGCATACTCTCAATAATGAACCACATAAAACACGTACATGTACCATCACCATATTAATAACGAATGGTCATGTGACATTACAAAAAACCATGGACAACACACACAAGACTGACCGTGTGGAAGATTGGTGCTGTCATCATCTCCCCATTGGTGAAGACTGATCAATGCAGCCCATAAAGTAGATGTTTCCATTGATTAAATGTGAAATATATAAAAAATGAGGATACCTCATCAAAATATGTACACCCAGATTAGCTTTTCAAAATCGATAAGGCGAGAGGATTCGAGGTGTCACGGACATAATGGTCGGTAAAACTTGACTCACAGTGCCACTGAGCTACTGACATAATGTCATCCACAGGTACCCCATTAAATAGGGAAGTGGAAGCCACTACACCCCTGACACTGTGAGCCTTGGCCATATATGCTTTTTTCCGGGAGCATAAAAACGTGACAAAATATTAACCAATACCAAACATAAGACTGACTTATTTTGACATGATTTTCTCTTCAACACTTCGTGTCAGTGCTGGATGCATTCCACAATCCACCTAGATATGGTATCTTTTGAAGCTCTCCCGTACGGCTCAATGTAAGATAGCCATAATGCACTAGGGTCCGTCCGCCATTCTTCTGTACATTGTTTAAAAAGAGTCAAAGCATGGACAGGACACCATGCCTTTGAATTAGGATCAATCCTAGTCAAAGCAGGTAAAACTATAGGCTGACCAGGATATTTTAAAGACTGGTTCTTGGCCATAAAGTTAACTCTAGGTAGAAGCCTGAGGCCTTCCCATGTAACGACAAAATGGTCTGGCGCTGCTGACAAAGCGTGAATTTCACTTCCTCATCTAGCCGAGGCTGCAGCAATCAGAAAAACTGTTTTAAGCATCAACAATTTCATGGAAATAGAGCTTAGCAGTTCATAGGTTTTATCCGCTAGCACTTGAAGCACAAACGATAAACTCCAGGACAGAATCACTGAAGGACTCCTAGGTCTTATATTACCTATGCCTTTGATTAAAGTATTAAGATTACATACTTGCCATTCCGTGGGAAGAATGCTCATTCTTTGGCTCAGTGAGTCTGTTAATAGATTTAGTCTTCCCGGAATATGAGCTGCTTTCAGGGAAATCCCACGATCGAGGCACCAGCAAAGCAGTTTCCATGTCATCATACAGAGACTGGGTGACTTCGTTCCGCCCTGTCGCTTTAGATAAGTCACTACTGTTGTGTTGTCTGATCGAACCAGAACAATCTTGCTCTTGACCTTCTCCAAGAAGTGTTCCATGGCTAAGACTACTGCTCGCATTTCTAGCAGATTGATATGTTCTTGAGACTGATCCAGATTCCAAAATTCTGATACTTTGTCTTCTTCCAGGCAAGCTCCCCATCCCTCCATAGATGCGTCTGTGTACATCATTAATTGAGGGTGGGGGAGACAACATCAACCCCGCCAGGAGATTTTCTCTTTTCATTCACCATTGAAGGTGGTGAATAAAAAATTCCAACACTGACACCTTTGAGTCCAGACATCTAATACTCTGTGTCCACTGTCATGAGAAATAACTGAAGGGGCTGCCAGCGTAAGGCCGTCTGTGGAATGATTGGTTCCAGAAAAACCATCAACACCAACATTCTCAAGTAGACCCGTGCCAGGACATGACGACTGTGGCACACTGACTGTATGACTGAGATGAGTACTTCTACTCTCTCCTGAGATGGGTAAACATAACCTCTCTTTAGATCGAAGAACATGCACAGGTAAACAAACCTCTGGGATGGGGGTGAGGGAGACAACATCAACCCCGTCAGGAGATTTTCTCTTCATTCACCATTGAAGGTGGTGAATAAGAGATTCCAACACTGACACCTTTGAGTCCAGACATCCCGTACTCTGGGGCCACTGTCATGAGAAATAACTGAATAGGCCGCCAGCGTAAGGCCGCCTGTGGAATGATTGGTTCGAGAGAAACCATAAACACCAGCATTCTCAAGTAGACCCGTGCCAGAACATAACGACTGTTGCACACTGAGTGTATGACTGAGATGAATACACGTACTTCTACTCTCTCCTGAGATGGGTAAACATAACATATCTTTAGATCGAAGAACGTGCACAGGTAAACAAACATCTGGGATGGAGTAAGCTCTGATTTTTTAAAGTTGATTATCCAGCCTAGATCTGTTAAAATTTTCCAAACTATTTCCAGATTTGCGATCGTGTACTTTTAACAGCCAGTCGTCTATGTACATGTGGACTGCTATGATGTCATAGCTAGGACCACTCGAGTGAAGACCCGAGGAGCTGTCGAGATACCAAATAGTAGAACCCTGAATTCCCATTGGCGGCCCTGAAAGGCGAATCTCAGGAACCGACAAAAGCTCTTCGCAATTGGAATGTGAAAATAAACATCTTTTAGATCTATCGATGCTGTCCACATTCCTTCCCTCAATCCTTCTAACACTGACCTAACAGTTTCCATTTTGAAACTTGTTGTGAGAATAAACCTGTTGAAAGGTTTGAGGTTGAGAATTGGTCTCCACCCTCCAGTGCTTTTTGTCACTAGGAATACGGTTGAATAGTAACTCGGGAAATTTTGTGCAGGTTGAATCGATCGTTTTTGTATGAGGGATTGAATCTCTTCCTCTATACACAACCGTTGATCTGGATCTCTTGGATTTTGAGTCCTGATCGGAACCAGAGACAGGCACAATGGCCGACTTGCGATCCAGTTGGGATGGTAACCGACTGAAAGCAATCGCAAGACTAAGCGGCCCTGAGTAACCCGCTCCCACTTTTGCATGTGGAAGGTCAGGCGACCTCCCACAGGTCCACCTAAGGATAAAGGTGGACCCGAGGAGCGCAAGAACGGCACTGTCTCTGGTGGATGTCCCAGCAGCACTAGTGCATTCCCTGTGAGGGCCAACCCATCAGGATAGATCCTCATGATCAGAACCCCGCACTCCTCTGCCAGTGCCACACATACCTAGGTATGCGGGCTGTCCAGCGGGCCCCCCACTAGCTGGCTTATGCTGGCGTGGCCATGGCCTATGCTGCGCTGGTGGTTGGCCCCTGACCTGGCCACCACCCCGTCCAGCCTGCTGAGGATGGAAGGCAGGGGGTGCTGCACGAACACGCTCCCTGCGGACCACCTCGAACTACTCACACAGCACCCTCTGGTTGTTGACAAGGTTTACAGTTTGTTGGAGATGCACGCATCCTTCACCTCCAAACAAACATGGACCTGATATCGGCGTCCGAAGAAGCCGATTGTACAGGTCCTGCGAGGGGCACAAATTTTCCAGGGCCAATGTGCAACTCACTTATAAACTGATCTCGTCATACAAACCAGAACCAGGTTAATGCTGTCCATGATGGCTCGCGGGACCGTAAGAGGAATTCGTACTGCGCAATTAGTGCTCATGCACAAGGTCCTTCCATCTGGTTGAAATCACGCTAATGAGGAGTAGCATTTTAAGCGAAATCCGGTAAATTCTCAAATTTCAAGATCTTCACGGAAAAAATTTACCAATCAAAATTTTGTATACAAGGTCTGAAACCTACACCCATACAGGGTTAGAATTTTACAAAATACTATACTAGTCTTCAGGACTGGTAATCGTATGAAACTACTAGTCCGCAAATAATTTTAAGTCTGTTATTAATTATAGTCAACATTAAATGTTCATTTTTTCGCCATGCATGGCTTTGGAATGATGCCATACCTCTGAGACAGATCAGAGGTAATTCGGCAGCGCCATGCCACCTCGCGAGGGGCCTTCGCAAAGCGTCCATTAGCCTTAATGGAGATCTCTGCTGCAGTGAACATATTCATGATATGCTCTGCATACGGGAGAGACAGCATGGTGCTCGTCACCGGCTTTCCCATCAACCACAGCCACTGGTCCTGCTGGGAAGCCGGTGGATCCACCTGGAGTTCCAGCTTGACGCCTACCAGTCATTAGCATACGTCAATCCAGTCCTCCTCAGTGGCCACCTGTGAATGCTCGATGAGCCTTGGGCCCTCGTCGGCCTCAACAACATTCACTGGTGGAGTAACGGCTGGATCTGGCGATACTCCTGGATAGCCAGGGAAGCCATATGGACCAGCAAGGAGGTGGGGTGGGGGTGGCGGATGGATTTCTGTCTCCGTGGCCATCGGCAGGACACAACAGTGTCCTTCTTCCTGCCCAGAAAGATTAGCCGTCAAGCTTGAAAAGGGATCAAACTCGGGCTGGGCAGGAGAGATATCATGAGAGGCGCTGATACCTGGAGCCTTTGGCTTCTCCAGGACGCCTGATAAGCAGATGCCCGAGGCTATGGCTCTCGCTCCCGGGGCAAGCCTCCGCACCGGACCAGCGAGAGCTGTTTCTTGGTCTAAACCAAAAACTGGTACCCTAATCATAGAATCAGACCCCGAGACGGGAACATTCTGTCCTGGAACAAGTGAAGACAATAATGAACTTAACCGGGAAGCAAGCTGAGAAGCAACTCCGGGACAAGATCCATTATTGGGGTCTTTTCATTTCTCCCATCATTTCTACTCGGAAGGCCTCAATGTCCGGCATTGATTGCGCTTCTTACCACTTACATTCTCTTTCTCGACTCGCCTCTTCTCATCGAGCACCGGGTCCTTCACATGCTGATGCAGAAAATCTGTGAACAGATCATTAGGCCATGCCTAACACACATGACATTTAAGTAAAGGTCCACACGTACACCTAGTGCAGTCATGTGGATAAAAGCGGGTCTTTACGAATCTTTGGCAGGAAGGGCATTTTTGTCAATAACCCTCTGAAAGACACAAAATCAAGACAATTAGTTTTTAATTTGATAAAGAAACACACAAATTAATTGAAAAGGATGTGACTAATGAATTTCCCTAAGGAAAACTTAGACCCTTAGATGAGAGAATGAGAAAAAACAAAAGCCAGGACCACAGATATGCTATGGGCCTGACAGATTAAGACGTCATATCTCAACTTCTTCTTCTATGAAGACAAGGGAGATAATCAGTATTTGAACTTCGACACTTACGAGGCGAATACTAGACTCAAAACGCCATGGTAATCCTTCATTAGTAGTTGAACCTAATCAATGCACCTATACATAACCATCATGAGACAGAATAAATAAACTCGTAGTCAAAAATAGTGAAATATTTTTTAAATCTTGAAAGACTGCTGAATAACTGTCAAATACCTGACCCATGAAGTATAGGATTACCACTGAAGAAGCGAGCAAGTGAAGTCCACTGGACATCAACTGGCATACCTAGTCTTTGTATCCATTAAATGGGCAAAGGGTCAGGAGAGAATGCGAAAATAATAATTCCCTGTGCAAACTCTGGCATAATTTTTTGCAAACAATAACCAAGTATAAATGTTGGTCCAGATGAAGGATACCCGTGATACACATTAAAAATCAGCTAAAAGTATCTGAAAATACAAAGCAAAACATGCGTTAGCCAATATTTAGGCATCCCCCAAAATGAGCTAGCCTAATATAGATGCCTCCGCGTTTAAACGTGAGTCCCAGATATACCATCCGATATAACACACAAATTTCTACCAATAAATTTTACTAAAATACACCTGATAGTTCGGACCAGGTGTGTCCTCAGAAGATTTGATGATGTCAGACATCCTTATCAATCCAAAATTCAAGTTAGACTCTAACTTAAGCTTCAAAATTATAGCCAAGCAAAAGCAATCTTTCAAAAGAGAAAAGGCGTGTGCAATGGCAGGTCAATAATTTGAGAAGAGGAAGTGGCAGCACCGCGCATGCGCGAGTTTGGGTGCCGCATCCGCTGGACTGTCATTTGCCTAACCTGCCCAGTAGGGGTGGTTTCTTTTTAATTCTGAGTCCTATTGAAGCTAGGTCGATATTTGGAGTATCAAGGTGGTAAGTACACTCTTGATGTGAATAGCTAAAGGTGCATTCATCCATTGATTTACCAGTATTTATAATTGCCAGAATATAAAGATGACAGTTACCTATCTTTCCATGTTGTATCCTTGCATTCTGCCTCCATTGTGTTCAGCTCAGCCTTTAGTGCTTCCTTTGCAGCGTGGAATTCTAATGTTCTTTGCCGCATTACGCCCATTGTATGTCGCCCTTCATCAAAACATGCTTGACAGACCTGCGAGAGATTCAGCATAGATAAAAGATTTTGTAAAACAATACACTACTAAATAGCTCTTTAATTGGATACCGGGATCTCCTTTGCAGTTATTACAGTAAGAGAAGACGCTGAATCAAATAAAACGTGTTACTTTTTGTTTCTACAATAATTGTTAATACTTACCAGATGTACTATTATGATAATGTATTATCATCCATCCTTGCTCAAAATAAACCTAAATCAAGCCTCACACTCTCCGTGAACATGCTTTACATGTACTTGATAAGTTTCTTCCGTATACCTAGTCCAGTCATTCTATTAAGGTTCAAAGCGACCCGCTAAACAAATATGGAGTTATCAAACGGAAACCAATATTTAAGATGGTTGCTAGTGAATGCGGCCATCTTGGATTTAGGATCATCGTCCATTTCGATAGATTTCTTCTCCCGACCTACATGTAGTCCAAGCACTCTATGAAGTTTCAAAGCAATCCGATAAACGGTAATGGGAGTTATCATCTGGAAACCAATTTTCAAGATTGCCTCCCCTGGCTGGCACCCATCAGGGATTTCAGATTATTGCCAAGTTTGATAGGTTTTTTCCTCCAGATGTAGTCCAACCACCATATTAAGTTTCAAATTGATCCGATAAACAGTAACAGAGATATCATCCAGAAACCAATTTTCAAGATGGCCGATGGTGGGTGGAAGCCATCTTGGATTTCGAATCATTGGCAATTTCAATAGGTTTCTTCACCAGACCTAATCCAACCACCCTTTGAAGTTTCAAAGCAATCCGATAAATGGTAACAAAGTTATCAAATGGAAACCACTCTGCCACCCGCCATCACATAATACCCAAGCAATTTTTTGGCGGCATATAAACATGACTTGATATTGGAATATGAAAATATGCGTTGTTTAGATCAATTGAAATCACCCACATCTCTTTACTCAAGCCCGTCATAACTGCTTCTACAGTGTGCATCTGAAATTTGGGTGAATGAATGAATTTGTTCAAGGACTTGTGATTGAGAACCGGTCTCCAACCTCCAGTCTGGTGCGTTTCGGAATAAAGAAGCTCATGGAATAGAAGACGCCTTAGGAGGTTTGATCACAGACTAAATGAATAGCACTCTTCTTTCAGATGAATGATTCCTTGGAACAGGAGTCCAAATAGCAGTCATAACTAATGGGATGAGAGACGCCTGAATGAGCCAATCTGATTTGCATCCATTTTTAACCAATGACGGACCAAAGAGTCTTGCATGACCTGTTCCCACCAGCTTAAGAACAGTTGCAGTCTACATGTACCTCCAACAGCTAGATCTTGACCACAATTCGCGGATGCTATTAACTGAGATGATGCTGATATGCTGGGGGGGGGGGAGGGGGGGGGGGAGGAGTCAACCCTACATGTAGTCGGTTAGCCATACACTGCATGACTTGCACCCACTCAGCATCTGAACAAAATGATGACTCATCCATAAGAGGACTACCATTCTCATCTACCTTCTCCGCCCTGAATGAAGACGTGTTCACCGATGACCCGTGCTGAGAACGGACCCATCTTCCAATTCAAAGGGCGTCCGCACGGCTATCCACAACTACCATGTCCAGCGAAAGATCAACTGACATGGCTTCGGCAACTTCCTGCATGTTCCCGAAAGGTACTAACACTGCCGGTGAAGCAGGCACCTGGGTTTGTATGGCTCTGACAAGAGCCATCAGAAACAATTCCAGAATGCCGATGGGAGCTGGAAAATATGGTCCCCGGCACGGGAGGGATTCCACAAATTCTGGGTGGGAGATCCCTGTCAGCACGTTGACATCGCCGCTCGCTTGGGAAACTCATACAAATCCTAGAGATCTCTGGGATGATACAGCCTCTCAGGCACAGACATGGAGTCTTCTGCCAGGAATATCTCCTCCTCCTCCTCCTCCACCAGAGTCGGATCTAGGCCTGACAACTGAGGGGAGGTGGGTGCGGATTCCTTCGATGTGGGTAGAAGACCACTGATTTGTTGCACTTCTACTGGCTCCATTACTGGAATGCCCGATGGTTGCAGGAAGAAGATGGCCTTGAACTGGGCTGCTTCTCTTTTAAGCCACTGTTCAAGGCCTTGCATCACTGCTTTGTCCACTCGTGAACCTGTCTCTCACGATACAGCCTAAACGAGCGCATACATGTATATCCAAAAAGAAACTCGGTCACAAGCTGCAATGACCACCTGATACAGACATCGCAACACAATGATGTCCAGCAAATTTGCGTTACATAAAGTGGATGCATTTCTTTGACTTTGCAATGACCTATAAAGCTTGGCTTCAACCATAAAACAAATATACTGTAGAAGGCTTATCAATACACTTATCAATTACCAAAGTGATTGTCTCATCCGCTCTGATTAGCATGTGTCCAAGTTTGGGTGCAGTATGATTAACACAACACAATATATGAACTGCTAAGTTGAGTTTTAGTTCGCAAAGTTGAGCTAATAACTACTTTGGCATTGAAAGAACCAGCAAGCAACAAAGACGTGGTAAAAGCCGTGGTAAACTTTATTTAGACATAGCTAATTACATGTGATTTTATCATAGATACAAGATATCAATCATGGCATCATATTAAAACACGTTTCTACAATTCACCAAATGTAGAACAAGGATTATAAAATTATTGGTGAAATTAGAAAAAATGTTGAAGTAGTGCTGTGGTGAACCAGTTCTGCCACAGCGTTTTTGTGCCATAGCAAAATTGTCCGAATTTCAAGGACTGAAGAACTCTTCACGATCAAAGAAATGTCTGCAATAATGGCTGATGCATGCTCCAAATGCCCTCTACGAGGACTAGCAACAGCAAATGGACCAAAGAGTGCAAGGATAACACTTACATTAACCAAAACAAACAGTGAATTACAGAGTGACACCATCTTGGCCCAGGGCGCATCCATCTTAACAGAGGAATATGAATCGTTAAAAATAAATGAGTACCAGGATAATGTTATAAAGATAGTGGGATACCGAAACGATTCCAACTAGAGCCCGAATGGCCTGTGACACTCACTGGAACTATTAGTATTTGAACCATTTGCATTGGATAATTTTTGGAAAATCGAAGATGGCCACCAAAAAGAATTGACCAATCAAAATTCTGAATACAAGTCCTCCCATGTAGTGGCTACACCATAGGATCCCTTCAGCCAAATTTGGTTAAAATCCGCCAAGTGGTTTAGGAGGTAAGATTTAAAGGATTTCTGAATAATTTTCGGAAAATCCAAGATGCCCGCCAAAACAATTTACGAATCAAAATTCTTGTTTGATATGTTGAACCCTACTTCATAAGATCATTCCACCCAAGCTTCGCTGAAATTGGACCACTGATTAAAGAGTCCTTAAAATGGTTTTAAAAAATTGTCAGAAAATCTAAGATGGCCAAAAGAGACCAATCAAAATTCTGAATAGAAGCTCTAGAGTCTACCACTGTAGGATCACTCCAGTTAAATTTGATTAAAGTCTGTAAAGTGGTTAAGGAGTAGATGCGTTTTGATAATTTCCAGTAAATCTTTCATAAAATCTTAGCGTTCTTCATCAAAAATTTACCAAGGAAAATTTTGAAGAGACCTTCTGGAGCCTAGCACAATAGGGTCCTTCTAGCCAAATTTGGTGACAATCCACATAGTGGTTAAGGAGGAGATGCATTTTGACAATTTCTGGTAAATTTTTCGTTAAGTCTAACATTTTCACCTAAAAAATTAACCAACCAATATTCTGAAAAGATTTTTTGGAGTCTACCACAATAGGGTCCCTCTAGCCAAATTTTGTAGAAATATGTCAAGTATATGTCAAGAAGTAGTGATTTGACAATGTCCAATAAATTTTTCATAAAATCTAAGATTTTCACCCAAAAAATTGATAAAGCAAAATTCTGAATAGAAGTCCACAACAATATGGTACCTCTGACAAAATCTGGATGAAATATGTCAAGCAGCGAAGAATTATTAGCATTTTGACAATTTCCAGTATCAAGATTATCACCAAAAAATAGACCAATCAAATTTCTGAATAGATGTTAGAGCCTAACACCATATAGAATCCGCATAACCAAATTTGGTTGAAATATGTCAAGCAGCTACGGAAAAGTAGCATTTTGACATATTCCGGTAAATTTTTCATGAAATCTAAGATTTTCCCCCAAAACGTTTAGCAATCACAATTCTGAACAGAAGATCTGGAGCATACCAGCATAGATTTGTTTCAGAAATTGGTCAACATGGTAAGAAGAAACAATTTGACAATTTCCAGTGAATTTTTAATAAAATCTAACATTTCTAAGATTTTCACGCAAAAACAGATACAAATTCTGACATGTCTGAATGGAGCTTCTAGAGCCTATGATGATAGTATCATTTCAGCCAAATTTGCTTGAAATTGCACAAAATAGTATAGAGTAGAAGCAATTTGACAATTTCCTGCAAATTTTTAATAAAATCTAAAATTTTGACCCAAAAAGGTGACAAACAGAAATTCTTGAGTCGTGCCTGATAAGATCCTCGGACCCCAATTTGGTTAAAATCTGCCTATTGGTTATTGAGGAGTACCATTTTAAAGCAAAAGTTGACGGATGATGGACAGACGACAGATGGTCGCTACGGCATAATTTAGACAATTTTGCACATGACAAAGGACAAATACGCATATTTTATAGAACAATACAACCTGCCCCTGCGTTGATTTTCCTTTTCTGTTCAGAGTTGCGGTAATAATCCTTCGGAAAACTTTTTTAAACCGTAAAAGAATAATCCAAATTTGTGGAGCAAATTGCACTAGAGATGACAATGATTGTACCCGGGTACCAGTACCTAGGGCTCTAGGTATTTCCTGGACACAAGTAAAGCAGATCCACGGAGAGTGCAAAGCTTTATTTAAGTCTTTTTCTAGAATAGATAATAGGACGTTATCATAATAGTACATCTGGTACAAGTATTATTTGAAGTAGGAGTGCCTAGCTTCCTTCACGATATATAAATGTAGGGCTGCGCAGTTTGGCTTACAGCCATACCAGTTTCGATATGACTTTTCATATCGGTTTTAACCGAATATCAGTTTTATGAGTGACTTCTATCAGGTATGTTAAGAAAAAGTTGAAATCCATTCTCTAAAATGCTCAAAAAGCAATCGTCAATAACAGGAAAATAGAACACTATTTTCTGGTACAAACTCTTGCCGCCTTAGACATGTGAGTACTGAGTAATATGTGCCATAACCATCGGTGCGGGAGTGAACTTATTATCTGTGGCCATCTAAATATTAGATTTACTATAATAACCATCGTTTATTACATCAAAATTAACATAGAATGAAGGAAATGTCAATTTCCCTTTCTCCGAGATCTAACAATACTCACCATTCTGTTACTTCTGATATACAGCTGGCCTTGACAGCGGCTCTAGGACTATAGACTTAGAAAGCTTTACCGACTCCTGGGAACCGGGTACTCGGCTCCCAACTGCCGAGTACCCGTTTACCATAGAGCTCATATTGTTTGCATAGCCACCAAACAAGAGAAAACTATGGCTTGCCTCCGTGGGGCTGGGAGGCTGGGTCCGTAACAGAATGGTGAGTATTGTTAGATCTCGGAGAAAGGGAAATTGACATTTCCTTCATTCTCCTTCGATCAATACTCACCATTCTGTTACTTCTGATATACACCAGATTTGATCAGTAACCTGGTGGGAAGGGGCAAGCCATAAATGCTAATTTTGCCCCTTGGAGAAAGATTTTAGACTTCAAACTTGACTAACGGAGACCTAAAAGGAATGTCAAGTTTACGGAACCGAATCACATTCGCATCACAGCTCCCCCCCCCCCCTTTTTCCTCCTAAGAAAATGGAGAGAACTCACGAACATGTATCTCGCCTGAAACACAAATATGCCAAGAGGGTTAACTGCTCCCTGCATATTCCATGTATTAGCCTGGGAATGAGCATGAATATATAAGATGAATGAACATGATACACATCCATAATACAAAAACTCTCACTATTGAATTACCTTATGATAATTGGACTCCAGACGTACCGCCTCCAACCATTCACTGGTTCGGCCATCAGTGACACAATCTGGTTGTCACCCTCTCACTTGACCATGCCTGCTTTAGGTTCTTTTCTTACCAAAGTGAAAAAATGGTGAAGAGCAGTGTGGTCACTAACTATCGTTTCAAAACAGCTAAAGCGAGTGGATTGGCTGAGTCTGACACATCCCTCATATAGTAATACATAAATGAGGACTCACAGTGCCATTGTACAACGGCCATGATGTCCTCTAATGGAACACCATTGTAAAGGGCGGTCGAGGCGGCTATTCCTCTGACATTGTGTGCCCTTACGCCTTGCACCTGGTGCCCAGTCGCCATCTCGTGAGTAGTCTGAATGCATTCGACCACCCAACGAGAGATAGTATCCATGGATGCGGCGCCATAAGGCTTTTTATGGCAGATCCACAGATGTCAATCGTTCGACCGTAACGAGTCAGTCCGTTTCTTGTACTTAGTCAAAGCACGGACCGGGCACCAGACACTGGCATCACGATCAAACCTAGTTAACTTCGGTATAATGATCGGTTTGCCGGGATATCTCAAAGATTGGTTCTTTGACATAAACTCTGCTCTTGGCAGAAGACGCAGACCTTCTCCAGAAACAATAAATCGGTCCCTCTCTGCCGAAAGCGCATGGATCTCACTGCGCCTTCTAGCTGAGGAAGCTGCCAATAGAAAGACCGCCTTTAGAGTCAAATGCTTTAGACTAGCCGAACGCAACGGTTCGAAAGGGTGCTTGGCCAGTACATTAAGCACTAAAGATAGACTCCAGGCTGGAATGACTACCGGTTGTCTCGGTCGGAGATTGCTCATTCCCTTCAACATCACATTTAACTGGGCCACCTCTGGACTATCCCTGTTGGCTAGACAAGGGATAACTGATGCCAAAGCTGACTTGTATCCAGCTACTGTGACGGGAGCTAGTCCTGAAAAGAACAGCTCACAGAGAAAGTCTGCTATTTGCTGAATAGTGGATTGAAAGGTATCAATACCCTTTTCTTCACACCAGTCTGCAAATCTGTTAACCTTGTTGTTATATGACTTGAAGGTTGACCTCCTTCTCGCAGCCGCGATGAAATCAGCAGCCTGTCGAGAAAAGCCTTCCGACGTAGAACGTTGTTTGATAACATCCACGCAGTCAATTTGAACATTTCGGGATGCTCGTGTAGGAAGCGTCCCTTGGCCTGGGAGATTATGTTCGGAATCTCCGGCAACTGCACAGGATTTTCCACCAACAGATCTAGAAGATCCGTGAACCACGCCCTGCTCGGCCAATACAGCGCTATTAGCAGGACCAGACACGGTTCCTCCCTGACCTTCACCAATACCTTCGGTAGAAGAATGGTGGGTGGGTACGCGTAAGCGTGCATCCCTCTCCAGCTTATCGCCAGAGCGTCTGTATCGACGGCATTTGGATCTGGAATCGGCGAGACATGTCATGATTTGAGCATTTTCCTTTGTGGCGAACAAGTCCACGTTGGGTTTGCCCCAATGCTCGAAGATCCGTCGCAGAACTGGAGGGTTGAGGGACCATTCTGTTGGCAGAATTCTCTGTCTGCGAGACAAAGCATCCGCCAGAATATTCAATTGGCCAGGAATATAGGCTGCTTTCAAAACAACCGAGTAATTCCTGCACCATTGAATCAAGTGCCACACTCTGATACACAGAGTGGGCGACCTGGTCCCGCCTGGGCGATTTATATATGATACTACTGTCAAATTGTCCGACCGTATCAATATCACCTTGCCCCTGATCATCGGAAAGAACTCTTCCAACGCCAGTTCCACTGCCATCATTTCCAACAGATTGATATGCAGCTGACTCTCCGGGAGAGTCCATGTGCCCGAGACCTGGTGTTCTCCCAGGCAGGCACCCCACCCCTCCAGCGATGCATCCATGTACACGGACAGCTGGGGGTGGGGTAGGGTGGGGTAGGTGCAGCGAAACCCCTACTAGGAGATACTGACGCTCCTTCCACTATACAAGATGCGACATTATCGGCTCCAAAACTGGTACCAGTTTTGACAGGGGTTCTGTTCTCTGTTTCCACAGAGACATCAGATACAACTGGATAGGCCTTCGCATTAGAGCAGCGTACGGGATAACCTGCTCCATGGAGACCATCATGCCCAGCATCTGAAGGCACCGCCTCGCCTGAATGTGGTTTCCCACTCGAAAACTCTTGAGGATGGCTAACAGACACCACTCTGGGCTCTGACGGGTACACCCTGCCCTCCTCGAGATCGAATCGCATCCCCAAATAAACGAAATGTTGAGTGGGCGTCAACTCGGATTTCTCCTCGTTGACTATCCAGCCTAGATCTGAAAGTAACCTCAGAGTCAGAGCAGTATCCACGTTCAACCTGGCTGCCGAGTCTGCCTTGATCAACCAGTCGTCTATGTAGGTGTGTAGCGCCACGTTCTCTTTTCTGAGAAACGCTGTCACCGCAAGGACCACTCTTGTGAAAACCCTCGGAGCTGTCGACAGGCCAAATGGGAGAACAATAAACTCCCATACTTGATTCTGAAACGCAAATCTCAGAAACCTGTGACAACTCCTGTTCATCGGAATGTGGAAATATGCATCTTTCAGATCGATCGATACCCACCACATTCCTTTCCTCAATCCCGCCATTACCGACCTCGGCGTTTCCATCTGGAACCGAGGCGTATGGATAAACCAATTTAATGGCCTGAGATTGAGTATGGGTCTCCATCCCCCTGTGCTCTTGGGGACAAGGAACATGTTTGAATAGAAGCCTGGAGTGTTTCGGTGTGCTGGTTTTATTGCTCCCTTCAGAAGCAAACCCGACACTTCATTTTGAACGGCTTCTAACTTGTCTGGCTCCCTTGGTACGGGTGTCCAGACAGGTGCCAAAGACAGATTTTGTGGTGGAAAGTCCCACCACTCCGGCATGTAACCCTGGGATAACCATCCCAGGACCAGACTGTCTGACGTCACACCTCGCCAGGCCTCGACGAAACGCATGAGCCTTCCACCCACCATAGACGCCTCGACGTCTAACGGGGTTGTCCGGCTCGTAGTCCGCTCACCCCTCTTTCTTAACGAGAGAGAGAGAACCATTTCGTTCTAGGCACGACGGGTATAACTGGCACCGCTGTTCCTGTCGCACAGGCGCGGTCCAGATGGATATGAAGGGAGCTCTCGTACCCTCAGGTACGATCCGGCCCCTTCTGTCCGCCCTTTGAGGACTCACCCTTACCCTTCCCCTTGCCCTTCCCGCCTCTAGGGCGGTCAGGAGCAACCTTGGGGAGGGTAGGCGCCTCTACAACCTTCCTGGCTTTCTTCGCCGGCAGCGGCTGAGTAAAGCCAGCTGAAGCAGAAGTCGCAACAGGCTTAGCTTTCACCTTGCCCTTATGCTTCTTCTGCTTCTTTGAAGGTTGTCCCGCTAGTGGTTTCCCTATAGCCCCTAGTGCGTGCGCTTTCCGCACTAGCTCTAGCTGCATGTTGACCGCTAACCGATTCTGCGCGATACTGGCTGTATCCTCTAAGATGGCCAGTGCCTGGCCACCGAAGATGCTAGACCCTGTCAGCGGCGTCCCAAGAAGACGCTCCCTGACTGCCGTAGCCGGACGCATATGGTCAATGACCATTTGCCTCCTGGATTTAGTCACTCGCGCTTGCACCCTTGCCAATGCGTCCATAGACAGCACCAGGCCGTCATTTACGCACGAAAGCGCCACAGGTGGCACAGGGTGGCCTGTCCCCGCTTCAGCCCACACCGACTGAAGGAGACAATACGAGTGGTTGACAGCGCTCATAGCTGCCCTCACACCCTCATCGCATAGGGACAGGACTTCCTCTGGGTGTACCTGAGCCTTGTCCACAAGTGCCGGACCAGGGCCACCATATCTGTCGTATTCCCCCTGTGGAATACGACATCTTGCCCGCACCTCCCTGGAGGCCGCAGGGAGCTGACCTTTGGTCATAAGTTGTTTGCTATAAATAGCCTCCAACAATTCTATGAACCGTGGATCCAGTCCCACAGACTGGATCCGGGCTGCGGGCAAAATCCCCGTCCTGATCGACGCAACCGACGGACAGGGCGCATCTTCATCGGCCGTGGCCGAAACCACAGACGGGTCAACGCCAGAGCCTCTGACCAATCTATCTCCGATGAAGACACACCCGCAAACACGTCACCCGTTGACGTGTTCACGGGCCTGCCAGCCACGGCCTCCCGGCAAGGAGCCATGGCTGACACGTCAGGCACTCCGGTACCACACGGTTCCGCCGCCACCCCATGAAACACTCCGGTCCATGGGGTAGGTCCGCACGGAAAACCGTACGGACCCGTAGCAGTCGCGGAACCGTAGCCAGACACGGGCGCCAACGGCACCCCACGTCCGACTGCCGGACCAGGCGAGATAGGTGAGTACCACGCCCGGCCCAGCCGACCCGTTACCGTGTCGGCTGGTGCCAAACCAACCGTCACGGAACCTGTGCCCGGTACCAGATTAGCCTCAGCCACAGGCGGAGCCGCTGCCCTGGCTTGCGCCAAGCCAGACAAATGGAGGCCGGTTCCGTCCAGGACGGAATCGACCTCCATATTCTCCACCTGCGGCATCACAGGCCGCAGCACCCTCTCCCCCTCGGCCTCCTCATCTTCAGACTCCGAAGAGTCGTCACTAGACGAGGAAACCGTGGAGCCGTCCTGGTGGACGGCTCCCACACCTGACGGACCGGCCACCGCTACTGGACCACCCGGAGGTGGCCGCAGAGAAACAGAACCCGTCTGGCCGGAGCCAGACGGGACTGCCAGGGGTCCGTACAAGACGGCCCCCTCGGAAACCAGTCCAGAACCCTGTCCGAGGACAGGGTCCATACCAGGCATGGGGAGAAACTGCCCCCCAACCTTTGGTAGCAGGGACGACACCAGCGTGGGCAGAACGCTATGCAGAAAACCCTGCATAGCCGGACCAAACCACGCCGGCGGTGCCATCTCCGCCACCTCCAGCTGGGGACGTGGAGCACCCCCACCAGCCGAACCGGGCGCTCCACAATTTACTCTCGGACTGCCTGACCCCGCGTCAGACCCAGCCAAGTCCTTCTGGGCAAGGAACTTAACCATCATATCCACGGACCACACTGCGCACACATTACACCTATGGTCTAGGTTACAGGGCGAACACCTAAAACAGACATGGTCCTTGAATACGATTCGTACAAATTTATGGCACTCGTCACATGATGGCGGGGTTGGCTTGGCCTATAAAATAAGCACAAACCTACAATTACAAGTGGAACGAGGCCCTGATGGAAGGCAGACAATTAATTTTCAAATAATTTGACTCATAAATTAACCGTATCCCTCCCGCACCCCACCCCACCACGTAACAACAAAGATCGCATTGATTATGACGACAAGAACGAAGCGGGCATAAAACACACCCATATTAGATCCTCCAGGATGTGTAACGGCTCCAGGAATCATATCGCATAGCATTCGGGGTATATTTACCAATCAATATAAATTATACTCCCTAACGAAAGCCAAACGATATGTGAAGAAAACAACAAAATGTATAACAAACTGCTGTATCACACAGTAAAACCGCAGACCACGCATCTACTCAAGAATTTTGAAACCACCGATCATTGCAAACCGATCGTGATTGCACGTAAACTTGAACATTCTATAGTTTCCGGTACCATTTTTAGTACGCAGCACCCAGAACGAGATGCGCGAATTAATGAAAATTTTTCCTTCACATAAACATCCGAGCAACCGGGTGTGACGTCACCCGCTCGGATCCTACGGAGAACGACGTCAGCCGATATTCGTGTTAGAAATACCCCTATTTTCATATCTGCCGATCGCCTGTTGGGGTTTAAAGAAGGCGATCGTCTGGCATATATCGTTGTTAGCACACGTCCCAGATTCTCTGGGGTCAGAAATCAGGACATGCGACACAGCGAAATTTAGAGACCTAAGTCTTTTAACTATAGATAATAAAGAATGATACAACCTGGTTTTCATCGGCGGTATTCTCTGTAGTATCCAGTTAAATCCTTCAAGAACGCACAAACTATCACTTCACAGACAAAGACTTAGATTCCTTTAACAAAAGACACTAAAATCTTCTCCCTGCAGAAAGCATGTATTGCTCTTGTTGCTATGCAAACAAGAATGAGCTCTATGGTAAATGGGTACTCGGCAGTTGGGAGCCGAGTACCCGGTTCCCAGGAGTCGGTAAAGCTTTCTAAGTCTATAGTCCTAGAGCCGCTGTCAAGGCCAGCTGTATATCAGAAGTAACAGAATGGTGAGTATTGATCGAAGGAGAATTTGACATTTTATGTCGCCATGAAAAAAATACAAATCACGTGATATTAGAAAGATTTCTTTCCGGTATTCAGAGCGAGTACTCGTCTGTGACTCATGGACCGCAGTTTGGTCTCGGAACTCGAAAATTACTATATACGCAAGACAATCTAAAATTAGAGCTGTTAGGCTGTGGATTCAATGCTGAGAACACGCCTCTACCATAATGACCGGCCATTTTGCCACATCATCATAACGACTAAACTGTTATACAGACTGAACTTCGGAGACCAGTCTATCTCTGTAGTGAACTGTAAACGAACCACTGTGGATTGTGTTGATTTTGATATCATCTTAATCCCTATACCACTAGCTTGATACAGACATGAAAATCAACTCGATCTGTTCAGTGGTTCATGTGATATCAGCATCTATGCAATTTCAGCAAAGTCCCCTCTTCATTTTGTGTGCGACCGATTTGAATTTTACGACGAATTAAGAGGGACTATTTTTCTGTTAACTATTTTTCATATTGAAGACTATAAGCTTTATATAATTAAGTTTTGGATGAAATAACATTGTCTGGTATGCATAGCGTATTGTCTCAGGTATGTATGATGTCCTTTCAAGATCCAGTTCTCTTTTTCGCCAAATTATGGCGAAAAGTATTACGTTAATGGCCCCTCATTACACGTGGGATTCTGTTCTCGATCGCATAGTGAAAAAGATTTCTCGAGACACGAATGATACGCAATGAGTGACCGAGTACTGTACTTTAAATCCTATCCAAGTTTCATCCAAGGAAGTTGGGATCGTGCTGCAGTTATCTCGCTCTCACGCTGGTATATGAAATCTCGCGAGAATACAAGTATGTGTCTTCAAGCAAACTCTTCTGTGAATAGCTAAACCAATCTATGTCAGAATTCTTTTCTAAATAGAACTATTGCGTGCCCCGGTTGTTATTATTAACCTATTAAATTCACATGCTAGTTGAAAAGTTTGTTTTAGACAGTCACAATAGGGCAAACAATGATATTCCACTTTCAACAGTCTATCAATCGTGTGTTAGGTTTTTATCATCATGTGTGTATAACCATTCATTGCGGCAAAGATCATAAAGCATCAGCCACGACATGATTAGATACACGATGTTTATTTGTAGGAGGAAAAATTATTCTTCACATAGTGATTGGATAATTTCTGTCATACTAGCCAATGACAAAATGGGAATGCCGAAGTGGCTTAAACGATATAGATATTTCCCGGAAAAACATGTCTTCGGCATCAATCATTACTCATTGCGCTTTTCACGATTATCGCTGGTCAGTATCTATCATTTTTCACAATGATTATACGAAAAACCAAAGATATGTTCGTATTCAGTTTTACTCTATTTATATTTTATAAGCGGTTTGGAAACTCAGTATGGTACATGTCATTGGTTTTCAAAATGGTATATATACATTATCAAATTCACCCCCATTTAATATCACAATTATCAATCTCCCTTAGCAAACATCCTTGTTTAATGAGGTTAATAATTTTTATATTAAATAGAGTGTGTTTGACACTTTAATGGTCAAGCCGGCCAGAAATTGCCTCTGCAAATGTTTTGAGGAATGTAACCAAGCCAATCATTCCATTGCTAAGTTTTCAAAAAGTCTTCTCTCAAATGGGCAATCAATATAAAGCAAACATTTAGATTTTCTTGACCAAATTTAACCATTAAAGAGTTAAAACGAGAAACTGTAAAATCTCACTTGTAAATAAAACAGTTCTGTTGTATATCTACTCCATTGTTTCATCAACCAATGAAATAATTTCATTGTTCCATCGACCAATGAAATAACTTCATTGTTCTATCAAGCAATGAAATAACTTCATTGTTCCATCGACCAATGAAATAACTTCATTGTTCCATCGAGCAATGAAATAACTTCATTGTTCTATCGAGCAATGAAATAACTTCATTGTTCCATCAAGCAATGAAATAACTTCATTGTTCCATTGACCAATGAAATAACTTCGTAGTTCCATTGACCAATAAATTAACTTCATTGTTCCATTGTCCAATGAAATAACTTCATCGTTCCATTGACCAATGAAATGACTTCATTGTTCTATTGACAATTAAATAACTTCATTCTTCGATTGACCAATGAAATGACTTCATTGTTCCATTGACCAATGAAATGACGTCATTGTTCCATTGACCATGTTGACCACTGAAATAACTTCACTGTTCCATTGACCAACGAAATAACTTGATTGTCCCATCGACCAATGAAATGAGTTCATTCTTGTAATACATAAGAGCAGTACTGTTAACCCTTTAATGGTCAAGATCTATCAAGAAAATCAATAAAATTTGTGCAGCGGATGTCCATTCGCATGCCAAGAGAAGGCTGTCTTTGAACATTTATCACAGGAATGAGTGGTAAATATCGAAAATTAGTCGTCAATTGGCCTGCACTTTGACATTCTTAAAGATCATTCCAGAAGCCAGTTTTTGCTGGCTTGAGTGTTAATGGTTTATGAAAAATGATACCACACTAGAATCAATAACAGCTAATATTTCTGCATAAACAAGATCCTGTGTGTTTGAATACACAGCCTGTATAACACAATACAGTAACTGTCAAGCCACCAAAAAATGACTATTGGTGTCTTGATCAATGCCCATGTACTGACCAAGAAGACTATTTTAAAGATTTACAAGTCAAATGACTGGCTAAATAAGTGAGTCAGCCATTCCAGTGGTAAATTTCGAAGACTAGTCCTCTCTTGGCGAGAACACTGATCTGCAACTGGATATTGACTAAGCAAAAGCTGTGATTGAGTAATATTGACCGTTAAACGGTTAAGTGTTTCCATATTGTCAACCTCAATCAAGGTGACAAATTTCTACAGCAGCAGCAGTAAACATACCTTGTACAGTTTGCCATCAGGGTCAAGATTTGCTAGATGGTTCAGCTTCCGACGCCATTTTGTACAGGCATCGCAGAAAGTCTCTCCACATCTGCAAATATGATGAGAATATTTCTGAATGAGCAACTTGCATAAATCAATAGATAGTTCCTCATCATTAGAGAGGAAGAGGATTGAACCAATATTTCTATATTAAAATCCTATGAAGCAGGGTTTGAATTAAATGTAAAAATCTAGTTGCCCCAGGGTAACCTACGATGCCATTCCACACATTTTTAAGTTGCACTTATATATTATGAAAAACAAACCAGAATTTAGTATTATTTTGACCCCATAATGATGTCATAATCAATTGTCATATGTAGGCTAACGTCACAATCATAATGACTATTATAGGTGTCATGAAGCTGGAAAAGCCTGTCAGGTGTACGAATTGTATGTCTTTGATGAATTTACAATTTAATAAACATTTTGTTGAATATTATGAAACTAATTTGACTGGAGGGCTGTTAGTGCCTATCAGGGTTTGTACACCTTTCAGTATTTGAAATTCCATGACTTTCCATGCCTAAAATTAAATAAATGGCCATAGTGCTCACCTAGCTCTTCAAGAACCGTAAACATGTTTAGATTAATTAATGCACAAGAAGAATCAGTGGTCCATCAGGCAACCATAACTGTTGCCATAGACAGATGGCAATGGTCTTTATATCATTACTGACCAATGCGGCAATCATCCTTACCACTAACACAACAAGAGCACCGGAAACGGTGCATAATACGATGACATGATGACAAATCAATGAATGAGAGCTATCAGATGTAGACCAGTCATCCTATGACGTTTCAACGTGATCCGCTAAACAGTCATGGAGTTATCGTCTGGAAAACAATTTAAGATGGCCGCCGGTGGCTACGGTCAAAATTGGATTTCAGATCATCGACAATTTCATGCTTTTTCCTCACACCTAGTCCTGTCATCCGATTAAGTTTCGAAGCGATGCGCTAAACAAAAATGGAGAAAGCAACTTTCAAGATGGCCACCAGTGGCTGGGGGCCATCTTGGATTTAGTAACATCGTTAACTTCAATAGTTTCTTTCCCCAGAGCTAGTCCAACCACCCTATCAAGTTTCAAAGAAATCTGATAAAAGGTAATGGAAGCTATACACCCTTGGTTGGCAGCCATCTAGGATTTTGGAATATTGCAGATTTTGAAAGATTTCTTCTACAGACCTAGTCCAACCACCCTATGAAGTTTCAAAGTGATCTGATAAACGGTAATGGGAGTCTGGAAACCAATTTTTCAAGATGGCCTCCCCAGGCTGGCATCCATCAGGGATTTCGGATTATCGCCAATTTTGATAAGGTTTTTATCTCCAGATGTAGTCCAACCACCATGTTAAGTTTCAAAGTGATCCGAGTTATCATTCGGAAACCACTCTACCACCAATAGGAAAGTACCATTGACCAATGGGGCAGCCATCCCTGACATTATTAACCCAGCAGATGACATTTACCAACTGGACAATGGTCACAGTAAAAAAAAATTGGATGAGGAAATGCAAGAATATTATGTGACATTGACATCATTGACAAATGGGAAAGGTAACATTGATCAATGGAGCAGCCATGCCTGACATTATTGACCCAGCAGATGACATTTACCAACTGGGCGATGGTCACAGTAAAAATGATTTGATGAGGAAATGCAAGAATATTGGTGTCATTGACATTATTGACAAATGGGAACGGTACCAGTGACCAATGTGGCAGCCATGCCTGACATTATTGACCCAGCAGATGATATTTACCAATGGGGGGGGGGGGGGAGGGGATGGTCACAGTAAAAAAAAATTGGATGAGGAAATTCAAGAATATTGATGTCATTGACATTATAGACCAATGGGAAAGGTATGATTGATCAATGGGCCAGACATCCTGACATTATTGACCCAGCAGATGACATTTACCAATAGGATAATGGTGACAGTAAGCAAACTGGATGAGGAAATGCAAAAACATTTGTGTCTGATTGACATTATAGACCAATGGGAAATGTATGATTGATCAATGGAGCAACCATCGCTGACATTATTAAATTTACCAACAGGTCAATCGTCACAGTAAAAAATGTGGATGAAGAAACGCAGGAATATTGGTGTTCTAACGGCCATGTATTATTCTGTAACGCCTGATAATTTGGGTATTTTGAATGTTTTATTATTTATCGTTTCTGTACGGTGTATGGGAGATAACTCTGGTTGGTAACAGTCAAATGATTGTAGTTGTAGTCAGATCAGTCAAGGGCATGGTCACATGATCGTAATGGTGGTTCCTTTTAAAACAGTTTGAGTTTTCTAACCCCGGATTGTCTACAAAATGGTCTGTTAGCTCTGTATATGTGTTATAAATAAAAGATAGTTTTATGGTTTAATGGCGTGTGTCATAAACGGCATAGTGTAAACGTAATTATCCTCTGTTTTACGGCTAAATAACATTTAGAATGAAACAGGTTGTTGTGATCTTCGCGCCATGTATAAGTTATCTCCCTTGGTTCATTGACCCAGTGTATGGGGTATCCGTCCGTGCGTGTGTACGTCCAATGTGTGTGTACGCATGTTAACATGGCTGAACTCTGTTCATACAGAAGTAGGCTTGTATCTCAAAATCTGTAAGCCATTCATCATTGAGTTGGTCGTGAATTGTACCATTGTCATGCCAAACTGGCCAAATGTATTTTCAGTTAATTTGCTCTGTAAGACTGGACTCATTACATGCCACTATGGTCCAATGACCGTCACCGCAAATCGTTGCATCAACAGTGTGCTAATAAACAATATGAGATGTGTGCGGTGTGTGGGCATTGCGTTTTTTTACTCCTAACGGGGGGCATAGGCATTGCTTACCAACGGGAAAAGTACCATTGATCAACGGGCCAGCCATTACAGACACTAGTGAGCAATAGGTCAACACTGGCATTTACCAAAGTGGCAATGGTGAGGTCACCGTAACAAATTTGGATGGGAAAATGCAAGAATATTGGCATGATTGACCAACAGGAAGAGTACCATTAATCAATGGGGCAGCCATCCCTGACACAATTGCCATTTGATTGAAGTGTCCTACAGGAATATTTCTGACAAATCTTGTTTTAATCCATTACCAATTCATGAAACGTGACACAGATTAATGTCCCCATAGGGTTATATACTTTAAAGATCCAGAGTTATGGCCCTTATTTCAAGTCGTGGCTACTTCATATTCCTATGGCGAATAGATATTGCTTAATAGAACATATCTGCTAAATTAGTCTTTAATCCATCAACAATTGACAAAACAAATGTATTTTAAGCAAAGGGTTCAATAGTTTCACGTCTTAATGAACCAGAGTTATGGCCCTTGTTTAAAGGTGTGGCCTCTTTATATTCGTAGTCTGAATAGATATTTGACTGAAGAAACATATCTGCTAAATTTGATTTTAATCCATCAACAATTGACAAAACAAATGGATTTTCACCATAGGGCTCAATAATTTAAGACTTAATGAACCAGAATTATGGTCCTTGCTTAAAGATGCAGTCTTTATATCCATAGATGAAATAGATATTTGACTGAAGGAACATATCTGCTAAAATTTGATTTTAATCTATCAGCAATTGGTGAAAACGTATTTTCCCCATATAGCTCAATACTTAAAGACACCTCAATAAACCCGAGTTATGGCTCTTGTTTAAAGAATGTGGTCATTTCACATTTATAGAGCCAATAGATGTTATCTAAAGGAACCTATCTATTAAATTTAGTTGTAATCGATAAATGACGAAAAGTGCAACAAACGAATTTGCCCCATAAGCTTCAATACTTTGAAAATATAGCAAGGGCCATTACTCTGCTATTTGTGGGCGTGGCCTCTTCATCTCCATAGCCCAAATAGATATTGCCAAAAGGAATATATCTGCCATATTTGGTTTTAATCTATCAACAAATGGTGAAACGTGCCACAATTGTTGACAGACGAAAGACAAATCGTGATTGTATAAGCTCACCTAGGTGAGATAAAAATTCCATGACCTTCAAGAATCAGTGTAGGTCAGACAGTCAAATTTGTTTTAAAATGTTCAACATTATATAGTGAATCATATGTAATTCACTATATCTATGGCAAATGGTCAACATATGACAATTTCCGGTACATTTTTAGTAAAATCTGAGGTTTTCACATAAAAGATGGATGAATAAAACAATGTAAGTTCTAGAACCTATGATCATACATGTAGAGTCCTTTCAGTCTAACTTGGTTGAAATTGGTCAAAATAGTAATAAGCAATATGACCGTTTCTAGTAAATTCTGAAAAAAATCTAAGATTTTGACCCAAACAAGAGACCCAATGGCCTGTGGCACTCACCTGGACAATTTGCATTTAAACCATTTGCATTTACATAGACATGGATGATTTTCTTAAAATCCAAGATGGCCACCAAAATATTGACCAATCACGATTCTGTTTTGTACCATTCTGTTCTGTTTCCATCATAGGATTTCTCTACCCAAGTTTTGTTGAAATCGGGCTATTGATTGAAGGAGTACTGTTTGTAAACGGTTCCGGAAAACTTTCAGAAAATGAGAGATGGCTGCTAGCCTCTGGTTGAAATTGCTCAAGCAGTTAATGAGTAGCATCTTAAATGATTTCCTGGCATTTTCCAGAAAATCCAAGTTGGCCACCAGAAAATTTGACCTATCAAAATTCTGAATAGAGTTTCTAGAGGCTACAACAATAGGACCCTTCCAGCCAAATTTGGTTGAAATTGCCCAAGCGATTAATGAGTAGCATTTTATATGAATTCCCAATTTTCGGAAAATCCAAGATGACCACCATCAACATCAAGCCATCAAAATTATCTACACATGTTCTGAAACGTACTGGCCTAGGGTTCTTCCACCTGAGTTTGGTTGAAATCGGTCAAGCGGTTACTGTGAAGTAGCCTTTTAACCGATTGCCCAAAATGTTGAGAAAATCCAAGATGGCCACCAGAAAAACTGACCAATCAAAATTCTGTATACAAGTTCTTTAGCCAACCGCCATAGGCTTGTTCCAGCCAGTCTGGTTGAAATCGCGCAAGTATGGTAGTTAATGAGAAGACGATTTTCAGCCACTTTTTGGAAATTTCAAGATGGCCACCAAACAAATTGACCAATCAAAATTTTGTATACAAGCTCAGAAACATACCACTTTAGGGTCCTTCCAGCCGAGTTTGCGTGAACATGTTCAAGTGGTTAATGAGTAGCCTTCTAACTGATTTCCACAATTTTATGAAAATTTAAGATGGTAGCCGTAAAAATGGACCAATAAAAATTCTGAATACAAGTTCTGAAATCTACTAGCCTCTGGCTGAAATTGCTCAAGCAGTTAATGAGTAGCGTCTTAAATGATTTCCTGCCATTTTCCAGAAAATCCAAGTTGGCCACCGGAAAAATTAACCAATAAAAATTCTGTATAGATGTTCTGAAACCCACCAGCCTAGTATCCGTTCAGCAAAGTCTGGTTGAAATTGCTCAAGCAGTTAATGAGCAGCGCTTTAAACGATTTTCCCGCCACTTTTTGGAAAATTCAAGCTGGCCACCCAAAGAAATGGACCAATCAAAATTCTAAGGTGCTTTCATTCAAGTTTGATTGAAATCCGCCCTGTGGTTAGCGAGTAGGCTTTTAAGTGATTTCCATAAATTTTCAGAAAATCCAATATGGCTGCCGGAAATTTTACCGCTAGATGCAAAATAATAACAAGAGCTCCGCAAATGGCGGATAATACCCCGCCATTATGACAACCCAATGAATGATAGCTATCAGAAAATATTTCTTCCTCAGACCCAGACCAGTCATCCTTATGAAGTGCCAAAGCGATCCGATAAACGGTCAAGGAGCTATCGTCCGGAAACCAATTTGCAAGATGGACGCCGGATTGGTGGCCATATTGGATTTCGGATTACCATAAATTTTGATACGGTTCTTCACCAGACATATTCCGACCACCCTATGAAGTGATCCAATAAATGGTAACGGAGATGTCATCCAGAAACCAACTTTCAAAATGGCAGCCCGTGGCTGGTGGCCATCTTGGAGTTCGGATTATCGTCAATTTCGATAGGTTTCTTCTCCAGACCTAGTCCAACCACCCTATGAAGCTTCAAAGCGATCCGATCAACGGGAACAGAGTTATCATCCGGAAACCAATTTTCAACACGATGGCTGGCGGCCATCTTGGATTTTGGATCATTGACAATTTTGTTAGGTTTCTTCCACAGACTCTAGTCCAACCACTCCATGATGTTTCAAAGCAATCCGATAAATGGAAACAGAGTTATCATCCGCAACCATTTATCAAGATGGCTGCCAGTGGCTGGTGGCCATATTGGATTTCGGATCATCGTGGATTTCGATAGGTTTCTTCCTCAGAGCTAGTTCAACCACCCTATGAAGTTTCAAAGCAATCTGATAAACGGTAACAGAGCTATCATCCGGAAATCAATTTTCAAGATGGCTGCCAGTGACTGGTGGCCGTCTTGGATTTCGGATCATCGTCAAATTCAATTGGTTTCTTCCCCAGAACTAGTTCAACCACTCTCTGAAGTTTCAAAGCGATCCAATAAACGGTAACAGAGTTATCATCCGGAAACCAATTTTCAAGATGGCTGCCGGTGGCTGGTGGCCATCTTGGATTTCGGATCATCGTCCATATTGATAGGTTTTTTCCAGAGATCGAGTCCAACCACCCTATGAAGTTTCAATGTGATCCAACAAATGGTAACAGAGTTATCATTAACAGTACTTTTGGCGGGGTATCAAAATTGCTTATCAGCTAAATATTTGCTTGTTTTTTATTAATATTAACAAGTTTATTTCATACTTTAACATTTTATTAATAATAACAAGTTTATTTCATACTTTAACCAAAATAGAATGCATAAAACCATCTTTGAGTAAGAAATACATTCAATATACTGATACAGGGGAATCCCCATACACTAGCGAGAGCGAGATATCATCGTCATCTAATTACCATAATGTAAACCAAGTCGGCCGGGATGAAATAGCCCAACTGAACAAAAAATCTCGCCCATAAATATACTGCTGAATGCATATGCCGATTAGGAAATAGTGAATTTATTGCTTAAATTGTTTTAAAGACATTATTTCTGCACATATTTATTATTAATTTAAGATATTGGCATTCGCAATTTTTATTTGGGAGGCCTCCTTCCAGTCCAGATATAGTTCAGTGGAATGCCACCAATCACAAGAGTTTAATTTGGCCTCCCAACATAAGAAGCGACCTAACCTCATTTTATTTCTTACATTGTTGGGTCATTTTAAGTTGGTCGGACATATGACAAAACAAAGACTTTGATCATGAATGAAATCATGTGATCGCCGCGATAAAGAAATTGAAATGTGTATTTCCGAGCTTCTTTTCCTCATTTTACATTCGTATGCCATCAGCTTTTGTTTTTATTTAGGGAGATTATCATTTTCCATGACTTTTCCATGACTATGATCAAAATGGTGAATTTCCATGACGTTTCCAGGCGTGGAATTTAGATTTTCAAATTCCATGACTTTCCAGGATTTCCATGACCTGTGCGAACCCTGGCAGATGGAGGACTTTGGGCTTCATGATGGCATTATCATTATGATTGTGGCATCAGCCTACATATGTGATGGAATTGACCTTTCTGGTTTTAGCTATGCCCCATCCATCTCTAGCTAAGCTCCACCCACACCTCACTCATGTTGGGATCGATCGATCTCTGAGCACCCTGACTATCAATTTCCAAAATACTACACAAGTTTGTTATTGTATATTTTGAAACTAATTTGACTGGGTGCTGTTGTTGCCTAAGGCAGCAACAGCGCCCAGTCAAATTAGTTTCAAAATATTCAACAGCATGTTTATTAAAGTAGCAAAGAATTACAAAGACATACAATTCATACAATGTGTCGGACTATTTGATATTTGATGACAGTCTAAATGGAACCCTTTGTGACGTAATGATTGTGACATCATCATACACGCGCTGAGCTAATTATAACATCATACGAGGTCAGATGATGGATGGATACTCTGGTAAGGTGAATTGATTACGAGGTTATATAATTGAGTGACATATTGGATCCCTCCATTAGAGAACCATACCTTCTACAGTGATGCTGTCTGCTAACTAATGAAAACCTCTTTTCACAAACATGATTAGAGCAAGTCTTGCTCGCATCTTTCTTCCAGTGACTACGAGTGATAGCTGATCCTGAAACAGAGACTGAAACAGATGAATAAAACATTCTACACAAAAATACAAACAATGCAGATAGCACCGATAAATACTTAATCCTTACAGACCAATCAACAGATTCTTTATGACGTAGAAAATATTCTGTTGAATATTTTGAAACTAATTTGATTGAGGTATTGGTGCTTATGCCAGTATAAGATTATAGTCAAATTAGTTTTCAGAGTATCCACCAGCTTTAATTCCTGCGTTATCCGTCTCTCGAAATTGAGGCATTGGAACGGCCGGTGTTAAAGGGTTACCTTATAGAATTTCCAACACATTGATGAATAATAATATTCCTAAACCAAATACGTTACCCTCGATAGTATATGATAATAGTGAGAATGGAATACAAGATCCACAAAGGCAATCTGAACAGTTTAATGAATCCAGACTGTCGCAATCCATGGCAAAGCAAACAGCTGGAACTTTTGAGAAACTGTCAGATCATGTTGAGAGTAGAGTTCTAAACGATGTAGAATTTCGAATTCCATACACATCTGTAGATTATGTTTACGAGATTACTAATATAAAAACAAACAAGTCTGCTGGATATGATGAATTAAACGCACACATTCTAAGAACTGCAGCATCATTCATCGCACACTCAATTACAGTATAATATACCAAAGCATAGCTAGGAGTGGAAAATGTGCCAAAGTAAACCCACTATCTAAATCTGATTCCAAAAATATTATCAGCAACTACAGACCCATTTCTATATTACATAATATCTCTAAGGTTACTGAACGACATATACACGATCATATTTACAAGTGTATAACTAAGTATGATTTATTAACAGTTTGACAACAAATCACGATCTGGTTTCAGACCTAAGCATTCTTGCAAAACTGCAGTGCTAAAACTAGTAGAACAATGGAGGTCTTCATTAGACAATATCTGCCCTGTAGGTGGGGCTTAGAATACACCTTCCATATCCTCTGTGTGTCGTAAGAGGCGACTAAATGAGGTACGGGTGAGGTAACCCTGACAGAAACCTCGAGTGCTGAAGACGGAGGTTCCAGGCCGCACGGCGCACTCTAATAAACCATGGATCCACGCACTTAACGCTTATGATCATGTCGACAGTCACTTACAGGACTGGCCGTATGATCGGCGAACGAAAAGAAGAAGAAATTAGACAATATGTCCGTCTGTCTGTCGGTACATCCATCACGATCTCTCCTCCCAAAACTAATAATTTATTCTTTGATATAATCTTACTTATTTTCTTCTGTATTCCAAATGAGAGGTTTGCTGTGTAATCAGTTTGTACACTTTAGTTTAACCCTTTTATTTCCTCAACTCTCTAAATATTCCGCTTTCTACAACTTACATAAGGAGAGCTGCTGATGTTCTGTAACCAATGCCTATTGAATTGCTGTGGGTTAATTGTTTACAAAATCTGCAGCAGAAGTCTAGATTGCAATTTCTATTATTTGGTGGGCAGATATATTAACTTAGTCAATGAAGTAATAAGCCAGCCTCATTGTACTTAGTTTACTATTTTCATTTTACACTGTCACAGATGCCTACTAGGTGATCTGGTGAATATTTTGAAAACAATGTAATCTGAACTGGTAGATTCTAGTTAACAAATTGTTTTCAAAGTACACAGCAAAACCCTCTTTTGGAATAGAAAAGAAAATGAGTAAGATTATCATAGAATAAATTATTAGTACACTGAGTAGGTTTCAAACCACTGTATATATTAACACAATATTTACTAAGAGTCACCTGAATCAAAAGACAAAGTAGTGGTAGTCAATCCGCAAGTCTCTGGTTGATTCGAATTGAATATCACCGGAAAATTCCCAGCTTATATCCTACTCCGGTTGACACCACTGGTCATGTGACTTTTGGCAGGTGAGTACATTTTGACAGCAATTTGCTGTCAAACAGTAAATATGAGCTGCCACGCTGACACTAATGTTCCTTGTCAGCATCACAATAATCAACAAATTCAGTAGTTCTTTCCTCTCAGGGCTTGCGGATTAAGTCTGACACTTAGACAAAGCTTTTACACCTGAATTTCTGTTCTCCTGATTCTAATGTCTATGTATCTTGTGATCATTTTGAAAATTATTCTGCCACTAGATGTTGCTGCTTTAAAGCAACCAACATAAGCAGAATCTTTATTTTCAAAATGTCCAAATATCCTTCCTTCATTTACAAAATTATTCGCCCTTTAGCTCAGCCAGTGTCAAACTTAATTCACTCTGTGTCTTTCAGCAGATAAAAGGAGTTAATTGACTACTTAGCTATGGGGCTATTCAAAATTATGCTACACTTAAGCTGTGTTTCGACGATCAGATCTCCCGTATGACAAATTGTACGATCCGTCACATGCATGTTGAAAGAGCATTCATACGATACAACGCGAATTAGCGAGCCGACCTCCATGCACATGGCGCGTGCCACTATTATATGTTTAAGAAAGTACTGATTCTACGAAGACGATGAACAAATACTGCCGAATGTATATATATATATATATATATATATATATATATATATATATATATATATTTGCGATTGCAAATAATCCAATTTGTATTCTCAAACTCAGGGGTATATGAACATATTTTGACGTAGGCGATAATATATGGGTGGGCCCAGAACCTATGGTGCGCTGTGGGATACGCTATGTGAGAGGAAAAACCAGAGGGGGGTGCTATTTCTCGTCCCCACCACCCTATGCTATGAAAATGTTAACAAGACATGCAGACACATAGTACCAATACGTAGAGGTGGTCAAATATTTGAGAAAGGTCGGTTAAATTACTGATAGCACATATGATATATGTTTATGACACGCACTATGATACATTTTACATGTGAAAAGCTTATTACTATGTCACTGTACTAATCTCATTAACTACTAATCACACACATTTTCGCCATCTGATTGCCAATAGAAATCAATTCTGGGAATCGCAGATCATCTTTCATGTGTGCGTGCGTGCGTGCATGCGTACATGTGTGCGTGCGTGTGTTTGTATGTATGTATTATCCAAAGCAAAATTAGAAGCATGTTAGTTAGTACACTTTTGAACATGAGGTACGAAATGTTCTGTTGGGTATTTTGGACTTGATTTGATTGGAAGCCATTGTTGCCTTACACAGATAACGCAGCTTTCTGGCCCAATGTCGGGTCGATACCAGGCCGATGCATTCAGTATCAGCCTGCTATTGGCTGGCATCTGCCGGATAAGCTGCGTTGTCAGGGTTATCAGCGGTCTCCTCTGATAGGATCCGGTTCAAGTGTTCAACAGTTCATTTAATTTTGGAGGCATGTTGGGTTGTTTCTGATCTGTACTGTGTCTCTGCTACTATAATATTCACCCACAGAGATGGATATATGTGCATGGGTGTTTGTATGCACGGGCCTTTGGGATTTCGCCCACCCATCTCACTTAATCACATATACATTGTGTATTGAAGCTTTTCCGGCCCGGCTGCCACCAATTAGAGCACTAATTTCATCCACACTAGTGTTTTCCATTTGCGCTGGAGTGCATCCATGTCTGACACCAGCCAAAGTTGGTGTTCCCACTGACTGGTAATATCCTGTAAGTGGCTTCGTAGCATGGCTAGTTTCAAGCTCCGGTAGTGTGGCATTATTACTGACAGGCTCTGGCTTTATTTTAACATCCATCCACCTAGCATTTGCAATGTTTAATCTATCAGTGCTAGCTTGGTTTTGTGATGCTGCTGCATCTGTATATCGAGCTAGCAACTGCGCCATTGCGGCAATTGTTGCCTCAACCCCTAAGGCAGTGATAATGGCTTCTAGGCCTTCTCTTTCCTGTTCCTGTGAGTCGGCCAGAGGTGGACAACAACGCCTGCCATGTGCATTAACTGGTAGTGTGTTTTGCTCATGGTTACATAGGCCAAATCGTCTCAGCCGTGGCAAAGAAGAGCTCTGTTCGTGGGCGCTGTATGTAGGGCTGTTCACACCCTAACCATCATTACTACTGCCCATAAATTGTTCATGATCCATTGAAAATGATTCATTGACGCTCATGCCTGGCTGTGGATATGCCAGAATATTTGTCTGATCCATGGCAGTCGGTGGTGCTTCAAAATTATTTATCGTGGGACCAATACACGTCTCATTGGTGTCGCAAATGCTTCCCACCTCATGCTGCTTTTCAGCCTTTGGCTGAGGTGTTATTCCATACACAGATACAGTGTTCCTGTGAGGCTCCAGATTCAAATTCGTACTACTAGCGTTGGTAGTACTCACTGGGTGTACTATACATCACTGGTAAGCTGGCGAATGTTAAGCCTTGATCAAAGCTGTTGAACTGGTCTTCCATTGTGTAGGTAATCTTTCTCGTATACACACACACACGTACATCACCAAAATACAAGCGGAATATGGTGTTTCTGCAGCCTCTGAGATACATGTACAAAACACTGTTCAAGGGACGTCACTGCATGGTAATTTGTTGTTCATGATACAAGTTGTCTCCCTTGTATCATCACACAGGCTTGATATTATTTCGACAGACACTAGTGTAATATCATGAATAGTTGCAGTAACTATTGAGCAAGACCATGCTATTAGCAATGTTGCGGTGATGCTAATGTTCTTGCAAAATTCACATCCACACAAATCTACTTGTGTGTATATTGACAACAATAATTGGTTAACTTTTGTATGCTGTCAATGGGGTCTCTTGGTGATTTCAAGTCCTAGTGACTCTGTAATTTTGTTGAAATCACCCCAGGACGAACGATAATCCGTTTCGTCTGGTCTAAGCAAAAACATATATGACCATGTAGTTTTTAGAGAGAAATATTTGAGCTAATCTGTGTGTACGAGCATAGGACTATGTGCTTTATTTAATGTGATCAGCTAGCTTTTTGAGTTGGAGATGGTGTGTTTTGTATGCTAGAATTGAATGTTTGTTCGTATGTTTGTGTGTGTAATGTGTATGTGTGATCATGTCCTACTGTGTACGGTTTCTCTCTTCTACTACTATGATCATGAGTGTGAGCTATGATAGCTAAACCAATGTATAAAACAAACCGAATTTGTGTAGATGTTCTATCATCAAAAATATTAACATGGCGCTTTAACAGCTAAAAGAACACAGAACAGCAATGTTAGAGCGTTGGTATTGTACTATGTAGGATATTGTGGAATCAAGTGATCTGTAGACAGACACACTACTGCACACTGTTTATTTGCAAACAGTCTACAATAGTGGTGCGATTCCTACCATACCCACGTTAGTCTTATGAAAGAACTACTCTCTTTTCGTGGCTGTATTCACGCATCAGATCATGTAAACCGTAACGATGTCCCCATGGTCTGCCTGTTGAAAAGGGTATTGCGGACCAGACCTGAATTGCCACAACTTCGAGTTAGATCAGTGTTAGCTGTTACAGACTCACTACTTGCATAAGCTTTCGGATGCTTAACATTCCCCTGTGGAGGCTATCACTACGAGTCTTTCAACTTTATGGTCAAGCTACAAACACAGAGAATTTGCTAACACCTCACCAGATCTTTCTACATCAATGTCTGTCTGTCTGGGCTGAATGTATCGGCTGAGCTGTTGATTTTATCAGCAACTGTAGCGCAAAATTTCGCGCTCATCTACAATAAATTTGACGTACCGCGCTCCTAAAAGATGCATCTAACATCAGTCTAACGCGAGTCTAATGTTCAGTCTAACATGCACAAACTTAGCAGTATATAGACATGCTTAGGCATAGGTAGAGCGCGCACGAGGAATGCCAGGGTATTGCACTCTGAAAGGTTATTATGCCTGGGTGCTAATGTCTATTATACACAGTCAGCCCAATCAGCATTGGTTAGTTAGTTAGTTAGTTAGTTAGTGGTTGGTGGCCATCTTGGATTTCGGATCATCGTCGATTTCGATAGGTTTCTTCCCAAGACCTTAAGTCCAAGCACCCTATAAAGTTTCAATGTGATCCAACACACGGTAACAGAGTTATCATCCGGAAACCACTCCGCCACCCGCACACCCGACAGCCCGCCCGCCCGGACAGACGTCGCCATTACATAATAACATTTTTTGGCGGGTATAAAAATTAAACAGAATATGATATACATTGTAAAAAATTTACTTTTTAAGGAGTGAATCGGTTAATGAACCTAGTTCAAATTTACCTGCAACAGTCGTCAGATATATAAAATTATTTTCTGTTCCCAATCTTAAAATATGAATGGAAAAATATATGTTGCTGCCTGGGCTAGTGAGTTTGAAATTTTGGTATCCCAGCCTAAAGTCTAGTAGACTGGGCTATGGGCCCCTACTAATCTCCATCACTGCTCTGGAGCATATCATGATAGGGTTCTTCTAGCCAAATTTGGTTCAAACCCACCAAGCGTCTAAGGAGGAGATGCATTTTGACAATGCCTGGTACATTTCTCATCAAATCTAAGATTTGCACCAGAAAATTGAACAATTAAAATTCGGAAATTACTTTCTGTAGCCTAGGACAACAGAATCCATCCAGACAAATTTGGTTGAAATCCATCTAGCGGTTAAGGAGGAGATGCGTTTTGACAATTTCTGACAAATTTTGCATAAAATCTAAGATTTTAACCCAAAAAATTTACAAATTGGAATTAGGAATAGAGGTTTTGCAGTGACACTACAATAGGGTCCTAAATCGCCCTAAATTTGGAGGAGATGCGTTTTTAACAATTTTTGGTTCACCCAAAATTCTGAATAGGGAATAGGTCTAGAACCTACCACCATCGAGGATCCTTCCAGCCAAATTTGGTTAAGATACATCAAGCAGTTTAGGAACTAGGAGATACATTTTAAAGCAAATGTTGCTGCATGCTGGCCGACCGGACAGACAGACGATTGCCATGCCATAAGCTTACTTGCCCACTATGGCTAGGTGAGCTACCGTAGCTAGATCTTAATTTATGTCGTAGCTACATAACTTATGGTCCAAGTTATTCTGCGAAATGTCTGAATATTGCGTCTTGCATCAACCAAACCAAAACGGAGCTAATGGCGGAAGTTCTGCCAACAGATTTCTTTTATTTTGCATCATTAATACCATTTTCCATGGCCTATCAGAAAAAATGCTGATTTTCTATGACTTTCCAGGCATGGAATTTAAATTTTCAAATTCCACGACTTTCCAGGATTTTCCTGACCAATATGAAACCAGGTACATGCACATCTCCTAAGCCTGGGTGCATATTATTAACCCTTACCCACATCTTCTCCTAAGCCTGGGTGCATATGTATTAACTCTTACCCACATCTTCTCCTAAGCCTGGGTGCATATGTATTAACTCTTACCCACATCTTCTCCTAAGCCTGGGTGCATATGTATTAACTCTTACCCACATCTTCTCCTAAGCCTGGGTGCATATGTATTAACTCTTACCGACATCTTCTCCTAAGCCTGGGTGCGTATGTATTAACTCTTACCCACATCTACTCCTAAGCCTGGGTGCATATGTATTAACTCTTACCCACATCTTCTCCTAAGCCTGGGTGCATATGTATTAACTCTTACCCACATCTTCTCCTAAGCCTGGGTGCGTATGTATTAACTCTTACCCACATCTACTCCTAAGCCTGGGTGCATATGTATTAACTCTTACCCACATCTACTCCTAAGCCTGGGTGCATATGTATTAACTCTTACCCACATCTTCTCCTAAGCCTGGGTGCATATGTCTTAACTCTTACCCACATCTTCTCCTAAGCCTGGGTGCATATGTATTAACTCTTACCCACGTCTTCTCCTAAGCCTGGGTGCATATGTATTAACTCTTACTCACATCTTCTCCTAAGCCTGGGTGCATATGTATTAACTCTTACCCACATCTTCTCCTAAGCCTGGGTGCATATGTATTAACTCTTACCCACATCTACTCCTAAGCCTGGGTGCATATGTATTAACTCTTACCCACGTCTTCTCCTAAGCCTGGGTGCATATGTATTAACTCTTACTCACATCTTCTCCTAAGCCTGGGTGCATATGTATTAACTCTTACCCACATCTTCTCCTAAGCCTGGGTGCATATGTATTAACTCTTACCCACATCTTCTCCTAAGCCTGGGTGCATATGTATTAACTCTTACCCACATCTTCTCCTAAGCCTGGGTGCATATGTATTAACTCTTACCCACAACTTCTCCTAAGCCTGGGTGCATATGTATTAACTCTTACCCACATCTTCTCCTAAGCCTGGGTGCATATGTATTAACTCTTACCCACATCTTCTCCTAAGCCTGGGTGCATATGTATTAACTCTTACCCACATCTTCTCCTAAGCCTGGGTGCATATGTATTAACTCTTACCCACATCTTCTCCTACGCCTGGGTGCATATGTATTAACTCTTACCCACATCTTCTCCTAAGCCTGGGTGCATATGTATTAACTCTTACCCACATCTACTCCTAAGCCTGGGTGCATATGTATTAACTCTTACCCACATCTTCTCCTAAGCCTGGGTGCATATGTATTGACTCTTACCCACATCTACTCCTAAGCCTGAGTGCATATGTATTAACTCTTACCCACATCTTCTCCTAAGCCTGGGTGCATATGTATTGACTCTTACCCACATCTACTCCTAAGCCTGAGTGCATATGTATTAACTCTTACCCACATCTTCTCCTAAGCCTGGGTGCATATGTATTAACTCTTACTCACATCTACTCCTAAGCCTGGGTGCATATGTATTAACTCTTACTCACATCTTCTCCTAAGCCTGGGTACATATGTATTAACTCTTACTCACATCTTCTCCTAAGCCTGGGTGCATATGTATTAACTCTTACCCACATCTTCTCCTAAGCCTGGGTGCATATGTATTAACTCTTACCCACAACTTCTCCTAAGCCTGGGTGCATATGTATTAACTCTTACCCACATCTTCTCCTAAGCCTTGGTGCATATGTATTAACTCTTACCCACATCTTCTCCTAAGCCTGGGTGCATATGTATTAACTCTTACCCACATCTTCTCCTAAGCCTAGGTGCATATGTATTAACTCTTACCCACATCTTCTCCTAAGCCTAGGTGCATATGTATTAACTCTTACCCACATCTTCTCCTAAGCCTAGGTGCATATGTATTAACTCTTACCCACATCTTCTCCTAAGCCTAGGTGCATATGTATTAACTCTTACCCACATCTACTCCTAAGCCTGGGTGCATATGTATTAACTCTTACTCACATCTTCTCCTAAGCCTGGGTGCATATGTCTTAACTCTTACCCACATCTTCTCCTAAGCCTGGGTGCATATGTATTAACTCTTACCCACGTCTTCTCCTAAGCCTAGGTGCATATGTATTAACTCTTACTCACATCTTCTCCTAAGCCTGGGTGCATATGTATTAACTCTTACCCACATCTTCTCCTAAGCCTGGGTGCATATGTATTAACTCTTACCCACATCTCCTCCTAAGCCTGGATGCATATGTATTAACTCTTACCCACATCTACTCCTAAGCCTGGGTGCATATGTATTAACTCTTACCCACATCTTCTCCTAAGCCTGGGTGCATATGTATTAACTCTTACCCACATCTTCTCCTAAGCCTGGGTGCATATGTATTAACTCTTACCCACGTCTTCTCCTAAGCCTGGGTGCATATGTATTAACTCTTACTCACATCTTCTCCTAAGCCTGGGTGCATATGTATTAACTCTTACCCACATCTTCTCCTAAGCCTGGGTGCATATGTATTAACTCTTACCCACATCTTCTCCTAAGCCTGGGTTCATATGTATTAACTCTTACCCACATCTTCTCCTAAGCCTGGGTGCATATGTATTAACTCTTACCCACAACTTCTCCTAAGCCTGGGTGCATATGTATTAACTCTTACCCACATCTTCTCCTAAGCCTGGGTGCATATGTATTAACTCTTACCCACATCTACTCCTAAGCCTGGGTGCATATGTATTAACTCTTACCCACATCTACTCCTAAGCCTGGGTGCATATGTATTAACTCTTACTCACATCTCCTAAGCCTGGATGCATATGTATTAACTCTTACCCACATCTTCTCCTAAGCCTGAGTGCATATGTATTAACTCTTACCCACATCTTCTCCTAAGCCTGGGTGCATATGTATTAACTCTTACCCACATCTTCTCCTAAGCCTGGGTGCATATGTATTAACTCTTACCCACATCTTCTAAGCCTGGGTGCATATGTATTAACTCTTACCCACATCTTCTCCTAAGCCTGGGTGCATATGTATTAACTCTTACCCACATCTTCTCCTAAGCCTGGGTGCATATGTATTAACTCTTACCCACATCTTCTCCTAAGCCTGGGTGCATATGTATTAACTCTTACCCACATCTTCTAAGCCTGGGTGCATATGTATTAACTCTTACCCACATCTTCTCCTAAGCCTGAGTGCATATGTATTAACTCTTACCCACATCTTCTCCTAAGCCTGGGTGCATATGTATTAACTCTTACCTACATCTTCTAAGCCTGGGTGCATATGTATTAACTCTTACCCACATCTTCTCCTAAGCCTGGGTGCATATGTATTAACTCTTACCCACATCTCCTAAGCCTGGGTGCATATGTATTAACTCTTACCCACATCTTCTCCTAAGCCTGGGTGCATATGTATTAACTCTTACCCACATCTTCTCCTACGCCTGGGTGCATATGTATTAACTCTTACCCACATCTACTCCTAAGCCTGGGTGCATATGTATTAACTCTTACCCACATCTTCTCCTAAGCCTGGATGCATATGTATTAACTCTTACCCACATCTTCTCCTAAGCCTGGGTGCATATGTATTAACTCTTACCCACATCTTCTCCTAAGCATGGGTGCATATGTATTAACTCTTACCCACATCTACTCCTAAGCCTGGGTGCATATGTATTAACTCTTACCCACATCTTCTCATAAGCCTGAGTGCATATGTATTAACTCTTACCCACATCTTCTCCTAAGCCTGGGTGCATATGTATTAACTCTTACCCACATCTTCTCCTAAGCCTGGGTGCATATGTATTAACTCTTACCCACATCTTCTCCTAAGCCTGGGTGCATATGTATTAACTCTTACCCACATCTTCTCCTAAGCCTGGGTGCATATGTATTAACTCTTACCTACATCTTCTAAGCCTGGGTGTGTATGTATTAACTCTTACCCACATCTTCTCCTAAGCCTGGGTGCATATGTATTAACTCTTACCCACATCTTCTCCTAAGCCTGGGTGCATATGTATTAACTCTTACCCACATCTACTCCTAAGCCTGGGTGCATATGTATTAACTCTTACCCACATCTTCTCCTAAGCCTGGGTGCATATGTATTAACTCTTACCTACATCTTCTAAGCCTGGGTGCGTATGTATTAACTCTTACCCACATCTTCTCCTAAGCCTGGGTGCGTATGTATTAACTCTTACCCACATCTTCTCCTAAGCCTGGGTGCATATGTATTAACTCTTACCCACATCTCCTAAGCCTGGGTGCATATGTATTAACTCTTACCCACATCTTCTAAGCCTGGGTGCATATGTATTAACTCTTACCCACATCTTCTCCTAAGCCTGGGTGCATATGTATTAACTCTTACCCACATCTTCTCCTAAGCCTGGGTGCATATGTATTAACTCTTACCCACATCTACTCCTAAGCCTGGGTGCATATGTATTAACTCTTACCCACATCTACTCCTAAGCCTGGGTGCATATGTATTAACTCTTACCCACATCTACTCCTAAGCCTGGGTGCATATGTATTGACTCTTACCCACATCTACTCCTAAGCCTGGGTGCATATGTATTGACTCTTACCCACATCTACTCCTAAGCCTGGGTGCATATGTATTAACTCTTACCCACAACTTCTCCTAAGCCTGGGTGCATATGTATTAACTCTTACTCACATCTACTCCTAAGCCTGGGTGCATATGTATTAACTCTTACTCACATCTACTCCTAAGCCTGGGTACATATGTATTAACTCTTACTCACATCTTCTCCTAAGCCTGGGTGCATATGTATTAACTCTTACCCACGTCTTCTCCTAAGCCTGGGTGCATATGTATTAACTCTTACCCACAACTTCTCCTAAGCCTGGGTGCATATGTATTAACTCTTACCCACATCTTCTCCTAAGCCTTGGTGCATATGTATTAACTCTTACCCACATCTACTCCTAAGCCTGGGTGCATATGTATTAACTCTTACCCACATCTTCTCCTAAGCCTGGGTGCATATGTATTAACTCTTACCCACATCTTCTCCTAAGCCTGAGAGCATATGTATTAACTCTTACCCACATCTACTAAGCCTGGGTGCATATGTATTAACTCTTACCCACATCTTCTCCTAAGCCTGGGTGCATATGTATTAACTCTTACCCACATCTACTAAGCCTGGGTGCATATGCATTAACTCTTACCCACATCTACTCCTAAGCCTGGGTGCATATGTATTAACTCTTACCCACATCTACTAAGCCTGGGTGCATATGTATTAACTCTTACCCACATCTTCTCCTAAGCCTGGGTGCATATGTATTAACTCTTACCCACATCTTCTCCTAAGCCTGGGTGCATATGTATTAACTCTTACCCACATCTTCTCCTAAGCCTGGGTGCATATGTATTAACTCTTACCCACATCTTCTCCTAAGCATGGGTGCATATGTATTAACTCTTACCCACATCTTCTCCTAAGCCTGAGTGCATATGTATTAACTCTTACCCACATCTTCTCCTAAGCATGGGTGCATATGTATTAACTCTTACCCACATCTTCTCCTAAGCCTGGGTGCATATGTATTAACTCTTACCCACATCTACTAAGCCTGGGTGCATATGCATTAACTCTTACCCACATCTACTCCTAAGCCTGGGTGCATATGTATTAACTCTTACCCACATCTACTAAGCCTGGGTGCATATGTATTAACTCTTACCCACATCTTCTCCTAAGCCTGGGTGCATATGTATTAACTCTTACCCACATCTTCTCCTAAGCCTGGGTGCATATGTATTAACTCTTACCCACATCTTCTCCTAAGCCTGGGTGCATATGTATTAACTCTTACCCACATCTTCTCCTAAGCCTGGGTGCATATGTATTAACTCTTACCCACATCTTCTCCTAAGCCTGGATGCATATGTATTAACTCTTACCCACATCTTCTCCTAAGCCTGGGTGCATATGTATTAACTCTTACCCACATCTTCTCCTAAGCCTGGGTGCATATGTATTAACTCTTACCCACATCTTCTCCTAAGCCTGGGTGCATATGTATTAACTCTTACCCACATCTCCTAAGCCTGGGTGCATATGTATTAACTCTTACCCACATCTTCTCCTAAGCCTGGGTGCATATGTATTAACTCTTACCCACATCTACTCCTAAGCCTGGGTGCATATGTATTAACTCTTACCCACATCTACTCCTAAGCCTGGGTGCATATGTATTAACTCTTACCCACATCTTCTCCTAAGCCTGAGAGCATATGTATTAACTCTTACCCACATCTACTAAGCCTGGGTGCATATGTATTAACTCTTACCCACATCTTCTCCTAAGCCTGGGTGCATATGTATTAACTCTTACCCACATCTACTAAGCCTGGGTGCATATGCATTAACTCTTACCCACATCTACTCCTAAGCCTGGGTGCATATGTATTAACTCTTACCCACATCTACTAAGCCTGGGTGCATATGTATTAACTCTTACCCACATCTTCTCCTAAGCCTGGGTGCATATGTATTAACTCTTACCCACATCTTCTCCTAAGCCTGGGTGCATATGTATTAACTCTTACCCACATCTTCTCCTAAGCCTGGGTGCATATGTATTAACTCTTACCCACATCTTCTCCTAAGCATGGGTGCATATGTATTAACTCTTACCCACATCTTCTCCTAAGCCTGAGTGCATATGTATTAACTCTTACCCACATCTTCTCCTAAGCATGGGTGCATATGTATTAACTCTTACCCACATCTTCTCCTAAGCCTGGGTGCATATGTATTAACTCTTACCCACATCTACTAAGCCTGGGTGCATATGCATTAACTCTTACCCACATCTACTCCTAAGCCTGGGTGCATATGTATTAACTCTTACCCACATCTACTAAGCCTGGGTGCATATGTATTAACTCTTACCCACATCTTCTCCTAAGCCTGGGTGCATATGTATTAACTCTTACCCACATCTTCTCCTAAGCCTGGGTGCATATGTATTAACTCTTACCCACATCTTCTCCTAAGCCTGGGTGCATATGTATTAACTCTTACCCACATCTTCTCCTAAGCCTGGGTGCATATGTATTAACTCTTACCCACATCTTCTCCTAAGCCTGGATGCATATGTATTAACTCTTACCCACATCTTCTCCTAAGCCTGGGTGCATATGTATTAACTCTTACCCACATCTTCTCCTAAGCCTGGGTGCATATGTATTAACTCTTACCCACATCTTCTCCTAAGCCTGGGTGCATATGTATTAACTCTTACCCACATCTCCTAAGCCTGGGTGCATATGTATTAACTCTTACCCACATCTTCTCCTAAGCCTGGGTGCATATGTATTAACTCTTACCCACATCTACTCCTAAGCATGAGTGCATATGTATTAACTCTTACCCACATCTCCTAAGCCTGGGTGCATATGTATTAACTCTTACCCACATCTTCTCCTAAGCCTGGGTGCATATGTATTAACTCTTACCCACATCTACTCCTAAGCCTGGGTGCATATGTATTAACTCTTACCCACATCTTCTCCTAAGCCTGGGTGCATATGTATTAACTCTTACCCACATCTCCTCCTAAGCCTGGGTGCATATGTATTAACTCTTACTCACATCTACTCCTAAGCCTGGGTGCATATGTATTAACTCTTACCCACATCTCCTCCTAAGCCTGGGTGCATATGTATTAACTCTTACCCACATCTACTCCTAAGCCTGGGTGCATATGTATTAACTCTTACCCACATCTCCTCCTAAGCCTGGGTGCATATGTATTAACTCTTACTCACATCTTCTCCTAAGCCTGGGTACATATGTATTAACTCTTACCCACATCTTCTCCTAAGCCTGGGTGCATATGTATTAACTCTTACCCACATCTACTCCTAAGCCTGGGTGCATATGTATTAACTCTTACCCACATCTACTCCTAAGCCTGGGTGCATATGTATTAACTCTTACCCACATCTTCTCCTAAGCCTGGGTGCATATGTATTAACTCTTACCCACATCTACTCCTAAGCCTGGGTGCATATGTATTAACTCTTACCCACATCTTCTCCTAAGCCTGGGTGCATATGTATTAACTCTTACCCACATCTCCTAAGCCTGGGTGCATATGTATTAACTCTTACTCACATCTTCTCCTAAGCCTGGGTGCATATGTATTAACTCTTACCCACATCTTCTCCTAAGCCTGAGTGCATATGTATTAACTCTTACCCACATCTCCTAAGCCTGGCTGCATATGTATTAACTCTTACCCACATCTCCTAAGCCTGAGTGCATATGTATTAACTCTTACCCACATCTTCTCCTAAGCCTGAGTGCATATGTATTAACTCTTACCCACATCTCCTAAGCCTGGCTGCATATGTATTAACTCTTACCCACATCTCCTAAGCCTGAGTGCATATGTATTAACTCTTACCCACATCTACTCCTAAGCCTGGGTGCATATGTATTAACTCTTACCCACATCTCCTCCTAAGCCTGGGTGCATATGTATTAACTCTTACCCACATCTACTCCTAAGCCTGGGTGCATATGTATTAACTCTTACCCACATCTACTCCTAAGCCTGGGTGCATATGTATTAACTCTTACCCACATCTCCTCCTAAGCCTGGGTGCATATGTATTAACTCTTACCCACATCTCCTCCTAAGCCTGGGTGCATATGTATTAACTCTTACCCACATCTACTCCTAAGCCTGGGTGCATATGTATTAACTCTTACCCACATCTCCTCCTAAGCCTGGGTGCATATGTATTAACTCTTACCCACATCTACTCCTAAGCCTGGGTGCATATGTATTAACTCTTACCCACATCTACTCCTAAGCCTGAGTGCATATGTATTAACTCTTACCCACATCTACTCCTAAGCCTGGGTGCATATGTATTAACTCTTACCCACATCTACTCCTAAGCCTGGGTGCATATGTATTAACTCTTACCCACATCTTCTCCTAAGCCTGGATGCATATGTATTAACTCTTACCCACATCTTCTCCTAAGCCTGGGTGCATATGTATTAACTCTTACCCACATCTTCTCCTAAGCCTGGGTGCATATGTATTAACTCTTACCCACATCTTCTCCTAAGCCTGGATGCATATGTATTAACTCTTACCCACATCTTCTCCTAAGCCTGGATGCATATGTATTAACTCTTACCCACATCTTCTCCTAAGCCTGGATGCATATGTATTAACTCTTACCCACATCTTCTCCTAAGCCTGGGTGCATATGTATTAACTCTTACCCACATCTACTCCTAAGCCTGGGTGCATATGTATTAACTCTTACCCACATCTTCTCCTAAGCCTGGGTGCATATGTATTAACTCTTACCCACATCTACTCCTAAGCCTGGGTGCATATGTATTAACTCTTACCCACATCTTCTCCTAAGCCTGGATGCATATGTATTAACTCTTACCCACATCTACTCCTAAGCCTGGGTGCATATGTATTAACTCTTACCCACATCTACTCCTAAGCCTGGATGCATATGTATTAACTCTTACCCACATCTTCTCCTAAGCCTGGGTGCATATGTATTAACTCTTACCCACATCTACTCCTAAGCCTGGGTGCATATGTATTAACTCTTACCCACATCTCCTAAGCATGGGTGCATATGTATTAACTCTTACCCACATCTTCTCCTAAGCCTGGGTGCATATGTATTAACTCTTACCCACATCTACTAAGCCTGGGTGCATATGCATTAACTCTTACCCACATCTACTCCTAAGCCTGGGTGCATATGTATTAACTCTTACCCACATCTACTAAGCCTGGGTGCATATGTATTAACTCTTACCCACATCTTCTCCTAAGCCTGGGTGCATATGTATTAACTCTTACCCACATCTTCTCCTAAGCCTGGGTGCATATGTATTAACTCTTACCCACATCTTCTCCTAAGCCTGGGTGCATATGTATTAACTCTTACCCACATCTTCTCCTAAGCCTGGGTGCATATGTATTAACTCTTACCCACATCTTCTCCTAAGCCTGGATGCATATGTATTAACTCTTACCCACATCTTCTCCTAAGCCTGGGTGCATATGTATTAACTCTTACCCACATCTTCTCCTAAGCCTGGGTGCATATGTATTAACTCTTACCCACATCTTCTCCTAAGCCTGGGTGCATATGTATTAACTCTTACCCACATCTCCTAAGCCTGGGTGCATATGTATTAACTCTTACCCACATCTTCTCCTAAGCCTGGGTGCATATGTATTAACTCTTACCCACATCTACTCCTAAGCATGAGTGCATATGTATTAACTCTTACCCACATCTCCTAAGCCTGGGTGCATATGTATTAACTCTTACCCACATCTTCTCCTAAGCCTGGGTGCATATGTATTAACTCTTACCCACATCTACTCCTAAGCCTGGGTGCATATGTATTAACTCTTACCCACATCTTCTCCTAAGCCTGGGTGCATATGTATTAACTCTTACCCACATCTCCTCCTAAGCCTGGGTGCATATGTATTAACTCTTACTCACATCTACTCCTAAGCCTGGGTGCATATGTATTAACTCTTACCCACATCTCCTCCTAAGCCTGGGTGCATATGTATTAACTCTTACCCACATCTACTCCTAAGCCTGGGTGCATATGTATTAACTCTTACCCACATCTCCTCCTAAGCCTGGGTGCATATGTATTAACTCTTACTCACATCTTCTCCTAAGCCTGGGTACATATGTATTAACTCTTACCCACATCTTCTCCTAAGCCTGGGTGCATATGTATTAACTCTTACCCACATCTACTCCTAAGCCTGGGTGCATATGTATTAACTCTTACCCACATCTACTCCTAAGCCTGGGTGCATATGTATTAACTCTTACCCACATCTTCTCCTAAGCCTGGGTGCATATGTATTAACTCTTACCCACATCTACTCCTAAGCCTGGGTGCATATGTATTAACTCTTACCCACATCTTCTCCTAAGCCTGGGTGCATATGTATTAACTCTTACCCACATCTCCTAAGCCTGGGTGCATATGTATTAACTCTTACTCACATCTTCTCCTAAGCCTGGGTGCATATGTATTAACTCTTACCCACATCTTCTCCTAAGCCTGAGTGCATATGTATTAACTCTTACCCACATCTCCTAAGCCTGGCTGCATATGTATTAACTCTTACCCACATCTCCTAAGCCTGAGTGCATATGTATTAACTCTTACCCACATCTTCTCCTAAGCCTGAGTGCATATGTATTAACTCTTACCCACATCTCCTAAGCCTGGCTGCATATGTATTAACTCTTACCCACATCTCCTAAGCCTGAGTGCATATGTATTAACTCTTACCCACATCTACTCCTAAGCCTGGGTGCATATGTATTAACTCTTACCCACATCTCCTCCTAAGCCTGGGTGCATATGTATTAACTCTTACCCACATCTACTCCTAAGCCTGGGTGCATATGTATTAACTCTTACCCACATCTACTCCTAAGCCTGGGTGCATATGTATTAACTCTTACCCACATCTCCTCCTAAGCCTGGGTGCATATGTATTAACTCTTACCCACATCTCCTCCTAAGCCTGGGTGCATATGTATTAACTCTTACCCACATCTACTCCTAAGCCTGGGTGCATATGTATTAACTCTTACCCACATCTCCTCCTAAGCCTGGGTGCATATGTATTAACTCTTACCCACATCTACTCCTAAGCCTGGGTGCATATGTATTAACTCTTACCCACATCTACTCCTAAGCCTGAGTGCATATGTATTAACTCTTACCCACATCTACTCCTAAGCCTGGGTGCATATGTATTAACTCTTACCCACATCTTCTCCTAAGCCTGGATGCATATGTATTAACTCTTACCCACATCTTCTCCTAAGCCTGGGTGCATATGTATTAACTCTTACCCACATCTTCTCCTAAGCCTGGGTGCATATGTATTAACTCTTACCCACATCTTCTCCTAAGCCTGGATGCATATGTATTAACTCTTACCCACATCTTCTCCTAAGCCTGGATGCATATGTATTAACTCTTACCCACATCTTCTCCTAAGCCTGGATGCATATGTATTAACTCTTACCCACATCTTCTCCTAAGCCTGGGTGCATATGTATTAACTCTTACCCACATCTACTCCTAAGCCTGGGTGCATATGTATTAACTCTTACCCACATCTTCTCCTAAGCCTGGGTGCATATGTATTAACTCTTACCCACATCTACTCCTAAGCCTGGGTGCATATGTATTAACTCTTACCCACATCTTCTCCTAAGCCTGGATGCATATGTATTAACTCTTACCCACATCTACTCCTAAGCCTGGGTGCATATGTATTAACTCTTACCCACATCTACTCCTAAGCCTGGATGCATATGTATTAACTCTTACCCACATCTTCTCCTAAGCCTGGGTGCATATGTATTAACTCTTACCCACATCTACTCCTAAGCCTGGGTGCATATGTATTAACTCTTACCCACATCTCCTAAGCCTGGGTGCATATGTATTAACTCTTACCCACATCTCCTAAGCCTGGGTGCATATGTATTAACTCTTACCCACATCTCCTCCTAAGCCTGGGTGCATATGTATTAACTCTTACCCACATCTACTCCTAAGCCTGGGTGCATATGTATTAACTCTTACCCACATCTTCTCCTAAGCCTGGATGCATATGTATTAACTCTTACCCACATCTACTCCTAAGCCTGGGTGCATATGTATTAACTCTTACCCACATCTACTCCTAAGCCTGGATGCATATGTATTAACTCTTACCCACATCTTCTCCTAAGCCTGGGTGCATATGTATTAACTCTTACCCACATCTACTCCTAAGCCTGGGTGCATATGTATTAACTCTTACCCACATCTCCTAAGCCTGGGTGCATATGTATTAACTCTTACCCACATCTCCTAAGCCTGGGTGCATATGTATTAACTCTTACCCACATCTTCTCCTAAGCCTGGGTGCATATGTATTAACTCTTACCCACATCTTCTCCTAAGCCTGGGTGCATATGTATTAACTCTTACCCACATCTTCTCCTAAGCCTGGGTGCATATGTATTAACTCTTACCCACATCTTCTCCTAAGCCTGGGTGCATATGTATTAACTCTTACCCACATCTTCTCCTAAGCCTGGGTGCATATGTATTAACTCTTACCTACATCTCCTAAGCCTGGGTGCATATGTATTAACTCTTACCCACATCTTCTCCTAAGCCTGGGTGCATATGTATTAACTCTTACCTACATCTCCTAAGCCTGGGTGCATATGTATTAACTCTTACCCACATCTACTCCTAAGCCTGGGTGCATATGTATTAACTCTTACCCACATCTACTCCTAAGCCTGGGTGCATATGTATTAACTCTTACCCACATCTACTCCTAAGACTGGGTGCATATGTATTAACTCTTACCCACATCTTCTCCTAAGCCTGGGTGCATATGTATTAACTCTTACCCACATCTACTCCTAAGCCTGGGTGCATATGTATTAACTCTTACCCACATCTACTCCTAAGCCTGGGTGCATATGTATTAACTCTTACCCACATCTACTCCTAAGCCTGGGTGCATATGTATTAACTCTTACCCACATCTTCTCCTAAGCCTGGGTGCATATGTATTAACTCTTACCCACATCTCCTAAGCCTGGGTGCATATGTATTAACTCTTACCCACATCTTCTCCTAAGCCTGGGTGCATATGTATTAACTCTTACCCACATCTTCTCCTAAGCCTGGATGCATATGTATTAACTCTTACCCACATCTACTCCTAAGCCTGGGTGCATATGTATTAACTCTTACCCACATCTACTCCTAAGCCTGGGTGCATATGTATTAACTCTTACCCACATCTACTCCTAAGCCTGGGTGCATATGTATTAACTCTTACCCACATCTACTCCTAAGCCTGGGTGCATATGTATTAACTCTTACCCACATCTTCTCCTAAGCCTGGGTGCATATGTATTAACTCTTACCCACATCTTCTCCTAAGCCTGGGTGCATATGTATTAACTCTTACCCACATCTACTCCTAAGCCTGGGTGCATATGTATTAACTCTTACCCACATCTTCTCCTAAGCCTGGATGCATATGTATTAACTCTTACCCACATCTTCTCCTAAGCCTGGGTGCATATGTATTAACTCTTACCCACATCTTCTCCTAAGCCTGGGTGCATATGTATTAACTCTTACCCACATCTACTCCTAAGCCTGGGTGCATATGTATTAACTCTTACCCACATCTTCTCCTAAGCCTGGATGCATATGTATTAACTCTTACCCACATCTTCTCCTAAGCCTGGATGCATATGTATTAACTCGTACCCACATCTACTCCTAAGCCTGGATGCATATGTATTAACTCTTACCACTCTGATGTCAGTATTCTGTCCTTTACTGTGTCAATAGCAAAGAAACTAGTGTACATGTTTCAACAATTTAGGTGGAGGATGTTATTCTACAATTTAAAATCTTAATATCGGAGTTGTAAGAGTTAACACTGACATTACTGAGTAACAAATGTAAAAATAATTATTTATTTCAATCTATTTCGATAAGAAAACAAAAGGCCCAAGGGGCCTGTGTCGCTCACCTGGACTCCTGGAGCACTGTGCATTTTTGTCAAAATTGTTGGTGCATGGTTTAGGAGTAGTCTTTTAAAAGGGTTTGTGGACATTTTTGGAAGTCCAATATGGCCGTCAAACACGCTACATTTTGACTGGTCCACTGCAGCCATGTTTTTAATAGCTCCTTCCCTTGAACAAACCTTAATAGTACTCAGTGCATAATCGTTTTCTCCCAAATTTCGGCCCAATCCGTTCAGTGGTTCTCAAGTTTTTTATGGCAAAAAATAGGTTATCCAAGATGGTCACCAAACCATTTGACCAATCAAGTTCCGTTGAACAAACTTGGTGCAGCTCTTGCCCTAGATGATATTTGATGCATTTTGAATTGATACCCCAAGCGGTTTCGGAGAAGATTTTTAAAGACATTTCTAAAAATTGCCCAAAATCCAAGATGGCCACCAGCCAAATTGGCCGATCGGTTTTGTTTGAACAAACATGGACCTCTACATGTATACCCTATGAATTCGTCCTGCCAAATATACTTGAAATCAGTCCAGTGATTCTCGAGAAGACATTTTAAATTTCCCATTGCTTTAGTATAGGGTTTTTTGGCAGGAAAATGATCCAAGACGGCCACCAAACCATTTATCCGACAATTTCAAAAATGGCAAATATGAGCTCAGAATACCCACAAATATATATACGTCCAATTTCGGCCTCAAAATCCATCAAATAAAAAATCCAATATGGCTGCCAAACACACTACATTTTGATTGGCCCATGATGGCCATGTTTTTGATGGGTCAACTACCCCTGAACAAACTTTAATGGCCCTTAGCACCTAATCATATCTATCTAGATGATGTTTGATCAGTTTTGAATCGATTCACCAAGCGGTTCCGGAGAAGATTTTTAAAGCCGTTTCGTAAAATTGGCCTAAGGATGCTTCCTGCCAAATATATTTGAAATCGGCCCAGTGGTTCTTGAGAAGTCGTTTAAAGGAAAAGTTGACAGACGACGGATGACGGATGGACGGTCACCATGGCATAAGCTCACTCGGCTTGGTGAGCTAATAAAAGGTTTTGCTTGTTCAATGTTCAGTGGTCCTTGAGAAGTCGTTTAAAGGAAAAGTTGACAGATGACGGACGGTCGCCATGGCATAAGCTCACTTGGCCTGGTGAGCTAATAAAAGGTTTTGCTTCTTCAATGTTCAGAAAACTTTTTTTTTTTTAAATTTTACTACTGGAATGACTGGCTCGGTTATTCAAAAACATCTGCCCTGCAAATGGACATTCCGCAAGACCATGCAGGATGCCAGCTTGGGCTGGCTTGACCCTTAAATAGCTAAATAAACTAGATGATGTAAATCACACGTGCAAACGGCTCCCATTCACGAAGCCCTGTTTGCCACAAATAGACTGTACTGGCAGGTAAATGAAATGCATTATTCGTTATTGTGCGGAAATCAAATGTAAAAATATGCTTGATGAATTTGAAGTACTACATTTGAAGCAGATAACTACTGTGAATTTGGATACATTTCATTGATACAGAATCCCCACTGAGGGAATGGCATACCAAATTTGAAATGAATCCATCCATTATAAGTAAAGTTATTGAGTGAACACCAAATGCACGGATAAGTGACAGCATAATCTAACACCACCTCGCACATTTAAGTATTTTCAGGCCAGTGAGCTATATAATAACTGTTGATAAAATAGTTAACCTACTGAGCCGAGCATTCTCAGATTCTCAATTTCAACATAACTATACAAGTATTGCAGTTAAGCTGTTGAATATTTTTAAACTAATTTTTCAGGAAACTGTTGCTGCCTATGCAGGGCTGGGGTGACTGTAACTTGTAACTGACTGTAACTTAGTTACATTTTTCATGTAACTGAAGTACCTTGTAACTAAAGAATTTTTTCAGTTACAGTAACCGAAATGTAACCAGTTACATTGCAAAAGTAACTGAAACTTCAGTTACCTTTCAGCCACATTTCAAACTTTTCCATCAAAGTTATTATGACTGCCTTAATTTGCAGCATAGCTACTCCTATACATGTGACCCTCCAATATCCCAATTTGAAGCATAGCTACTCCTATACACATGATATTCCAATATCCCAATTTGCAGCATAGCTACTCCTATACACGCGATATTCCAATATCCCAATTTGAAGCATTGCTACTCCTATACATGTGACACTCCAATATTCCAATTTGAAGCATCGCTACTCCTATACATGTGACACCCCAATATTCCAATTTGAAGCATAGCTACTCCTATACACATGATATTCCAATATCCCAATTTGCAGCATAGCTACTCCTATACATGTGACACCCCAATATCCCAATTTGAAGCATTGCTACTCCTATACACGTGACACTCCAATATTCCAATTTGAAGCATCGCTACTCCTATACACGTGACCCTCCAATATCCCAATTTGAAGCATCGCTACTCCTATACACGTGACATTCCAATACCCCAATTTGAAGCATCGCTACTCCTATACACGTGACCCTCCAATATCCCAATTTGAAGCATCGCTACTCCTATACACGTGACCCTCCAATATTCCAATTTGAAGCATCGCAACTCCTATACACGTGACACTCCAATATCCCAATTTCAATGTAATCATTTAGGTAAAGCTGAGTATATTGAAACTAATTTTACTGGAAGATGTTGATGCCATGGGCAGCAACTTTATTTCCAAGCATCAGTGATATTTAATTTTGAAATTTACCATTGGAATGACCGGCTTGCTTATTGGGGCAGTCATTCCAGTGTAAATTTTCAAATATTCATCTTGTAGCCTTCAAAATAGACATTTGCTGGGCCAAGTTTGGTTTTCTTGACCAATCTTGACCATTAAAGGTTTAACCCATTCTATATCTGTATATGTGATATTTACTACATGCTACATGTATTATTCTAAAGATATGCCTGTTAGCAATCATGATAATTTGACTCAACTTCAAAGTTATTGCTACATTAACCAATCAAAATCTTATACAGCTTTTACATCAATAATCTAGCTTAGAGACAGGTTGTTTACTAAATCATTATAGAAGTAACAGTTACCTTTTAAAGCTCAAATTTGTTGAAGAAAATTTTAGTTTTCTCATAGCAGATGCCCATTTGCAAACTAAGATTATTGTAGAAAATTTAGCACTGGAATGACCGGTTTACTTATTGAGCCAGTCATGCCAGTGGTAAATTTTCGAAAATATCTTATATTTGTCTGAAAATCGACATTTCTCAACAGCTGCAAAAGCCGTTTTGTCCTGTTCTTTTCTATATATTTATTTATTTATTATGATATTGATTAGGCCAGCTTAGGACATCATTGCTCAGCAATTTTACTCAAGCTACGGTCTTCTTTCTTCTTTTCGTTCGCTGATCATAACGCCAGTCCTGTAAGTGACTATCGACATGATCATAAGCATTAAGTGCGTGGATCCATGGTTTATTAGAGTGCGCCGTGCGGCCTGGAACCTCCGTCTTCAGCACTCAAGGTTTCTGTCAGGGTTACCTCACCCGTACCTCCTTTAGTCGCCTCTTACGACACGCCCCACATACAGGGCAACAAGCAACGGTCAATTCACATAAGTGTGCTGATAAAGACCAAATGACGTTGTCAATTGATAAAACTCAAGACATCAACCATTTTGGTATAGCGGACAAATTTATAAAGGCTGTGGAATGAAGCTAGTGTACTGGATAGCTGTTGAATATGTTGAAATTAATCTAACTGAAAAAAGCTGTTGCTGCCATATGAAGCAACAGCTTTTGAAAGTAAAATTAATCTAAAGTACTCAGCAGATGTGATTGCAACATTTGAAAGAAAGAAATTATTTTCAAAATATTGATACTCCTATTTTAAATTAAGCATACATCAAATCTGATATATATTAAATTGGTGGACCACATTACATTTTTTATGATGACATTCATGTTCCTATGGTTCTTCATAAAATGTAACTTTAACTGACATAGTCTAATGTAACTGTAACTAGTTACATTTAAATGTAACTGACCCTAGGCTTATACCTATAGCAGCAACAGCCTCCAGTCAAATTAGTTTCAAAATAGCCAACATAATTATTATTAAATCGTAAAAGATATTTGGTACAAGGATTTTTCAAGTGCAAAGGGTTAAAATCTAACTACCTATATTGGATAATTTATTGGCATAAGATGCAGATCTGTACCTGTAGCTTTAGACTATGAGGCTCACCTACAGCTGTGATTGTGCTTTGTCCTTCATTTTCACGGACAAGCTCTTCAATCTGATGGTACTCAATATTCGAGTCTAATCGAATTATTCCTCGACTGGTGGTATTGTCTCGAGCGACTGTGGTGTGAACGATATCCTCCGACGACATCTGTCTGGATTTATTCTGTCTCTAAATCTGTTACAAAACATAATGGCATATTATTTACTCTCTACCTCACTCTGTCAATAATAACAAATTGCACAAGGGCCCAACAATGCTTATAGTGAATGCAGTGAGCAGTCAAGCCAATCAGCATGGTTGATGCCGATCGCATCCATGCAATGCATTTGATGAATCCAGAATTGCTCATGGTCCTTGCGGAAGCGTGTGGCTACCGTGTCATTAGAATCGTGATGGAGCACTGCAATAATCCTGTAATTGACTGATGAGATCCCATGTTGTGGCAGGTTAAAATGAGCTGAGCTACCACTGGTGTGTCTTTTGAAAATTTTATGTCGCTTATATGTTCTTTAATACGTATTTGAAATTCTCGTTTTGTTTCACAAACATATTGTTTAGAACATTTGTTACATGTAATCAAATAAATCACATTTGTTGTATGACAGAATGCTTTAGTTTTAATCTGATATGTTAGTCCTGTGTGAGAGCATTTGAATGTGCGTTTTTTTGTCTATTTTGGGACAAAATTTGCAATTTGTTTTGGTGCATGGAATCACCGGGATGGTGAACAACATTTTTCTTTATGACAACATTGTTATTATGAACGTTGTTGTTTGCAAACCCACCCCACCCACCATCCACAGGTGAGGCGCCCCACAGGCAAGGAGCACAGCGATACGTCACCACAAACTTGATAACATCATTGGACAGGTACAATTAAATACCCTCCGAAACAACCTGAAACAATGCCGTTTGCTATCACTGACAATAGGCTTATAGGTTTTACGGAATTCCCTTATGTCATCTTTGCGCGAGCGCAGCCCTGGGTTGGCAGTTTCCCATGAAATACTAGTATCAAATACACATGAAATCGGCCCAGTGGTTCTTGAGAAGACATTTTAAATTTCTTATTGATTTAGTGTGGGAGTTTTTAGCGGGAAACCGATCCAAGATGGCCGCCAAACCGTTTATCCGACAGTTTCAAAAACGGCAAATTTGGCATCAGAATACAGAAAAGCCTAGTATATAAAACCAATTGCGGCTTCAAAATCCATCAAATAAAAATATCCAATATGGCCACCAAACACATTACTACATTTGAATAAAACTGCTTAAAACGTTTACAGAAAGTAGATTGGTACATTTCCAGTGGTCATATCATTTTGTTCGTTTGTGCCAATGGACAATAAATCCAACTAAATATTGTGCATACATTACATTTTGATTGGTCCATGGCAGTCATGTTTTTTTACGTATAAAGTTCTCTTGAGCAAACTTTAATGGTCCTTAGTCCCTAATTATATCTGCCAAATTTCAACCCGATCAGTTCAGCGGTTCTGGTTGTTTTTGCGAAAACTAGGTCATCCAAGATGGCCGTCGAACTATTTGGTCAATCAACAAACTTGGTTCAACTCTTTCCCTAGATGATATTTCATGAGTTTTAAATCTATTCCCCAAGCGGTTTCGGAGATTTTTAGACGTTTCTAAAAATCGGACAAAAATCCAAGATGGCCACTGGCCAAATTGACCGATCGGCTTCGTTTGAACAAACTTGAATCTCTATACCATAAGGATACTTCCTACCAAATATAAGTGAAATCGGCCAAGTAGTTCTTGAAAAGAAGTCGTCTAAATGAAAGCTTGACGGACAGGCGCACACACGACGAACAGCCGCCATGACATAAGCCCACTTGGCCTGAAAGACAAGATGAACTAAAAATAATCTTCCCTTGGCTTGCAAATGGCATAACACTAGCTGATACTAGGGCCTGATTGAGACTGATTCTGAACCTGTTATAAAGGGTTTTGGCACCCATATTATGAAAAACACAATAAGAAACTCCCAGGTGAGCTGTATGGTATCTTCTAATACATCTTGTTCACAAATTTGTGTGAAATATCACCTCCGAGGCTCCTCTTTTGCATCATCTACACTGCTAAGGGAACCCAAACTAAAACCGAGGATTAGGCCCTGACTACAGAAGCAATCTTTGGCAAACATGACCATTTTCCCTTTACTGGTCAAATTTCATTTTCTCGTACAAAATGCAACACTTTGCAGATCAAGAAGGCAAATTTTTTTAATTTACTACCGAAATGGCTGACTTGATTATGGGACCAGGCATTTACAGTGGTATAAATTTCACCAGAAACTTGTCAGACCATCACTTGAGTTCAGCCAATCTGTCTGGGACCCATATACCAACGAGCTTGAATCAGTCCAAAGGTGAGCCACTCCTTACACACTAAATATATATCGACGGACATCTAGTGTTGGGAACATGCTAAATCAACTCAACTGGCAGTCGTTGGCTGAGAGACAATGAGTGTGTTGCTAATTTATTTGTTCGTCCACCAATCCATCTGGCTATTCATTCACTCACCCATTCCTTCAGTCGGTTATTCAATAATTATGTGTGCATAGGAAAAGAATGAGCGCTGTTTGATAGATGGGAATTATTTAAAGATACATATTTACAGCAGAAGTATTGAAAATAAAATTGTTTAAATTGTATACTTTTAGAGGCTAAAACTCTCTTTCTATATGTAATGAAATGAAATAAATCTTAGCATATGATGATATCATTGTGCATAAATTAATATAATTTTTTAAGTTGTGAATTTGAAACATGGACTCGTGCATTTATTTCAATTTCGCAAATTAAAAAATTATATTAATTTATATGGAATGAAATAATCATATGTTAAGATGTATTTCGTTTCATTACATCTAGGCACATAATTTAAGGCGATAAACATATACAATTTTAACAATTTTATTTTCAAGCATTCTGGTGTGAATATGCACCTTTAAATAAAACATATCAAATAAACTAACCATGTGACTGAAAATTAATCATTAATCTACAAATATAGCGGTAGAAATCACAATTCATTTACAACCATGCGCATTTCCTATTGGCGCAAGTTTGATATCGACATAATGGTCATGTGTCGTTTACAAATGGGTGCGCCGATAACAAATTGACATATGTGCCATACACCGTTTAAAAACTGGCACGCCGATAACAAATTGTCATATGAGTCTTCACCGCTTACAAACTGGCGCGCCGATAACAAATCATCATATGTATTGGATAAGGATATGAGATGAAAGCCAATTGACTACAGGTTTATGATATATTCTTGAAAACTGACAAAAGATAACAATTGTACAACAAATTGAGGGTCCATATTACATAGATTTACGCGAGATACCCTCTGAGAGCATCTAGATTTCAAATCTTTCTGGGTGGGGTGGGGATGGGAAAGATCAGCACCCACAGTGGGTGGTGATCCTCCCCATCCCCACTCCACCCAGAAAAAGGTGACCCACGCCAGCTTACACCACAAACCCCTTCCAAGAAAAATTCTGTGTTTTCCCGCATGATTTTCCATTAAAAATCCCATTTTAACCCAATATCATATTTGACCGATGAAGAGGAAACTTCAGAAGTCACATCTGCGTATCATAAAGAAGACATATACCGGTGCAGGTGCTATGCATCAATGTCAAATTTTCGCTATTGATCAATGGCGCAGGGACCAATATCGCGTTTGATATCAGCGCGCCAGATGATCACCGGCGCGGGGGCCAATATTAAATTAGATATTGGTGTGCTCATTGATCAACTACACAGGGAACCAATATCGATTGCTATTTTTGCACTAATATGAAACAGCATGATTTTACACAAATTTCTGATTGCCTGCTTGTCCCGAGCCTTATTTATATTCAAGTTAACTTTTTATTTGCTCAGGCCTTACAAAGGCAAGATGTACAGATGTTTACTCAAGTGTTACAAATAAGGTTGTATCGACTCCATAGGTGTGAGAATATTAAGGAGAATTGAAATGAATGGAAATTATTGAGCAGATATTGACGGACACAATAAATAAAACACAATAATTCATACGCTTTACTTCTGTAATATTACATTTTTTTTAAATAAACCCTTGAATAAACCTGTACAGTATATAACCTACAGAATAGTTTAGAACATTGTCACAAGAGGCCCAAGGGGCCTGTGTCGCTCACCTGGACTCCTGGAGCACTAATTTTTTTGTCAAAATTGTTGGTGGGTTGTCTAGGAGTGGTCTTTTAAATGAGTTTGTGGACAATTTTGCAAGTCCAATATGGCCGCCAAACACACTACATTTTGATTGGGCCACTGAGGCCATGTTTTTGATGTAGCTTCTTCCCTTGAACAAACTATAATGGCACTTAGAGCCTAATAATATAGACTCCCAGATTTCGGCTCAATCCATTCAGTGGTTCTGGAGTTGTTTTGGCAAAAAATAGGTTATCCAAGATGGCCACCAAACTATTTGGCCAATCAAGTTCCCTTGAACAAACTTGGTGCAGCTCTTGCCCTAGATGATATTTCATGCATTTTGAATTGATCCCTCAAGTGGTTACGGAGATTTTTAAAGACATTTCTAAATATCGGCCAAAATCCGAGATGGGTGCCAGCCAAATTGGCCGATCGGCTTTGTTTGAAAAAACATGGACGGACCTCTATGTCCTCAGAATCTATCCTGCCACATATAATTGAAATCAACCTAGCAGTTCTCGAATGGGGACAGAAGGCGGATGGGCTCATCGCTATACGACAGCTGACTGACAAGTAAGCAGAGATAAGAAAACCAATTTCGACTTCAAAATCCATCAAATAAAAAAATTGAATATGGCAGCCAAACATGCTAAAATTTGATTGGTCCACGGCGGCCATGTTTTTTACCTATAAAAAATCAACTTCCCATGAACAAACTTTAATGGCCCTTAGTCCATAATCATATCCCCAAAATTTCAGCCCGATCCGTTCAGCGGTTCTGCAGAATAAGTTGTTTTCACGAAAACTAGGTCATCCAAGATGTCCGCCGAACCATTTGGCCAATCAAGTTCCTTCGAACAAATTTGGTTCAGCTCTTGCCTTATATGATATTTCGTGAGTTTTGAATCGATCCACTAAGCAGTTTCGGAGAAGATTTTTAAAGCCATTTCCTAAAATCGGTCAAAATCCAAGATGGCCGCCGGCCAAATTGGCCGATCGACTTTGTTTGAACAAACTTGGATCCCTATGCGCTAAGGATACTTCCTGCCAAATATAATCGAAATCGGCCCAGTGGTTCTTGAGAAGTCGTTTAAAGAAAAGTTGATGGACGGACGGACTCCGGACAGACGACGGACGGTCGCAATGGCATAAGCTCACTTGGCCATTCTGGCCAGGTGAGCTAATAAATCCAATATGGCCACCAGACATGCTATATTTTGATTGGCCCACGGTGGCCATGTTTTTTGACGGATCAATGTACCTTGAACAAACTTTAATGGCCTTTAGTCCCTAATCATATGATCATATCTAGCAAATTTTGACCCAATTCCTTCAGCGGTTCTGGAGAAGTCATTTACGCTAAAACTAGGTCAACCAAGATGGCCACAGAACCATTTGAACTATCACGTTCTCTTGAACAAACTTAGTTCAATGCTTGCCCTAGATAATATTTCATGAGGTTTGCATCAATCCCACCAGTGGTTTCGGAGAAGAAATTTTTTATAGACATTTCTAAAAATCGGCCGAAATCCAAGATGGCCACCATTCCAATTGCCCAATCGGCGTCGTTTGAACAAACTTGAATCTCTATGCCCTATGGAGGCTTCCTGCCACATATAATTGAAATTGGCCCAGTAGTTCTCGAGAAGACATTTAAAATTACCCATTGCTTTAGTATGGGAGCTTTAGGCGGGAAAATGATCCAAGATGGCTGCCAAACCAATTATCCGACTGTTTCAGAATACCCAAAAACATATAGAAAACGCAATTTCGGCCTCAAAATCCATCAAATAAAAAAAACCAATATGGCCACCAAAAACGCTATATTTTGATTGGCCGACAGTGGCCATGTTTTTTGATGGTTCAACTTCCCTTGAACAAACTTTAAAGGCCTTTAGTCTCTAATCATATCTGCCAGATTTACACCAGATCCCTTCATGGGTTCTGGATAAGAAGTCATTTCCTTGAACAAATTTGGTTCAGCTCTTGTCCTAGATGATATTTCATGACATTTGCATCAATCCCCAAAATGGTTTCGGAGAAGATTTTTAAAGAACTGTTTCCTAAAATCAAACAAAATCCAAGATGGCCGCCGGCCAAATTGGCCGATCGGCTTCATTTGAACAAATTTGGATCCCGATGTCCTCAGGATGCTTCCTGTCAAATATAATTGAAATCGGCCCAGTGGTTCTTGAGAAGAAGTCGTTTAAAGGAAAAGTTGACGGACGGACGACAGACGGACACATGACGGACGGTCGCTGTGGCATAAGCTCACTTGGCCTTTCAGGCCAAGTAAGCTAATAATAATGCAATAAACATGCGTCTAATTACCCTCGCCACATAAAGGGAAGAGGATATTGCGATCGAGTGTGTGCGCGTGTCCGGAGATGTATCTCGAAAACTACTACATGTACAAGAGGATTTCCAGGCATGTGAGCCACATAAAAAACTGGATCCAGATCAGATCAAATTCTGGATCTATGGATATCTTGGAAACTGCTGGTCTGATTTGCCTCAATGTTTAACACTTAGGATTCCACAACTTTTATCATGGTCTGTGAAAAAAATTGAGAAGGAAGGGTGAGGGTCTACAATCTCCGATTTCTCTTGTTTATCAGGTTATTATTTTTCTGATGCATTTGTTTGTTCCTAAAATATTTACCCGTTTCAGCCATGCATACCAAGATTAAGTACCATTTTTACCACTTTATTATGTCAAATATTTTGAAACTAAACTGATTGAAAACAAAATGTTCAATAGTTATTGGGGAGAATTAGAATATTTACCAATACAGAGATTGCTTTGGTTAATCTGCATGTTTGTCTGTCAGCCTGCTGCCGTGGTTAAGTTCATGGCAATGGTTTACGCTCAGCAGACATTGTCTTATATCAGGAATCGTTATTCATATTGAAACTATAAATTTGGACACATGGTTACCCCGAGGTAGTGCAATGACAGTGAGGTCACACGGTCAATGGTTACCCCCACCCACCCACCCCCAACCCATCCCCTAGACATGGGGTCTTCAGTGAAAGCTTGAAAATATTACTGGTCAGCTTGGGATGCAAAAGACTGGGTAGCCATTTCTCACATTTTCCCATGATTGGTGCTATTTGGAGGGGGTTGGTGCTGGATGGAATGGACAAGGTAAGGGGCCTAATATAGTTATCACAAATGTTGGGGTGACTTGTCCCGTGTTCCACCGATTATATTTAAATATATCAGAATCCATTTTGAAAACAATCTGACTAAAGGTTACTTTTTAACAAACATTTCCAGGTAGCTAAATATAGAACTGGTTCAATATTTTTGAAAACGTTTTGACTGTCTCAGGCAGCTAAAGTTTCCAATCTGTTTTTAAAGTAAGCAGATTTCTCTCTACACTTTAACACATAGTTACCTAGGTTGATAATATTAGGCCTATATAGGGAGGTATGGTAAATACAAAGGTTGCTAACCATTTTGAAAATGATTTCGCTGATTCAGGTACAACTATCCCTGAAAATCGGGGATTATTTAAAACATACGTCCATCTATATGTTCGAAATTTAATTTTAAAAATCGTAATAAGTTTTTATTCAACAGTGGTTTGTTTATTGTATACATAGACATGGTATAGAGCAACAACAGTAATGAATATTGCTGACTATTAATTACTTTTAAGATACCTGAAAATCAGGGATTATTTAAAACATAGACCCTTCTATATGTTCCAAATTTTATTTTAAAATCTCAAGTAGTTTTTACAAAACGGTGGTTTTAGACATGGCATATAGCAACAACAGTAATGAATATTACTTACTATTTTAAAAGTGATTTCATTGAAATGTATACATCTACTTGGCCGAAATGCCTGAAAATCAGGGATTATTTAAAACATGTCCCCTTCTATATATGTTATAACATGTTAACCTTATGTATTCAGTATTCTCATGTCCTATATTGTTGTTATATGTAGTGGTCCACCGCCACATAGGCTCTACCTTTGGTGGACTACCTGTTGTGAAACTGTAAATGTATATTCTATATCAAAATAAATAATCTTGAACTTGAACTTGAACTTGATATATGTTCCAAATTTTATTTCAAAATGTCAAGTAGTTTTTACGCAACAGGGGTTTGTTTGTATACATAGAGCCGCGAACCCGTGTTTACATGCAATAGCAGAGTCGCTCCTTTGCCATCTTAGTGGCTGCGCCAGCCTGGCTGAGCGCTAGACGTACCAACCTACCCTCATCCTTATCTAACATTTTTATGCTCAATACCCAATTGCATCCTTACAACACAAGAACAAGAAATAACCTCCATTCAACACACCAACAAACAAAAGCAGCACAACAAAAACCCTCATACAAAGCAATTCAGTTATGGAATAATACAGACACAAGCACATGCACATACATCATAAAGCTACAGTACTTTAAGCAGAATATCAAAAAGAAGATTATAGAAACCTACTAGACTCTGGAAAACACTCACCATCATGGCATGCTATTCTCATACTTGCACCCAGTCACCAGAACAAATAATAATAATAATAATAATAATAATAATAATAATAATAATAAGAATATCTGTCATAATGGTAACTACCAAACAACTACCTCTACCATCACAGCCTAAAAAAATAAAAAATAAATTAATTAATTAATACTTTGTCATTGATAATAAGAATATGTAATATAGAATTATTAACTTAAGCAAGATAAGCACACATCACTCTGTCATGTCTTTCCCTGTAAAAATGTAAATTGTCATACGTCTATTAACTGTTGGACTGCTGGAAGGGGACAATAACTCCAATTGGCAAGGACTCTGGATTGGCTGAGTATTTTAGAAAAAATTTGCCTGAAAGTTTTTTTTAGAGGTACTCAGCATACCCTGAGTTAGGCTACATGGAAAATATAGACTGCAGAGACTTGGCAGCGAGACAGTTAACTATATGTATATATAGGACTATAACATGTTAACCTTATGTATTCAGTATTCTCATGTCCTATATTGTTGTTATAGGTAGGGGTCCACCGCCACATAGGCTCTGCCTTTGGTGGCCTACCTGTTGTGAAACTGTAAATGTATATTCTATATCAAAATAAATAATCTTGAACTTGAACTTGAAATAATCTTGAACTTAGACATCGAGCGTAATAGTGGAGCATCGGGCACGCTGTCTCTAGTCAATATAACTACCTCTATGGCCGAGTTCACGTCCCTAGTAGGGTAGCTACTCGAGTTACTAGAGTAGCGCCTAAACGGCTGGAGTACATACTCTAGTTAGTAGTCTAGTACCTACTTGGTGCTACCCACCTATCAGCAAGGGTAAATCGAGTAGTTACGCGTTTGCATTGAAATCAATGTAATTTAAACACGTGCTCATTTACGCACGGGTAACTGATCACATACTCATCTACCCTAGAGTAGCTACGAGAGTTTTCGCCTAAACTCGCTATATGGTACTGGTATGGAACCTCCTTTTTATAAATTAAAAACCACAAATCTTTTTTAACGTTGCCGTGCGCTCTCGACAGGAGCATAATGATAAACCTGTTGATGGTGGCTACGAAACATCAGAGGCAGAAGGCAGAAGTAGAATCTATGGGTGGGTCAATCTAAAACTGGTAACGTAGTACAATAAGGCAATTTTCCGTGTAGAGGTAGGTTGAACATATACTTATTGTTGGACATGGTACTATTTAAGCGTCATACGTGTGCAAATTGCTGTGAAATATAACCTCTATAAGCGGAAGGATGAAAGAATGAGATTTGTTGTTTTTCTATTTCTGGTTCTTGTCTTTGTCGTGTAGATTCCACTCTCAGATTTCCCGTTTCATTGCTCTATATACTAACTGGATTGGCCACACAAGCACAAATTGTGTGACAAAATCGTCCAACAGCTAACCAACAGCGCCTCTGTGATGTCACGTGACGTCATTGACCTAATGACGTCATCGTTTACGTCACAATATACCATCTCGCAATATTTTAGGCATTCCCCATAGATTTGTGGTATTTTCCCATATGACTAGTGGTGAATGATGTCGTAATTGTTAAAGGGGCGGTATAGCTGACAGACACTTTCCTGGTGTAAATCTATAGATGCTGATCTCGTCAGTGTCCGTGCGCCGATTTTAACGACTAGGGTATCTGGAAATAGCTGCTGATTAGCTGCATCGCTTGGCACTATGGACGTTAGGATTCCTCAAATAGTTCCTCTTTTTTTTTTTACAAAAATTTAATAATATACAGATAAGGACGACGTCGAGATAGCGTTTTCCATTATGTCACAAGGGAGACGATCGTCGACAGGCTCCAGACGTAAGCAGTGTTAACTCCCGTTAGCAGTGAAAAAGCTATCTTGAGCAATCGCCAGAGAACGAGCGTGCATATGATTAATGGTCAAGTCAGATGAAGGCGGCATCTGCAGTGGTCACAAGATGTATCCAATTGATTTTCAAATGGCATGTAGCAAATTACTACATTATAACCTGGCACAGACTACCTATAGCCTTGTGATCCTGAACACCTGATCCATGGTTAAATAATTGCTATTAAACATATCCAGAGCTAAAAATCGGCCACAAATGATGAATTTCAAATCAGTTTTTCAGCTAAGAAAGTCTTACATAGAAAAGACATCTAGGGCATCAGATCATATTAACCAGTCAGATTCCAAATACAATCTGAAATTTTTTTCCATTAAGCACAAATTTCTTAGCTCAACACAGTTTTATGAAGTCCATCTCAGAATTTTACTCTGTCAATGACTGCCATAGCAGAATAAAAACAACTATTTTATCTTTGCCCATCAGTTACAAATTATTCACAGCTTAAAGATGCATCTCCACACAAAAAATGCTTTAAAATAAAATTGTTTAAATCAAATAATTTTAAAGGAGTAATTTGTGTACCTCAAAGTACTGAACCGAAATAAATCTTAGTATAAGTTTTACTACCAAAGGTAGATGATGGTTACCAATCAGCGTGATTGATGCCGATTTTTATACAATGTAGTTGATGGATCCAGAATTGTTCACGGTCCTTGCGGAAAGCTGTGGCTTCCGTGCTATCGGGATCGTGACGTAACACTTCGATGATTCTGTGGTTGACATCTGTGGGTCCGTGGTTGGGGAGATTAAAATGTTGTGCTACAGGCGTGTCTTTGTTGTTTTTGATATCCCTCATGTGTTCTTTGATGCGAACTTGGAATTCTCGTTTAGTTTCACCTACATATTGTTTGCGACATTCGTTACAGGTAAGTAGGTAGATAACATTCATTGTGTGACAGAATGTTTTTGTTTTAATAAAATATTTAAGCCCAGTGTGTGAACTTTTGAAACTTTTTGTGCTGTCCATGTTTTTGCAAAATAAGCAGTTGTTTTTGGCGCATGGATGTATAGGGTTTACTATGCTTTTCCCTTTTTGTCCGAATTTCCTTGAGTCTGTAAATTTAGCAGTGACCAGTGTGTCCTTGAAGGACGGGTTACGTCTATGGCCAAAGATAGGTGTTTCTGTGAATGTTGCCCAGCATTTTGGGCTGGACTGTAGTGTTGACCAGTGGCGTTTAATGATTTTTTGGGCTAATTTGCTGTGTTGGTGGAAATCAGTGATACATGGTATCCGAGTGTTGATTTCCTTGTTTGATTTTGGCAAAAGTAGATCTGAGCGGTTTTGTTGTATTGCTCTATGCAGGCTGGTGATGAGGGTATCTGTTGGGTATCCTCTGATAGCAAGTGGTGAACCATTTCATGGGCGTTTTTGAGAAAATCTGTTTCTCTGCTACAGATCCTCAGCAGTCTAAAAAATTGACCATATGGGCTCGCTTGTTTGGAAGAGTTTGGGTGAGCCGATGAAAAGTGTAGATATCCGTGTGTATCTGTTGGTTTGGTATAGAGGTCGAAGCCTAAGTGTCTATTCGGGAGGATAAACCCTTTTGTATCCAAAAAATTGATGGAATTTGTGGATTGTTCTACTGTGAATTTGATCGTGGTGTGTGCGTTATTCATATGTGTTATGAATTTTGCTAATGAATCGGAACCTTTGGTCCAGATTATGAAAATATCATCAATATAGCAATAGTATAGGGCCGGCTGTGTATCAGCTGTCCTGAGTATTTTTTCTTCGAGTTGGGCCATAAAAATGATGGCATAGCTGGGTGCTAGTTTAGTGCCCATAGCTGTACCGCTCAAGGACCGTATTATGCTCTGCCTCAAGCTGTAAGTGTGTGTGGTGGGGGCGGGGGGTGAGGGAGGGATAGGCTTGGGGGGGGGGGGGGAGGGGGGTGTAGGGAAAAATGTTATATCAGTTACCCATATGATTGATTAGCCCTTGGAATCATAGTGGCTCAATTTCATGATAGCTATGCAGAAAAGCTGTGGAATATTTTCAGACCAATTCTACTGGATCCTGATGCTTATGGCAGTAACAGCTTCTAGTCAAATAAGCTGGAAAATATTCAACAGAATATTTATTAAATTGGAACTGATTTTTATCCAGATGGAATGTAGGTCATATTGTGTGATGGTGAATGTCAATAACCCCCCCCCCCCAACCCCATGTTACTACACCTATGCGCAGGGCCAATGTCTAGTTTTAGCAAAATCTGTCTATTGCCATAGTTATTTCACCCATAAAAAACCTGAAATTCCTTGTATATAGGGTTTTCAGTGTATCACCAGAAAATATCTTGACACATTTAGTTCAAATTTCAATGGACCATTCTAGTTTTAACTATTCTCCATGCATCTCTAGCTAAGCTCCACCCACACGACACTTGTGTTGGGATCGATCGATCTCTGAACTCCCTGACTATCAATTTCCAGAAAAATATGTAGGTAAGCTGCTGAATATTTTGAAATTAAGTTGACTTGGTGCTGTTGCTGCCTATCGCAGCAAGAGCTCCCTGTCAAATTTGTCCCAAAATATTTAACAGCATGTTTATTAAATAGCAACGACATACAATTCGTACAACTTGTCAGATTATTAAGCGTTAACAGACTATATCGATTCATTCATGACGTCATATTTATGACATTAGCCTACATGTCACTTAGTTGATTATGATATCACACTTATTCTGATGGATGGATAAACTGGAAAGGTGAATTGGTATACGGATAAAAGTATCTGACAAAACATCAGATGTAACAATCATGTTTCAGCAAAATGGAGTTTCCAGATGTGAAATGAGTATGACACCCATTGTGGTTAATATTTTAAAGCTACATGTCTCCATTCAAATTATTTTAAAATATACAAGATAATATTCCTTAAAGGTGCATATTCACACTAAATTTTTTTTAAATAAGTGTAAATTTAATAATTTTAAAGGCTTAAATTGTGTGACTAGATGTAACGAAACAAAATAAATCTCAGCATTCAATAATTTCATTACGTATAAATTAATATTTTTTTTGAGTTGTGAAATTGAATTAGCGACATGAGCCCCTAATGAGCCCCTAATTCAACTTAACAACCAAATTAAAAAAAATAATTTATATGGAATGAAATCATCATATGCTAAGATTTATTTCGGTTCATTACTTTGAGGTACACAATTTACTCCTTTAAAATTATTTGATTTAAACAATTTTATTTTAAAGCATTTTTTGTGTGAAGGTGCATCTTTAAGCTGTGAATAATTTGTAACTGATGGGCAAAGATAAAATAGTTGTTTTTATTCTGCTATGGCAGTCATTGACAGAGTAAAATTCTGAGATGGACTTCATAAAACTGTGTTGAGCTAAGAAATTTGTGCTTAATGGAAAAAATTTTCAGATTGTATTTGGAATCTGACTGGTTAATATGATCTGATGCCCTAGATGTCTTTTCTATGTAAGACTTTCTTAGCTGAAAAACTGATTTGAAATTCATCATTTGTGGCCGATTTTTAGCTCTGGATATGTTTAATAGCAATTATTTAACCATGGATCAGGTGTTCAGGATCACAAGGCTATAGGTAGTCTGTGCCAGGTTATAATGTAGTAATTTGCTACATGCCATTTGAAATTCAATTGGATACATCTTGTGACCACTGCAGATGCCGCCTTCATCTGACTTGACCATTAATCATATGCACGCTCGTTCTCTGGCGATTGCTCAAGATAGCTTTTTCACTGCTAACGGGAGTTAACACTGCTTACGTCTGTAGCCTGTCGACGATCGTCTCCCTTGTGACATAATGGAAAAAGCTATCTCGACGTCGTCCTTATCTGTATAATCATAATAATCATAACATGTACAGCTTTTTAGGACATTGTATCCTATTATCAGCTAATTCAATAAATTTTGTGATGAGCTACATTATCTAATAGTCATTTTTGGATTACATGGTTTATCTAGAGCTCTATAATTATAGTATACAGGATGTTGAATAAATAGTTTATCTTGTCTGTTTTTAAAACTATTTGGAGATGGAGCTTCAACAACTTCAGGCATCAGGGAGTTCCACCAGTCTATGACACGGTTAGAGAAAAAGCTTTGTCTAAGGGATGTATTTGCTCTTGGTTTTAGTAATGTAAATTTATGACCTCTAGTTCTCTTTCTTGGATGGATAATTAGAAGTTTTCTAGAGTCCACAGTATACAGGTTATGCATGTACTTATAGACATTTATAAGATCCCCTCTTATTCTTCTGTATACTAGACTTGGTAGTTCTAAATATTCTAATCTTGCCTGGTAATTTAGATTTTTTAAGTTGGGCACCATTTTTGTAGCTCGTCTCTGAATTTTTTCAAGTTTTTCTGCTTGTTTCCATGTGTTTTGTGACCATACATGGGCAGCATACTCCAGGTGAGAGCGTATTGATGTTGGATAAAGTTTCATGAACAGGTCTTCATCTATATATTGGAATGTACGCCATATTATGCCTGTCATTTTATTAGCCTTGGAAGTTATCTTCTCTATATGGCTCTCAAATGTTAGTTTTGTATCTATTGACACGCCTAGGTCATTGATTATATTTTCGTCATGTAATTTTAGGGTTTTCCCATCATCTATCATTTGATAGGAAGTATTAAAGTGATTATATAATATAATAGTATATTATTACATTTTTGTAAAAAAAAGAAAAAAGAAAGAACTATTTGAGGAATCCTAACGTCCATAGTACCAAGCGATGCAGCTAATCAGCAGCTATTTCCAGATACCCTAGTCGTTAAAATCGCCGCACGGACACTGACGAGATCAGCATCTATAGATTTACACCAGGAAAGTGTCTGTCAGCTATACTGTCCCTTTAACAATTACGACATCATTCACCACTAGTCAAATAGGAAAATACCACACAAATCTATGGGGAATGCCTAAAATGTTGCGAGATGGTATATTGTGACGTAAACGATGACGCCATGAGGTCAATGACGTCATGTGACATCACAAAGGCGCTGTTGGTTAGCTGTTGGACGATTTTGTCACGCAATTTGTGCCCTGTGTGGCCAATCCAGTTAGTATATAGATCAATACATATACACCTTATTTGAATGTAACTGAAACGGGAAATCTGAGAGTGGAATCTACACGACAAAGACAAGAACCAGAAATAGAAAAACAACAAATCTCATTCTTTCATCCTTCCGCTTATAGAGGTTATATTTCACAGCAATTTGCACACGTATGACGCTTAAATAGTACCATGTCCAACAATAAGTATATGTTCAACCTACCTCTACACGGAAAATTGCCTTATTGTACTAAGTTACCAGTTTTAGATTGACCCACCCATAGATTCTACTTCTGCCTTCTGCCTCTGATGTTTCGTAGCCACCATCAACAGGTTTATCATTATGCTCCTGTCGAGAGCGCACGGCAACGTTAAAAAAGATTTGTGGTTTTTAATTTATAAAAAGGAGGTTCCATGCCAGTACCATATAGCTAGTTTAGGCGAAAACTCTCGTAGCTACTCTAGGGTAGATGAGTATGTGATCAATTACCCGTGCGTAAATGAGCACGTGTTTAAATTACATTGATTTCAATGCAAACGCGTAACTACTCGATTTACCCTTGCTGATAGGTGGGTAGCCCCGAGTAGGTACTAGACTACTAACTAGAGTATGTACTCCAGCCGTTTAGGCGCTACTCTAGTAACTCGAGTAGCTACCCTACTAGGGACGTGAACTTGGCCATAGAGGTAGTTATATTGACTAGAGACAGCGTGCCCGATGCTCCACTATTACGCTCGATGTCTAAGTTCAAGATTATTTCAAGTTCAAGTTCAAGATTATTTATTTTGATATAGAATTTACATTTACAGTTTCACAACAGGTAGTCCACCAAAGGCAGAGCCTATGTGGCGGTGAACCCCTACATATAACAACAATATAGGACATGAGAATACTGAATACATACAGTTAACATGTTATAGTCCTATATATACATATAGTTAACTGTCTCGCTGCCAAGCCTCTGCAGTCTACATTTTCCATGGAGGCTAACTCAGGGTATGCTGAGTACCTCTAAAAAAAATTTTTTTTGACCGAACGTTGTCGGTGGCTAAGCCACAAGCAACTTTCAGTCAAATTTTTTCTAAAATACTCAGCCAATCCAGAGTCATTGCCAATTGGAGTTATTGTTCGCTTCCAGCAGTCCAACAGTTAATAGACGTATGACAATTTACATTTTTACAGGGAAAGACATGACAGAGTGATGTGTGCTTATCTTGCTTAAGTTAATAATTCTATATTACATATTCTTATTATCAATGACAAAGTATTAATTAATTAATTTATTTTTTATTTTTTTTAGGCTGTGATGGTAGAGGTAGTTGTTTGGTAGTTACCATTATGACAGATATTCTTATTATTATTATTATTATTATTATTATTATTATTATTATTATTATTTGTTCTGGTGACTGGGTGCAAGTATGAGAATAGCATGCCATGATGGGGAGTGTTTTCCAGAGTCTAGTAGGTTTCTATAATCTTCTTTTTGATATTCTGCTTAAAGTACTGTAGCTTTATGATGTCTGTGCATGTGCTTGTGTCTGTATTATTCCATAACTGAATTGCTTTGTATGAGGGTTTTTGTTGTGTTGCTTTTGTTTGGTGGTGTGTTGAATGGAGGTTATTTCTTGTTCTTGTGTTGTGAGGATGCAATTGTGTATTGAGCATAAAAATGTTAGATAAGGATGAGGGTAAGTTGGTAAGTCTAGCGCTCAGCCAGGCTGGCGCAGCCACTAAGATGGCAAAGGAGCGACTGCTATTGCATGTAAACACGGGTTCGCGGCTCTATGTATACAAACAAACCCCTGTTGCGTAAAAACTACTTGAGATTTTGAAATAAAATTTGGAACATATATAGAAGGGGACATGTTTTAAATAATCCCTGATTTTCAGGCATTTCGGCCAAGTAGATGTATACATTTCAACGAAATCACTTTTAAAATAGTAAGTAATATTCATTACTGTTGTTGCTATATGCCATGTCTAAAACCACCGTTTTGTAAAAACTACTTGAGGTTTTAAAATAAAATTTGGAACATATAGAAGGGTCTATGTTTTAAATAATCCCTGATTTTCAGGTATCTTAAAAGTAATTAATAGTCGGCAATATTCATTACTGTTGTTGCTCTATACCATGTCTACGTATACAACAAACAAACCACTGTTGAATAAAAACTTATTACGATTTTTAAAATTAAATTTCGAACATATAGATGGAGGTATGTTTTAAATAATCCCCGATATTCAGGGATAGTTGTACCTGAATCAGCGAAATCATTTTCAAAATGGTTAGCAACCTTTGTATTTACCATACCTCCCTATATAGGCCTAATATTATCAACCTAGGTAACTATGTGTTAAAGTGTAGAGAGAAATCTGCTTACTTTAAAAACAGATTGGAAACTTTAGCTGCCTGAGACAGTCAAAACGTTTTCAAAAATATTGAACCAGTTCTATATTTAGCTACCTGGAAATGTTTGTTAAAAAGTAACCTTTAGTCAGATTGTTTTCAAAATGGATTCTGATATATTTAAATATAATCGGTGGAACACGGGACAAGTCATCCCAACATTTGTGATAAATATATTAGGCCCCTTTTACTTGTCCATTCCATCCAGCAGCACCAACCCCCTCCATATAGCACCAATCATGGGAAAATGTGAGAAATGGCTACCCAGTCTTTTGCATCCCAAGCTGACCAGTAATATTTTCAAGCTTTCACTGAAGACCCCATGTCTAGGGGATGGGTTGGTGGTGGGTGGGTGGGGGTAACCGTTGACCGTGTGACCTCGTTGTCATTGCACTACTTCGGGGTAACCATGTGTCCAAATTTAGTTTCAATATGAATAACGATTCCTGATATAAAACAATGTATGCGGAGCGTAAACCATTGCCATGAATTTAACCACGGCAGCAGGCTGACAGACAAACATGCAGATTAACCAAAGCAATCTCTGTATTGGTAAATATTCTAATTCTCCCCAATAACTATTGAACATTTTGTTTTCAATCAGTTTAGTTTCAAAATATTGGACATAATAAAGTGGTAAAAATGGGACTTAATCTTGGTATGCATGGCTGAAACGGGTAAATATCTTAGGAACAAACAAATGCATCAGAAAAATAATAACCTGATAAACAAGAGAAATCAGAGATTGTAGACCCTCACCCTTCCTTCTCCATTTTTTTCCCCGGACCATGATAAAAGTTGTGGAATCCTAAGTGTTAAACATTGAGGCAAATCAGACCAGCAGTTTCCGAGATATCCATAGATCCAGAATTTGATCTGATCTGGATCCAGTTTTTTATGTGGCTCACATGCCTGGAAATCCTCTTGTACATGTAGTAGTTTTCGAGATACATCTCCGGACACGCGGACACACTCAATCGCAATATCCTATTCCCTTTATGTGGCGAGGGTAATTAGACGCATGTTTACAAGAATACACATAGCTTCACTGTGAAATAGAGATACCGAGATACTACAGGCAATAATAACAAATATTGTGTTAACCCTTTAATGGTCAAGTCAGACAAAATAAAATCTGCAGTGGTCTGAAGGAATGTCCATTTGAAATTCTACCACTGGAATGATTGGCTCGATGTTAAACAAGCCAGTCATTCTAGCGTAATTAAAACATGGCATATGAATTAATGGGCATTCACTGAGCAAAAATTGTAAGTAAAATTTTCTTGACAAACCTTGACCATCAAAGGTTCAAATGCTGTTGTCTATGGCGGCTTCAAGTCATATTGATTTCAAAATATTCATCTGCCTACCTGTGTGTTTGCTTTGAAATCGAATTATGAATCATACCTGCCATGCGTAATTTAAAACATTTTTGGCGATAAAGTGATATTGGACAAAGACAGTTTCTTTGTATATTATCATTGTTTTTTAAATGATATTATTTACAACCATTGTCAGCCATTGTTATATTGATATATAATCATGTCATTATACCATTACTACAACTACAATACACTTTCGATTTATTTACAAACCCAGGTCACATTGTCACATATGGGAAACTCAAATGAACAATATTTACAAATAACTATGTACATATTAGCATTGCAAACATCATTATCATCATTATTAAAATCACTAGTGCCATCACCATCATTATTATTTAATATTATTATTTCGATTATTATCATGACATCATCATATCATTGACATCATTATGCCATTATAACAATATACAAGATTCACAGTTCTTAAGGGCTTTGACATTGCACTGTCTATTCCCCTGATATTTATACGTTTTCAAGGCGCATAGGTATGACATTTAAACTGTTACTTATCCTGTGCTCTACCATTTAACCCTTACATTTTTTCAAGAAAATTAAAATTTTCTCATAGAAAATCTCCATTTGCAGACCAAGAGATTATTTTTGAAAATTTATCACTGGAATGACTGGCTCGGCTATCGAGCCAATCATTCCAGTGGTAAATTTTTGAAAATATTCTCTGGTCTGCAAATGGACATTTCTCAAGACCACAGCTGAAGCCGTTGTTTTTGGCTGGTATGAGTGTTAAAGGGAGTAATGGTCAAGATTAGTCAAGACGAGCAAATTTTGCTGAATGATGCAAGTCTTGTCCATTTGCAGGACAAGAATTTAGCACTTGAAAGACTAGTTCTGCTACCGAGAGTCTTTCCAGTGCAAAATTGTCAAAAAAGCGTTTCTTGCCATGCAATTGGACAATCAACAAGCAAAAAATGTGTTTTTCTTTAAATGGTTACTATAATCATGTTCAACCATTTAATAACCAAGAAAAGCAAGATTCTCCTTCGATCAATACTCACCATTCTGTTACTTCTGTTACTTCTGATATACAGCTGGCCTTGACAGCGGCTCTAGGATTATAGACTTAGAAAGCTTTACCGACTCCTGGGAACCGGGTACTCGGCTCCCAACTGCCGAGTACCCGTTTACCATAGAGCTCAGTCTTGTTTGCATAGCAACAAGTGCAATACATGCTTTCTGCATTGAGGATTTTAGTGTTTTTTTTGTGAAAGAAAATCTAAGTCTTTAATCTGTAGTGATAGTTTGTGTGTTCTTGAAAAGGATTAACTAAAGGATACTATGGAGAATACCGCCGAGGATAACCAGGTTGTATCATTCTTTATTATCCATAGTTAAAAGACTTAGGTCTCTAAATTTCGCTGTGTCGCATGTTCCAATTTCTGACCCCATAGAATCTGGGACGTGTGCTAACAACGATATATGCCAGACGATCGCCTTCTTTAACCCCCAACAGGCGATCGGCAGATATGAAAATAGGTGTTTGCTACAGTATTTCTAACACGAATATCGGCTGACGTCGTTCTCCGTAGGATCCGAGCGGGTGACCTCACACCCGGTCGCTCGGATGTTTATGTGAAGAAGAAATTTTTTCATTAATTCGCGCATCTTGTTCTGGGTGCTGCGTACTAAAAAATGGTACCGGAAACTTTAGAATGATCAAGTTTACGTGCGATCACGATCGGTTTGCAATGATCGGTGGTTTCAAAATTCTTGAGTAGATGCGTGGTCTGCGGTTTTACTGTGTGATCATATAATATAAAGTTTGTTATACATTTTGTTGTTTTCTTCACATATCGTGCTGCTTTCGTTAGGAGTATAATTTATATTGATTAGTAAATATACCCCGAATGCTATGCGATATGATTCCTGGAGCTGTTACACATCCTGGAGGATCTATTATGGGTGTGTTTAATGCCCGCCTCGTTCTTGTCGTCATAATCAATGCGATCTTTGTTGTAACGTGGCGGGGTGGGGTGCGGGAGGGTTACAGTTAATTTATGAGTCAAATTATTTGAAAATTAATTGTCTGCCTTCCATCCGGGTCTCGTTCCGCTTGTTTATTGTAGGTATGTGACGAATGCCATAAGTTTGTCCGTGTCGTGTTCAAGGACCATGTCTGTTTTAGGTGTTCCCTTTGTAATGTTTGTGCAGTGTGGTCCGTTGAGATGATGGTTAAGTTCCTTGCCCAGAAGGACTTGGCTGGGTCTGACGCGGGGTCAGGCGGTCCGAGAGTAAATCGTGGATTGGCCGGTGGGGTTGCTCCACGTCCCCAGCTGGAGGTGGCGGAGATGGCACCACCGGCGTGGTTTGGTCCGGCTATGCAGGGTTTTCTGCAATGCGTTCTGCCCACGCTGGTGTCGTCCCTGCTACCAAAGGTTGGGGGGCAGTTTCTCCCCATGCCTGGTACGGATCCTGTCCTCGGACAGGATTCTGGACTGGTTACCGAGGGGGCCGTCTCGTACGGCACCCTGGCAGTCCGGTCTGGCTCCGGCCAGACGGGTTCTGTTTCTCTGCGGCCACCTCCGGGTGGTCCAGTAGCGGTGGCCGGTCCGTCAGGTGTGGGAGCCGTCCGCCAGGACGGTTGCACGGTTGACTCGTCTAGTGACGACTCTTCGGAGTCTGAAGACGAGGAGGCAGAGGAGGAGAGGTTGCTGCGGCCCGTGAAGCCGCAGGTGGAGAATATGGAGGTTGATTCCGTCCTGGATGGAACCGGCCTCCATTTGTCTGGTTTGCCCAAGCCAGGGCAGCGGCTCCGCCTGTGGCTGAGGCCAATCTGGTACCGTGCACCGGTTCCGTGCGGCTTGGTTTGGCACCAGCCATCACGGGAACAGGTGTGCCGGGCCGGGCGTGGTACTCACCTATCTCGCCTGGTCCGGCAGTCGGATGTGGGGTGCCGTTGGCACCCGTGTCCGGCTATGGTTCCGCGACTGCTACGGGTCCGTACGGTTTTCCGTGTGGACCTACCCCATGGACCGGAGTGTTTCATGGGGTGGCGGCGGAACCGTGTGGTACCGGAGTGCCTGGCGTGTCAGCCGTGGCTCCTTGCCGGGAGGCCGTGGCTGGCAGGCCCGTGAGCACGTCAACGGGTGACGTGTTTGCGGGTGTGTCTTCATCGGAAGTAGATTGGTCAGAGGCTCTGGCGTGGCTAGCCAGGGTTGACCCGTCTGTGGTTTCGGCCATGGCCGATGAAGATGCGCCCCGTGCGTCGATCAGGACGGGGATTTTGCCCACGGCCCGGATCCAGTCGGTGGGACTGGATCCACGGTTCATAGATTTGTTGGAGGCTATTTATAGCAAACAACTTATGACCTGCGGCCTCCAGGGAGGTGCGGGCAAGATGTCGTATTCCGCGGGGGGAATGCGACAGATATGGTGTAGTCCCGTCGGTCACTGAGGATGACCGATGGGTACTGGGCGTCCAGAGTGCCGTGGCGGGTGGCCCCGGTCCGGCACTTGTGGACAAGTCTCAGGTACACCAAGAAGAAGTCCTGTCCCTATGCGATGAGGGTGTGAGGGCAGCTATGAGCGCTGTCAACCACTCGTATCGTCTCCTTCAGTCGGTGTGGGCTGAAGCGGGGGCAGGCCACCCTGTGCCACCTGTGGCGCTTTCGTGTGTCAATTACGGCCTGGTGCTGTCTATGGATGCATTGGCAAGGGTGCAAGCGCGAGTGACGAAATCCAGGAGGCAAATGGTCATTGACCATATGCGTCCGGCTACGGCAGTCAGGGAGCGTCTTCTTGGGACGCCCCTGACAGGGCCTAGCATCTTCGGTGGCCAAGCGCGGAACATCTTAGAGGATACCGCCAGTATCGTGCAGAATTGGTTAGCGGTAAACCTGCAGCTAGAGCTAGTGCGGCAAGCGCACGCACTAGGGGCTGTGGAGAAACCGCTAACGGGACAACCTTCAAAGAAGCAGAACAAGCATAAGGGCAGGGCGAAAGCTAGGCCTGTTGCGACTTCTGCTTCAGCTGGGTTTTCGGAGCCGCCGCCGGCGAAGAAATCCAGGAAGGTTGTAGAGGCGCCTACCCTCCCCAATGTTGCTCCTGACCGCCCTAGAGGCGGGAAGGGCAAGGGGAAGGGTAAGGGTAAGGCCTCAAAGGGCGGACAGAAGGGGCCGAAGCGTACCTGAGGGTACGAAAGCTCCCTTCATATCCGCCTGGACCGCGCCTGTGCGACAGGAACAGCGGTGCCAGTTATACCTGTCGTGCCTAGAACGAAATGGTTCTCTCTCTCTCTCGTTAAGAAAGAGGGGGGAGCGGACTGCGAGCCGGACAACTCCGTTAGACGTCGAGGCGTCTATGGTGGGTGGAAGGCTCATGCGTTTCGTCGAGGCCTGGCGAGGTGTGACATCAGACAGTCTGGTCCTGGGATGGTTATCCCAGGGTTACATGCCGGAGTGGTGGGACTTTCCACCACAAAATCTGTCTTTGGCACCTGTCTGGACACCCGTACCAAGGGAGCCAGACAAGTTAGAAGCCGTTCAAAAGGAAGTGTCGGGTTTGCTTCTGAAGGGAGCAATAAAACCAGCAAACCGAAACACTCCAGGCTTCTATTCAAACATGTTCCTTGTCCCCAAGAGCACAGGGGGATGGAGACCCATACTCAATCTCAGGCCATTAAATTGGTTTATCCATACGCCTCGGTTCCAGATGGAAACGCCGAGGTCGGTAATGGCGGGATTGAGGAAAGGAATGTGGTGTGTATCGATCGATCTGAAAGATGCATATTTCCACATTCCGATGAACAGGAGTTGTCACAGGTTTCTGAGATTTGCGTTTCAGAATCAAGTATGGGAGTTTACAGTTCTCCCGTTTGGCCTGTCGACAGCTCCGAGGGTTTTCACAAGAGTGGTCCTTGCGGTGACAGCGTTTCTCAGAAAAGAGAACGTGGCGCTACACACCTACATAGACGACTGGCTGCTCAAGGCAGACTCGGCAGCCAGGTTGAGCGTGGATACTGCTCTGACTCTGAAGTTACTTTCAGATCTAAGCTGGATAGTCAACGAGGAGAAATCCGAGTTGACGCCCACTCAACATTTCGTTTATTTGGGGATGCGATTCGACCTCGAGGAGGGCAGGGTTTACCCGTCAGAGCCCAGAGTGGTGTCTCTGTTAGCCATCCTCAAGAGTTTTCGAGTGGGAAACCACATTCAGGCGAGGCGGTTTCTTCAGATGCTGGGCATGATGGTCTCCATGGAGCAAGTGATTCCGTTCGCTGCTCTAATGCGAAGACCTATCCAGTTGTATCTGATGTCTCTGTGGAAACAGAGAACAGAACCCCTGTCAAAACTGGTGCCAGTTTTGGAGCCGATAATATCGCATCTTCTATGGTGGAAACAGCGTCAGAATCTCCTATTAGGGGTTTCGCTGCACCTACCCCACGCCCAGCTGTCTGTCTACACGGATGCATCGCTGGAAGGGTGGGGTGCCTGCCTGGGAGAACACCAGGTCTCGGGCACATGGACTCTCCCGGAGAGTCAGCTGCATATCAATCTGTTGGAAATGATGGCAGTGGAACTGGCGTTGGAAGAGTTCCTTCCGATGATCAGGGGCAAGGTGATATTGATACGGTCGGACAATTCGACAGTAGTATCATATATAAATCGCCAAGGCGGGACCAGGTCGCCCACTCTGTGTATCAGAGTGTGGCACTTGATTCAATGGTGCAGGAATTACTCGGTTGTTTTGAAAGCAGCTCATATTCCTGGCCGATTGAACATTCTGGCGGATGCTTTGTCTCGCAGACAGAGAATTCTGCCAACAGAATGGTCTCTCAACCCTCCGGTTCTGCGACGGATCTTCGAGCATTGGGGCAAACCCAACGTGGACTTGTTCGCCGCAAAGGAAAATGCTCAAATCATGACATATGTCTCGCCGATTCCAGATCCAAATGCCGTCGATACAGACGCTCTGGCGATAAGCTGGAGAGGGATGCACGCTTACGCGTATCCACCCACCATTCTTCTACCGAAGGTATTGGTGAAGGTCAGGGAGGAACCGTGTCTGGTCCTGCTAATAGCACCATATTGGCCGAGCAGGGCATGGTTCACGGATCTTCTAGATCTGCTGGTGGAAAATCCTGTGCAGTTGCCCGAGATTCCGAACATAATCTCCCAGGCCAAGGGATGCTTCCTACACGAGCGTCCCGAAATGTTCAAATTGACTGCGTGGATGTTATCAAACAACGTTCCACGTGGGAAGGCTTTTCTCGACAGGCTGCTGATTTCATCGCGGCTGCGAGAAGGAGGTCAACCTTCAAAGTCATATAACAACAAGGTTAACAGATTTGCAGACTGGTGTGAAGAAAAGGGTATTGATACCTTTCAATCCACTATTCAGCAAATAGCAGACTTTCTCTGTGAGCTCTTCTTTTCAGGACTAGCTCCCGTCACAGTTGCTGAATACAAGTCAGCTTTGTCATCAGTTATCCCTTGTCTAGCCAACAGGGATAGTCCAGAGGTGGCCCAGTTAAATGTGATGTTGAAGGGAATGAGCAATCTCCGACCGAGACAACCGGTAGTCATTCCAGCCTGGAGTCTATCTTTAGTGCTTAATGTACTGGCCAAACACCCTTTCGAACCGTTGCGTTCGGCTAATCTAAAGCATTTGACTCTAAAGGCGGTTTTTCTATTGGCAGCTTCCTCAGCTAGAAGGCGCAGTGAGATCCATGCGCTTTCGGCAGAGAGGAACCGATTTATTGTTTCTGGAGAAGGTCTGCGTCTTCTGCCAAGAGCAGAGTTTATGTCAAAGAACCAATCTTTGAAATATCCCGGCAAACCGATCATAATACCGAAGTTAACTAGGTTTGATCGTGATGCCAGTGTCTGGTGCCCGGTCCGTGCTTTGACTAAGTACAAGAAACGGATTGACTCGTTACGGTCGAACGATAGACATCTGTGGATCTGCCATAAAAAGCCTTATGGCGCCGCATCCATGGATACTATCTCTCGTTGGGTGGTCGAATGCATTCAGGCTACTCACGAGATGGCGACTGGGCACCAGGTGCAAGGTGTAAGGGCACACGATGTCAGAGCCCCCTCGACCGCCCTTTACAATGGTGTTCCGTTAGAGGACATCATGGCCATTGCACAATGGCACTGTGAGTCCTCATTCACGGATTACTATATGAGGGATGTGTCAGACTCAGCCAATCCACTCGCTTTAGCTGTTTTGAAACGATAGTTAGTGACCACACTGCTCTTCACCCTTTTTTCACTTTGGTAAGAAAAGAACCTAAAGCAGGCATGGTCAGGCGAGAGGATGTCAACCAGATTGTGTCACTGATGGCCGAACCGGTGAATGGTTGGAGGCGGTACGTCTGAAGCCCAATTATCATAAGGTAATTCAATAGTGGGAGTTTTTGGTATTATGTATATGTATCATGTTCATTCATCTTATATATTCATGCCCATTCCCAGGCTAATACATGGAATATGCAGGGAGTAGTTAACCCTCTTGGCATATTTGTGTTTTCAGGCGAGATACATGTTCGTTAGTTCTCTCCCTTTTCTTAGGAGGAAAAAGGGGGGGGGGGGGGGGGCGTGACGCGAATGTGATTCGGTTCCGTGAACTTGACAGTCCTTTTAGGTCTCCGTTAGTCAAGTTTGAAGTCTAAAATCTTTCTCCAAGGGGCAAAATTAGCATTTATGGTTTGCCCCTTCCCACCAGGTTACTGATCAAATCTGGTGTATATCAGAAGTAACAGAATGGTGAGTATTGATCGAAGGAGAATGAAGGAAATGTCAATTTCCCTTTCTCCGAGATCTAACAATACTCACCATTCTGTTACGGACCCAGCCTCCCAGCCCCACGGAGGCAAGCCATAGTTTTCTCTTGTTTGGTGGCTATGCAAACAATATGAGCTCTATGGTAAACGGGTACTCGGCAGTTGGGAGCCGAGTACCCGGTTCCCAGGAGTCGGTAAAGCTTTCTAAGTCTATAGTGCTAGAGCCGCTGTCAAGGCCAGCTGTATATCAGAAGTAACAGAAGTAACAGAATGGTGAGTATTGTTAGATCTCGGAGAAAGGGAAATTGACATTTCCTTCAGTTCCATTGAATCAGAGCCCATCTGCAGGAGACTTTTTTGAAAATTTATCACTGGAATGACTGGGTCAGTTACCGATTCAGTCATTCGAGTGGTAAGATTTTCAAAAATGGTTTTCTCTTGACATATAAATGGAAACTGACGAAGAGTTAGACTACAGTCTGGATGGTTGTGGTTATAATAATAGTCACAGTGCTCATACACCTTTGAAATCTGAACACGCTAGATGCATTCAGATGGTAGGTCTATCCCCTGCATTTGTTTTTTTGTCATGACAATTTTTATAGCATTATTCTTGACACAAGTGGTATTCTGATTTTTCATGACTTCCATGGCTTATATGAAAAAGCACAGTTTTTATGAGTTTTACTTTTCGAATTCTCTGACTGTTCAGGCTTTTCATGATCCTTATATGGACCCTGTGGTTATAAGCTCAATAGATAGCTTTTCACTTGCTTCATCTTCAGTGCTTGCTGTACTGGAAACAGGCAATAGTTCTCTGTCAGCAACTTCCTTGCATATATGACACCTGAAATATAGCACACACCACATTCATGTGTAAAAAACACTAAATCTAAATATAAAACTGCTTTCAACACCAGAATGATGTTCATATGTGCCTTCTGCAAAAGTTCCATACTCTCCATACCTATTTCCAGACAGATTTGATCATCATCCATTTAAAAAATGGTAAAATTCTGCAGAAAAATGTCAGAATTAGCAGCCAAGATTGTCTATATTTTCCAAATTACATCATCACTACAATGTCGCAAGGCTGTCGTTCACATTTTACATTACAACTATAGTAATATGGCGGGGTGGGGGCATTACAATTATCGAGAGAGGGAGAGAGAGAGAGAGAGAGAGAGAGAGAGAGAGAGAGAGAGAGAGAGAGAGAGAGAGTGTCTTCTGTAACACATGCATTGTTTTCTGGCACCCAGTGGAGTTGAACCACTACAGCTAATGCCCCTTGGGAGAAACAAGCTGCGACTATCAAGCGCCTCGTAGATGTTAGGGTTGCACAATTTTTCGATTATTCAATTAATCGCGATTATATAATTCAAAATGATCGTGGACGATTATAAAATGAAATAATCATCGCCATGTTGAAATTTTTCTTACGCTTGTGAAACTCTGCTCGCGTTACCAATCATGGAAACAAACATCCGGCTATCAGCTGAATGTGTGAATGATTAAATAAACTAAATAAATAACTGATTTTTTGTATTGACTCATGATTAGTTTTAGATGAATAAAGATTGTTTACTTGGTCGCTATTTGTCATTGTTGTTGTAATCACACACGCTTATCCCGCGTTCCCCATTCTCTGAATAGTTATGCGCTAACGGTTTTCCCAAAAAAGTTCTAAAACTGATACCACGGAAATTCAACGCATTTTCTCCCATAAAAATTCTCACCGCCTATGCCTATGTTTAATGTATACCTCAAAACATCACTGGGGAAGTGAAATTATTTGATTTGAGCGCCTAAATATTGCTTATCCTTTAATAAAGGTAATTTATTACATCAAAATTAATCCACAATTTGATATAAAATGGCGTCGCAAAAAATACAAATCACGTGATTCGCCTCCCAATTGAAGAGTTTATTTTAGGGCGAGTACTCGGATATAAATATTCTAGAATCGGGGATTCGGAACTCGGGAATTTCTATATATTATCATTGCGCAATAGGAACTGAGTATTATACTGATCTGAATAACGGGTACCCATTTGATAAACTCCCGTTAGCGTATAATATCTTGAGAGAACACGCCGCCTCCCTTCTCAAGAGCCGCTGGCTCGCCAACTTAAGAAGACGGCTATATTGTCGTTCGTAATAATTCAATTTGGGTCATTTAATGTTGATCGGCGTTACAAAACTGATGCACATTTTCTCCCGTACTTGTTTTGGTACATAAATTTGGTCTTAAAATATATTTATAAGGAAGGTATTTAATCACGCCAAGACGGTTTTAAGCAGATTTTGACGACAAAATTGTGGAATAAACTTTATTATATCTTGAACATACGTGGCCTACTATTAGTATTAATTTAATAGGTGGTCGAGATTTACAAATCCGAGGCCTGTATTGACTTCTAGAGGGGCCGGAAATGTATCAGGGCAGAGATCGGTCTGAAGTAGACACACCCTGTGACACGATTGTTATTATCATACACGCTATTCTTACAAATTTGCTCTTAAAACGAATTTTCCTATACAATCTGCTGAGTTAGGGGGTGGGCTTCTAATACAGAGTTTTGCCGCTTTGAAACTGCTAAGAAATCATTGGAGCTCATATGTCAAAGTTAGGGGGTGGGCTTCTTTTAGAGCATAGGCTACAATTAAGCGAAATACGGTTACTTCTGTTTTCCGTCTAGAAAAATCTTGGTACATTCCTTTGTTTGCAATCAGCAACTGGCGTATTCTGTCCATGTATGTATACCCAAGTGCCTAACCCATAATCTTACAATCCGCAGTAGCATAATAACATCCTCTAAGCAGCATTGACGTAGTTAATATAGTTCATGATTAATCGTATGATCGCGATTATTGTTTTTAAATGATCGCGATTATGAAAAGTGAATAATCGCGCAACCCTAGTAGATGTAATGCACGCGCCACAAGACATGTGGAGAGAAAGAGAAAGAGAGAGAGAGCCAGACAGTGAATGAGGGTGTGTAGTGATAGTGAATTCTCTGAAGGCATTAATACAAAATTTGTCAAATATTGTCTTCTTGGTCTGCGAATAGACATTATCTGAGAAAATTAAATTTTCCCTATTCAAATCTGTCAAACAAAGGCTTTAATTACACTGCTGTTCAGTAAACAAAATAGATAACATAATAATAAGTACGGTTTGAAGAATCTATTGATCTTGCTCACTACCGCTGTTGGCCAATTGCTCATTATAATTGCAAGGCCTGAATAACGAGTGACTGCAAGTGGAAAACATGCAATATCTGGCATACGAAAACTGGTATGTGTATGTTTACTTAGCTACAATTGATCCCTATCATAAAAGAGAATGCATACATACGGGTGAAATGTTAATTCCAGTTCCCTTTTCACACATGTTCGTAAAAATTATACGCAGAGTATGAAACACGCATGTTATTTTTGCGTTTAAGATAATAGCGAGCATCTATCTTTTGCCATCTTAAGGGCGGCTGAGCGAATGCTGCGTGCTAGACAAAATTGCAGCGCCACCTATGTCTCTAGCTAGTATAGATAACTCTATGGCCGGTACAAGCTTATTCAAGACATATTCAAGTCTCTCACACAGTAAGCGCATCATGCGCTTATGTGCTTACTGCATCATACGCTTACTGCATCATGCGCTTACTGCATCATGCGCTTACTGTGTGAGAGACTTGAATATATTTTGAATAAGCTTGTACCATAGTTGCAGGTAAGGCATTCCAGTCCCTGATGGTGCGTGGGAAGAACAATTCTTTACGGTACTCGTTTCTACAGGAGGTGACTTGTTATGACTGGTGGTGCATATTTCTTGAGAAGCGTTTTGGTTGAATGAGTTGGTTCCCTTTGTTGACGTGCACTTGATTGTTGGCAATTTTATACATCATTGTAAGCTGTGCAGATTTACGCCTGTCTTCGAGCAGTGGCCATTGGAGATGGTTCAGCATGTTGCTTACACTCGATCTGTTGTGAAATCTGATGAGTACGTATCGAGTAGCTCGTCTTTGGAATATATCTAGCCGATGAATTTCATTTTGGTGGTAGGGATCCCAAACCGTGCTAGCATATTCTAGGGCGGGTCGGACTAGAGTTTTGTAGGCATTGGTTTAGATGCTTGTTGATGATATATTGAGATTTCTCCTTAGGTCTTGGACTAGATCTGAATTCCAGTCAACACGTCCTAATTACCAACCAGAGTTGGGGCCAATGTACTCAGTACTCGAGTACAAATTTTCAAGTACTCACATGTACTCGGTACTCATGCGTTTTTATGAGTACATGTACATTGTAATTGTACTCAGCCTCAGTACATTTCCAAAGTACTCGTACTTGTACTCGAGTACATACAAATGTACTCTGTACTTGTACTTTTGAGTACTTAAGAGTACATTCTGAGTACTTATCCATTTTCTACATAAAAAGATATTTTAAACATAAATTGAGCTAGAAGCCATTGCTTCATTTACTGCTTGAGCGAGCAACAGCCAAATTAATTTCAAAATATTTAAACTCTTAGCTGTTAATTTGTTTTGAAATTGAAATTCTGGATGTTTGTGTTGAAATGGGCAATTGCTGTAGGCATGCTAATAGGGAATATGATTAAACAAAGCATTTTAACCCATGCTCTATTTAAACCCTCTTTATCTACCTTTCAAAGCAGTCATACAGGTAAACTGTTATATATTTTGAAAATAATTTGTCTGGAAACCTTCCAGCAAATAATTTTCAAAGTGTTCAATAGAATCTTTTTAGCAACATAAAAATTGTCATCTCTGGTCATTTATCATTGAGTGTTGAGAAATGTAGGAGTGAAGATTAGAACAGCTGAGCAAATGCACAAGCCTTATGTCAACAAATACCTGGCCTGGGCAATTATACACCTACTGCTAAGATACCATTCATGCATAAACAGTCTTGAAAATGAAATTAGACAAAGTCCATTACTTCAGGCTTTATAGACCTCCCAACTCTTAACCTTTTAACACTCAATCCAGCCAGAAGAACCTTCTTCAGTGGTCTTGGAAAATGTCAATTTGCAGACCAAGAGAAGACTATTTCTGAAGATTTAACAGTGGAATAACCGGCTCGATAAGACAGCCGGTTATTCCAGTGGTAAATTTCCAAAAATAATCTCTTGGTCTGCAAATTGACAATTTCTATGAGAAGATTTTCTTGAAATAGTTACGGGTTAAAGGGTTAATCAATGTTAATATTATATAACCTATTTTAAGACTAAAGTTCAATGTTTATTATTTCGGAAATATTTTGACTGGAAGTGAATGCTGCCATAAGCAGTAATGTTTACATGTACCAGTCAAATTAATTTCAAAATATTCAACATTACTACATCACTTAACTGAAATAAATTATTTCTAATCTAACTCTCACTGATGAAGCCTTATACATGATACATTCATAGCAATGATGCCAGGAATTCTGCAAATTCTTTTATGAAGTATAAAATAGTCTGGTAAATATTTTGAAAATAATTTGACGAAGTAATTGCTGCCTAAGGTAGGAACAACTAGGAATGTAATTATGTTCAATAAAGTCAATTGGTTATTTCTTATTTTAATGAATTTGTCATTTTGTCTGTATCGTTGAAAGCGGTAGTAAATATTCTGTGAAATGTTTTGACACTAATTTGGCTGGTACCTAATGCCTCCCATTTTAGCAACAGCATTCAGTCCAATTATATCCAAAATATTCAACAAGGATGTTTTGTAAATAAATAGAGGGAAACATCATTACAGAAGTCATATTTTATATTCACATGTGTATTTACTGAATTCACAGCAACTCCAACACATATAGCAAGCATAGACATGCCAGGGGAATAGTATAGTATGGTTGCTGCTCTCCCCCACCCCATCTATAGCGACCATGGATGGCAGTTTGGTATTAATATGTACTTGTGCTCATACTCAAGTACATTTACAATGTGCTCTTACTCAGCCTCAGTACAATTGCTAAAAAGTACATGTACTTGTACTCGGCCTTGAGTACTGTGCCAAAGTACTCATACTCAGCCTCAGTACAGCTGCCTGTAACCGACCCCAACTCTGTTACCAACTCGTACCACTTTTTCAACCCGTCCTAAAAATTTGGTCAACTCGTCACAATTTCTAAAAGGGTCAAGTCGTCCCGTTTTTTTCTAGGACGAGTTGACTTAAAATGTGGTATGAGTTGGCAATTAGGACGGGTTGACTTAAAAAGTGGTACGAGATGTAGCTACAGTACAGGGGCCGTATTCACGAAAGGGCGTAGCTTACGCCTGGCATAACTACCTTGGAGTCATTATGACGTCATATACGTTCGTACGTCATTTAATATTATGACGTCATATTCTCCGAGGTAGTTATGCCCTGCGTAAGTTACGCCCTTTCGTGAATACGGCCCCTGTATTTTAACTTATTATGATTATTTAGTCCACGACGCCAGCCACGGCGCCAGCCACGCCACTCAGCCACGCCGCCAGCCACGCCGCTCAGCCACGACGCCAGCCACGACGCCAGCCACGCCACTCAGCCACGACGCCAGCCACGCCGCCAGCCACGCCACTCAGCCACGCCGCTCAGCCACGACGCCAGCCACGCCGCTCAGCCACGACGCCAGCCACGCCGCTCAGCCACGACGCCAGCCACGACGCCAGCCACGCCGCCAGCCACGCCGCCAGCCACGCCGCTCAGCCACGCCGCCAGCCACGCCGCCAGCCACGCCGCCAGCCACGCCGCCAGCCACGACGCCAGCCACGCCGCCAACCACGCCGCCAGCCACGCCGCTCAGCCACGCCGCCAGCCACGACGCCAGCCACGCCGCCAACCACGCCGCCAGCCACGACGCCAGCCACGACGCCAGCCACGCCGCCAGCCACGCCGCCAGCCACGCCGCCAGCCACGCCGCCAGCCACGCCGCTCAGCCACGCCGCTCAGCCACGCCGCCAACCACGCCGCCAGCCACGCCGCCAGCCACGACGCCAGCCACGACGCCAGCCACGACGCCAGCCACGCCGCCAGCCACGCCGCCAGCCACGCCGCCAGCCACGCCGCCAGCCACGCCGCCAGCCACGCCGCCAGCCACGCCGCCAGCCACGCCGCCAGCCACGCCGCTCAGCCACGCCGCTCAGCCACGCCGCCAGCCACGCCGCCAGCCACGCCGCTCAGCCACGCCGCTCAGCCACGCCGCCAACCACGCCGCCAGCCACGCCGCCAGCCACGCCGCCAGCCACGACGCCAGCCACGACGCCAGCCACGCCGCCAGCCACGCCGCCAGCCACGACGCCAGCCACGACGCCAGCCACGCCGCCAGCCACGCCGCCAGCCACGCCGCCAGCCACGCCGCCAGCCACGCCGCCAGCCACGCCGCCAGCCACGCCGCCAGCCACGCCGCTCAGCCACGCCGCCAACCACGCCGCCAGCCACGCCGCCAGCCACGCCGCCAGCCACGCCGCCAGCCACGACGCCAGCCACGACGCCAGCCACGCCGCCAGCCACGCCGCCAGCCACGCCGCCAGCCACGCCGCCAGCCACGACGCCAGCCACGACGCCAGCCACGCCGCCGGCCACGCCGCCAGCCACGCCGCCAGCCACGCCGCCAGCCACGCCGCCAGCCACGCCGCCAGCCACGCCGCTCAGCCACGCCGCCAGCCACGCCGCCAGCCACGACGCCAGCCACGCCGCCAGCCACGACGCCAGCCACGACGCCAGCCACGACGCCAGCCACGACGCCAGCCACGACGCCAGCCACGACGCCAGCCACGACGCCAGCCACGACGCCAGCCACGACGCCAGCCACGACGCCAGCCACGACGCCAGCCACGACGCCAGCCACGGCGCCAGCCACGACGCCAGCCACGACGCTCAGCCTTAGCTACCATCAGGTAGCAGCCATCATCTGTGCGCTTTAGACATGAGCCTACATGTCTGACAGCTGACTTTCCTATCAGAGCGTATTCGCAATTAGGACGGGTTGACTTAAAAAGTGGTGCGGGTTTGCTGCATAATAATATGAGTGAGTTTATGGCCTACATCCCAAATGACGACGCAATATGATTGATGTGTGAAAGAGAATTTAGGCAGTCATGGAAAGATAAAGAGCGAATATGATAATAAAAAAATATCCAGAATATTTCGTAATAAATTGTCAATTTATTACTGCACGTGTGCGCGCGATTGATTGATTGATTAAATAATATAATAAGAACCGCAACCAGTGTGATCCACAAGCTCGATATGGTGAATGCTTGGTGGCCAAAATACAAAAAACCAGTTGGGTGTACATTACTAATGGCTGGTGGTCATAATAAAAGACCCTTTTGCCCACAAGGTGGGTATATAATATAATACTAATGACTGGTGATCAGTGGTCATAATACAAGAACCACTTGGCCATATGGTTCACAAGATGGGTAGATAATACTAATGCCTGGTCCACTGAGACTTTGTGAACAGCTAAACCCGTTGAGTTAAAAACGTTGGATATGGATGTAAACCTGTTTTACTAATTTTCCTGCCTACTTGTATTGATATACAGGGCATAATTTAGAATTTGATATTTACACGTACATAGCATGTATTGCTATGCAAACTATAAATTGTATAGTTATCAGTAAAAAATGTATAGCAATAAACACTTTCACCGATAAATTCCCTGTATCTCAATAAAATATTAGCGCAGGAAAAGATATATTTTAGACATTTTTAAACATCCCCTGTACTATGAGGTTAATTAAAATAAGTTCTTATTACATCACAAACATCTGTACCATTCAATCACTACTTGCTAGATCAAACCCACTGCATTTAGCACCGGAAAGATTTTTATTCTTGCTTAACATGCCCTCCTATGCCTTTACCATCTCATTCTACCCTACACCAGGCTTCTGGTAGGGAAGACTCCCACCATACAGTCTGTAAGAGACTGACACCAGTCTGCTTACACTCCTCTATCACCTAAGTCATTGCGCATGTGAGCGCATGCACAGCAGTGCCCAAAGGCAATCATAGCTTCACTTTCAAATTTTTCTGCAAGTTTGAAGGTGTGTTCATCAGTTAAAGAAATTTTTTCTTGCTATCTTTGTAAAGATTCAAGTGTAAGGGGGTTACTCAACAGCCATCATGCCCAATATGAAGTCTTTGGTACTTAAGTTGTGATTTTTGATGATATTATTGTATTTAATGATCTGTTATCATTTTGTAACAATCTCTGGGATTGGGGGGGAGGAGCAATTTCGATGAAGTTAACTTCGACGCCTAATGAACCACATGAACCAGAGTTTATTTATTCTACCTTTGCATAACTAGGTCACACATTTGGCACTATGTCATAAAATACTCACCGATTCACTTGGAATATTCTCTGTTAATAACAAAAACAGGCTTCATACTGGTCATGGAAATCCTGGAAAGTCATGGAATTTGAATATTTAAATTCCAGGCCGGGAAAGTCATGGAAAATCAGTGTTTTTCATCATAGGTCATGGAAAAGTCATGGAAAATGGTAATCATGTAAAATAAAAGAAATCTGCATCTGTAAATCACCTCTATGCAATAAAAATTACGACAACAGCTTATCAAAAGAAGGCTGTGGTTTGGTTGTTGCAAGAGGCAAAAGTCAGATATTTTACGGAATAACTTGGATCTTATTTTTGGAGTTGCATCATCAGACAAATATCCTAGATAGTAGTTCTTGCAAGTCATGGTATTTCAAACACAAACCCGGCTGGTCAGAGCATTTAATATTCTATAATTAATCTTGTTCCGATTTTAAAAGTATGTTACATGTAGTTTAGTTGTATTTTATAATGGTCACTCTCAGAGCTGTGTAGATTGGTTCCAGTCTCTTTTTGAGTGACGTTGTGGGAGTCTACTCTATCCAGAAGCCTGGCCTAGAGTAGAGAGTTCTTGCATTAGGTGGCATTGAAAGTAAAATTTTAAATCTTTTTGGCACTAAATGTAGGTAGATTGATTTAAGTAGTGGTTGAACGGTAAGTATACTTATATGGTTAATAAACCTACAAAAGTACAGACCAACCCATATGGGGTCTATGGTCATTTTGTACCAAGGTTGCATTGACCTTGAACTTTACCCTCATGACCTCGATATCATTGTGCGTGATATATACAGAAGCATGTGTCCAAGTTTAGTCCCAATAAGGTGAAGCCATGTTGCGGTATAAGACAATGTGTTGAGCAAACCACAACACTTAGGCGCAAAAAGTACAGATTTATACATAGAGTTTTATACCAAGGTCACCTTGGACTTTGACCTCATGACCATTCTGCTTCATCCCCTTGATATAAGCGTATCCAAGTTTAGTCCCAATAGGCTGAATCCATGCAGAGATATTAACTCAACCGAGATTGGACGCCGACAAACATAAAGACAGCATAATGGAACATGCTCAGTCATAGGAACCCTGCCAATCCCTGTGTCCTATAAATAGGCGGCACTGCACCAGTGTCAGACATCTGACTTTCGTCCTCCAACTGAAGATAGGCATCAGGTCTTCTTCAGCATTGTGGCTTATCCCATTTTACCAGTTTAAATTACTCGGCGAAATATGGTAAGAGCCAGTACAGACACTCTCCAACCAGAGATAATCCTGCCCTCCACTTGATAGCTAATTCTTCTCACAGAAGTAGCTTGAGAAGGGGATAGTAGTCGATAGGTACCTCGCCCCATCACTCCTACCAATATATCTATATATGAAACAAAAGACTTCAAACTGGAGCACTACAGAGATCTCCAAAAAGACTCACCGACAGCTCAACACTTTAGTTTCCCAAAATTTATTGTAATGGTAAGGACTTTAAACTGAGGATTCAAGAGCTATACAGCACTACCTAGCCTTAGGAAGGAGCATGCTTCTTACTGCATTACCCAGGTTCTAAGAGGGGAGCCATGTGCAAACATAAACACTCTAATCAGGAGATGAAGAAGGCAGCGTACAGTACATGATATATAACCTCCACATCATGAAGTCTCTGGACACCAGCCGTATCATTAAAAAGCTCTTTGCCAGTAGGCTGTCCCCCTACCCCTCTGTTCCCTACCACTCTGTCCACCCACCCCCCATCTGACGTTATAAATGCTTCAAAAAACTTTTTCCAACACACATTCACATACTATTTCTTGTAAGAGCCACTCATCCCTACCAATAATTCTCTGTTTATACCAAAAAGGAAACCCACTGTATATATGCACACACATGTGCGAAACAATGGCACACATAAGCCATTTACCCTTCAAATATTGACAGTCATCAGTGGTAGGGGCCCTATATACACGGTCCAGCTAAGAACAATATACCCGCACATACTCAGTAGAAGGGACCCTGAATTCTGGGTCCAGCTAAAAACTATCAGTGAGCATGTGCACACACATGCCCAGTAGCGAGGACCCTGAATTATGGGTCCAGCTAAGAACAGTCAGTGAGCATGACATGCTCAATAGCAGGGGCCCTGAATTAGCCTATTAATAGCAGTCAGTGCACCAGTGTCAGGTATCCGAATTTCATCCTGCAACTGAAAACAATCTTCAGGTATGCATCAGCGCTGTGGCTTATCACGTTTTACCAGTTTAAATTACTCAGCGAAATATGGTAAGCACCAGTACAGACAATCTCCAAACAGAGATAATCCTGCCCTCCACGTCATAGCTAATTTTTCTCACAGAAGTAGCATGAGAAGGGGACGATGTACACCCCACCCACCATGTCACTGAATGATGTATCTGCGATTTCACACCTGTAGGATGTCGTGGCTAACTCCGGCATCCAGACTACTTAAACTTAAGTACATGTACGCATCAGGCAAGACCGAGTTAAGTTCATAAGTTGTATTTAAACTTGAGTCTCGCTGAATACCAAGAAGCAATAAGATTTTCGAAGATGAACAGAGTTGGTACAAGCACATCTGAAGTCTCGGCACCGTCTACCGATACTATCGTCAACTTAATGGACAACATCTGTTGACGGGAAAGGCCCAAGCCGGAAACGCACCCGTCCAAACAGTGATACGGACATGCATGGGCGCACACATTGGGAGACATGAAAATCAAATGAAAAAAATGAAGATTCCAGATGAACATGTGGCTGCCTATAAAACCAGAAGCAACGGTGCATGCAAAGAAATGAGTACAGCGATATTAAGACAAGTTCAAAGAATGCTTAAGCCATGGTGAAATCCCAGAATCACTAGAAGTTTCAGTGAGATACACACCATCCAGTGGGGATACTGAATTCGTATGTGCATGGGACAGTAAGGTAAAAGATCTGAACTTACAATTGGTATCGCAACTAATAGACCTTTTAAGCTCTCGTGCCCATAAACCTTTCGGAAATCACACGAGATCGATCCGTCAGTCTGCCCAAAAGAGCCAGGGACCAGTCCACCCACAGTAGTCGCCCGAGGGAAACGACCCGAACAAACACACAACACCAGACCACAGTACAGACCAACACACATATCCCAAAACAACGGGACCAGACAACAGGAAGGAGAAAACATAAGCGTTCAAACTTTTAGGATAACTAGCCTAAATATCAGTTATGTAACCACTGTATCAAATGTTCTTAATCTTAACCTTTTTAATTCATAAAATTTAATTTTAATTTTTTATTTCAAGTTAAGTTGATACATATAAGTGAAAAGTTGGAACAATTTATATGGCAGCTATAGAGCATGTGAGTTACATTGAGTTTGATAGTGAAAATGGTGATAAATCTGTCATGGGGACTGGTAAATAGGAATGAAACTTCAATTTGATTTGGTCAGGGGTCGCCATGAATTTTTTGTTTCAGAGCCAAAGTTCTGAATTTTGGCTGAAAATTCATTGACTTCTGATCTAAATGTTTCCTGTCAAAACAGGATAGATATTCATGTATGTGGTTCATACTGACATGTTTGTGGTTCAAATACTGATGTTGTAATGTGGCCCCCATGAGAGAGGCGGTGGGGGAGGGAGGGAGGTGTGTGGGAGAGAGAGAGAGAGTCATAATATACCTTTGTGTTTTGTACCAGATTCAGAGACGGACTAAATCCAGGCCAATGTCGTGGGTGGATATTGTTCACACTACGGTCGGTGGAGACAGTACCACCACCAGTCCAGGAATAGTGCGATCAGACTCGGATAATGTGTACCGTCAGATTGAAGAGCTTGTCTGTGTACATGAAGGACAAAGCACAATCGCTGCTGTTGGTGAGCCTCATAGTCTAGAGATACTATAACAAATCCGGCCTATGCCACTAAATGATCCAATATTGTTATCTGGATTTTAACCCTTTATCCTTCATATCAGCCAAAAATGGCTTCTGCAGTGGACTTGAGAAATGTTCATTTGCAGACCAAGAGTGACTATTTTTGAAAATTTACCAGTGGTAAATTTAAAAAAAAAAAATTTCTGTTGGTCTGCAGGACATTTTCTATGAGAAAGAAGAAATTTTCTTGAACAGATTCGAGGGGTCAAGCGGTAACAATAATTTTGTTGATTATCATGAAACTAATTTGACTGGAGGCTGTTGCTGCCATGCCTATGGTACATAGCAACAGCTTCCTGTCAAAGTAGATTCAAAATATTCAACGGCTTACCTGTATAGTTATATTATAATTGATGATCTGTGAATTGAGGATTCAGAATATTTTAGCAGTGTACTCTTATTATATTGGCTGGTAAAATGTGATACGCCACGACGTTGAAGTATACCTGATGCTTGTCTTCGGTTGGAGGACGAAACTCAGATGCCTGACGCTGATGCAGTGCCTACTATTTCAATTTACAGCCTCTGGTATATATCAGCGTCGTGGCTAACCACTTTTTTTTACCAGTTTAAATTAATCAGCAGAATATGGTAAGAGCCACTACAGACAATCTCTAACCAGAGATAACCCTGCCCTCCATTTCGATTTCAAGTATATGTGGCAGTAAGCATCCTTAGGCTATAGACATCCAGGTTTATTCGAACGAAGCCGATCGTCCAATTTGCCTGGCAGCCATCTTCGATTTTGGTAGACTTAGAAACATTTTTGAATATCCTCTCCGAAACCAGTTGGTGGATTAATTGATGTGAAACTCGGGAAACGTCATCGGGGCCAGGAGCTGAACCAAGTTTGTTAAAGAGAACCTAATGGGTCGATTTACTTGGCAGCCATCTTGGATGACCTAGTTCTAGTTGCAATTCTTGCCAAACCCTTAGGATTCTACTTATTGGTGCTGCCCTTTCTAGTTGAAATACCTAATCTTCCAGGTGAGGTACACAGGCCCCTTGAGCCTCTTATTAATGTAATTATATGTACATCTGTTACTCAGTATTATCCCTGTAACTCTTAGATTTTTTCAAGAAAATTTGAATTTTCTCATAGCCAGTGTCCAATTGCAGACCAAGAAGATTATTTTTGAAAATTTATCACTGGAATGACTGGCTCGGTTACCGAGCCAGTCATTCCAGTGATAAATTTTCAAAAATAGTCTTCTCTTGGTCTGCAAATGCACGTTTCTCAAGACCACTACAGAGGCAGTTTTTGGCTGATATGAGGGTTAAAGGGTTAATGTATGTCCATGTACCAGGGCTTAGGGATACATGTAGTATATAAAAAAGTCTTATTTTGTGCAAAAATTCTTCTGGGTACTGATAATTATCACCTGATGAAAAATGACCTTGTATCAAAGGTTTAAATTTAAAATGTGTTCGAAATTCTTTAACCGTTTAACACTCATATCAGCCAAAAATGGCTTCTGTAGTGGTCTTGAGAAATGTCCATTTGCAAACTAAGAGAAGAGTATTTTTGAAAATTTACCACTGGAATGACTAGCTTGATGAACGAGCCAGTCATTCCAGTGGTACATTTTTAAGAATACTCTTCTCTTGGTCTGCGAATGCACATTTTCTATGAGAAAATTTAAATTTTCTTGAACAAATTTGAGGGTTAAAGGGTTAAGTCATGTTCTCATCTGTCTTCCAGCGGTGATGAGTGATTCCTTATGATGTAGATGTTGTTCAATATTTTGAAACTAATTGGACTGAAAGTTTGCTTCCATTGGCAACCAAGCCTCCAGTCAAATTATTTTCAAAATATTCAACAAAGTATTCCCTATATCATAAAGAATCTGCTGTTTGGTCTGTAAGGATTAAATGCTATCTGGAATCTAATGTTTTATTCATCTGTTTGTCTCTCTTTCTCCATCAGTGATAACACGTCGTCACTGGAAGATAGATGAGAACAAAACTTGCTCCAATCGAGTTTGTAAAAGGAAATTTTCATTGGTTGACCGACAGCATCACTGTAGAAGGTAATATTATTTATCGTAAAAAGCTATACAGGTAGGCTGGTGATTATTTTGAAACTAATTTGCTTGAGTGCTTTTGCTGCCCCCATTCAAATTAGTTTCAAAATATTCAACATAATATTTATTAAATACAGTAGCAAAGCCATTCAATTCATACAACTTGATGGACTATTAAGTGTTTACGACAGACTTAATTATGTCATTCATGACGTAATTGATTATGATGTCAGCCTACATGTGACCTAGTTTATTATGACATCGTATGATTGGCTGAGAGACCGGGTTTCTCTTATGTCACATGTAGGATGATATCACAATCATAATGACTATTATTATTTCATGAAGTCTGCCATAGGTGGCAACACCCCCCAGTTAAATTAGTTTCAAAATATTCAACAGAATGTTCATTAAATTGTAAATTCATCAAAGACATACAATTCGTACACTTGACTCATGACTTATTGAGCTTCATGACAGATCTATGATAGTCATATTGATTGTGACCTCTGCGTCATTCTATATGTGATATAATTGATTATGATGTCATTATAGGGTCAAAACAATACTATTCTGAGTAAATTCTTTGTTGTTTTTATAGCATATAAGTGCAACTTTAACTTGTGGTGGGCAACCTGAAAATGTGTGAAATGTCATCATTGGTTGCTGTCGGGCAACTAGATTTTTTTCATTTAATTCAAACCATCCTTCATACTATTTTAATATAGGAATATTTCTAATGATGAGGAACTATCTATTGATTTATGCATATGAGTCATTCAGAAATATTCTCATCATATTTGTAGATGTGGAGAAATTTTCTGCGACGCATGTACAAAATGGCGTCGGAAATTGAATCATCTAGCGAATCCCGACCCTGATGGGAAACTGTACAGGGTATGTACTGATTGATGCTGCTTTAGAAAAGTGTTAGCCTGCATGAGACTGGCAATGTGGAAACATTTAATACTTTAACTGTCTGCCTGCTGAATTAAATTTCTGCAGACTACATTTTCCATAGGGTTTAACTGGATATGCTAAATATTTTGAAAACAATTTGACTGAAAGTTGTTGGTGGCTATGCCACCAACAACTTTCAGTCAAATTGTTTTCAAAATATTCAGCAAGTCCAGCGTTTTTGCTCATTGAATTTATTGTCTAGTGGCTTGCGATCATGACTTTTTCTTAGTCAATATTCAGTTGCAGATCAACGTTCTCATCAAGAGAAGACTAGTCTTTGAAATCTTCCACTGGAATGGCTGACTCACTTATTTAGCCAGTCATTTGACTTGTAAATCTTTAAAATAGTCTTCTTGCTCAGTACATGGGCATTGCTCAAGACATCAATAGTCATTTGTGGTGGCTTGACAGTTACAGTACTGTGTTATACAGGGTGTGTATTCAAACACACAGGATGTTGTTTGTGCAGAAATATCAGCTGTTATTGATTCTAGTGTTTGTGCAGAAATATTAGCTGTTATTGATTCTAGTGTTTGTGCAGAAATATTAGCTGTTATTGATTCTAGTGTTTGTGCAGAAATATTAGGTGTTATTGATTCTAGTGTTTGTGCAGAAATATTAGCTGTTATTGATTCTAGTGTTTGTGCAGAAATATTAGCTGTTATTGATTCTAGTGTTTGTGCAGAAATATTAGCTAGCTGTTATTGATTCTAGTGTTTGTGCAGAAATATTAGCTGTTATTGATTCTAGTGTTTGTGCAGAAATATTAGCTGTTATTGATTCTGGTGTTTGTGCAGAAATATTAGCTGTTATTGATTCTGGTGTTTGTGCAGAAATATTAGCTGTTATTGATTCTAGTGTGGTATCATTTTTCATAAACCATTAACACTCAAGCCAGCAAAAACCGGCTTCTGGAATGATCTAAGAATGTCCAAGTGTAGGCCAATCGAAGACTATGTTTGAATATTTACCACTGGAATATCTGGCCTGATGACTGAGCCCCTCATTCCAGTGATAAATCTTCAAAGATAGCCTTCTTTTGGCATGCAAATGGACATTCACAGAGAAAATCTTTTTTGATTTTCCTGATAAGTCTTGATAATTAAAGGGTTAAGTTCTCTAGTGTGTTACAAGAGTGAAGTCATTTCATTGGTCAATGGAAAAATAAGGTTATTTCATTGGTCGATAGAACCATAAAGTTATCTCATTGGTCGATGTAACAATGAAGTCATTTCATAGGTCGATGGGACAATGAAGTTATTTCATTGGTCGATGGAACAATGAAGTCATTTTATTGGTCAATAAAACAATGAAGTTATTTCATTGGTCGATGGAACAGTGGGGTAGATATACTACTGAACTGCTTTATTTACAAGTGATTTTTTACAGTTTCTCTTGTCCCTTTAATGGTCAAATTTGGTCAAGAAAATCGAGTTATCCAGTTATGCTCACCTTTAATTGCATTGGTCGTAATGTCCTCGCCGTCTCCTTATCGAGTGTCCATTTGAGAGAAGACTATTTTTGAAAACTTACCACTGGAATGACTGGCTTGGTTACATTCCTCAAACCCATTGCAGAGGCAATTTTTGACCGGCTTGACCATTAAATGGTTACGCTCACCCAATTTAATATCAAAATCATTAACCTCATTGAAAAAGGATAGTTACTAAGCATGATTGATAACTGTGACATTAAATGGGGTGAATCTGATAATGTGTATGTATTGTGATGGCGATATCACCAATATCAGCATTAATTGTTCTAAGATGGGCTTCTCATACTGAAATAGATGCAAATGAAATCTCTGTATCCAATTAATGAGCTATATATTTTTATTAGTGTATTGTTTTACAAAATCTTTAATTGATACGAAATCTCTCGCAGGTTTGTCAGCCATGCTTTGATGAAGGGCGACATACAATGGGCTTAATGCGACGAAGAACATTCGAATTCCATGCCGCAAAGGAAGCACTAAAGGCCGCTATGAACAGAATGGAGGCTGGACACAGGGATACAACATGGAAAGGGAGGTAACTGTCATCTTTATATTCTCCCAATTATAAATACTGGTAAATTAATGAATCTTTTAACTATGCCCATTTCTAGCCAAACTCCGACCATGCATTGAGCGTGTTTGGATTGATTTATATACTTTGAATCATGACTTCACAGAATCCCATTGTCAAGGTAATTAAACAGGTAAGCTGTTGAATATTTTAAAACTAATTTACGGGGTGCTGTTGCTACCTCTGGCAGCGACAATGCCCAGTTAAATTAGTTTCAAAATATTCAACAGAATCCTTTTAAAAAAAGTAAAGACATACAATTCTTACAACTGACGGACTTTTAAAAGTTCTTGATGAACTTAGATAATCATTCATTGGACATTTTAATTATGACGTCAGCCTATGCGTGACGTAATTGATTATGACATTATATACTTGACTTACAGATCAGATTCATCCATTAACCTCATCTAGACATATGCATCTACCTGTATATGCTAAATGATATTTCTCTATAATAGAGTCATGGCTGAAATAGACCCAGTTAAACCGAAGCGGTGAATAAAACCAACTGAACAAACAAAGGAACTAATTGGTAATATCCTACTTTGATAGCGCAGGTTGCTGAGTCATTACTCGGCTAATACCAGCCCAGAAACCTGCATCATCAGGGCAATGAAATAAATTTTACTGAATTTTATTAATTACATGTAAGCCTAATTTTCAGTCAAATAATTTAGAAATTAATGTACATGGTTAGCGCTCTGTGAGTCAAGCCGGCGAAAAACTTACCACTAGATTGACTGAGGTGATTACTGAGCCAGTCATTTCAGTTGTAAATGTTTTAAAATAGCCTTCTGTTGGCCTGCAAATCATTTTTAGTAAACATTCAGTCATCAAAATTTGCAATTTTTATTTGATAAAGTGTGGTCTTGAATTGTATCTCTCTGATTAATTTAGTTTAATAAAGATTCTGTTGAATATTTTGAAACTAATTTGACTGGGAGCTGTTGCTTCCATAGGTACATTGTAGTAACAGCTCCCAGTCAAATTAGAATATTCGCTATATCATAAAGATTGTGCTGTTTCTGGTTTGTATGGGTTAAACAGGGTTAATACAATCCATGGCTGATAATGTTCAGATTTGGAAAGGTAAAAGTGTAGTTTGCAGATGTCAGGACGGTTCCTGGTGCTCATTCTAACTTCTGAGAAAGATGTTGTGGTTTTAGATACAATGTAGATGAAAACATATTTCCGAAAAAGTTGGTTCCGATCCAAAGGATGATTCATAATAAGGAAAAATGAGTTACCTCTCCGGGATGTAGAAATTGTCTTAGTGTCACTTTCGTGACCATCTCAGTCACTTCTTCAGCACTAACTGACGGTCGCTGGCAACGTCACTCTGGTCAGTTCTTGTGGAGTCACATGATAGCATGGACTGGTAGACTGGTAGATGAAAACAGTTTTACATTTTACGCGATTCTTCCTTCAGCCCTCTAGTTTTTATGGTATGGCTAAGAAATAACTTAACATCTTGCCAAAGCAAAAACACAGGATCATGTTTATTATTAGTACAATTTTGAACGTGTTAGTAAGAAATGTTATGTTGAATATTTCGAACATAATTGGATTTGAAGACATTGCTGCCTAAGGCAGCAATGTCTTCCAGTCCAGTTATGTTCAAAATATTCAACAGTACATTTTATTTCATTTTTGAAACATGTTACATTATTTCTGATCTGTACTGTACTTGATCTTCTGAAGAGTTTTATTTGATGTAACAAAGTTGATACTAAGATCTTGATAACGTCTCTCACATATTCAGGTTCAATATGAATGTGGAATGCCGACGTTTAATTGATGGATTCAGAAATAGCTTTTCATCATCGGAACTTAAAAGAACGTTGCACGATATGAAGAATATTGTTAAGACTCCCGCCTGGCAGAAGTCGTCATTCTGGTTGGTAAGTTGTAACATGCTTGTCATAACTTAGTTTCTGGAGAATACAATAATGCAAGATCAACACGAGCAATCAGAGATTTCAAATCCTCACCTTGTAAAGATTTTTCTGATCATGCCCAAAGTTGTGGAATCCTACCTAAAGTTTGGTTACCCGATTAGATATACCAAACACTGAGAGTATAATCGGATAACAGTATCACATGGTACAAATTCATATCACGTGGCACAAATTCATATGTTGTACAAATTCTACTCGATTACTCCTGCTTGAAGTGAGAGTAAAAGTGCGCGCATGCGTTGATAGGTAAAACAACCACGTGATACTTCCGATCGGAGTACCCCGATAACGAAACCGAATTCAACCCTAGTGTGTGGTAGTTACACTAATTATTGTGTTAAAATTTGACCCAAATTGGACCAGTATCTGTAGGTTTTGAGATCCCCAGTTTGACCCGATCCAGGTTTTTAGCCAGATTAAGGTCAATGCTAGGAAATTCTCTGTCATGGTGGGATCCTTTGTTGTGGTAAAATTTAAGCAAATCAAATCAGTAGTTTCTTAGATACATCGCCAATGGACCTTTCCAGTTTATCCATCCATCATGGGATGTCATAATCAACTACAAAACCATGTATGTGACGTGTAGGATGATGTCATAATAAATGACAGCATGAATGACTCGATTTAGTCCAACTTAAATGCTTAATAGTCTGACACGTTATACGATTTGTAGTGCTTCTGTTTAATAAACATGCTGTTGAATATTTTGAAACTAATTTGACTGGCCGCTGTTGCTGCCTTAGGCAGCAACAGTGCCCAGTCAAATTGGTTTCAAAATATTCAACCGTTTCCCTATACAGTTTTCTGGAAATAGATAGTCAAGAAGTTCAGGGATCGATCGATCACAGCACGGGCGTGGTGTGGGTGGCACTTAGCTCGAGAAAGGCGGGGCATAGGATATGCCATGGAAACCATCCATCGTGTGTCCATCTGTCCGTCAACTTCCTTTAAACAGCTTCTTCTCAAGAACCATTGGGCCGATATAGTTGGCAGGAAGCATCCTTAGGGCATAGGGATTCAAGTTGGCTCAAACGAAACCCACCGGCCAATTGGGCCGGTGGCCATCTGGGATTTCGGCCAATTTTTGATAGTCTAAAGAATCTCCGAAACCGCTTATGGAATTGATGCAAACCGCATGAAATATGATCTACGACCAGAGCTGAACCATGTTTGTTCAAGCGCACTTGATTGGTCAAATGGTTCGGCGGCCATCTTGGTTGACCTAGTTTTCGCGAAAATGACTTCTCCAGAACCGCGGAACAGATCGGGTCGAAATTTGGCAGATATGATTAGGTACTAAGGGCCATTAAAGTTTGTTCAAGGAAAGTTTAACCGGCAAAAAACATGGCCACCGTGGGCCAATCAAAATATAGCGTATTTTGTGGCCATATTGGATTTTTTTATTTGATGGATTTTGAGGCCGAAATTGGTTTTATATGTGCGTTTGAGTATTCTGATCTGAAATTTGCAATTTTCGAAATGGTCGGATAAACGGTTTGGTGGCCATCTTGGATCATTTTCCTACCAAAAGCTCACATACTAAAGCAATGGGAAATTTAAAATGTCGTCTCGATAACTACTTATACAATTTCAATTATATTTGGCAGGAAGCATCCTTAGGGCATAGAGATTCAAGTTTGTTCAAACGAAGCCAATTGGGCCAGTAGCCATCTTGGATTTTGGACGATTTTTAGAAATTTAAAAATCTTCATCTCCGGAACCGTTCGAGGGATCGATTCAGAACTCATGAAATATCATCTAGGGCAAACGCTGAACCAAATTTATTCATTTGTGAACTTGATTGGTTGAATTATTCGGTGGCCATCTTGGATGGCCTAGTTTTCGAAAAAACAACCTCCAGAACTGCTGAGGTGATCGGGCCAAAATTTGGGAGATGATATTGATGACCAAGGGCCGTTAAAGTTTGTTCAAGAGAAGTTGATACATAAAGAAACATGGCCTCTGTTTTCTTGTTACAAGTCTGCTCAAGTCATTAGAGTTCTACGTATTGTTAATGAACATTCTAGTTGAAATGCCTACGGTCCAGGTGAGCGATACAGGCCCCTTGGGCCTCTTGTTTTCACATCAAGAGTATACTTACTTTCACATCAAGAGTATACTTACCTCCCTAATACTTTTGATATTGCTAAATATTGGCTTTCACTCAATAAACACTCAGATTAAAACAGTTAGGTGCCCCTACTGGGCAGGGAGTCAGAGCGTAGTCTGGCGGATGCCAGCCCCACCACCGCGCATGCGCAGACTAGCACTTCCTCTTTGCTAATTTATTGGCTGAGAGTGTACACATGCTTTTGTGTTAGAAACTTTCTATACTCTTTTCGAAGCTTTTTTGAGACGGTTTGCTAGAAGATTATCCCTGATAAAGATGGCAGAGAGAGTGACTTCGCCACAGGAGGGCCTTGGACCTTTAAATCAGGTGACTTCTAGTAAAAAGTTTTGTCCCGTTGTAATGTGTTTCCGGGACTCTCGCTAAACGTGATAAGCGCCTTAATTAGTTGGGTTTTTTCAACTAGGTGCTATACAAGACTAATCTCTCTTTGTGTTTATGTCCACAGGTCTGTGTGAAGGAGAAATAAGGACATGACATCAGCAGAGGGTTTGTGTCTCTCCACCATGGTTCCATTTCCTACTAATACTGTTAGGTTATCTAACCAAAAATTCTATGCCCAGTGAGTTGGAGGCCTATTATAAAGGTCTTCTCACTTTGCCCTCTTGATCCAATTCCTTCCCCTTGAGGTGGAGAGAGTTAAGAGGCGTTCAGTGGTGGAGTTCTCCAGTTCATCAGGTTGGATGGTTTGTCTAGACAAGGTGTCAGGTATTAATTATTGATATGAGAAAGGGAGATAATTAACACTATTTGCCATTGTTATCAGTATTTATCTGATGCTTGTGTAGTCGAAATGTCCATTCTGCACATGTTCTGGTTAAAGATACAATTCGTCCTTGCACTGGGATGTTTGTTGGGATCGATTTTGTCCTGTCATAGGATTAATGACGTCATAATCAGCTTTGCTCTTTAATTACAATTAAAGTTGTCCGAAGCTGGTTTCTCATAAAAATTATGATCTTTATGATCATTTCCTTCTCTTGAGTTGGTTAGTTTCTAAGCGTAACTAGTTTGCTCATACTCCTCGTCCTTTGGCCTTTTTCAGAGACCTGGTTGTGCGTCCTGTGGACGATTTTTGAGGGACAAGTTTGGCCCTCATCTATGTTTTCAGTGTAGCCCCTGTGGTCCCTTGCTTAATTGCGAGATATATAAGCACTGGGGGGGCGAGCTAATGTCCGAATTCTTGTGCTTGCAGGCGAAGGACAAGTTGGAGGAGGAGAATAAGAAGCTGAAAAAAGAGGTCGTAAGTAAGAAGGGTAAGAGGAAGGCCTCGTCCGCGGTGGACATGGAGGCCTTCCGGACCGAGATGTTGGGAGAGATGAGGAGGACAATCAAGGATTTGGTTCCAGAGTTGCTTCGTGGCATGCTTCCTGGACCAAATCCTTTATTGACCTCATCATCTGCTTCGGAGCAGGTAATCCCCACCTCTGAATCAACGTTCCTTAGTACGCTTCCGTTGTTTGAAGATTCAGAGGTGGCCCCATTAGAGGGGGTGTTCCACGGCCCTGGCAGCAGGCTTATTGCCGCGCCCAATAGGGACCGTGGACGGTCGTCGCTGGAACCCGCGGGCTGCTCATCAGTCCAGGGGTATCCGCACACCGCGGCTGCCAGTACCTCGTATGGCGCCTTCCCTGGCCAGTCCGGGTTAGCTCTCTTTGCTGACCCGGAGTCTAATCTTTCTGGCCAGGAGGATGATGATTACCTGTTAGGGTCGCCGTCTGAAGACGTGGCCATGGAATATGACGTTTGTGCGCCCCTCGCGGGGAATACAGGCGCCTTTTTCCACGGTTCTACTCTCCCAGGGGTAGAATCCACGGTTCAGACTGTGGCCCTGGGCGCTGAAGGCCAGCGGTACCGCATACCTCGGCTTGCCGAGAGTGTAGCTGGTGCTGGCCGGGGCCGTGGTGGGGCGGTATATGCCCCGCGCTCTACCACGGCGCCTGCTCCTGGTCAAACCAGTGAGATTAGCATGCCGGTATTATCAGGCCCGCATGCTCTCCCTGGCTTGCTAGGGATATCAGCGTATCCGCCGTCAAGCTCTGTTGCTTGCGCTCAGGAGGAAGACGAAGGCCCCCGTCTTGTAGAGCGCTCGCAACTAGCCACGGAGGAGGATTGGTCTGACGCTTGCCAGTGGTTGGTGAGTGTTAGACCAGATCTGCCCGTGGAGCAGTCGGCTAGCCAGCGTGAACACAGGCCGTGGTTAGCTGGTAAGCCTACTGCTAACGCTATGCCTTCTCTGCCGCTGGCAGAGCATGTCGTTGACATGTTCGAGGCGGCGGAGACGTCCATTAAGTCGGGTGGACGTCTCGCTAAGGCCCCGCGCGAGGTGGCCAGGCGTTGCCGCATCGTGCCCCTGGACTACCAGCGGTACGGTGTGGTACCAAAGCCGAGCGTGGATGACCGCGCGGCTTTGGGTGAGGATGCGCGGCCAGGCGCCCGTTCTGACACGGGAGTCTTGTGCTCGAACGCGTTGCGTTCGGCAAATGCCGCGTTGCGTGATGCGGAGGAGAGTGGGAGGGCTTCGATTGCCGCTCTGTCCCACGTCTCCCAGCTGTTACAAGGGGTAGTAACAGCATCCGCATCGCGCCAGCCAAGTCCGGTCACAGTCCAGCGAGCCATCCAGGATGGTATCAACCTGGCTCTGGACTGTATGACGTGGGCGGTGACCAGGAGTGTCCGGGCAAGGCGCACTTTTGCCTTGGATAATCTGTGCCCGTCCCAGGACCTCTACAATAGGCTACTACGTACGCCTATGACAGGTCCTGGTCTCTTTGGAGGTGAGGGATGTAGACACCTCCAGGAGACGGTTACTCTGGTCAATAACCAGAGGGCGCTGCGCGAACAGTTTGAGGTGCTTCGTCGTGCCAACGTTCGCGCCGCACCCCCTGCGTATCGTCCCCTGCAGGCTCGAGGTGGTAGTGGCCAGGTCAGAGGCCAACCACCATCGCAGCGCCGGCCTCGGCCGCGTGCGATTCGGCCAGCAGCGAGGGGGGCGCAGGCTCCTCAGGCGCAGTCAGCCAGGCAGGCGCCCGCGCACCGTGGTGCGCGCGGTGCTGGTCGTGGCGCGCGAGGATCTGGGCGGGGTAATCGTTCCTGAACCGCGCCGGTGTTTCTGGCAAAGGAGACAGTGCCGCTCTTGCACTCCTTATGTCCACCTCTATCCCTAGGTGGACCGATGGGAAGCCGATTAGCCGACCACTTGCAAGAGTGGGAACGGTTAACTCAGGACCGTTTAGTCTTGCGATGGCTTTCAGTCGGGTATCATCCCGATTGGATGACAGGCCCGCCATCGCGACTGTCTCTAGTGCCGATCTGGACTCCAAATCCGAGAGATCCAGATCAAAGGTTGTGTATCGAGGAGGAAATAAATTCCCTCATACAAAAAGGAGCTATTCAGCCGGCACAGAGGTGTCCGGGCTTCTATTCAACCCTGTTCTTAGTAACAAAGAACACCGGAGGGTGGAGACCAATTCTCAACCTCAAGCCATTGAACAAGTTCATAGAGACGCCCAGTTTCAAGATGGAGACTGTGCGCTCGGTGTTGGCGGGGTTAGAGAGGGGAATGTGGACAGCGTCGATAGATTTGAAGGACGCTTATTTCCACATCCCCATACACAGGAGTTTCCGTCGCTTCCTGAGATTTGCATTCCAGGGCAGACAGTGGGAATTCAGGGTGCTACCCTTCGGAATTTCCACGGCTCCTCGGGTTTTCACCCGTGTGGTTCTTGCGATCACCGCATACCTCCGCAGGAGAAGCATAGCAGTCCACACGTACATAGACGACTGGCTGTTGAAAGCGCACACCCGGGAAAGTTTGTCGGCCAGTCTGGAGATTGTTTTGAAAACTCTCACAGACTTAGGCTGGATGATCAATTTCCCAAAATCGGAGCTGACTCCATCCCAGAAGTTTGTTTACCTGGGGATGTTCTTCGATCTAGAGACAGGATATGTTTATCCTACTCAGGAGAGAGTTCAGAAACTCATCTCATTAATTCAGTCAGTGTGCGACAGTCGTCATGTCCTGGCACGGGTTTACTTGAGAATGCTGGGGTTGATGGTTTCATTGGAACCAGTCGTTCCTCAGGCCGCCTTACGCAGGCGGCCGATCCAGTTATTTCTCATGACACAATGGACCCAGAGTACAGGTTCGCTGGACTCGAATGTGTCAGTGTTGGCGCCTCTGATTCATCACCTGCAATGGTGGTTGGACACAGAGAATCTCTTGGTGGGGGTTATGCTAACCCCTCCCCACCCTCAGGTGACTGTGTATACAGATGCATCGATGGAGGGCTGGGGAGCTTGCCTGGAAGAGTCCACGATATCAGGGCTTTGGAATCTGGATCAGTCAAAGGAACATATAAATCTACTGGAGCTAAGAGCAGTAGTCCTGGGCCTGGAACATTTCTTACAGAAAGTTCAGGGCAAGATTGTTCTTATTTGTTCAGACAACTCAACAGTTGTGACTTACATAAACCGCCAGGGCGGAACGAAGTCGCCCAGTCCCTGTATGATGACATGGAGACTGCTTTGTTGGTGCCTGGATCACCAGATTACCTTGAAAGCAGTTCATATTCCGGGAAGGTTAAACCTGCTAGCAGACTCATTGAGCCGAAGGATGAGTGTTTTACCCACGGAATGGCAACTAAATCAATGTGTGGCGGATCGTCTGTTCGACCATTGGGGGAAACCCAACATCGATTTGTTCGCAACGAAGAAGAATGCGAAGATGACGACGTACGTCTCTCCGATTCCGGATCCAAGCGCTTTCGCAACAGATGCGTTAGCTATCAGCTGGGGGAGAATGTATGCATACGCATTCCCTCCAGCAATCCTGATTCCAAAAATTTTTCAGAAAATCAAACAAGAGGAATGCCAAGTGCTTCTGATCGCCCCGGATTGGCCAAGCCGATCATGGTATACGGATCTGCTGGACCTTCTGGTCTGCAATCCGGTTCCTCTGCCTCTGATGGACGATATTATCTTCCAGGGCAAGGCCCTTCACAACAATCCGTCAATGTTCAGATTGACTGCGTGGATGTTGTCAAGGAATCTAGAATTAAGGAGGGCTTTTCTGAGCAAGCAGCCATGTTTATGGCCAAAGCCAGGAGGGGGTCAACCTCCAGAGCATATAATTATAAAATCAACAGATTTGCAGAATGGTGCTCAAAAAGATGTATTGATCCAATGGATGCATCTATTCAGGTAGTAGCTGATTTCCTCTGTCACCTCTATGATGCCTATAGCCTCAAGCCTAACTCTATTGCTGGTTATAAGTCAGCTTTAATGTCTGTTATTCCTTGCTTGGCTAAGAGGGGAAGTGATGAAGTGAATACATTAAATGTATTAATTAAAGGCATGGGCAATCTAAGACCAAGGAATCCACCGGTGATTCCGATCTAAGACCAAGGAATCCACCGGTGATTCCGTCTTGGAGTTTATCGCTAGTGCTTCAAGTACTTGGTGATAAGCCGTTTGAACCACTTAGTTCCATTTCGATGAAACTATTAACACTGAAGACTGTGTTTTTAATTGCTGCGGCCTCGGCTAGGCGTAGGAGTGAGATTCATGCCTTATCAGCCGAGGATGACCGTTTTGTGGTTTCAGGGGAAGGCCTTAAGCTGCTACCTAGGATTAATTTCTTGGCTAAAAATCAGTCGTTGAAATATCCAGGTCAACCTATTATTTTGCCTGCTTTAACTAGATATGATCCTAATTCTAAAGCATGGTGTCCTGTCCGGGCGCTTCGCCGGTACAAACAACGTACGGCGGAGTGGCGCACCGACCAGTCAGCGTTATGGTTGTCATATATTGAACCCCATGGCAGGGCTTCTAAGGACACCATTTCCAGGTGGATTGTAGAATGCATTCAGTTTTGCCATAAATCCGCCACCGGGAAGCAGGTTGACGTGGCCAAGGCTCACAGTGTCCGCGGTGTAGTGACATCCACTGCCCTATTTAATGGGGTCCCTGTGGATGATATTATGTCGGTGGCTCAGTGGCACTGTGAGTCAAGTTTTACAGACCATTATCTCCGTGACACCTCTAATCCTCTCGCCTTGTCGATTTTGAAAAAATAACTAGGCATATATATTTTTGATGGGGTTTCCTCATTGCTTATATATTTCACAATTAATTTATGGAAACAACCACTAATTTGGGACTGCATCGATCTTCACCAATGGGAAGAGGATGTCAGCAGCCATTTCAACAAGGTCAGTCTTGTGTATGTGTTGTCCATTGTTGATTGTCTTGTCACGTTACCCGTTATTTATATGATGATGGTTTTGTGTATTTATGTGGTTCATTGTTGAGAGTATACGAAAATGGAGCTTTTCGTCTCTGTTCTGTAGTACATGGCACTTGTACGTAGAGAGCGTATAGGACATTGAGGTCATTCAACTCTTCCTCCCAGGAAGGAGGGGGGGGGAGCGCATATGACATTCGGTCATCTCTCATACATCGGGGGTGTTATCCGATGGTTAGTCAAATCCTGACTGTTTTGTCATACAGTTTCAGAAGTTTAAGTGCCTTAAACGCAGAAAAGCGTATAGGGATGAGCTGGTCTTTTGACCTCGCCTCCCTCCCGCCGAATTCACTGTCGAATTCTGGCAATATCAAAAGTATTAGGGAGGTAAGTATACTCTTGATGTGAAATAAACGAAATCAAGGATTTCTTTTTTCACGAGAGAGTTGATACTTACCTCCCTAGATACGGACCCGGCCTCTCCACCCCACAGAGGCTCGGTCTTCAGGCTCTTTATAGTTGCATGTGTATCAGCCAATAAATTAGTCAGAGGAAGTGCTAGTCTGCGCATGCGCGGTGGTGGGGCTGGCATCCGCCAGACTACGCTCTGACTCCCTGCCCAGTAGGGGCACCTAACTGTTTTAATCTGAGTGTTTATTGAGTGAAAGCCAATATTTAGCAATATCAAAAGTATTAGGGAGGTAAGTATCAACTCTCTCGTGAAAAAAGAAATCCTTGATTTCGTTTACTCCCTAATACTTTTGATATTGCTAAATATCGGCTTTCACTCAATAAACACTCAGATTAAAACAGTTAGATGCCCCTACTGGGCAGGTAGTCAGAGTGTAGTCTGGCGGATGCCAGCCCCACCACCGCGCATGCGCAGACTAGCACTTCCTCTTTGCTAATTTATTGGCAGAGAGTCTACACATGTTTTTGTGCTAGAGCTTTTCTAACTCAATTCATAGTCTTTTTGTGTGAATTTTGGAAGTGATAATCCCTGATATAGATGGCAGAAAGGATGATTTCGCCACAGGAGGGCCCAGGACCTTTAAATCAGGTGACTTCTAGTAGAATTAGCGAGTTTTTTACCCGGTGTAATGTGTTTCCGGGACTCGCGTTTACCGTGATAAGCGCCTTGTTTAGTTGGTTTATTTCAACTAGGTGCTATATAATACTAATCTCTCTTTGTGTTTATGTCCACAGGTCTGTGTGACGATATGTAATGGACATCACATCAGCAGAGGGTTTGTTTCTCTCCACCATGGTTCCATTTCCTACTAATACTGTTAGGTTATCTAACCAAAAATTTTATGTCCAGTGAGTCGGAGGCCTAGTATAAAGGTCTTCTCACTTTGCCCTCTTGATCCAATTCCTTCCCCTAGCGGTGGAGAGAGTTAAGAGGCGTTCAGTTGGTGGAGTGCTCCAGTTCATCACGTTGGATGGTTTGTCTATACAAAGTGTCAGGTATCTAATTATTGATATGAGGTGATGTTAATTATTTAGAGAGGAAAGGGAGATAATTAACAGTATTTGCCATTGTTATCAGTATATATCTGATGGTTGTGTAGTCGAAATGTCCATTCTGCACATGTTCTGGTTAGAGATACAATTCGTCCTTGCACTTGGATGTTTGTTGGGGATCGATTTTTTCCTGTCATAGGATTAATGACGTCATAATCAGCCTTGCTCTTTATTAACAATTAAAGTTTGTCCAAAGCTGGTTTTCTGATGAATATTGATCTTTATGATCATTTCCTTCTCTTGAGTTGGTTGAGTTTCTGAGCTTAACTAGATTGCTCATACTCCTCGTCCTTTGCCCTGTTTCAGAGACCTGGTTGTGCATCCTGTGGACGATTTTTGAAGGACAAGTTTGTGCCTCATCTCTGTTATCAATGTAGCCCCTGTGGTCCCTTGCTTAATTGCGAGATATGTAAGCACTGGGGCGGGGCGAGCTAATGTCCGAATTCTTGTGCTTGCAGGCGAAGGACAAGGTGGTGGAGGAGGAGAAGAAGAAGCAGAAAAGAGAGGTTGTGAGTAAGAAGGGTAAGAGGAAGGCCTCGTTCGCGGTGGTCATGGAGGCCTTCCGGACCGAGATGTTGGGAGAGATGAGGAGGACAATAAAGGATTTGGTTCCAGAGTTGCTTCGTGGCATGCTTCCTGGACCAAATCCTTTGCTGTCCTCATCATCTGCTTCGGAGCAGGTAATCCCCACCTCTGAATCACTTTTCCTTAGTACGCTTCCGTTGTTCGAAGATTCAGAGGTGGCCCCATTAGAGGGGGCGTTCCACGACCCTGGCAGCAGGCTTAGTGCCACGCCGAGGGGCCGTGGACGGTTGTCGCTGGAACCCGCGGGCTGCTTATCAGTCCAGGGGTATCCGCACGCCGCGGGTGCCAGTACCTCCTATGGCACCTTCCCTGGCCAGTCCGGGTTAGCTCTCTTTGCTGACCCGGAGTCTAATCTGTCTGGCCAGGAGGATGAAGGATTACCTGTTGGGGTCGCCGTCTGAGGACGTGGCCATGGATTATGACGTCTGTGCACCCCTCGCGGGGAATACAGGCGACTTATTCCACGGTTCTACTCACGCAGGGGTAGAATCCACGGTTCAGACTGTGGCCCTGGGCGCTGAGGGCCAGCGTTACCGCATACCTCGGCTTGCCGAGAGTGTCGCTGGTGCTGGCCGGGGCCGTGGTGGGGCGGTATGTGCCCCGCGCTCTACCACGGTGCCTGCTCCTGGTCAAGCCAGTGAGATTAGCATGCCGGTGTTGTCAGGCCCGCATGCTCTCCCTGGCTTGCCAGGGGTATCAGCGTATCCGCCGTCAAGCTCTGTTGCTTGCGCTCAGGAGGAAGACGAAGGCCCCCGTCTTGTAGAGCGCTCGCAGCTAGCCACGGAGGAGGATTGGTCTGACGCTTGCCAGTGGTTGGTGAGTGTTAGGCCAGATCTGCCCGTGGAGCAGTCGGCTAGCCAGCGTGACCACAGGCCGTGGTTAGCTGGTAAGCCTACTGCTAACACTATGCCTTCTCTGCCGCTGGCAGAGCATGTCGTTGACATGTTCGAGGCGGCGGAGACGTCCATTAAGTCGAGTGGACGTCTCGCGAAGGCCCCGCGCGAGGTGGCCAGGCATTGCCGCATCGTGCCCCTGGATTACCAGCGGTACGGTGTGGTACCTAAGCCGAACGTGGATGACCGCGCGGCTTTGGGTGAGGATGCGCGGCCAGGCTCCCGTTCTAACACGGGAGTCTTGTGTTCGAACGCGTTGCGTTCAGCAAATACCGCGTTGCGTGATGCGGAGGAGAGTGGGAGGGCTTCGATTGCCGCTCTGTCGCACGTCTCCCAGCTGTTACAAGGGGTAGTAACAGCATCCGCATCGCGCCAGCCAAGTCCGGTATGACTCGGGCGGTGACCAGGAGTGTCCGGGCAAGGCGCACATTTGCCTTGGACAATCTGTGCCCGTCCCAGGACCTGTACAATAGGCTACTGCGTACGCCTATGACAGGTCCTGGTCTCTTTGGAGGTGAGGGATGTCGACACCTCCAGGAGACGGTTACTCTGGTAAATAACCAGAGGGCGCTGCGCGAGCAGTTTGAGGTGCTTCGTCGTGCTAACGTTCGCGCCGCACCCCCTGCGTATCGTCCCCTGCAGGCTCGAGGTGGTGCTGGCCAGTTCAGAGGCCAACCACCATCGCAGCGTCGGCCTCGGCCGCGTGCGATTCGGCCAGCAGCGAGGGGGGCGCAGGCTCCTCAGGCGCAGTCAGCCAGGCAGCCGCCCGCGCACCGAGGTGCGCGCGGTGCTGGTCGTGGCGCGCGAGGATCTGGGCGTGGTAATCGTTCCTGATGGGACGGTTACCGCGGTAAGAACCGCTCCGGTGTTTCTGGCAAAGGAGACTGTGCCGCTCTTGCACTCCTTATGTCCACCTCTATCCCTAGGTGGGCCGGTGGGAGGCCGGCTAGCCGACCACATGCAAGAGTGGGAACGGTTAACTCAGGACCGTTTAGTCTTGCGATGGCTTTCAGTCGGATATCATCCCGATTGGATGACAGGCCCGCCATCGCGACTGTCTCTAGTGCCAATCTGGACTCCAAATCCGAGAGATCCAGAGCAAAGGTTGTGTATCGAGGAGGAAATAAATTCCCTCATACAAAAAGGAGCTATTCAGCCGGCACAAAGGTGTCCGGGCTTCTATTCAACCCTGTTCTTAGTAACAAAAAACACCGGAGGGTGGAGACCAATTCTCAACCTCAAGCCATTGAACAAGTTCATAGAGACGCCTAGTTTCAAGATGGAGACTGTGCGCTCGGTGTTGGCGGGGTTAGAGAGGGGAATGTGGACAGCGTCGATAGATTTGAAGGACGCTTATTTCCACATCCCCATACACAGGAGTTTCCGTCGCTTCCTGAGATTTGCATTCCAGGGCAGACAGTGGGAATTCAGGGTGTTACCCTTCGGAATTTCCACGGCTCCTCGGGTTTTCACCCGTGTGGTTCTTGCGATCACCGCATACCTCCGCAGGAGAAGCATAGCAGTCCACATGTACATAGATGACTGGCTGTTAAAAGCGCACACCCAGGAAAGTTTATCGGCCAGTCTGGAGATTGTTTTGAAGACTCTCACAGACTTGGGCTGGATGATCAATTTCCCAAAATCAGAGCTGACTCCATCCCAGAAGTTTGTTTACCTGGGGATGTGCTTCGATCTAGAGACAGGATATGTTTTTCCTACTCAGGAGAGAGTTCAGAAACTCATCTCATTGATTCAGTCAGTGTGCGACAGTCGTCATGTCCTGGCACGGGTTTACTTGAGAATGCTGGGGTTGATGGTTTCATTGGAACCAGTCATTCCTCAGGCCGCCTTACACAGGCGGCCGATCCAGTTATTTCTCATGACACAATGGACCCAGAGTACAGGTTCGCTGGACTCGAACGTGTCAGTGTTGGCGCCTCTGATTCATCACCTGCAATGGTGGTTGGACACAGAGAATCTCTTGGTGGGGGTTATGCTAACCCCTCCCCACCCTCAGGTGACTGTGTATACAGATGCATCGATGGAGGGCTGGGGAGCTTGCCTGGAAGAATCCACGATATCAGGGCTTTGGAATCTGGATCAGTCAAAGGAACATATAAATCTACTGGAGCTAAGAGCAGTAGTCCTGGGCCTGGAACATTTCTTACAGAAAGTTCAGGGCAAGGTTGTTCTTATTCGTTCAGACAACTCAACAGTTGTGACTTACATAAACCGCCAGGGCGGAACGAAGTCGCCCAGTCCCTGTATGATGACATGGAGACTGCTTTGTTGGTGCCTGGATCACCAGATTACCTTGAAAGCAGTTCATATTCCGGGAAGGTTAAATCTGCTAGCAGACTCATTGAGCCGAAGGATGAGTGTTTTACCCACGGAATGGCAACTAAATCAATGTGTGGCGGATCGTCTGTTCGACCATTGGGGGAAACCCAACATCGATTTGTTCGCAACGAAGAAGAATGCGAAGATGACGACGTACGTCTCTCCGATTCCGGATCCAAGCGCTTTCGCAACAGATGCGTTAGCTATCAGCTGGGGGAGAATGTATGCATGCGCATTCCCTCCAGCAATCCTGATTCCAAAAATTCTTCAGAAAATCAGACAGGAGGAGTGCCAAGTGCTTCTGATCGCCCCGGATTGGCCAAGCCGATCATGGTATACGGATCTGCTGCACCTTCTGGTCTGCAATCCGGTTCCTCTGCCTCTGATGGACGACATTATCTTCCAGGGCAAGGCCCTTCACAACAATCCGTCAATGTTCAGATTGACTGCGTGGATGTTGTCAAGGAATCTAGAATTAAGGAGGGCTTTTCTGAGCAAGCAGCCATATTTATGGCCAAAGCCAGGAGGGGGTCAACCTCCAGAGCATATAATTATAAAATCAACAGATTTGCAGAATGGTGCTCAAAAAGATGTATTGATCCAATGGATTCATCTATTCAGGTAGTAGCTGATTTCCTCTGTCACCTGTATGATGCCTATAGCCTCAAGCCTAACTCTATTGCTGGTTATAAGTCAGCTTTAATGTCTGTTATTTCTTGCTTGGCTAAGAGGGGAAGTGATGAAGTAAATACATTAAATGTATTAATTAAAGGCATGGGCAATCTAAGACCAAGGAATCCCCCTGTGATTCCGTCTTGGAGTTTATCGCTAGTGCTTCAAGTACTAGGTGATAAGCCTTTTGAACCACTTAGTTCCATTTCTATGAAACTATTAACACTGAAGACTGTGTTTTTAATTGCTGCGGCCTCGGCTAGGCGTAGAAGTGAAATTCATGCCTTATCAGCCGAGGATGACCGTTTTGTGGTTTCAGGGGAAGGCCTTAAGCTGCTACCTAGGATTAATTTCTTGGCTAAGAATCAGTCGTTGAAATATCCAGGTCAACCTATTGTTTTGCCTGCTTTAACTAGATATGATCCTAATTCTAAAGCATGGTGTCCCGTCCGGGCGCTTCTCCGGTACAAACAACGTACATCGGAGTGGCGCACCGACCAGTCGGCGTTATGGTTGTCATATATTGAACCCCATGGCAGGGCTTCTAAGGACACCATTTCCAGGTGGATTGTAGAATGCATTCAGTTTTGTCATAAATCCGCCACCGGGAAGCAGGTTGACGTGGCCAAGGCTCACAGTGTCCGCGGCGTAGTGACATCCACCGCCCTATTTAATGGGGTCCCTGTGGATGATATTATGTCGGTGGCTCAGTGGCACTGTGAGTCAAGTTTTACAGACCATTATCTCCGTGACACCTCTAATCCTCTCGCCTTGTCGATTTTGAAAAAATAACTAGGTTTATATTTTTGATGAGGTTTCCTCATTGCTTATATATTTCACAATTAATTTATGGAAACAACCACTTTTTTGGGACTGCATCATTCTTCACCAATGGGAAGATGATGTCAGCAGCCATTTCAACAAGGTCAGTCTTGTGCATGGGTTGTCCATTGTTGATTGTCTTGTCACGTTACCCGTTATTAATATGATGATGGTTTTGTGTATTTATGTGGTTCATTGTTGAGAGTATACGAAAATGGAGCTTTTTCGTCTCTGTCCTGTAGTACATGGCACTTGTACGTAGAGAGCGTATAGGACATTGAGGTCATTCGACTCTTCCTCCCAGGAAGGAGGGGGGGGGGGGAGCGCATATGACATTCGGTCATCTCTCATACATCGGGGGTGTTATCCGATGGTTAGTCAAATCCTGACTGTTTTTTCATACAGTTTCAGAAGTTTAAGTGCCTTAAACGCAGAAAAGCGTATAGGGATGAGCTGGTCTTTTGACCTCGCCTCCCTCCCGCCGAATTCACTGTCGAATTCTGGCAATATCAAAAGTATTAGGGAGGTAAGTATACTCTTGATGTGAAATAAATGAAATCAAGGATTTCTTTTTTCACGAGAGAGTTGATACTTACCTCCCTAGATACGGACCCGGCCTCTCCACCCCACAGAGGCTCGGTCTTCAGGCTCTTAATAGTTGCATGTGTATCAGCCAATAAATTAGTCAGAGGAAGTGCTAGTCTGCGCATGCGCGGTGGTGGGGCTGGCATCCGCCAGACTACACTCTGACTCCCTGCCCAGTAGGGGCACCTAACTGTTTTAATCTGAGTGTTTATTGAGTGAAAGCCGATATTTAGCTATATCAAAAGTATTAGGGAGGTAAGTATCAACTCTCTCGTGAAAAAAGAAATCCTTGATTTCGTTTATTTGTGGTGATGTAGAGCTTAACATGAAGTCTGACCCAACGCTAATAGAAATATCTCAGTTTTGAATGATTATATTACTGATTGATGCTGATTAACCATTTAATGGGCAAGTCAACGAAAAATAGCTTCTCTAGTTATTGAAGTGATCCTGATTTTTTGAAAATTTTCCATTAAAGAATGCATGTAGTCTTCTCCTGTCCAGCAAACGAAGATTGACAAAGCAAAAGTTTAGATTTTTTTGGTCAAAATTTGACTGTTAGATTAAGGTTTAAATAGTACAGACTTCAAGGGATTCTATTGATTTGAAATATGAGTACTTTTTGGTGTTATGTTTGTTTCTGATTAATTTTTTATGAAATTCCGTGAAATTCATTCGGGTCGATTGACTGATTGGTTGCCTTCATCGATTCGGTTGAATGTAGTACGGTATAAGAGAAAAAAGAAATTTACAAAAAATGTTTAAAATACTTGTTTTCCTGTAAGAAAATGTGTTTTTGCAGGACAAATGAAAATATTTTTTTAACCTTACCAATGAAATGATTGGTTCTGTTGTTGAGCCAACCGTTTCAATGGTAGATATTCAAAAATACTTTTCTCTTTATTCCAAATTTATGAGATTTGATAGGAACATACTATCAGGCCTGGGGTCAAATACATATTTGTATTTAAATACACAAATTTTGTGTATTTGTATTTGCTGTTTTGCAAAACACTATCTTTGTATTTGTATTTGCTCACCGTATTTGGTGTATTTGGTCATGATACTACAATGCATTTTGATTGGCTGGCTGACTGATTGGTCAATCCATAATCTGCTCTGCGTTAACAGCAAGAGAAACTATCTCCCAAGTGTCAGTTCTGCTTGCGTGAATTTGGCCTTCTTAAGAAAAAGATCCACTGTCGTGTTTGTGGAATATGCTGCTGTGCTGATTGTTCAACTAAAGACCTGATCATATACTTTCCTGATGGTGTAGATGTCAGTCCAAGTATTGAGCCACAACTAGCGATTATCAAGTTTGTTGGAGTAAGATGGCTTTAATTAGAATAATAGACTTTTTCATGTGCGTGTGTTTATTCCAGTAATGTGTGTGTTCCAGTGATGTGTGCGCGTGTGCATGCATGTGTGTGCATATGTACGTGCCTATGTGTGTTAGTGGCTCATGTGTGACGTATGTGTATGTCAGGGACTGATCTACGTATTCGCCAATTATCCAATTACTTGTAAAATTTAAATCTGGCTAATAAAAATGAGGTTTGGCTAAATATTTGTCTAATGGTGTGAAATTTTATTTTATGTAAATTTCTAATATAATTACCAGAATACTTAATTGTTCTGAACATCTTAAGATAAATATTAGCGTAACTACATGTAGTATCTGTATATAGCTTTATTTTGACCAAATTACATATAGCCCTGACATTATGTCTCAATTTAATCAATCCATTGAATATTTTGAAACCGATTTGCCTGGAAGCTGTTGCTGCCATATAATCTGGTGTCTGGTGTTCATTTGAAATACTTAGATGCTCAGCTGACAGATTTGTAGACATTGGAAAACATTGGCTTAAATATTTACGATTTGCCTATAAAAAACCATTTGGCGAATCTGTTGACTAATGCTTTCCAAATGCTTGGTCGGTCCCTGTATGTGTGTCTTCATGCGTCATGTGTGTAAATTCTACTCCTCATTGGTTTATGTATGTGAGAAAGATGTAAGCTTATTATTATTTTATTTATTATGTTTTCCACCCACTGATTAGTAACGGATCTTTCCACTTTATCCATCCATCATATGACGTCGTAATCAATTACATGACATGTAGAAAGACATCATAATGAATGACGCATATTTGAAGACGGACAATGCGTTGTTGTACAAATTGTATGACTTTACCATTTAATAAATATGTTGAATATTTTGAAACTATTTTGACCGGGCGATGTTGCAGCAACAGAACCCAGTTAAATTAGTTCGAAAATATTCAACAGCTTATATAGTTTTCAGGAAATTGATAGTTAGGGCATTCAGGGATTGATCAATCCCAACACGGCAAAGTGTTGGTGGCGCTTAGATAGAGGTGGGACGGGCATGGCTAATACTGGAAAGGTCCCTTGTTAATTAGAATGTTGAGGTGATGTTGGATTAGCACATGCTTATATAGAGCTCTACACCTCATAATATAACTACATTCTAATGGAGAGTTAAGCTACATGATGCATTAACACGTTACCACTTGAGATGACCAAAGAATGGCTTCCTTTGTCACCTTAAGAAATGCCCATTTGCAGAACAAAAAAGATTATTTATTGAAGATTTACCACTGGAATGACTGGCATGATAACCGAGCCAGTAATTCCTGTGATAAATTTTTACAAATAATATTCTGTAATTGACATTTTCTATGAGAAAATGAAAATCTTGAATAAATTTAAGGCTTAACCCTTTACCACTCTGATGTCGATATTCTATTTTTTATTGTGTAAATATCAAAGGAACTGGTGTACATTTTTCAACAATTTTGGTGGAAGATGTTGCTGTCTACGACAGCACCATCTCCCACCAAATTTGTTGAAAAATGAACACCAGTTCATCTTTTAGTTTAATTTGAAATTTGAAAGTTTTGACCCCTGAGTGGTGAGGGTTAATGGGTTAAGAAATAGCATGGTATTTAACCTGTTGAAACTGGACAGTTTAAAACCTTGCTCAAAGTATGTTCATTTGTTGATTGAGCTACTCATTCCAATGGTAAAATGAAAAAAAATTGTTTGCTCTTGGGCTACAAATGTACATTTCTCCAGACCATAGCAGAGGCTGGTTTTAGGTGGCTTGACTCTTAGGTTCTGACTGTATATATTCCGCATTGATTTCCTAACAGTGTCCTGAGAAGGAGCCAGAGATATGTCTGTACCTGCCTGTATGTCAGCGATGCAATCAACGCCTTGTCGATATTCAGGTGGAGCGAGTGGAGTGTAACTCTCCAAAACCTGAGGCAGATATGCTGACTCGTCTAAATGTTAAACAAGAACAATTCCATGAACTAACAGTGAAGATTGATCAGCACCTCATTGATGTAAGTTAAAAGAAAATCAAAATCCATGTCCATTTGCAGGTGAAGAGAGGTCATAGTCGCCGCTTTGTCTGTTCATATGTTCGTCCATCCATCCATCCATCCATTCGCCCTCTACAAGATTGTCCGGGCCATAGTTTCAAGATTTTCTATGTACGATCATGAAACTTGTTATGTTGATGGATCTTATGGAGACGACGTGCATTGTGCAAAAAGTAGGTCAGCGTTGACATACTTTTCACGGTTCACTGAACATTACAGTCCACAAGCTTGTCCGGGCCATAGTTTCAAGATTTTTATATGTACGATCATGAAACTTGGTATGTGGATGCATCTTATGGAGTAGATGCGCAGTGTGGAAAAAGTAGGTCAGCATGACCTACTTTTGACCTACGTTTCACGGTTCATTGAATATTACCGAAAATCTTTGTCCGGTCTGTAGTTTCAAAAGTTTTTAGTGTACGGGAACTAAATTTGATATGTGGATGCATCTTAGGGAGGTGTACAGTCTATGAAGAGTAGGACAGCATGACCTACATTTGACCTACTTTTCATGAACATGTTAGTCCGGGCAATAATTTCAAGAGCTTTTGGCATACTGGTGTATGGATGTATTATACGCTGAATGCGTGTCGCATACATGTATGAAAAGTTGTGACTTACTTTTCCTGGTTCACTGAACATGCTTTTGACTAACTTTTCATGGTTCACTGAACAGTACAGAGAATTTTTGTCTGGACCATGGTGTATACAGTGTTCATATAGACTATACCTTCGGCGAGCATACATCAATTTACTTATATGCCTTGTTGAAAATTGACCACTGAAATGACATGCCAATATTTGAAAAAAAAATCCAAAAATAGTGAAACATGATGAGTAATAATAATACTAATAATAAAAATAATAACTAATATTTTTTTATAATAATAATAATAATAATAATAATAATAATTTAATAATAAATATTCTAGTAAGAATAAAGGTGATGTCATGCACACTAATAATAAAATACTTTAGCTGACTACTGGAGGATCTGATCGCTCACTCAACTAACTGACATCATAATCAAATATGTCACATGTTAGCTGACATCACAATCAAAATGTGACATCACAATCAAAATGGTGTATCGCGACATCATGAATATTGAAAAGTTCATCACAAATATGTACAAATCATTTCCAGTTTAATAAACATTCTATTGAATATTTTGAAACTAATTTTACTGGGAGCTTTTGCTGCCAAAATCAAAAGTTTCAAAATATTCAACAGCTTAACCCCTCTTGTGCCAATAGCGCCTCAAAGCGCTCAAAATACTACTTATATCAATTAATCGTTTTAATGGTCAACATTTTTCAAGTAATTTTAATTTTAGAAGATTATTTTTATAAATTTACCGCTGGAATTTTGGCCGGCTCGAGCATCAAAAGGGTAACATTAAAGAACATTTAAGTTTTTGCTCAACCAGAGTCCATTTGAAGGCCAAGAGAATAGTATTTTTTTAAATTGACCACTGGAATGACTGGCTCAGTTACTGGTCATTCCAGTGGTAAATATTTAAAAATACTCTTCTCTTGACCTGCAGATGGACATGCCTCAAGACCACTATGTGGCCAATTCTGTTTGGTTTGAATTGCATGTAGCAGGTTTGAAGTTTGAAGGGCTCGCTTGACACAAGTGGGTTTAACTGAATAATTAATTTGAAGGCTAGATTCTGAGAATTCTGGTTTGAAATGTTCAAATATAGTACAGCATGTGTACGAAGTAGGTGGAGCTTAGCTATAAGTGGGCGGGGCATACCATGAAACAGATCTCTTAATTGCGATATTATATGATTGTGTGATATCCTCAGTACCAGGACATTATTGACTCGCTTGAGAACAATAGTACCAGTTCACTGACAGTCGATGGGAAAAGCCGCAATAACATGAAAACACTAGCTAAAGCGCAGGTATGTTTAGCCATGACAACAGATAATGATTACCATGTGGCTATGTAATGGATATATGTATCCATGCCAACAGATAATGATTGTATATTAACACTAGATAAACAAGAGGCCCAAGAGCCTGTGGCGGTCACCTGGACCATTAGGATTTGAACCATTTGCATTTAAACACATGGCGGATAATTTTTGGAAATCCAAGATGGCCACCAAAACAATTGACCAATCAAAATTCTGTATATACGTTCTGCAGCTTAACCACCTAGGGTCCATCCAGCTGAGATTGATTGAAATCTGCCAGGCAGTTAATGAGGTGTATCCTTTTAACTGATTTACCAAAACTTTTGGAAAATCCAAGATGGCCACCCAAAAATTGACCAATCAAAATTTTGCATACGAGATCTGAAACCTTCCTCCAAGTCTGGTTGAAATCGCCCAAGCAGGTAACGAGGAGTAGCGTTTTAAGAGCTATCCAGTAGATTTTCATAAAATTCAAGATTTTCACAGATAAATTTTAGGAATCAAAATTCTGTATACAAGTTCTGAAACCTAGACGAACTAGGTTAAATTTCACATCAAGAGTATACTTACCTCCCTAATACTTTTGATATTGCTAAGTATTGGCTTTCACTCAATAAAACACTCAGATTAAAAACAGTTAGGTGCCCCTACTGGGCAGGTAGTCAGAGGTAGTCCGGCGGATGCCAGCCCCACCACCGCACATGCGCCGACTACTACTGCCTCTTTGCTAATTTATTGGCAAAGGATTCACATGCGCTTGCAGTTATCTACAAGTTTTCTACGCGTTTGAGCCTATTTTCACGTCTGTTGAGTTCAATTCTATTGAGGAAAGATGTCAGAGAGAACGAATTCACCAGAGGAGGGGACTGGAGCTCTTTATCAGGTGATTTCAATGATATTCTAGCGAGTTTTTTCCCCGGTGTAATGTGTTTCCGGGACTCGCGCTTACCGTGATAGCGCCTGTTTGAGTTGGGTTTTTCCAACATGGTGCTTTATAAGACTAAATTCTCTTTGTGTTTATGTCCACAGGTATCAGTTTGGATTATTGGTGGACTTCTCAGCACAGGAGGGTTTGTTTCTCTCCACCACGGTTCCACTTCCTACTAATACTGTTAGGTTATCTAACCAAAAAGTCTATGTTCAGTGAGTTGGAGGCTTACTATAAAGGTCTTCTCACTTTGCCCTCTTGATCCAATTCCTTCCCCCAAGGTGGAGAGAGTGAAGAGGCGTAGTCTTGGTGGAGTGCTCCAGTGCATCACGGTGGATGGTTTGTCTATACATGGTGTCAGGTATCTAATTAATGATATGAGGTAATATGAATTATTTGAAAAAATAATGACTGTTTTTTTACCATTGTTATCATTCTGTATCTGATGATGTGTAGTCTGAATATCCTTTTGCGGATGTTCTGGTTATGAATACAATTCGTCCTTGCACTTGGATGATTGTTGCGGACCGATTAATTTCTGTTAAGGGATTGATGACGTCATAATCGGCCTTGCTCTTTATTAACATTTAAAGTTTTGTCCAACGCTGGTTTCTTCTTGATTAGTGATCTTTATGATCCTGTCCCTCTCTTTTAGTTTGGTTTTGAGTTTTCTAACCGTAACTATCTTGCTCATTGTCCTCGTCCTTTGTCCTGTTTCAGAGACCTGGTTGCCCATCCTGTGGTCGGTTTTTAAAGGACCGTTTTGCACCGCATTTGTGTTTTAGCTGCAGTCCCTGTGGACCGTTGCTAAAATGCGATGTCTGTAAGCAGTGGGGGGGGTGAGCTAATGGCTGATTTTTTGTCGTTACAGGCGAGGGAGAAGGTGATGGAAGAGGAGAGGAAGGCGACGAAGGAAGGTGGTAAGAAAGGTAAGAGGAAGGCCTCATCCGCGGTGGATATGGAGGCCTTCCGGTCCGAAATGTTGGGAGAGATGCAGAGGACAATAAAGGATTTGGTCCCAGAGTTGCTTCGCAGCATGCTTCCTGGGCCAGGCCCTTTGTTGTCCTCAGCATCTGCTTCGGAGCAGGTGATCCCCGCCTCTGAATCCGAGTACCATAGGTCCGTTCCGTTGTTCGAGGGGGATTCAGAGGTGGCCCCGTTGATGGGGGCGGTCCACGACCCTGGCAGCAGGCTTGGTGCCGCGCCGAGGGGCCGTGGACAACGGTTGTTGCTGGGACCCGCGGTCTGCTCATCAGACCCTGGGTATCCGCGCGCCGCGGGTGTCAAAGCCTCCTATGGCACCTTCCCTGGCCAGTCCGGGTTAGCTCTCTTTGCTGACCCGGAGCCTAACCTTTCTGGCCAGGAGGAAGAGGATTACCTGCTAGGGTCGCCGTCTGGGGACGTGGCCATGGAGTACGACATCTGTGCACCCCTCGCGGGAATACAGGCGACGTGTTCCATGGTTCTACTCACGCAGGAGTAGAATCCACGGTCCAGAAGGTGACCCTGGGCGGTGCTGATGGCCACGGTTACTGCGTACCTCGGCTTGCCGAGAGTAGTGCTGGCCAGGGCCGTGGTGGGGCGGTGTCTACCCCGCGCTCTACCACGGCGCCTGCTCCTGGTCAAGCCAGGGAGTTTAGCATGCCTGTTCTTTCGGGCCCGCATGCTTTCCCTGGCTTGCCAGGGGTATCAGCATATCCGCCGTCTAGTACAACTGCGTGCGCTCAGGAGGAAGACGAAGGCCCTCGTCTAGTAGAGCGCTCGCAGTTAGCCACGGAGGAGGATTGGTCGGACGCTTGCCAGTGGCTGGTAAGTGTTCGGCCAGATCTGCCCGTGGAGCAGTCAGCGAGCCAGCGTGACCATAGGCCGTGGTTAGCTGGTAAGCCGACTGCCACCGCTATGCCATCTCTGCCGCTGGCTGAGCATGTCGTTGACATGTTCGTGGCGGCAGAGACGTCCATTAAGGCGAATGGGCGTCTCGCGAAGGCCCCTCGCGAGGTGGCTAGGCGTTGCCGCATCGTGCCCCTGGATTACCAGCGGTACGGTGTGGTGCCTAAGCCCAGCGTAGATGATCGCGTGGCTTTGGGCAAAGATGCGCGGCCAGGCTCCCGTTCTGACACGGGTGTCCTGTGCTCGAACGCGTTGCGTTCGGCTAATACCGCGCTGCGTGATGCGGAGGAGAGTGGGAGAGCGTCGATTGCTGCTCTGTCCCACGTCTCCCAGCTGTTACAGGGGGTGGTAACAGCATCCGCTTCACGCCAGCCAAGCCCGGTCACAGTCCAGAGAGCCATCCAGGATGGTATCAACCTGGCTCTGGACTGTTTGACGCGGGCGGTGACCAGGAGTGTCCGGGCGAGGCGCACGTTTGCCCTTGACAATCTGTGCCCGTCCCAGGACCTGTATAATAGGCTGCTGCGAACTCCTATGACAGGTCCTGGTCTCTTTGGAGGTGAGGGATGTAGGCACCTCCAGGAGACAGTGACTCTGTTCAACAACCAGAGGGCGCTGCGTGAGCAGTTTGAGGTGCTCCGGCGGGAGCGCGTTCGTGCAGCACCCCCTGCGTATCGTCCCCTGCAGGCTCGAGGTGGCGCTGGCCAGGTCAGAGGCCAGCCACCAGCGCAGCGTCGGTCTAGGCCGCGTGCGATTCGGCCAGCAGCGAGGGGGGCGCAGGCTCCCCAGGCGCAGCCAGCCAGGCAGCCACCCACGCACCGTGGTGCGCGCGGTGCTGGGCGTGGCGCGCGGGGGTCTGGTTGCGGTAATCGGGCCTGATGGGCCGGTTACCGCGGTGGGAACTACTCCAGTGTTTCAGGCCGAGAAGACAGTGCCACTCTCGCACTCCTTATGTTCACCTCTCTCCCTAGGTGGACCGGTGGGCGGCCGTTTGGCCGGCCACTTGCCAGAGTGGAAGCGGTTGACTCAGGACCGTTTAGTCTTGCGATGGCTTTCAGTCGGGTATCGTCCCGAGTGGATGACAGGCCCGCCATCGCGACTGTCTCTCGTGCCGATCTGGACTCCGATTCCGAGGGATCCAGATCAAAGGTTGTGTATAGAGGACGAAATAAATTCCCTCATACAAAAGGAAGCCATTCAGCCGGCGCAGAGGTGCCCGGGCTTCTATTCAACCGTGTTCTTAGTAACGAAAAACACCGGAGGGTGGAGGCCGATTCTCAACCTCAAGCCATTGAACAAGTTCATAGAGACGCCCAGTTTCAAGATGGAGACTGTGCGCTCGGTGTTGGCAGGGTTAGAGCGCGGAATGTGGACAGCGTCAATAGATTTGAAGGATGCTTATTTCCACATTCCCATAGAAAGGAGTTTCCGTCGCTTCCTGAGATTTGCATTCCAGGGCAGACAGTGGGAATTCAGGGTATTACCCTTCGGAATTTCCACGGCTCCTCGGGTCTTCACCCGTGTGGTTCTCGCGATCACTGCATACCTCCGCAGGAGAAGCATAGCAGTCCACACGTACATAGACGACTGGCTGTTGAAAGCACACACCCGGGAAACGTTATCGGCCAATCTGGAGATTGTTTTGAAAACTCTCACGGACTTGGGCTGGATAGTCAATTTCCAAAAATCAGAGCTAACTCCATCCCAGAAGTTTGTTTACCTGGGCATGTTCTTCGATCTGGAGAGGGGATATGTTTATTCCACTCAGGAGAGGGTTCAAAGACTCATCTCAGTAATACAGTCGGTGTGCGACAGTCGTCATGTCCTGGCACGGGTTTACTTGAGAATGCTGGGGTTGATGGTTTCATTGGAACCAGTCATTCCGCAGGCCGCCTTGCGCAGGCGCCCGATCCAGTTGTTTCTCATGACACAGTGGACCCAGAGTTCAGGTTCGCTGGACTCGAACGTGTCAGTGTTGGCGCCTCTGATTCACCACCTGCAATGGTGGTTGAATACAGAGAATCTCTTGCCGGGGGTTTTGCTAACGCCTCCCCACCCTCAGGTGACTGTGTATACAGATGCATCGATGGAGGGGTGGGGAGCTTGTCTGGAAGAGTCCACAATATCAGGGCTTTGGGATCTGGATCAGTCCAAGGAACATATCAATCTACTAGAGCTAAGAGCAGTAGTCCTGGGCCTGGAACATTTCTTACAGAAAGTTCAGGGCAAGATTGTTCTAATTCGTTCAGACAACTCAACAGTAGTGACTTACATAAACCGCCAGGGCGGAACGAAGTCGCCCAGTCTCTGTATGATGACATGGAAACTGCTTTGTTGGTGCCTAGATCATGGGATCACCTTGAAGGCAGTTCATATTCCGGGAAGGCTAAATCTGCTAGCAGACTCATTGAGCCGAAGGATGAGTGTTTTACCCACGGAATGGCAACTAAATCAATGTGTGGCGGATCGTCTGTTCGACCATTGGGGGAAACCCAACATCGATTTGTTCGCAACGAAGAAGAATGCGAAGATGACGACGTACGTCTCTCCGATTCCAGACCCAAGCGCTTTCGCAACAGATGCGTTAGCTATCAGCTGGGGGGGAATGTATGCATACGCATTCCCTCCAGCAATCCTGATTCCAAAGGTGCTTCAGAAAATCGGGCAGCAGGAGTGCCAAGTGCTTCTGATCGCCCCGGATTGGCCAAGCCGATCGTGGTATACGGATCTGCTGGACCTTCTGGTCTGCAGTCCGGTTCCTCTGCCTCTGATGGACGACCTTATCTTCCAGGGCAAGGCCCTTCACGACAATCCGTCAATGTTCAGATTGACTGCGTGGATGTTGTCAAGGAATCTAGAATTAAGGAGGGCTTTTCTGAGCAAGCGGCCATGTTTATGGCCAAAGCCAGGAGGGGGTCAACCTCCAGAGCATATAATTATAAAATCAACAGATTTGCAGAGTGGTGCTCAAAAAGATGTATTGATCCAATGGACTCATCTATTCAGGTAGTGGCTGATTTCCTCTGTCACCTATATGATGCCTATAGCCTCAAGCCTAACTCTATTGCTGGTTACAAATCAGCATTAATGACTGTTATCCCTTGCTTGGCTAATAGGGGGAGTGATGAAGTAAGTACATTAAATGTATTAATTAAAGGCATGGGCAATCTAAGACCAAGGAATCCTCCACTGATTCCGTCTTGGAGTTTATCTCTGGTGCTTCAGGTACTAGGAGATAAGCCTTTTGAACCACTTAGTTCCATTTCTATGAAAATGTTAATGCTTAAAACTGTATTTTTAATTGCTGCAGCCTCGGCAAGGCGTAGGAGTGAGATTCACGCCTTATCAGCCTCGGATGACCGTTTTGTGGTTACAGGGGAAGGCCTTAAGCTTCTACCTAGGATTAATTTCTTGGCTAAGAATCAGTCATTGAAATATCCAGGTCAACCTATTTTTTTGCCATCTTTAACTAGATATGATCCTAATTCTAAAGCATGGTGCCCTGTCCGGGCGCTGCTCCGGTACAAACAGCGTACTTCGGACTGCCCTGTTTAGTGGGGTCCCTGTGGATGACATTATGTCCGTGGCTCAGTGGCACTGTGAGTCAAGTTTTACAGACCATTACCTCCGTGACACCTCTAACCCTCTCGCCTTGTCGATTTTGAAACATTAATCGCTTTTACATTTTGTGAGGAGTGCTTCCGCATTGCTTATATTCTTCGCAATTTAGCGATGGTAACAACCACTTGTCGGGACTGCATCAGGCTTCTCTACTGGGATCATGATGACAGCTTCCAAGTTCAACAAGGTCAGTCTTGTTCATGTGTTGTTCATTGTTACTTGTATTGTCACGTTACCCATTATTATTAATATGGTGATGGTTTATGTGGGAGGTGGTTCATTATAGATAGTATACGAAAATGGAGCCTTTTCGTCTCTGTCCTATAGTACTTGGCACTAGTACGTAGAGAGCGTATAGGACATTGAGGTCATCTAGTCTTCCTCCCAGGAGGGGGGGGGAGCGCATATGACATTCGGTCATCTCTCATGCATCGGTTGTGTTATCCGATGGTTTGTCAAATCCTGACTGTATTCTCACACATTTCAGACGTCATAAGTGCCTTAAACGCGTGAAAGCGTATAGGGAAGAGCTGGTCTTTTGACCTCGCCTCCCTCCCGCCAGATTCACTTTCGAATTCTGGCAATATCAAAAGTATTAGGGAGGTAAGTATACTCTTGATGTGAAATAAACGAAATCAAGGATTTCTTTTTTCACGAGAGAGTTGATACTTACCTCCCTAGATACGGACCCGGCCTCTCCACCCCACAGAGGCTCGGTCTTCAGGCTCTTGGTAGTTGCATGTGTTAGCCAATAAATTAGTCAGAGGCAGTAGTAGTCGGCGCATGCGCGGTGGTGGGGCTGGCATCCGCCGGACTACCTCTGACTACCTGCCCAGTAGGGGCACCTAACTGTTTTTAATCTGAGTGTTTTATTGAGTGAAAGCCAATATTTAGCAATATCAAAAGTATTAGGGAGGTAAGTATCAACTCTCTCGTGAAAAAAGAAATCCTTGATTTCGTTTAATCCGCCATGCGGTTAACAAGTAGAGCTTTTACAATTTCCTGTAATTTTTTTACAAATCAATCAAAATTCTGAATAAATGCTCTAGAGCCTACCCACCGTAGAATCCATCTCGTCAAATTTGGTTGAAATATGTCAGGAAGCTAAGGAGTAGTAGCATTTTGACCATTTCGGGTAGATTTTTAATCAAATCTAAGATTTTCACACAAAATATTCATGAATCAAAATTCTGAATAGAAGTACTAGAGCCTATCACAATGGAATCCTTTCAGTCCAATTTGGTTGAAATCTGTCAAAATGTTAAGGAGAAGCAGAGATTTGACAATTTCCAGTAAATTTTTGATAAAATCTAGGATTTTCAGCCAAAATATTTACAAATCAAAATTCTGAATGCAAGTTCTAGAGCCTATGACCATAGGATTCTTTCACCCCAATTTGGTGAAATCAGTCAAAATTCTAAGGAGAAGAAGCAATTTGACAATTTGCAGTAAAATTTTAATAAAATCTAGGATTTTCACTCAAAATATTTACTCAACAAAATTCTGAATGGAAGTTCTAGAGCCTATGACCACAGGATTCTCTCAACCCAATTTGGTCGAAATCGGTCGAAATTCTAAGGAGAAGAAGCAATTTGACAATTTCCGGTAAATTTTTAATAAAATCTTTTTTTCTCCCAAAATATTTACGAATCAAAATTCTGAATGCATGTTCTATAACCTATGACCATAGGATCCTTTCAGCCAAATTTGATTGAAATCAGTCAAACGGGTAAGGAGAAGAAGCAATTTGACAGTTGGGTCATTCCATATAAGATGGACCATTTCACTTCAAGAGTATACTTACCTCCCTAATACTTTTGATATTGCTAAATATTGGCTTTTACTCAATAAACACTCAGATTTAAAACAGTTAGGTGCCCCTACTGGGCAGGGAGTCAGAGCGTAGTCTGGCGGATGCCAGCCCCACCTCCGCGCATGCGCAGACTAGCACTTCCTCTTTGCTAGATTATTGGCAGAGAGTTCACACATGTCTTTTTGTGCTGAAGCTTTTCTTTATCTTAAACTAGTTTAAGTGGTGTTGTTTGGTGTGATAGTCACTTTTTTGGATGGCGGGAAGTATCAATTCGCCAAAGGAGGACTTAGGACCTTTAAATCAGGTGACTTCTAGTAAAATTAGCGAGTTTTCTTCCCGGTGTATTGTGTTTCCGGGACTCGCGTTTACCGTGATAAGCGCCTTAGTTAGTTGGTTTAGGTCAACTCGGTGCTACCTAGGACTAATTTCTCTTTCTGTTTATGTCCACAGGTCTGTATGACGCTAGGTGGTGACATCACAGTTGCAGAGAGTTAGTTTTCTCTCCACCATGGTTCCATTTCCTACTAACACTGTTAGGTTATCTAACCAAATGAAAAATATGTCCAGTGAGTTGGAGGCCTAGTATAAAGGTCTTCTCACTTTGCCCTCTTGATCCAATTCCTTCCCCCATGAGGTGGAGAGAGTTAAGAGGCGTGCAGATGGTGGAGTTCTCCGGTTCGTCACGTTGGATGGTTTGTCTATACAAAGTGTCAGGTATCTAGTTATTGATAATGTGGTGATGTTAATTATTGTAAACAAACAAAGGGAGATAATTAACATTTTTGCCAGAAAAGAGTTATCTATATGTATCTGATGGTTGTGTAGTCAACTTATCCATTCAGCATACAATTCGTCCTTGCACTTGGATGTTTTGTTGGGATCGAATTTTTCCTGTCACGGGATTAATGACGTCATAATCAGCCTGGCTATGTGTTTATCAGCAATTCAAGCGCTATGCTGCTTTCTGATGTATATTGATCTTTATGATCGTTTTCCTTCTCTTTGAGTTGGATTGAGTTTCTAAGCTTAACTAGTTGCTCATACTCCTTGTCCTTTGCCCTGTTTCAGGGACCGGGTTGCGCGTCCTGTGGTCGTTTTCTTCTGGATAAGTTCTGGCCGCATCTGTGCTGTCAATGTAGCCCTTGTGGTCCATTTGTTAATTGTGACATATGTAAGCACTGGGGGGGCGAGTTAATGTCCGAATTCTTGTGCTGCTTACAGGCGACGGACAAGGTGGTAGAGGAGGAGAAGAAGAAGAAGCGGAAACGAGAGGTTGTAAGTAGGAAGGGTAAGGGGAAGGTCTCGTCCGCGGTGGATATGGAGGCCTTCCGGACCGAGATGTTGGGAGAGATGAAGAGGACAATAAAGGATTTGGTTCCAGGGTTGCTTCGTGGCATGCTTCCTGGACCAGATCCTTTACTGTCCTCGTCATCGGCTTCGGAGCAGGTAATCCCCGCCTCTGGATCGATTTTCCTTAGTCCGCTTCCGTTGTTCGACGATTCAGAGGTGGCCCCATTAGAGGGGGCGTTCCACGGCCCTGGCAGCAGGCTTATTGCCGCGCCGATAGGGGACCGTGGACGGTTGTCGCTGGAACCCGCGGGCTGCTTATCAGTCCAGGGGTATCCGCACGCCGCGGTGGCCAGTACCTCCTATGGCACCGTTCCTGGTCAGCCCGGGTTAGCTCTCTTTGCTGACCCGGGGTCTAATCTTTCTGACCAGGGTAATGAGGATTACCTGCTAGGGTCGCCGTCTGACGACGTGGACATGGATGAAGACGTTTGTGCACCCCTCGCGGGGAATACAGGCGCCTTATTCCACGGTTTTACTCACCCTGGAGTAAAGTCCGCGGCTCAGGTGGTGGCCCAGGGCGCTGCTGATGGCCAGCGGTACCGCATACCTCGGCTTGCCGAGGGTGTTGCTGGTGCTGGCCGGGCCCGTGGTGAGACTATATATACCCCGCGCTCTGCCACGGTGCCTGCTCCTGGTCAAACCAGTGATATTCTCATGCCGGTGCTGTCAGGCCCGCGTGTTTTCCCTGGCTTGCCAGGTGTATCAGCATACCCGCCGTCAAGCTCTACTGCTTGCGCTCAGGAGGAAGACGAAGGACCCCGTCTTGTAGAGCGCTCGCAGTTAGCCACGGAGGAGGATTGGTATGACGCTTGCCAGTGGTTGGTGAGCGTTAGGCCTGATCTGCCCGTGGAGCAGTCGGCTAGCCAGCGTGTTCACACGCCGTGGTTAGCTGGGAAACCGACTGCTAACGCTATGCCTTCTCTGCCGCTGGCGGAGCATGTCGTTGACATGTTCAAGGCGGCGGAGTCGTCCATTAAGTCGAGTGGACGTCTCGCGAAGGCCCCTCGCGAGGTGGCCAGGCGTTGTCGCATCGTGCCCCTGGATTACCAGCGGTACGGTGTGGTACCCAAGCCCAGCGTGGATGACCGCGCGGCTTTGGGTGAGGATGCGCGGCCAGGCTCCCGTTCTGACACGGGTGTCTTGTGTGCGAACGCGTTGCGTTCGGCGAATACCGCGTTGCGTGATGCGGAGGGGAGTGGGAGGGCTTCGATTGCCGCTCTGTCCCACGTCTCCCAGCTGTTACAGGGGGTAGTAACGGCATCCGCATCGCGCCAGCCAAGTCCGGTCACTGTCCAGCGAACCATCCAGGATGGTATTAACCTGGCGCTGGACTGTGTGACTCGGGCGGTGACCAGGAGTGTCAGGGCAAGACGCACGTTTGCCCTGGACAATCTGTGCCCGTCTCAGGACCTGTACAATAGGCTACTGCGTACGCCTATGATGGGCCCTGGTCTTTTTGGAGGTGAGGGATGTCGCCACCTCCAGGAGACGGTCACCCTGGTGAATAACCAGAGGGCGCTGCGCGAGCAGTTTGATGTGCTGCGTCGTGCTAACGCTCGCGCCGCGGCCCCGGCGTATCGTCCCCTGCAGGCTCGAGGTGGTGCTGGCCAGGTCAGTGGCCAGCCACCGTCGCAGCGTCGGCCTCGGCCGCGTGCGATTCGGCCAGCAGCGAGGGGGGCGCAGGTTCCTCAGGCGCCGTCAGCCAGGCAGCCGCCCGCGCACCGAGGTGCGCGCGGGGCGGGGCGGGGCGCGCGAGGATCTGGGCGTGGTTATCGGTCCTGACAGGACGCTTACCGCGGTAAGAACCACTCCGGTGTGTATGGCGGCGGAGACAGTGCCGCTCTTGCATGCCTCGTGTCCACCGCGGTCCCTAGGTGGGCCGGTGGGAGGCCGGCTAGCCGGCCACATGCAAGAGTGGGAACGGTTAACTCAGGACCGTTTAGTCTTGCGATGGCTTTCCGTCGGGTATCATCCAGAGTGGGTGACAGGCCCGCCGTCGCGACTGTCTCTGGTGCCAGTCTGGACTCCCATTCCGAGAGATCCAGAGCAAAGGTTGTGTATCGAGGAGGAGATAAATTCCCTCATACAAAAGGGAGCTATTCAGCCGGCACAAAGGTGTCCGGGCTTCTATTCAACCCTGTTCTTAGTAACAAAACGCACCGGTGGGTGGAGACCGATTCTCAACCTCAAGCCATTGAACAAGTTCATCGAGACGCCCAGTTTCAAGATGGAAACGGTGCGCTCGGTGTTGGCGGGGTTGGAGAGGGGGATGTGGACGGCGTCGATAGATTTGAAGGACGCTTATTTCCACATCCCCATCCACGGGAGTTTCTGTCGCTTCCTGAGATTTGCATTCCAGGGCAGACAGTGGGAATTCAGGGTGTTGCCCTTCGGAATTTCCACGGCTCCTCGGGTTTTCACCCGTGTGGTTCTTGCGATCACAGCATACCTCCGCAGGAGAAGCATAGCAGTCCACACGTACATAGACGACTGGCTGTTGAAAGCGCACACCCGGGAGAGTTTGTCCGCCAATCTGGAGATTGTTTTGAAAATTCTCACAGACTTGGGCTGGATGATCAATTTCCCAAAATCAGAGCTGACTCCATCCCAGAAGTTTGTTTACCTGGGGATGTTCTTCGATCTAGAGACAGGATATGTTTATCCTACTCAGGAGAGAGTTCAAATACTCATCTCGTTGATTCAGTCAGTGTGCGACAGTCGTCATGTCCTGGCACGGGTTTACTTGAGAATGCTGGGGTTGATGGTTTCGTTGGAACCAGTCATTCCTCAGGCCGCCTTACGCAGGCGGCCGATCCAGTTGTTTCTCATGACACAATGGACCCAGAGTACAGGTTCGCTGGACTCGAATGTGTCAGTGTTGGCGCCTCTGATTCACCACCTGCAATGGTGGTTGAATACAGAGAATCTCTTGCCGGGGGTTTTGCTAACCCCTCCCCACCCTCAGGTGACTGTGTATACAGATGCATCGATGGAGGGCTGGGGAGCTTGCCTGGAAGAATCCACGATATCAGGGCTTTGGAATCTGGAACAGTCACAGGAACATATAAATCTACTGGAGCTAAGAGCAGTAGTCCTGGGCCTGGAACATTTCTTACAGAAAGTTCAGGGCAAGATTGTTCTTATTCGTTCAGACAACTCAACAGTTGTGACTTACATAAACCGCCAGGGCGGAACGAAGTCGCCCAGTCTCTGTATGATGACATGGAAACTGCTTTGTTGGTGTCTGGATCACCAGATTACCTTGAAAGCAGTTCATATTCCGGGAAGGTTAAACCTGCTAGCAGACTCATTGAGCCGAAGGATGAGTGTTTTACCCACGGAATGGCAACTAAATCAATGTGTGGCGGATCGTCTGTTCGACCATTGGGGGAAACCCAACATCGATTTGTTCGCAACGAAGAAGAATGCGAAGATGACGACGTACGTCTCTCCGATTCCGGATCCAAGCGCTTTCGCAACAGATGCGTTAGCTATCAGCTGGGGGAGAATGTATGCATACGCATTCCCTCCAGCAATCCTGATTCCAAAAATTCTTCAGAAAATCAGACAAGAGGAATGCCAAGTGCTTCTGATCGCCCCGGATTGGCCAAGCCGATCATGGTATACGGATCTGCTGGACCTTCTGGTCTGCAATCCGGTTCCTCTGCCTCTGATGGACGATATTATCTTCCAGGGCAAGGCCCTTCACAACAATCCGTCAATGTTCAGATTGACTGCGTGGATGTTGTCAAGGAATCTAGAATTAAGGAGGGCTTTTCTGAGCAAGCAGCCATGTTTATGGCCAAAGCCAGGAGGGGGTCAACCTCCAGAGCATATAATTATAAAATCAACAGATTTGCAGAATGGTGCTCAAAAAGATGTATTGATCCAATGGATTCATCTATTCAAGTAGTAGCTGATTTCCTCTGTCACCTCTATGATGCCTATAGCCTCAAGCCTAACTCTATTGCTGGTTATAAGTCAGCATTAATGTCTGTTATTCCTTGCTTGGCTAAGAGGGGAAGTGATGAAGTAAATACATTGAATGTATTAATTAAAGGCATGGGCAATCTAAAACCAAGGAATCCACCTGTGATTCCGTCTTGGAGTTTATCGCTAGTGCTTCAAGTACTAGGTGATAAGCCTTTTGAACCACTTAGTTCCATTTCTATGAAACTATTAACACTGAAGACTGTGTTTTTAATTGCTGCGGCCTCGGCTAGGCGTAGGAGTGAAATTCATGCCTTATCAGCCGAGGATGACCGTTTTGTGGTTTCAGGGGAAGGCCTTAAGCTGCTACCTAGGATTAATTTCTTGGCTAAAAATCAGTCGTTGAAATATCCAGGTCAACCTATTATTTTGCCTGCTTTAACTAGATATGATCCTAATTCTAAAGCATGGTGTCCCGTCCGGGCGCTGCGCCGGTACAAACAACGTACGGCGGCATGGCGCACCGACCAGTCAGCGTTATGGTTGTCATATATTGAGCCCCATGGGAGGGCTTCTAAGGACACCATTTCCAGGTGGATTGTGGAATGCATTCAGTTTTGCCATAGATCCGCCACCGGGAAGCAGGTTGACGTGGCCAAGGCTCACAGTGTCCGCGGCGTAGTGACATCCACGGCCCTATTTAATGGGGTCCCTGTGGATGATATTATGTCGGTGGCTCAGTGGCACTGTGAGTCAAGTTTTACAGACCATTATCTCCGTGACACCTCTAATCCTCTCGCCTTGTCGGTTTTGAAAAAATAAATCGGTTTATATTTTTTGAGGAGGTTTTTTCCTCATTACTTATATATTTCACAATTAATTTATGGAAACACCCACTTTTTTGGGCCTGCATCAGTCTTTACCAATGGGAAGATGATGTCAGCAGCCATTTTCAACAAGGTCAGTCTTGTTCATGTGTTGTCCGTTGTTGATTGTATTGTCACGATTACCCGTTATTAATATGGTGATGGTTTGTGTATTTGTGTGGTTCATTGTTGAGAGTTACGAAAATGGAGTTTTTTCGTCTCTGTCCTGTAGTACATGGCACTTGTACGTAGAGAGCGTATAGGACATTGAGGTCAGTCGACTCTTCCTCCCAGGAAGGAGGGGGGGGGGAGCGCATATGACATTCGGTCATCTCTCATACATCGGTGGTGTTATCCGATGGTTAGTCAAATCCTGACTGTTTTTTCTTACAGTTTCAGAAGTTTAAGTGCCTTAAACGCAGAAAAGCGTATAGGGATGAGCTGGTCTTTTGACCTCGCCTCCCTCCCGCCAGATTCACTTTCGAATTCTGGCAATATCAAAAGTATTAGGGAGGTAAGTATACTCTTGAAGTGAAATAAACGAAATCTAGGATTTCTTTTTTCACGAGAGAGTTGATACTTACCTCCCTAGATACGGACCCGGCCTCTCCACCCCACAGAGGCTCGGTCTTCAGGCTCTTAATAGTTGCATGTGTGTCAGCCAATAATCTAGTCAGAGGAAGTGCTAGTCTGCGCATGCGCGGAGGTGGGGCTGGCATCCGCCAGACTACGCTCTGACTCCCTGCCCAGTAGGGGCACCTAACTGTTTTAAATCTGAGTGTTTATTGAGTAAAAGCCAATATTTAGCAATATCAAAAGTATTAGGGAGGTAAGTATCAACTCTCTCGTGAAAAAAGAAATCCTAGATTTCGTTTAATGCCCGTCAACTCATAGTCACGGATTTCCTTCAAACTTTCTCATTGTGAGCATATGGATGTTTTAGTTGAGCATGACAATTTTTTAACTGATATGTGAAATACTTTTTGAAAAATCCCCTCTCAAAGACCCCTATGCTAAAATTGACAAAAGTTTCAAGTACAAATCCAGTGTTTGAGACATCATATCTCATCCAATATACTGTTTACAATACTAGATCTTTTCATTCTAATGCTCTGGTCAGCATACTTGAGGAAAATAACAAGCAATATGTGTTGACTTGTTTTGCGTGTGTTTTAGGGGTCACCAAAAACGTTAAAAACAGCTAATTTTCCTGTTTCAACAAAATTTGGTGATACAGTAAAATGTATATTATAGTTGCTGTAACTAAATGATTTCTACCCAGTTCACTAGAGCTAATATTAGCTTAGTAATATTTACTGACTAACAGCAAGGTTTGCTCATCAAAAAATTTTGGGGGCCCAATGCACCACCCGTGTTCACAAAAGAGGGCCAACTTCATCGCCTATTAAGTCAAAATAACCCCTTTCAATTTTTATTTTATTTTGGTGAATGGTAGATATATGGTCAATAGTTACATGGTTAAAAGTTGCACTCTTACATTTGTTCCCGTTTGGAGCTATGGCATATTAGAAATGTGATATTTTTGTAAAACTTGTACGATATTCCATTTTTGGGGGTTAATAATTTTAAAATTATAGGGCCTAGAGGCATGAAACAAGCGATACAACCAGATCTCCTGCTATATTAGAAGAACCAATCAGCATTCCCTGGTTATATAATACATAAACATCGATTTTCTAGACCCAGACCTGACTCTGCTAAAATTTGACATTTTTCACGACAATCTAATTTGTTTTAAAAAGTTTAAAATATCTCCACTTTAGCATTTTAGATACTTTTTCATCATAGGTGGACATTGAATGGTATATTATGGTCATATTAGTACAGCTACATGGACTTCTATGGCCATTTATAGACAATTTTGACACACTGCGACCAGGCCAATATGTGTAATCTCTCATACTAAAGTATGCCTAAATGTCACCCATTTCATGGAATTATTTAATAAACTGAGACAGGCATTGGTTAATACACATGATATAATATAAAAGTGTTAAGAGATAGTACATAATACTACATACCTCAGCAATAATTGATGATACGGTACATGATCCAGCATATACCGCTCCTCCAAATTATTTAAATAGTCCATTTATAAAGTCGATATCAGTTTGTGGAAAAGTGTACTGCCGGCCAGTTGCTGTCAATGGTGTTGACACCTTACTTAGACTGTCACAAAAAGGAACCCAGCACTGGTCTGTGCGCCTTGGCCAATTAAAGGATCGAGCTGGTCCATGCGGCTTCATAAACGAAATGAGACAGTCCTCATTTTCTAGACTAATTTCTAACACTATGCCAAACCACCAATTTTTGTCATACAATGCACCAACATAGTCACTCAAAGACAGTTCCATAGGGATATTTAAATTCTGAATCTCTGATGACAAACCAGGTTGTGTGTTAGAAAATGACCGAGTGTATGAAACATCATCAGTTGAAATTCGCTTTACTGTGATAGAGTTAGTGTCATTTGGAACAAACGAATGGAATGACCTGGTTCCTTGCACTGTTTTGGCAAGGAGATACCGCTCTTCCAACATTGTATGATGGCTCTGGATCTCATCTTTACTAACTAAGAAGAACTTGATCTTGCTTATGTTCTGTTGGCTGAATTCATACAATTCACTAGCATTTCGTATAAGCGCTGTTTGCAAACTAGCCCTTGCGGCTAAGCGCTTCACTGTGCCACCGATACCGTCGCAAACACCTTTACCATGGCTGGTAGCAAAGAAATGCCATTCTGCCTTAATATCAAAATCTGAATAATGATGGCAGACATTAATAAAGTTTTTGAAGTTCTTGTATTGTCCTGCACACCCATCACTAAAGTATTTAATTATATGAATATTGGGATACTTTTCCTTCAAATATCTTGTAAAAATCTCCTGAAAACAGTACACAGTATTTGTTTCGTGTTTCAGACACTCAGAGATGAAGCATACATTTTCTTCATTCAACTTTCCATAAGCCTTAACATAAAATGCCAAAGGATGTATCGTGACTTGAGAATTGTTCCAATAAAATCCCTGTACACAATCTTGCACAATAATGCTGTAATTTTCAGCAAAGTTGAGAACAACAATGGCAGTAGTGTCATCTAAATCATGTTTGCACGCTTTCAAGAATTCACTTTGAGATTTCGCGATGAAGGGATGTGGTGTTAATTCTTGGATCCGTTGACATAATATAGAAATAAAATCTTCAACTGATACTTCTCGGCGCATGATTTCAATTCGGTCTGTGGATACCCATTCATTGAATTTAATGATGTCATCCTCATCCATGTGCTCGTAAAGGTCTTGCTCTAAGTAAGTTTTGAGAAATGCAGTTCCTGCACACTTTTCACATCGTTGCAGCATGCAATTTCCAGAACTACTGTCACATACAGATTTGTCAATTAGGTTATGATAGTCTTCAGGGATAACATCCACCATAAACTTTACATTTTGGTGTTTTTCGCATACAAACATTGTGGCTGCCGCTAGAAGAAACAGTTACACACCATTTGGGTCTTAACTCAACAAATTTAGAGAAACCAATTTTAAGTCCAGTTTCTGTTTTGAAATTAGCATACACTCTCAGTCTTTATTAACACTGGATAACTCAAGACTGAGTGATGAGCTGTTGCAGCTCGACCAGCTTACAGGACAAACTCTGTACCTGGTGTATATTTTGAAAATGATTTGACTGAAAATTATTGATGGCTAAGTCAGCAACAACTTATAGTCAAATTGTTTTTTAGATATTCTCCAGGCAATATGTTATTCCCATTGAAAATGTTGTTGAATAATGACTTGTAGTTTACCCACAAAAATGTCAAATTTTAACAAAGTAAGGTTTTGACATCTCTAAAATCCATGTTTATCTATTTTGTAAAAGGGAAATGCTGGTTGTTTCTTTTAATAAGGCATGGAAACGCGCTACATCTCTTGTTTCATACTTCTAGAGTGTATACTTTTAAAATTATTAACCCCCCAAAATCGAATATCATACAAGTTTTTGAAAAAATATCAGATTTTGTATTTGCCATAGCTCTAAAAGGAAACAAATGTAAGAGTGAACCTTTTGGCCCTGTAACCATTGACCATATATATAACATTCACCAAAATATTAAAAAAATTGAAAGGGGTTATTTTGAACAAACATGTTATGAAGTCACCCCATTTTGGCGAACAGGGGTGGGGGTATGGCTCCCACAAAATTTTTGCGGAGCATATCTTGCCATTAGGTAATAAATATCACTAAAGTAGCAGTAGCTCTAGTTAACAGGATAGAAATCATTTGTGTAAACCAAATACAAATACATTTTACGGCATCACCAAATTTGGATTAAAATATGAAAAATCACATTTCACTTCAAGAGTATACTTACCTCCCTAATACTTTTGATATTGCTAAATATTGGCTTTCACTCAATAAACACTCAGATTTAAAACAGTTAGGTGCCCCTACTGGGCAGGGAGTCAGAGCGTAGTCTGGCGGATGCCAGCCCCACCACCGCGCATGCGCAGACTAGCACTACCTCTTTGCTAGATTATTGGCAAAGAGAACACACATGTCTTTTTGAGTCATAAGCTTTCTCGCTCTTAAACTGTTATTTGGTGTTTATTTTGGAGTGATAGTGTCTGATTTGTATGGCAGGAGGGAACACTTCGCCACAGGAGGACTTAGGACCTTTAAATCAGGTGACTTCTAGTAAAATTAGCGAGTTTTCTTCCCGGTGTATTGTGTTTCCGGGACTCGCGTTTACCGTGATAAGCGCCTTAGTTAGTTGGTTTATGTCAACTCGGTGCTACCTAGGACTAATTTCTCTTTCTGTTTATGTCCACAGGTCTGTATGACGCTAGGTGGTGACATCACAGTAGCAGAGAGTTAGTTTTCTCTCCACCATGGTTCCATTTCCTACTAACACTGTTAGGTTATCTAACCAAATGAAAAATATGTCCAGTGAGTTGGAGGCCTAGTATAAAGGTCTTCTCACTTTGCCCTCTTGATCCAATTCCTTTCCCATGAGGTGGAGAGAGTTAAGAGGCGTGCAGATGGTGGAGTTCTCCGGTTTGTCACGTTGGATGGTTTGTCTATACAAAGTGTCAGGTATCTAGTTATTGATAATGTGGTGATGTTAATTATTGTAAACAAACAAAGGGAGATAATTAACATTTTTGCCAGAAAAGAGTTATCTATATGTATCTGATGGTTGTGTAGTCGACTTATCCATTCAGCATACAATTCGTCCTTGCACTTGGATGTTTTGTTGGGATCGATTTTTTCCTGTCACGGGATTAATGACGTCATAATCAGCCTGGCTATGTGTTTATCAGCAATTCAAGCGCTATGCTGGTTTCTGATGTATTTTGATCTTTATGATCGTTTTCCTTCTCTTTGAGTTGGATTGAGTTTCTAAGCTTAACTAGTTGCTCATACTCCTTGTCCTTTGCCCTGTTTCAGGGACCGGGTTGCGCGTCCTGTGGTCGTTTTCTTCATGAAAAGTTCTGGCCTCATCTGTGCTATCAATGTAGCCCTTGTGGTCCCTTGGTTAATTGTGACATATGTAAGCACTGGGGGGGCGAGTTAATGTCCGAATTCTTGTGCTGCTTACAGGCGACGGACAAGGTGGTAGAGGAGGAGAAGAAGAAGAAGCGGAAACGAGAGGTTGTAAGTAGGAAGGGTAAGGGGAAGGTCTCGTCCGCGGTGGATATGGAGGCCTTCCGGACCGAGATGTTGGGAGAGATGAAGAGGACAATAAAGGATTTGGTTCCAGGGTTGCTTCGTGGCATGCTTCCTGGACCAAATCCTTTACTGTCCTCATCATCGGCTTCGGAGCAGGTAATCCCCGCCTCTGGATCGATTTTCCTTAGTCCGCTTCCGTTGTTCGACGATTCAGAGGTGGCCCCATTAGAGGGGGCGTTCCACGGCCCTGGCAGCAGGCTTATTGCCGCGCCGATAGGGGACCGTGGACGGTTGTCGCTGGAACCCGCGGGCTGCTTATCAGTCCAGGGGTATCCGCACGCCGCGGTGGCCAGTACCTCCTATGGCACCGTTCCTGGTCAGCCCGGGTTAGCTCTCTTTGCTGACCCGGGGTCTAATCTTTCTGACCAGGGTAATGAGGATTACCTGCTAGGGTCGCCGTCTGACGACGTGGACATGGATGAAGACGTTTGTGCACCCCTCGCGGGGAATACAGGCGCCTTATTCCACGGTTTTACTCACCCTGGAGTAAAGTCCGCGGCTCAGGTGGTGGCCCAGGGCGCTGCTGATGGCCAGCGGTACCGCATACCTCGGCTTGCCGAGGGTGTTGCTGGTGCTGGCCGGGCCCGTGGTGAGACTATATATACCCCGCGCTCTGCCACGGTGCCTGCTCCTGGTCAAACCAGTGATATTCTCATGCCGGTGCTGTCAGGCCCGCGTGTTTTCCCTGGCTTGCCAGGTGTATCAGCATACCCGCCGTCAAGCTCTACTGCTTGCGCTCAGGAGGAAGACGAAGGACCCCGTCTTGTAGAGCGCTCGCAGTTAGCCACGGAGGAGGATTGGTATGACGCTTGCCAGTGGTTGGTGAGCGTTAGGCCTGATCTGCCCGTGGAGCAGTCGGCTAGCCAGCGTGTTCACACGCCGTGGTTAGCTGGGAAACCGACTGCTAACGCTATGCCTTCTCTGCCGCTGGCGGAGCATGTCGTTGACATGTTCAAGGCGGCGGAGTCGTCCATTAAGTCGAGTGGACGTCTCGCGAAGGCCCCTCGCGAGGTGGCCAGGCGTTGTCGCATCGTGCCCCTGGATTACCAGCGGTACGGTGTGGTACCCAAGCCCAGCGTGGATGACCGCGCGGCTTTGGGTGAGGATGCGCGGCCAGGCTCCCGTTCTGACACGGGTGTCTTGTGCGCGAACGCGTTGCGTTCGGCGAATACCGCGTTGCGTGATGCGGAGGAGAGTGGGAGGGCTTCGATTGCCGCTCTGTCCCACGTCTCCCAGCTGTTACAGGGGGTAGTAACGGCATCCGCATCGCGCCAGCCAAGTCCGGTTACTGTCCAGCGAACCATCCAGGATGGTATTAACCTGGCGCTGGACTGTATGACTCGGGCGGTGACCAGGAGTGTCAGGGCAAGACGCACGTTTGCCCTGGACAATCTGTGCCCGTCTCAGGACCTGTACAATAGGCTACTGCGTACGCCTATGACGGGCCCTGGTCTTTTTGGAGGTGAGGGATGTCGCCACCTCCAAGAGACGGTCACCCTGGTGAATAACCAGAGGGCGCTGTGCGAGCAGTTTGATGTGCTGCGTCGTGCTAACGCTCGCGCCGCGGCCCCGGCGTATCGTCCCCTGCAGGCTCGGGGTGGTGCTGGCCAGGTCAGTGGCCAGCCACCGTCGCAGCGTCGGCCTCGGCCGCATGCGATTCGGCCAGCAGCGAGGGGGGCGCAGGTTCCTCAGGCGCCGTCAGCCAGGCAGCCGCCCGCGCACCGAGGTGCGCGCGGGGCGGGGCGGGGCGCGCGAGGATCTGGGCGTGGTTATCGGTCCTGACAGGACGCTTACCGCGGTAAGAACCACTCCGGTGTGTATGGCGACGGAAACAGTGCCGCTCTTGCATGCCTCGTGTCCACCGCGGTCCCTAGGTGGGCCGGTGGGAGGCCGGCTAGCCGGCCACATGCAAGAGTGGGAACGGTTAACTCAGGACCGTTTAGTCTTGCGATGGCTTTCCGTCGGGTATCATCCAGAGTGGGTGACAGGCCCGCCGTCGCGACTGTCTCTGGTGCCAGTCTGGACTCCCATTCCGAGAGATCCAGAGCAAAGGTTGTGTATCGAGGAGGAGATAAATTCCCTCATACAAAAGGGAGCTATTCAGCCGGCACAAAGGTGTCCGGGCTTCTATTCAACCCTGTTCTTAGTAACAAAACGCACCGGAGGGTGGAGACCGATTCTCAACCTCAAGCCATTGAACAAGTTCATCGAGACGCCCAGTTTCAAGATGGAAACGGTGCGCTCGGTGTTGGCGGGGTTGGAGAGGGGGATGTGGACGGCGTCGATAGATTTGAAGGACGCTTATTTCCACATCCCCATCCACGGGAGTTTCTGTCGCTTCCTGAGATTTGCATTCCAGGGCAGACAGTGGGAATTCAGGGTGTTGCCCTTCGGAATTTCCACGGCTCCTCGGGTTTTCACCCGTGTGGTTCTTGCGATCACAGCATACCTCCGCAGGAGAAGCATAGCAGTCCACACGTACATAGACGACTGGCTGTTGAAAGCGCACACCCGGGAAAGTTTGTCCGCCAATCTGGAGATTGTTTTGAAAATTCTCACAGACTTGGGCTGGATGATCAATTTCCCAAAATCAGAGCTGACTCCATCCCAGAAGTTTGTTTACCTGGGGATGTTCTTCGATCTAGAGACAGGATATGTTTATCCTACTCAGGAGAGAGTTCAGAAACTCATCTCATTGATTCAGTCAGTGTGCGACAGTCGTCATGTCCTGGCACGGGTTTACTTGAGAATGCTGGGGTTGATGGTTTCGTTGGAACCAGTCATTCCTCAGGCCGCCTTACGCAGGCGGCCGATCCAGTTGTTTCTCATGACACAATGGACCCAGAGTACAGGTTCGCTGGACTCGAATGTGTCAGTGTTGGCGCCTCTGATTCACCACCTGCAATGGTGGTTGAATACAGAGAATCTCTTGCCGGGGGTTTTGCTAACCCCTCCCCACCCTCAGGTGACTGTGTATACAGATGCATCGATGGAGGGCTGGGGAGCTTGCCTGGAAGAATCCACGATATCAGGGCTTTGGAATCTGGAACAGTCAAAGGAACATATAAATCTACTGGAGCTAAGAGCAGTAGTCCTGGGCCTGGAACATTTCTTACAGAAAGTTCAGGGCAAGATTGTTCTTATTCGTTCAGACAACTCAACAGTTGTGACTTACATAAACCGCCAGGGCGGAACGAAGTCGCCCAGTCTCTGTATGATGACATGGAAACTGCTTTGTTGGTGTCTGGATCACCAGATTACCTTGAAAGCAGTTCATATTCCGGGAAGGTTAAACCTGCTAGCAGACTCATTGAGCCGAAGGATGAGTGTTTTACCCACGGAATGGCAACTAAATCAATGTGTGGCGGATCGTCTGTTCGACCATTGGGGGAAACCCAACATCGATTTGTTCGCAACGAAGAAGAATGCGAAGATGACGACGTACGTCTCTCCGATTCCGGATCCAAGCGCTTTCGCAACAGATGCGTTAGCTATCAGCTGGGGGAGAATGTATGCATACGCATTCCCTCCAGCAATCCTGATTCCAAAAATTCTTCAGAAAATCAGACAAGAGGAATGCCAAGTGCTTCTGATCGCCCCGGATTGGCCAAGCCGATCATGGTATACGGATCTGCTGGACCTTCTGGTCTGCAATCCGGTTCCTCTGCCTCTGATGGACGATATTATCTTCCAGGGCAAGGCCCTTCACAACAATCCATCAATGTTCAGATTGACTGCGTGGATGTTGTCAAGGAATCTAGAATTAAGGAGGGCTTTTCTGAGCAAGCAGCCATGTTTATGGCCAAAGCCAGGAGGGGGTCAACCTCCAGAGCATATAATTATAAAATCAACAGATTTGCAGAATGGTGCTCAAAAAGATGTATTGATCCAATGGATTCATCTATTCAAGTAGTAGCTGATTTCCTCTGTCACCTCTATGATGCCTATAGCCTCAAGCCTAACTCTATTGCTGGTTATAAGTCAGCATTAATGTCTGTTATTCCTTGCTTGGCTAAGAGGGGAAGTGATGAATTAAATACATTAAATGTATTAATTAAAGGCATGGGCAATCTAAGACCAAGGAATCCACCTGTGATTCCGTCTTGGAGTTTATCGCTAGTGCTTCAAGTACTAGGTGATAAGCCTTTTGAACCACTTAGTTCCATTTCTATGAAACTATTAACACTGAAGACTGTGTTTTTAATTGCTGCGGCCTCGGCTAGGCGTAGGAGTGAAATTCATGCCTTATCAGCCGAGGATGACCGTTTTGTGGTTTCAGGGGAAGGCCTTAAGCTGCTACCTAGGATTAATTTCTTGGCTAAAAATCAGTCGTTGAAATATCCAGGTCAACCTATTGTTTTGCCTGCTTTAACTAGATATGATCCTAATTCTAAAGCATGGTGTCCCGTCCGGGCGCTGCGCCGGTACAAACAACGTACGGCGGCATGGCGCACCGACCAGTCAGCGTTATGGTTGTCATATATTGAACCCCATGGGAGGGCTTCTAAGGACACCATTTCCAGGTGGATTGTGGAATGCATTCAGTTTTGCCATAAATCCGCCACCGGGAAGCAGGTTGACGTGGCCAAGGCTCACAGTGTCCGCGGCGTAGTGACATCCACGGCCCTATTTAATGGGGTCCCTGTGGATGATATTATGTCGGTGGCTCAGTGGCACTGTGAGTCAAGTTTTACAGACCATTATCTCCGTGACACCTCTAATCCTCTCGCCTTGTCGGTTTTGAAAAAATAAATCGGTTTATATTTTTTGAGGAGGTTTTTCCTCATTACTTATATATTTCACAATTAATTTATGGAAACACCCACTTTTTGGGGCCTGCATCAGTCTTTACCAATGGGAAGATGATGTCAGCAGCCTTTTCAACAAGGTCAGTCTTGTTCATGTGTTGTCCGTTGTTGATTGTATTGTCACGATTACCCGTTATTAATATGGTGATGGTTTGTGTATTTGTGTGGTTCATTGTTGAGAGTTACGAAAATGGAGCTTTTTCGTCTCTGTCCTGTAGTACATGGCACTTGTACGTAGAGAGCGTATAGGACATTGAGGTCAGTCGACTCTTCCTCCCTGGAAGGAGGGGGGGGGGGGGAGCGCATATGACATTCGGTCATCTCTCATACATCGGTGGTGTTATCCGATGGTTAGTCAAATCCTGACTGTTTTTTCTTACAGTTTCAGAAGTTTAAGTGCCTTAAACGCAGAAAAGCGTATTGGGATGAGCTGGTCTTTTGACCTCGCCTCCCTCCCGCCAGATTCACTTTCGAATTCTGGCAATATCAAAAGTATTAGGGAGGTAAGTATACTCTTGAAGTGAAATAAACGAAATCTAGGATTTCTTTTTTCACGAGAGAGTTGATACTTACCTCCCTAGATACGGACCCGGCCTCTCCACCCCACAGAGGCTCGGTCTTCAGGCTCTTAATAGTTGCATGTGTGTCAGCCAATAATCTAGTCAGAGGAAGTGCTAGTCTGCGCATGCGCGGTGGTGGGGCTGGCATCCGCCAGACTACGCTCTGACTCCCTGCCCAGTAGGGGCACCTAACTGTTTTAAATCTGAGTGTTTATTGAGTGAAAGCCAATATTTAGCAATATCAAAAGTATTAGGGAGGTAAGTATCAACTCTCTCGTGAAAAAAGAAATCCTAGATTTCGTTTATTTCACATCAAGAGTATACTTACCTCCCTAATACTTTTGATATTGCTAAATATTGGCTTTCACTCAATAAAACACTCAGATTAAAAACAGTTAGGTGCCCCTACTGGGCAGGTAGTCAGAGGTAGTCCGGCGGATGCCAGCCCCACCACCGCGCATGCGCCGACTACTACTGCCTCTTTGCTAATTTATTGGCAAAGGATTCACATGCGCTTGCAGTTATCTACAAGTTTTCTACGCATTTGAGCCTATTTTCACGTCTGTTGAGTTCAATTCTATTGAGGAAAGATGTCAGAGAGAACGAATTCACCAGAGGAGGGGACTGGAGCTCTTTATCAGGTGATTTCAATGATATTCTAGCGAGTTTTTTCCCCGTTGTAATGTGTTTCCGGGACTGGCGCTTACCGTGATAGCGCCTGTTTGAGTTGGGTTTTTCCAACATGGTGCTTTATAAGACTAAATTCTCTTTGTGTTTATGTCCACAGGTATCAGTTTCGATTATTGGTGGACTTCTCAGCACAGGAGGGTTTGTTTCTCTCCACCACGGTTCCATTTCCTACTAATACTGTTAGGTTATCTAACCAAAAAGTCTATGTTCAGTGAGTTGGAGGCTTACTATAAAGGTCTTCTCACTTTGCCCTCTTGATCCAATTCCTTCCCCCAAGGTGGAGAGAGTGAAGAGGCGTAGTCTTGGTGGAGTGCTCCAGTGCATCACGGTGGATGGTTTGTCTATACATGGTGTCAGGTATCTAATTAATGATATGAGGTAATATGAATTATTTGAAAAAATAATGACTGTTTTTTTACCATTGTTATCATTCTGTATCTGATGATGTGTAGTCTGAATATCCTTTTGCGGATGTTCTGGTTATGAATACAATTCGTCCTTGCACTTGGATGATTGTTGCGGACCGATTAATTTCTGTTAAGGGATTGATGACGTCATAATCGGCCTTGCTCTTTATTAACATTTAAAGTTTTGTCCAACGCTGGTTTCTTCTTGATTAGTGATCTTTATGATCCTGTCCCTCTCTTTTAGTTTGGTTTTGAGTTTTCTAACCGTAACTATCTTGCTCATTGTCCTCGTCCTTTGTCCTGTTTCAGAGACCTGGTTGCCCGTCCTGTGGTCGTTTTTTAAAGGACCGTTTTGCACCGCATTTGTGTTTTAGCTGCAGTCCCTGTGGACCGTTGCTAAAATGCGATGTCTGTAAGCAGTGGGGGGGTGAGCTAATGGCTGATTTTTTGTCGTTACAGGCAAGGGAGAAGGTGATGGAAGAGGAGAGGAAGGCGAAGAAGGAGGGTGGTAAGAAAGGTAAGAGGAAGGCCTCATCCGCGGTGGATATGGAGGCCTTCCGGTCCGAAATGTTGGGAGAGATGCAGAGGACAATAAAGGATTTGGTCCCAGAGTTGCTTCGCAGCATGCTTCCTGGGCCAGGTCCTTTGTTGTCCTCAGCATCTGCTTCGGAGCAGGTGACCCCCGCCTCTGAATCCGAGTTCCATAGGTCCGTTCCGTTGTTCGAGGGGGATTCAGAGGTGGCCCCGTTGATGGGGGCGGTCCACGACCCTGGCAGCAGGCTTGGTGCCGCGCCGAGGGGCCGTGGACAACAGTTGTTGCTGGGACCCGCGGTCTGCTCATCAGACCCTGGGTATCCGCGCGCCGCGGGTGTCAAAGCCTCCTATGGCACCTTCCCTGGCCAGTCCGGGTTAGCTCTCTTTGCTGACCCGGAGCCTAACCTTTCTGGCCAGGAGGAAGAGGATTACCTGCTAGGGTCGCCGTCTGGGGACGTGGCCATGGGGTACGACGTCTGTGCACCCCTCGCGGGGAATACAGGCGACGTGTTCCATGGTTCTACTCACGCAGGAGTAGAATCCACGGTCCAGAAGGTGACCCTGGGCGGTGCTGATGGCCACGGTTACCGCATACCTCGGCTTGCCGAGAGTATCGCTGGTGCTGGCCAGGGCCGTGGTGGGGCGGTGTCTACCCCGCGCTCTACCACGGCACCTGCTCCTGGTCAAGCCAGGGAGTTTAGCATGCCTGTTCTTTCGGGCCCGCATGCTTTCCCTGGCTTGCCAGGGGTGTCAGCATATCCGCCGTCTAGTACAACTGCGTGCGCTCAGGAGGAAGACGAAGGCCCTCATCTAGTAGAGCGCTCGCAGTTAGCCACGGAGGAGGATTGGTCGGACGCTTGCCAGTGGCTGGTAAGTGTTCGGCCAGATCTGCCCGTGGAGCAGTCGGTGAGCCAGCGTGACCATAGGCCGTGGTTAGCTGGTGAGCCGACTGCCACCGCTATGCCATCTCTGCCACTGGCTGAGCATGTCGTTGACATGTTCGAGGCGGCAGAGACGTCCATTAAGGCGAATGGGCGTCTCGCGAAGGCCCCTCGCGAGGTGGCTAGGCGTTGCCGCATCGTACCCCTGGATTACCAGCAGTACGGTGTGGTGCCTAAGCCCAGCGTAGATGATCGCGCGGCTTTGGGCGAAGATGCGCGGCCAGGCTCCCGTTCTGACACGGGTGTCCTGTGCTCGAACGCGTTGCGTTCGGCTAATACCGCGCTGCGTGATGCGGAGGAGAGTGGGAGAGCGTCGATTGCTGCTCTGTCCCACGTCTCCCAGCTGTTACAGGGGGTGGTAACAGCATCCGCTTCACGCCAGCCAAGCCCGGTCACAGTCCAGAGAGCCATCCAGGATGGTATCAACCTGGCTCTGGACTGTTTGACGCGGGCGGTGACCAGGAGTGTCCGGGCGAGGCGCACGTTTGCCCTTGACAATCTGTGCCCGTCCCAGGACCTGTATAATAGGCTGCTGCGAACTCCTATGACAAGTCCTGGTCTCTTTGGAGGTGAGGGATGTAGGCACCTCCAGGAGACGGTGACTCTGGTCAACAACCAGAGGGCGCTGCGTGAGCAGTTTGAGGTGCTCCGGCGGGAGCGCGTTCGCGCAGCACCCCCTGCGTATCGTCCCCTGCAGGCTCGAGGTGGCGCTGGCCAGCTCAGAGGCCAGCCACCAGCGCAGCGTCGGTCTAGGCCGCGTGCGATTCGGCCAGCAGCGAGGGGGGCGCAGGCTCCCCAGGCGCAGCCAGCCAGGCAGCCACCCGCGCACCATGGTGCGCGCGGTGCTGGGCGTGGCGCGCGGGGATCTGGTCGCGGTAATCGGGCCTGATGGGCCGGTTACCGCGGTGGGAACCACTCCGGTGTTTCAGGCCGAGAAGACAGTGCCACTCTCGCACTCCTTATGTCCACCTCTCTCCCTAGGTGGACCGGTGGGCGGCCGTTTGGCCGGCCACTTGCCAGAGTGGAAGTGGTTGACTCAGGACCGTTTAGTCTTGCGATGGCTTTCAGTCGGGTATCGTCCCGAGTGGATGACAGGCCCGCCATCGCGACTCTCTCGTGCCGATCTGGACTCCGATTCCGAGGGATCCAGATCAAAGGTTGTGTATAGAGGACGAAATAAATTCCCTCATACAAAAGGAAGCCATTCAGCCGGCGCAGAGGTGCCCGGGCTTCTATTCAACCGTGTTCTTAGTAACGAAAAACACCGGAGGGTGGAGGCCGATTCTCAACCTCAAGCCATTGAACAAGTTCATAGAGACGCCCAGTTTCAAGATGGAGACTGTGCACTCGGTGTTGGCGGGGTTAGAGCGAGGAAAGTGGACAGCGTCAATAGATTTGAAGGATGCTTATTTCCACATTCCCATAGAGAGGAGTTTCCGTCGCTTCCTGAGATTTGCATTCCAGGGCAGACAGTGGGAATTCAGGGTATTACCCTTCGGAATTTCCACGGCTCCTCGGGTCTTCACCCGTGTGGTTCTCGCGATCACTGCATACCTCCGCAGGAGAAGCATAGCAGTCCACACGTACATAGACGACTGGCTGTTGAAAGCACACACCCGGGAAACGTTATCGGCCAATCTGGAGATTGTTTTGGAAACTCTCACGGACTTGGGCTGGATAGTCAATTTCCAAAAATCAGAGCTAACTCCATCCCAGAAGTTTGTTTACCTGGGCATGTTCTTCGATCTGGAGAGGGGATATGTTTATCCCACTCAGGAGAGGGTTCAAAGACTCATCTCAGTAATACAGTCGGTGTGCGACAGTCGTCATGTCCTGGCACGGGTTTACTTGAGAATGCTGGGGTTGATGGTTTCATTGGAACCAGTCATTCCGCAGGCCGCCTTGCGCAGGCGCCCGATCCAGTTGTTTCTCATGACACAGTGGACCCAGAGTTCAGGTTCGCTGGACTCGAACGTGTCAGTGTTGGCGCCTCTGATTCACCACCTGCAATGGTGGTTGAATACAGAGAATCTCTTGCCGGGGGTTTTGCTAACCCCTCCCCACCTTCAGGTGACTGTGTATACAGATGCATCGATGGAGGGGTGGGGAGCTTGTCTGGAAGAGTCCACAATATCAGGGCTTTGGGATCTGGATCAGTCCAAGGAACATATCAATCTACTAGAGCTAAGAGCAGTAGTCCTGGGCCAAGGCTAAATCTGCTAGCAGACTCATTGAGCCGAAGGATGAGTGTTTTACCCACGGAATGGCAACTAAATCAATGTGTGGCGGATCGTCTGTTCGACCATTGGGGGAAACCCAACATCGATTTGTTCGCAACGAAGAAGAATGCGAAGATGACGACGTACGTCTCTCCGATTCCAGACCCAAGCGCTTTCGCAACAGATGCGTTAGCTATCAGCTGGGGGGGGAATGTATGCATACGCATTCCCACCAGCAATCCTGATTCCAAAGGTGCTTCAGAAAATCAGGCAGCAGGAGTGCCAAGTGCTTCTGATCGCCCCGGATTGGCCAAGCCGATCATGGTATACGGATCTGCTGGACCTTCTGGTCTGCAATCCGGTTCCTCTGCCTCTGATGGACGATATTATCTTCCAGGGCAAGGCCCTTCACGACAATCCGTCAATGTTCAGATTGACTGCGTGGATGTTGTCAAGGAATCTAGAATTAAGGAGGGCTTTTCTGAGCAAGCGGCCATGTTTATGGCCAAAGCCAGGAGGGGGTCAACCTCCAGAGCATATAATTATAAAATCAACAGATTTGCAGAGTGGTGCTCAAAAAGATGTATTGATCCAATGGACTCATCTATTCAGGTAGTGGCTGATTTCCTCTGTCACCTATATGATGCCTATAGCCTCAAGCCTAACTCTATTGCTGGTTACAAATCAGCATTAATGACTGTTATCCCTTGCTTGGCTAATAGGGGGAGTGATGAAGTAAGTACATTAAATGTATTAATTAAAGGCATGGGCAATCTAAGACCAAGGAATCCTCCACTGATTCCGTCTTGGAGTTTATCTCTGGTGCTTCAGGTACTAGGAGATAAGCCTTTTGAACCACTTAGTTCCATTTCTATGAAAATGTTAACGCTTAAAACTGTATTTTTAATTGCTGCTGCCTCGGCAAGGCGTAGGAGTGAGATTCAAGCCTTATCAGCCGAGGATGACCGTTTTGTGGTTACAGGGGAAGGCCTTAAGCTTCTACCTAGGATTAATTTCTTGGCTAAGAATCAGTCATTGAAATATCCAGGTCAACCTATTTTTTTTGCCATCTTTAACTAGATATGATCCTAATTCTAAAGCATGGTGCCCCGTCCGGGCGCTGCTCCGGTACAAACAGCGTACTTCGGAGTGGCGTACCGACCTATCAGCGTTATGGTTGTCATATATTGAACCCCATGGCAGGGCATCTAAGGACACCATTTCTAGGTGGATTGTGGAGTGTATTCAGTTTTGTCACAAATCCGCCACCGGGAGACAGGTTGATGTGGCCAAGGCTCACAGTGTCCGCGGTGTCGTGGCATCCACTGCCCTGTTTAGTGGGGTTATGTCCGTGGCACTGTGAGTCAAGTTTTACAGACCATTACCTCCGTGACACCTCTAACCCTCTCGCCTTGTCGAATTTGAAACATTAATCGCTTTTACATTTTGTGAGGAGTGCTTCCGCATTGCTTATATACTTCGCAATTTAGCGATGGTAACAACCACTTGTCGGGACTGCATCAGGCTTCTCTACTGGGATCATGATGACAGCTTCCAAGTTCAACAAGGTCAGTCTTGTTCATGTGTTGTTCATTGTTACTTGTATTGTCACGTTACCCATTATTATTAATATGGTGATGGTTTATGTGGGAGGTGGTTCATCATAGAGAGTATACGAAAATGGAGCCTTTTCGTCTCTGTCCTATAGTACTTGGCACTAGTACGTAGAGAGCGTATAGGACATTGAGGTCATCTAGTCTTCCTCCCAGGAGGGGGGGGGGGGGGGGAAGCGCATATGACATTCGGTCATCTCTCATGCATCGGTTGTGTTATCCGATGGTTTGTCAAATCCTGACTGTGTTCTCACACATTTCAGACGTCATAAGTGCCTTAAACGCGTGAAAGCGTATAGGGAAGAGCTGGTCTTTTGACCTCGCCTCCCTCCCGCCAGATTCACTTTCGAATTCTGGCAATATCAAAAGTATTAGGGAGGTAAGTATACTCTTGATGTGAAATAAACGAAATCAAGGATTTCTTTTTTCACGAGAGAGTTGATACTTACCTCCCTAGATACGGACCCGGCCTCTCCACCCCACAGAGGCTCGGTCTTCAGGCTCTTGGTAGTTGCATGTGTTAGCCAATAAATTAGTCAGAGGCAGTAGTAGTCGGCGCATGCGCGGTGGTGGGGCTGGCATCCGCCGGACTACCTCTGACTACCTGCCCAGTAGGGGCACCTAACTGTTTTTAATCTGAGTGTTTTATTGAGTGAAAGCCAATATTTAGCAATATCAAAAGTATTAGGGAGGTAAGTATCAACTCTCTCGTGAAAAAAGAAATCCTTGATTTCGTTTATTTTTTGGCATTTTTGACGACCCCTAATACATGCCTAAAACAGGTCAGCACAAAATGCTTGTGATTTTCTCGAACTATGGTGACCAGACTGTTAAAATAAAAAGACCTAGTATTGTGAGCACTGTAGTCGGTGAGATATGAAGCCTCAAACATAGAAATTTTGTTACAAATTTTTGTCAATTTTAGGCAGGGGGTATTGGATAGGCCAGTTTTCAAAAAGTATTTGACCTATCACTATAATACTTGGAATTTCCTGTTAATACATACATATGCTTACTCTGACAAAGTTTGAAGGAAATCTGAAACTATGACTTGACGGATTTCAAAAATTTTGGTCCTTCTTATATGGAATGACCCAGTTTTCCGTAAATTTTTAATAAAATCTAGGATTTTCACTCAAAATATTTATCCAACAAAATTCTGAATGGATAGTCTATGACCATAGGATTCTTTCACCCCAATTTGGTTGAAATCGGTCAAAATTCTAAGGAGAAGAAGCAATTTGACAATTTCCGGTAAATCTTTAATAAAATCTAATATTTTGATCCAAAAAATCCAAATTCCAAATGGCAGTTCCGGATCCGAGCACAATAGCATCCTTTGACCAAAATTTAGTTAAGATTCGGTTATTGGTTAAGGAGGAGTAGCGTTTTAAAGCAAAAGTTGATGGACGATGGACAGACGGACGGATGACAGATGGTCGCCACGGCATAAGCTCACTTGGCCTTTCAGGCCAGGTGAGCTAATAATGGGTGTAACCTGTAATCATGACAGCAGATGATATTGCAACCTACTGGGGTATGACTAGCCTATTAAGAGCAAGTATGTTTTGGCTTATCATCATCATCATCATCATCATCATCAATGCTGTAATACCAGCACCCCGCATTAGCCCACTCCGCATTAGCCCTCGCCTCTAGCGACATGGATAAAAACATTCAAGCTTTCATTAATCTGTGAAGATTCCAACATCTGCCTCATTGTCGAATTGCATTAAAATTTTGTTTTCAGATCTGAAACAGCTAAATGCTGAACTCAATTCTCAACATTAGGGCGTTAATTAGCTCAGAGCTGTCTTTAAGTGGACACGATCATTTGCCACGTATATCAATAGCCAGCTGGTCCGCTGTGCACATCTGTCACCATAAGCTAGCTACTCGTGTGTAGTTTTGATTGAGCTTGTTTTTATTACAGGGTGATTTGTCCGACTTCTTCACACAGTATGTTATGTTTGTGCAGCAGCTCAAGACACTCAAACCCTCACCAGAGTCCTCTGTGCAAAGATCACTTCTGCGTAACTTTATCAAGGTACGTCATTCACCTCAATATAGAAACAGAACTTTATTAAGGCCCAGTTATGTATTCATCTTATAAAAATCAGTGCTGCATAACTTTATCAATGTAAATCATTCACCAGACACCTCTATACAGAGATCACGTGTACATATTTTTATTAAGATAACCCATTCACCATTGTACAGAGATTGCTCCTACGTTACTGTAGCAAGATACTTCATTCATCTGACACCTTCATACTGAGATCACTTCTACGTAGTGTTATCAAGCTATGTCATTTACTGCCATACAGATTTCACTTCTTTATAACTTTATCTATGTAAAAATAAGCAAAGGCCGGATTACACCATTGGTGATGAAGGGAAGATCCCTCTTCATCCAGACAGCTAGAGGTATCACTATTCTGAAGCTTAATGAGAAAATCTGTCTACCTAGAGCATCTGACACCCTGAATAAGCATCAGTCCAACCTACAGTGAGGGGTCAGAGCAGTAAGTTATACCGTTAATGTAGCTGTTATGGTGACAGAAGCTGTTAGGGAGACAGAAGCCGTTAGGGAGACAGAAGCCATTAGGGAGACAGAAGCCGTTAGGGAGACAGAAGCCATTAGGGAGACAGAAGCCGTTAGGGAGACAGAAGCCGTTAGGGAGACAGAAGCCATTAGGGAAACAGAAGCCATTAGGGAGACAGAAGCTGTTAGGGAGACAGAAGCTGTTAGGGAGACAGAAGCTGTTAGGGAGACAGAAGCCGTTAGGGAGACAGAAGCCGTTAGGGAGACAAAGTAGCTAAAGAAGCCTTACACATCGTATCTCTATGTGCTGAAAGGACCTTTTTCACGGTCTGAATTGTGAGGCTGCTGCACGTGATGTTTAATATTGGCTTACCAGCTTATCTCTGAATTGTGAGGCTGCTGCACGTGATGTTTAATATTGGCTTACCAGCTGATCTCTGAATTGTGAGGCTGCTGCACGTGATGTTTAATATTGGCTTACCAGCTGATCTCTGAATTGTGAGGCTGCTGCACGTGATGTTTAATATTGGCTTACCAGCTGATCTCTGAATTGTGAGGCTGCTGCACATGATGTTTAATATTGGCTTACCAGCTGATCTCTGAATTGTGAGGCTGCTGCACGTGATGTTTAATATTGGCGTACCAGCTGATCTCTGAATTGTGAGGCTGCTGCACGTGATGTTTAATATTGGCTTACCAGCTGATCTCTGAATTGTGAGGCTGCTGCACGTGATGTTTAATATTGGCTTACCAGCTGATCTCTGAATTGTGAGGCTGCTGCACGTGATGTTTAATATTGGCTTACCAGCTGATCTCTGAATTGTGAGGCTGCTGCACGTGATGTTTAATATTGGCTTACCAGCTGATCTCTGAATTGTGAGGCTGCTGCACGTGATGTTTAATATTGGCTTACCAGCTGATCTCTGAATTGTGAGGCTGCTGCACGTGATGTTTAATATTGGCTTACCAGCTTATCTCTGAATTGTGAGGCTGCTGCACGTGATGTTTAATATTGGCTTACCAGCTTATCTCTGAATTGTGAGGCTGCTGCACGTGATGTTTAATATTGGCTTACCAGCTGATCTCTGGAAGATGCTAGGAGAACTGTATGCCAAGCCAATGTCAAGAGGGAAATTGTAATGGCAGTTGTCTGACGCTATTGATATACCCTACAAGTGGTGAGGCAAGGAGGGATTATTTCAACTTACTGCTACTTATGATGCATCAACTCCTGGCATCTAGAGGTCGAGGATGTAACCATTTGTAGCATGATTTCCCGAGTAAATGTTAATGATGATGATGATGGTGATGATGAGGATAAATGTTTCAATCCTTGCTGGTGTGGATTACATTATCTACAGTACAGCTAAAAAATAAGTGAACTTGTTTCCAAAACAAAAAAAACCGGAAACACATTAATTAGTACAATTTGACAAACGATGTAAGAAATGTTCTGTTGAATATTTTGGACTTAAGTTGATTAGAAGAGATTGCTGCTTCAGCCAACAATGTCTTCCAATCCAATTATATTCAAAATAGGCAACAGTACATTTTATTTTGTTTTGTAAACATTTTAAGTTATTGCTGAGCTGTACCATACTTGCCAGAGTAACCTCTGCCTATGCAAGTACAGCTTAATATTGCAAAGAACCACATAACTAAGGAGTGGGTCCTTCATAACGTTGGCAAATGTGTCACTATGGTAGCCAATCATAGTGGAAGTGAACCACCAACATTCTTTCTTGGAAAAGAAGTTGATCCATGTGGAGTTAAAATGATTCATCTAGGCATCTGTAGACTCGCTGAAGGAAAAGTTGAAATTGAACCACTGATTTATAGCGCCTGTAGGACACTATGGTCTAATAAGTGGAAGTTTCCATGGCAACAGAGGGATTAATCTCATTCTCATTTATAAACTTTGAACACTATGTGTTACAAGTTTCAAACAGACCTATGATGTGGAGGCTTGTTGTTTTAGACTATATATGATGAGATAACAATACTAGAGGCCGTCCTGCGGAAGAAATTAAGGCAAGTCAACTGTCTCATGTGTAGGTGTCCAAATGTTGCCTAACTACAAATGTACCAAGAAACTGTCCGCACCTAATAATTATCCCTACTTTTTCCTAAGAAAAGGGGGTGATTATGTTGTCTCACCCATCTGTCTGTCCATCTGTGTGGACATTGATTGTAACGCACCTCTTCAGAAACCGTTGGATGGAATTCAACCAAATTTTCAAGGTGTGTTACCCTTTTTATTGCAGAGTCCAGGAGGACATTTACCTTTGCCCCCCCCCCCCTCCCGTCCCGCAGGGGGCAGGTGTGTGTCAAGACACCTAAGCAGTGAATGTGAGGCTTTGTGATGGCGCGCCATCGGCTATTCAATAATAATAATAATAATAATAATAATTGATTTATAGAACTCTTATTTTACCCACTGTATTTTAGAGTAAGTGTGACTTTTATCTGGAGAATGTGTCTGGCTTCAGAAGCACCCGCTCCAAGCTTGCTGCTGTGTCACCACCTGAAGTACTGGAACTCATACAGAGGATGATTGATAAAGATGTAAGCTAATGCATTAACCTTTACGGACCACAAACAACAACTTTGTTGGGGGGGGGGGGGGCGGGGTTGCAGGGAATATTCTGTTTAATATTTTGAAACTATTTTGACTCGGAGCTGTTGCTGCCTATGGGTCCAATCAAAGTAAGCTCTAAAATATCCAACACATTTCCTATGATGTGATCTTGAAATTGAGACACAAGAATTTTGAGGATTATTAAAGGAGTAATTCATTCACTGATTTACCCGAGTTATCAAGAAGATAGGTGGGTGGGTGTGGGTGTATTGGTGACACTGTCTACAGTTCAAATGTTATATGTTCAAAGCGAGTGAATATTCTCTGAATAACTTGTTAAGATTTGTTCTTCTGGGAATGTGGTTCTGCTGTTGCATTTTGCAAATGTCCGTCAAACAAAGTGGAATGGCTGCTATGCTTTGCGAATGTTCTTTTGGCAAAGTGGTATATCTGCGATCCTTTATTCTACTTCGAATAATACTTACCAGATGTACTATTATGATAATGTCTATTATCTAGTCTAGCTCAAAATAAACAATTAAAACTCCGCCCTCTTCTGGTCCTGCCCATACTGTGTCCGGGAATTACCATAGCCCGAGGTACCGAGTCAATTCCCAATCACAGTCAGATTCGTCTATTTTGCTGACTTGTGAAGTCGCATTTTCTAAGCTTGTTAAAATTCTCAATTTTGAACGGAATTGAGCGTAGTTGGAGAGTTCTGTTACTGGCATCATGGAAGAGAAAGGGAAATCATCTCAGGGGCAGGTTGTATCAATCTAGAATTTATACTTTTGTGCCGTAATGAATGATTGAATTATCCTTAAATTGGCACATTGCTTTAAAATGGTAGCCATTGTTGGAGTCGGTCTGGTACCCTTAACTGTTTAAGCATTATGCGGGTACTCGGTTAATTTCTCTTGTGACTCGGTTCCTTCCAAGATGGATGCGCTCTTAGCCAAGATGGCGGCGTCCATGAGTTATGTTTGCCTTCGACTTGGTGTATCTGTGCACTCTAATTGTGCCGATCATTAGTCTTCACTTCATTGATGAAGGTGTTTGTAGCGATCGGTACGTTTTTCTTGGTTATTTTAACAGTTAGTTAATTACCAAGCCGTGTTTATTAATTTTCACTCTAAAAATTTTCAAATATCTCCTGCCTTAAGTCTTGATTATCATTAATTTAAGAGAAATAAGTAATTTTAATATTACAATCAAGTCATTGTGCGTTTGCTCGTCATCTATGTCATGTGCAGCATTTTAATTCTTGCTTTGTGTTCACAGAGGGCTAAAGGCCTGGATACTTTGTGTACCAAATGCAATCGGTTCATGAAACGGAGATTTGCTGGTCACCAATGCGTAGCTTGCACGAAGGGCAAGGTGGGAGGTCCGTGCGATGTTTGTGTGAAGTGGTCATCGGAGTTAGTGGCGGAGTTCGACCGTGATCGGCGTGCGCGACTGGACAGAATCGCGAGGGACAAGGCGGCCAAGGCAGATCAGGCGTCCAACAGAGGCTTGGAGGAGCGCCTGAATGAGAGGATAGACTCGGCTTTGGGTGTTTGGGCGGCCCAGTTTAAAGCCATGTTTGAGTCCCTGCAATCCACGATCCTGTCGATGTAGGCTGGTGCAGGACTACCTTTCGGTGGTCCTGTCAGTGCTGCGGAGGGTGTTGCACCTGTACCTCCTGTTGCGTTGGCTCAAGAGCCGATGGCAGAGGAGGAGGAGCTTTTGCTCATGGAGGATTCCGGCATGCCAGATCTTTCCGCGATGGCTGTACCTGGTACATCCCAAGGTTCTCCTTCGGGTTACGTACGGGTTTGCCAGCCAGGTGGTGATGTTGACGTTCCGTCAGGCATCTTCCATCCAGATTTTTTTCATCCCGTGCTGCCATTGGAGTCGTGTTTGACGGCTTCGGATGGCATCCCGGCGCCAGTGGCTACGGGCTCTATCGGGTTTCCGTTGGCCACCATAAGTAATGCGGCTGTGATCCCGGCTCCCGTGCTGGAGCCGATGGATCTCAGTGAGTCCGTATCCGGCGAATCGCTGGATGCTGGAGCCGCGAGTGCATGGTCTGCGGGTATTGTTTACACTAGTAAGCAAGTTCGCAATGCTCAGCATGGATCGTTGGTGTCTGTCTCGTCCAAGGGCGAGAAAGAAGATGGAAACAGCAGTCCCTTGTTGGATGAGTCGTCATTTTCCACCGAGGCTGAATGGGTGCAGGTCCTTGAATGGATGTCTGGCCATCTAGGGTTGGCATCGGATCAGGGATCTCAGCGCGATCCGGCAATGGAGCGGATGTCAGAGCGACCGGTTAGCGCTCTGTGCAGTGGCTCTTCGGCCATGCCTGCTCTGCCTTTGGATACGTTGACCTCTGACATGGAGGTGGCAGCGTATCGTATGGTCCAGCCGGACTTTACGCTTCCGAAGGCCCCGAAAGGGATTAGAAATAGGGTCCATTTTCCGGAGTTAGCCTATAATCAGTATGCCCGAGTCCCACGGCTTTCCGTCGGGGACAGAGAGGCGCTGAATAGGCTGTTAGCTGGCATGGCTAAGGGGCGTTCTCGTCTATTAGTTTCCCAGACTAATAAAGATCCTTTCAATGAGTTGACCCTCATTGAGGATGCGGCGAGAGCTGCCATGGCGGCGCTTTCGCACGGCTGTACCATCCTGCAGGGTATGCTGACCTGCACGGCGGAAGGTGGGGTCGTGCCAGAGGCTGCTCCCGGAATTATCAGGGACACCATGCGCCTATCTCAGGATTGCCTGGCCAGGGTGATCACAAGATCATTGGCTGAGCGACGGAGAATGGTTCTCGATTTTGTAGAACCAGGACCTGAGATGAGGGCTGCGTTGTCTTCCACGCCATTCATTAGTCCAGGCTTGTTTGGCGGCTCGGCACGGCAAGCCTTATCCAAGGTTGCGTCAATGGTTGCAGAACAAGAAGTAGTCGGCAAGTCGTGGAAGTCGACGAAAAGGACTCAGCCGCAACAGTCCTACAAGCAGCACCAACAGGAGCAGCAGAGGCAGCGCCAAAGATCTCCCTTCCGTCCTTCTGGCCGTGATACCCATCGGGCATCCGGTTCGCAAGGTCCTGGTCATTCTTCCTCATACAAGTCCTCTAGTAAGAGGCCATATGAGGAGGATAGGAAGGGTGGTGGTTCAGGTCGCGGCGGCTACCGTAAGGATAGCCGTGGTGGCGGTTCCGGACCGTCATTTGCCAAGAAACCACGGGGTGGCCGTGGGGGATGGTCCTGACAGGTTTCCAGCGGGATCCGCTACGGTAACACCGGGAACGAGGGGAGTCGAGGATCTTCACCTAGGCGAATTAACGTCGTCTCGTGCAATATCGATCACGAATTGTGTGCAGATTCCTTCCATCGGAGGCAGACTTCAACTGTTCCCAAACCAGTGAGAACAGGTCATGCAAGATTGTTTGGTCTGTCAATGGTTAAGAAATGGCTACGAACCGGACTGGCTCATCCGTCAATCGTTAGTTCTGTTAACATCGACTCCAGTGTGGACTCCCGTTCCAAGGGAATCCGATCGTCTAGAGGCTTTTTGCTCAGAAATTGAAAGTCTTCAGCGGAAGAATGTGATTCACTTAGTCCGCAATCAGTCATCCCCAGGCTTCTATTCGATGATGTTCCTCGTTCTGAAACACACCAGAGGGTGGAGACCGATTCTCAATCTCAAACCACTAAACAAGTTTATCCTGTCACCAAGGTTTCAGATGGAGACTGTCTCTAGGAGCATATCTGACGGCGCGCCAATTTCTCAGAATACTGGGTTTACTAGTGTCTCTGGAGAAAGTGGTTCCTTATGCGGCACTCAGGAGCAGGCCGATTCAGATGTATTTAATGGCGTTCTGGTCTCAGAAAACGGATCCGTTATCTCTGAGAATTCCAGTAAAAGTACCATTGATATTCCATCTTCAGCGGTGGTTATCAGAACAGAATCTCCTGGGAGGTGTTCCTCTACAACCTCAACCACAGATGTCCATCTTTACAGATGCATCGACGATGGTTGGGGAGCGGTATTGGACACTCGATTAGTGTCAGGGCAATGGAATCGGACCAATGAGCAGAAACATATCAATGTTTCTTCAAAAGTTTGAGAATTTAATCCGAGACAAGATTGTTCTAATAAGGACAGACAACTCAACAGTGGTGTCTTATTTGAACTGCCAAGGTGGGACGAGGTCACCAGAGTTGTGCATGATGATTTGGAACCTTCTGCTGTGGTGCCAAGAGAGGAATATTATTCTTCTGGCAGCACACATTCCAGGAAGACTGAACATCTTAGCAGATGCACTCAGTTGAAGGATGGTTTTTGTCGTCCGACGGAATGGCAGCTCAACCAATCGGTAGCGGAGGTTCTATTCAAACATTGGGGCAAACCAAATGTGGATCTATTTGCGATGAAACAAACGCAAAGATGCTCACATACGTGTCTCCGATCTCGGACCCGCTAGCCTTGGCAGTAGACGCACTGGCGATAAGTTGGAAAGGAATGTGCACGTATGCGTATCCTCCAACGATTCTCATCCCGAAAGCTCTGGCAAAGATAAGAGAGGGAGTATGCCAAGTACTACTGATCGCCCCACATTGGCCAGGCCGATCATGGTTTACGGATCTGCTGGACCTTCTGGTCTGCAATCCAATCCCTCTTCCAGACAGAAGGGATCTAATCACTCAGAACAAGGGTCTGTCTTCACGACAGACCGGAAATGTTCAAATTGACTGCATGGATGTTGTCAAGCAGCGTGCAATTGAGGGTGGCTTTTCTGAGCAAGCAGCAAAGTTTGTCGCTTCAGCCAGAAGAGGGTCAACCACCAAAACATATAATTATAGAATCAACAAATTTGCAGAATGGTGCCAGGGAAGCGATATTAATCTGGTATCTGCATCTGTTCAACACATAGCAGATTTTATCTGTCATTTATACGAAGTTGAAAAACTTGTACCTTCAACCCTAGCAGCATATAAGTCTGCATTAGCTTCAGTCGTTCCCAGTCTGGACATTGAAGGAGTGGAGAATGACACTTTGAATGAAGTTATTAAAGGAATGAGCAATCTGCGACCAAGACAGCAAATTCCTATCCCAGCATGGAATCTATCTCTTGTTCTACAGGTTTTATGGCATGCTCCCTTTGAACCAATTAGATCTATAGATATTAAACTGTTAACTATTAAATCAGTTTTCTTGGTTGCAGCAACATTGGCGAGAAGGGGAAGCGAAGTTCATGCGCTATCTGCCGAGCAAGACCATTTTATCGTCACGGATGAAGGTTTAAGACTACTTCCACATCTTTGTTTCCTGGCAAAGAATCAGTCACTTAAATATCCAGATCAACCGATCAATTTACCAAGTTTAGTTAGACATGTCCCAAACTCTTCTGCTTGGTGTCCTGTCAGATGTCTGAAAATGTATAAAAAACATACTGAGGAGTGGAGAGATGACCCGAAATCTCTGTGGTTATGTCTCAAAGCTCCTCATTTGCGCGCCTCGAAAGATACTATTTCTCGGATAGTTGATGCTATTCAGATGTTGCATAAAATTTCTACAGGAAAGCAGATTGATCGTGCGAACGCCCATCAGGTCCGAGCATTAGCAGCATCATCGGCCCTTTTTAAGGGTGTCTCATTAGAGGAGGTGATGTCTGTAGCACAATGGCATGCCGAGTCGTCATTTACTGATTTCTACCTTCGCGACATCTCCAGTGCACTTAATCCGGTAGCCGTCGCCAATTTGTCAAACATTAGTTAAGCCACATCCAACCACTATTTCACAGACATCGCACGTTACTTCCTCCTGCACTGAGCAAGAGCCATGCACATGACCAGTGAACGACCGTGGATTGGGCCGAGCTCCTGGGATGATCAAGAAAGAACAAGCACTCAAAATGGTGAGTGTTTACATTAATTAAGTGACTAATAATAATAATTTACTTACAGTCGAAATATCAGACTGCTTAGGTAAATAGTCTAGTGTAAGAGTATACTTATCCTCTCAAACAGACATTAGACTCATTCCAATTTGAAAACTTAATCGATATACTGATATTTTTTCAAAATTAGAAGTTGTAGTAGCTTCTTTGCACTCTACTGGACTGCCCTAGCTGAGACTTGGGGCTGACACGCATCTGGTGGGTGTTGCATCCCCTTTTTGCGACAGCCCTCTGGATTTTGTGCGGACAAAAGAGGGGGGGTGGGGGGGGGGGGGGTAGCGCGGTCTAGACCATGGAAGTTTAGCACTCTATGAGTCAGATGGCAGAACCCAAGCGTATGCCTGGGTTCTAGTCTCTTCACAATCTTCTCTGTTGGATGGTTGATGAGTGCTGGTTCGAGCCTCACCTCCTCCCACCGGTATTTCTTGGCTGTTGAAATCCGGAGTTTATCATAATACATCTGGTAAGTATTATTTGAAGTAGAATAAAAAAAGCATCCGCTTTTGTTTCTACAAGAATTCTTAATACTTACCAGATGTACTATGCCCTGCCTCAGCCGCCCCGCTGAGGTGAGGCTGAGCTGCTTTCGCTGTTTGTCAAGGCAAATATAAGACGAATCTGACTGATTGGGAATTGACTCAGTACCTGGGGCTATGGTAATTCCCGGACACAGTATGGGCAGGAGCAGGAGAGTGCGGAGTTTTAATTGTTTATATTGAGCTAGACTAGATAATAGACATTATCATAAAAGTACATCTGGTAAGTATTAAGAATTCTCGTAGAAACAAAAGCGGATGCTTTTTTGAGACACTCTTGGTATTCCCTAAGGGCTAGTAGTGTATAAAGCTTGGTCTATGTTACGTTTGTTAATCTGAATTAAATTATTTAATTAATGAAAAAGACAAATTTTGGTAAATCATATTTTCACATTGTTGTTGTTTATTTTTCAGTCTATCATTAGCACACATCTGTACATGCGTCAGCTGGTGTTTGAGGCGTTACACCTGACCGATAAATACAACGTTATGCCGAACCTGCCGAGAACACTCTTAGGGTTGGAACAGGTGAAGTCCACTAAACTAACATCAGGCCTTCCATTGGTTTGTAAACACAGGAAGTCTGAGCCTCCTGGATAATAGTTTTGGGAGTACAAACAGGAAACATGGAAGCTTAAAATGGTTCACATAGATGTAATTTGCTTAACCATTTATCGGCCATACCGGCCAAAACCGGCCTCTGCTATGGTCCTGTGGAATGTTCATTTACAGGCCAAGCGAATTGGATTTTTTTTAAATTTACCACTGGGATGACTGGCTCGATAACCGAGCTAGTCATGCCAGTGATAACTTTTCAGAAATTCTATTCTCTTGGCCTGTAAATAGACATTCAATAAGAAAATATTTAAATTTTTTGGACCAAATTTGACCATTAAAGAGTTCAAATCGGTGTGTAAGTGGTGTGAGGGCAAAAACTATAGGACAGTATTTGCTCTGCGAGTTCAGACATGGATCTATGGAGCATAGTACTCCCAGTTCCTGGTGGAAAAACCATAAGCCAAATGCATAGTGTTCAGATTTTCATCTACCTATTATTGTCAATGTTTTTATTGTGGATACGCTAAATTCAATGATCATGTCTGTGCATCTATCATCGAGATAATAAATTCATTGAACATTACCAAGTCTTAAGGAATGAACCTTTCCGATTTTAGCTATGCCCCGCCCATCTCTAGTTAAGCTCCACCCACCCCTCGCTCGTGTTGGGATCGATCGATCTCTGAACACCGTGACTCAATTTCCAAAAAACTACACAGGTAAGCGGTTGAATATTTTGAAACTAATTTGCATGGGTGCTGCTGCTGCCTAAGGCAGCAACAGCGCCCAGTCAAATTAGTTTCAAAATATTCAACAACATGTTTATTAAATAGCAAAGAATTACAATTCATACAACGTGTCAGACCATTTGAGATTTGGTGACGGTCTATATGGAACCCTTTGTGACGTAATAATTATGACATCATACATGCGCTGAGCTGATTATGATGTCATACGAGGTCTGATGATGAATGGAGATTCTGGAAAGGTGAATTGTGGTAATAAAGAAATGTGTGTATCAGCTTGTTGTTAGTACCCCTCTTGATATAATTTTATTAACAGCTACCCTCTGTCCTGTATTAGATTTGATATTTATGGATGTAGTATATTTTTAAATAGATGAGAATAAAACTAGAAGCTTACTCCTGTATACCTATAACACTCATATCAACCAAAAACAGCTTCTGCAGTGGCCTATAGAAATGTCCATTTGCAGACCAAGAGAAGACTGTTTTTGAAAATTAGTCTTCTCTTGTTCTGCAAATCAACACTTTCTATGAAAAATTTCAAATTTTCTTTAATAAATTGTAGGGTTAATTTTAGGGTTAATGGATGAATCCAGTTATAGCTATTCCCCGCCCATCTCTAGCTAAGCTCCACCCATGCTTTTCCCATTTTGGAATCAATCGATCCCTGCACTTTCAATCTCAATTACCAGAAAACTATAACGGTAAGCTGTTGAATATTTTGAAACTAATTTGACCCAGTCAAATTAGTTTCAAAATGTTCAACAGAATGTTTATTAAGCAGTAAAGACATACAATTCGTACAGCTAGATGTACTTAATTACATCATTTATGGCGTTATGATGTCAGCTTACATGTGACATAGTTGATTATGACATCATGATTGATCGATAAATTAGATTCATCTATTATGAAAATGGGTCAAGAAAACCCAAATCTCATAGAAAAGGAGAATGAGGATGATGTGTGTGACGATGGACCTTTCCAGTTTTAGCTATTCCCATCTCTATCTAAGCTCCACCCACACCTCGCTCGTGTTGGGATCGATCGATCTCTGACTATCAATTTCAAGAAAACTATACAAGTAAGCTGTTAAATATTTTGAAACTAATTTAACTTGGCGCTGTTGCTGCCTATGGCAGTAACAGGCAACAACAGCATCCAGTCAAATTATTTTCAAACTATTCAACAGAATGTTTATTAAATGATAAAGACATACGATTCGTACATGTCAGACTATTAAACGTTAAAGGCGGACTGTATCGAGTCATTCATGACATCATGATTATTACGTCATCTTACACGTCACGTAGTTAATTATGATGTCATATGACGTCAGATAATGGATGGATAAACTTGGTAAGGTTCATTGAAGAATGACTCAAGCTTTTCTTACTGTGTAATAGTAATGTAATGTGGCTGTACTGATTATAGGTAGTGGAAAACGAAGCTGAGAAATGTTTGCAGAGGGAGGGAGAAGAGTGGATGGAGCACCAGCAACTCGTTAACAAGATGCTGCAAGCACAGATAAAGGTACAGCATTCCTATTGATAATTATATTGGTGGGTGCATCCTGTGATACCTGTACTAAACACTTACACCATAATAGAGCAGGTGGGGGGATGGGTGTAGTGTTCCAGTAGCCCCTCGCCAAATATAATAGGAAAATTTGAGGGCAATTGTAATTAAACATTCATTTTATAACAGACTCTTTTCAATGTGCTTACGATGTTCAATATTGATTGTTAGTCTAGTGCGTGTTGGTAATTAGCATCAACCAATCAAAAGGTATCTGTTGATAGTTTATGGATCTTGACAGAAAATATAACGATATATTGGTTTTGTAGCATGCTGATTAGGAATTTGATAATTTAAATTTAATTGTTCGATTGATTTGACTTAGTCGCAATCATGAATTTTTATTTGGAGCCAGATTTTTTTTCAATTTGGACCCAAATTCTTTCATTTCATACCCTGGAACATAGATTTCTATGCTTTTTGCATACATTTTTTTATTCCCAGCCAAGATTTTCAGCATTTTCACATGTTATCTTGTATGCTGAAAGTGCCTTGGACGACATTTTGAAAAATTAAAATAAGTAATGGCTGCTGGTCAAGCATGTGTCCAGCTCTTCAAAATAGCCTGCCTAATTTGACCAGATATCGTCCAGTATCTATGCTCAGTGCTGTATGCAATAACATGCCTTGATTAACTCTACATTATTTAACCCTTTAATACTTAAACCATCCAAAACAGCTTCTGTAGTAGCCTTGAGAAATGTCTATTTGCAGACCAAAAGAAGACTATTTTTGAAAATTTACCACTGGAATGACTGGGTCGATAACCGAGCCAGTCATTCCAGTGGTTAATTTTCAAAAATTGTCTTCGTTTAGTCTGCAAATGGACATTTTCTATGAGAAAATTGAAATCTTCTTGAACAAATTTAAGGCTTAAAGGGTTAATGGTCAAACCTGGCAAAAACCGCCTCTTCAGTGGTCTTAAGGAATGTCCATATGCAGACCAAGAGAAAGGTATTTTTGAAATTTTACCACTGGAATAACTGTCTCAATAAATGAGCCAGTCAATCGGAACGGTGATAAAATTTCAAATACACGATCTTCTTTTGGCCTGGAAATGGACATACACCAAACAAGAATTTAGATTTTTTTTTACCAATTTTTCCCATCAAAGTTCTAAAAAGGAGCACAATCAGAGAAGTAACTAGTAATGGGTTAACCCTTTAACCCCCATATCAGCCAAAAATGGCTTCTCCAGTGGTCTTGAGAAATGTCCATTTGTAGACCTGGAAAAGACTATTTTTGAAAATTGACCACTGGAATGTCTGGCTCGGTAACCCAGCCAGTCATTCAGTGGTAAATTTTCAAAAATAGTCTTCTCTTGGTCTGCAAATGGACGTTTTCTATGAGAAAATTGAAATTTTCTTGCACAAATTCAAGTGTTAAAGGGTTAGGATGAGTGATAAACATGATGCTCTACATTTTGTGTTCAGGAGCACAAGTTGATCCGGCCATCAAAGACGCTCATTAAAGCAGCTGGGGCTCGTCATATTCGTGAATGTCTATCTTATCGTAGCAATGAGATTTTTCAACAGCTACGCCTACAGTTAGTCATGAAATCTGCACACAAAAGCTTCCAGGCAACAAAGAGGGCATTACAGGAAGCGAGTACGAGGAAGAATGGCGACATAGGCGATGATATCGCGGATGATATGGAAGTGATTGATTATTCAGATATTGACGCTATGGTCACTAAATGATTGGACGGTGAAACGTAATTAACTCTTTAACACTCAAGCCGGAGAAAAATGCCTTCTTCAGTCGTCTTGAGAAATGTTCATTAGTAGACCAAGAGAAGACTATTTTTGAAAATATGACTGGCTCAATAACCGAGCTAGTTCTTCTTTTTTCATTCGCTGATCATACTGCCAGTCCTGTAAGTGACTATCGACATAATCATAAGCGTTAAGTGCGTGGATCCATGGTTTATTAGAGTACGCCGTGCGGCCTGGAACCTCTGTCTTCAGCACTCGAGGTTTCTGTCAGGGTTACCTCACCCTTACCTCCTTTAGTCGCCTCTTACGACACGCAGAGGATACGGAAAGTGTATTCTAAGCCCCACCTACAGGGCAAGCCGAGCTAGTCATTCCAGTGATAAATCTTCAAAAATAGTCTTGTCTTGTTCTGCAAATGGACATTTTATCGTAGAAAATTGAAATTTTCTTGAACAAATTTGAGGGTTAGAAAGTTATTCATTGTATTGCATTCACTGTTCTCACTACAGTGCAGCTTAGGAATAACATGTTTCCAAAACAAACTAAAAGCTTACTGTTGAAATATTCTGCATATTATTGGATTGGAAGACATTGCTGCCAAAGGCTTAATGTCATCCAATCCAATTATGATCAAAATATTGAACAGAACATTTCTTACAATGTGTTCAAAATTGTTTTGTTTTGGAAATATTTAAGATAATTTATGAGCTCTACTGTATTTGCGTAGACAATGGACCTTTCCAGTTTATCCATCCATCATATGACATCATAATCAGCAAGGTGATGTGTATGGTGATGTCATAATCATGACATCATGAATGACTTGATTTAGTCCAACGGCACCAGTCAAATGAGTCAAAATATTCAACAGCTTACCTATAGGCAGCAATAGCACCCAGTCAAATGAGTTTCAAAATATTCAACAGCTTACCTGTAGTTTCCTGGAAATGGAGAGTCAAGAAGTTCAAGGATCGATCCCAACACAAGCAATGTGTGGTCAGAGCTTAGTTAGAGATGGGTGGGGCACAGCTAAAAATGGAAAGTTCCATTGAAAACCTGGCTTTGTCAACGATAGACAACAGTAAACAGGATATAATGTTGCTGTTCCCTGCTGCTATCATAGACAGAAACACCTTACAGTAACATGTTTCTCCCAAATGAATGCTACTTTACTGGTCAAGTCTCTGCAGTGGTCTTGAGAAATGTCAATTTGCAGACCACAGATTTGTTTGAAAATATATCACTAAACATACTGTTTTGATAAGTGAGCCAGTCATTGCAGTGGTAAGTTTTCAAAGATCGTTGTCTCTTGTGCTGCAAATGGACATTCAGTTTAGCAAGGATTTCAATTCTCTTCTCTAATCTTGACCAGTGAAGGGTGAAATTCCAGTATCTCAGTTTCAAAATAACTATACTGGAAAGCTGTTGAATAGTTTGAAACTAATTTGACTGGAACCTGTGGTTGCCGTAGGCAGCAACAGCTCACAGTCACATTAGTTTCAAAATATTCAATAGAATATTGCTTATGTCATAAAGAATTTGTCATTTCTGTTGGGTTAGCTATCATGGAGGAGGCAGAATGGTTACAAGGGTTAATGACTGTTGTTCTAATATGCTGTATAAATTGAAAGAAATGATATCATTTGTCATTACATTTTAAACCTTTATATTAACCCTTTAATTGTCAAATTTGGTCAAGAAAATTAAAATATTTGTTTAATGAATGTCCATTTGCAGGCCAACAGAGGACTATTTTTAACAATTTACCACTGGAATGACTGGTTCGGTTCTCGATCCAGTCATTCCAGTGGTAAATTTTCAAAAAGTCTTCTCTTGCCCTGTAAATGGACATTCTTCAAGACCACTGCATAGGCCGCTTTTGGCTGGCTTGGTCATTAAAGGGTTAAAAGTTCACACAGGTTGTGGAACACATGTTGAAGAGTTCGTATAATTGAAGAGAAATACTCAGAGCGGAAAAGGCTTGTTATCTTATTTTAAAATAGACTTTGTTAATTATTTTGTTGCTGTAGCCAATCCCATGCTAACTTGCTTGATCATTAAATGATGAAGAAAGTTAAAGCTATAATTACTGATGATTAGCCTGTCATTAATTACAATTAGTGGCTGTGAGATAATTATGTTTTTGTACTTAAATAATAATATTTAATTAAATCCATTATCATGGTGCAAATTTAAATCTTAAATCGAATATACTTTTATATTTATAAATTTATACTAGTTTATAGAATTTTTGCACGATATATTTTCAATATTCCTCAGTGTTTTGACTGATATTTGTAGCAATCAATTGTTTACACTTCATTTGCAATTTTTCACATATTAGTATGTATAATGCAGATTAACCCTTTCATCGATGAATTCCCCCATATCCCAATTTCAAGTCAATAATACAGGACCGCTGTTGAATATTTTGAAATTAATATGGCCGGAAGCTTTTGCTGCCTTTGGCAGCAACAGCTTCCAGTCATATTAACTTCAAGATATTCAACAGCATATGCTATGCATCGGAAAGAATTTACGTTTTTTCATGGATTTATTAGTGAAAGGGTTAAAACTGAATACTCTTGCCAAGCTATAAATCAAAAAAAAATTCAATTGTTTTGAGACTTAAGACAAAAGTTTCTGGAGATTCAGCTATGATGTAGCATGCGATCCGCTGAGATTTGCATCCTGAGAGGATCCTGATAAAAGACTAGGTACTTTGGCTTAGTTATGATAACTTGTTGAATGGTTAAGAAATCAGTTCGATTCAGAGTATTGTCCAGAGACATTAAGAATACAATGCGGGAACACAGGGTGTTTTATTGAATTCTCGTGTTGTATTCTTATTGTCCCTCGACAGGTGAACCGTACCCTATTCTTAGAGATGTTACCCAACACAACTAGCTACCAGCCAGACTCACAAATCTTGTGCTTCAAAGCCACATTTCCAGTACATATTACGGGGTGGTCCCCAGGAGTGTCTCACTACGCCTAAGTGCCATGCTTTCAACCGTATCAAATTAAAAATGCATTAGACTCACAGAAGGCTTATGCATTTAAAAGCAATAATAAAAATAAGTCATAAAACTACCTTTTTTCCATAATCAGAATATTGCACACATTTTGATTCCCTCATCAACAGTAATGCCTCAGTAAAGCCGTGACAACAGCTAAAGGTTTATACACACTGAAATGCTTCCCCGTATCATTTTGACAAATGTTCCTGATGTTTGATATACATAGAATCGCCATGATGTAAAGGTTCAGGCAAACTCGAACATAGCATCGTATATTAACCCTCTTACCCTCACAAACTGCTAACAGCAAATTCATTATGATAATTAATATCTTGTTGAATATTTTGACATTAATTTGACTGGGAGCTGTTGCTGCCGGCAGCAACAGGTTCCAGTCATATTAGGTTCAAAATATTCAACACCTTTCCGGTATATTTGCCTTGAAACTGAGACACTGAAAATCAAGGATTAAAATGGTTCAAAGACCCCATATTGTATAATTCTGTGAGTACAAGGCTGAAACGTGGGTACAAAAGTATACCAATACTATGTGGCTGGTAGGTACAGGTGAACCGTTTAAAGAGAGACAATATATATAGTACAGGTAAACGGTTTAAAGAGAGACAATCACATTTATAATATCTCAATCATCTTGGGATAGAACAATAATTTACATATATCTAGAGAAAAATGTGCATTAACATCTTTTTTAAAAACGTAAAATTTTAAATAAAAATTCTATATAAATTAACTGTATCACGTTGTACTAATATCATGCTTTTAATTTTGATACTTTCTGTTGTACAGGAAGAAGTGAGTAAGAATTCCTGAAGCGCGTCAAAACATCGTGATCATAGTTGAAATAAGTGTATGATTTTCTTACCTGTTATGTAGGTTATCCTTAATATTATTAGCTCATCTGGTAAAGGCAACATGAGGTTATACCATGGCGACTGTCCAACATGTGTCCATCATCTATCTGTCTGTCCATCATTAATCTGTTTGTTCATCATCTATCTGTCCGTCCATCATCAATCTGTTTGTTTATCATCAATCTGTTTGTTCATCATCAATCTGTTTTCATCGGCCATTTTGGATTTCCAAAACTGTTCATGAAATTGGTCACAAAAGTACACATTAATGGATGGACTGATTTCAGTCAAACTTGGCTGGAAGAACCTTTGAGTGGCAGACATCAGAAAACCTATTCACAGATTTGAATGGTCGATTTTAGAAAACTTTAATTGAAATTTAATTGGTCAATTTTTTCAGCGGCCATCTTGGATTTCCGAAAATATACAGGACATAGATTAAAACACAGCTCCTCATTATGCATTGGGACAGTTTTAAATAAAGTTGTTTAGGAGGACACTATAGGGGGGAGGGGGGAGTGTTGTGGTGTGTGTGTGTGGAGCCCCAGTTAGGCTACCCATTAGTTACTAGTTTCAAGACTATTTTTGAAAATTTACCGCAGAAAGGATTGACTCGGTTATCAAGCCAGTCATTCCAGTGGTAAATTAAAAAAAATAGTCTTCTCTTGTCTGAAAATGGACTAGTCTCAAGACCACAGCATGCACCGCTTTAGGCTGATATGAGTGTTAAAGGGCTAAGGTGGTAAAACTTATACAGAAATTTAATTAGTGCATTTTCTTCGGCGGCTGCGCCCATTTTGGATTTACAAAATTGTCTAGGAAATTGTCTAAATTAGTACTAAAATTCTCAGCCACAAATTTCTTCGTTTCTGAACTGTGGAATATCTGGAGAAGAATGTATAGAGCTCTGCATGTAGAACATCTCCTTTCTACTTTAAATGCCAATGTTCCAGGTAAGTGATGCAGGTCTCTTTGGCCTCTTGTTCCTCTGACAATCAGGCCATATGACGCTACAAGACTCTGAATGAGATAGAAAAGATGGTATTGCATTCGTGTATGTGTGTGTGTGTGTGTGCGTGCATGCGCGTGTGCGTGCATGTGTGTGTGTGTGCGCGTGCGTGCATGCATGCATGCAGGAAGCGGTCGTGTTTGAGTGTGTACGTGCATCTGCCTGTGTGCCTGTCTGAGCATGCATACACATCTCTCTGGGACAAAAAACAGGTGAGTGAGGGTCTACAATATCTGAATGCTCTTGTTTTTATATTAAATTATTAATGATTTCAAGAGTTATAGTGCTGGCCTGCGGAATTTGAAAACGTAGGGATCCCATTCTGGCCTACTCTAGTTTATTTTAGACAGCCGCTATGGGTTTGCATAGCCGTTTTAGACATACTTCTGTTCAAGATGTGAAAAACTGCATAGCCCAAAAGGAGGTTGTGCCCTTAATATTTATAGGACCTTAACATGAACTAAAAAATTGGTTGTCTTATAATATAATATAAGCATATTATGTTGAATATTTTGAGAATAATTATGGTTAAATATAGTATATGCTTTGTCCGTTCATCCATCCATTCATTTGTCCATCCATTCATGTGTCCATCTGTCCGGTTGGATAATGCATGCTCTACAGGAGCGACCTTCACAAAACATTGGATGGTGGTTGTTTCTTGGAGTACAAAGAAGCTTAATCGATTTTAAGGTCAAAGGTCACAGTCATGGTGACCAAATTAAAGAAATTATATTTTGTTTCTGGATGATAACTCGGGTTCTACGAAGGTGTCTTTACCAAGCTTGTGTGGGAGATTGCTCTAAGAGGTCTGAAAGACCCTATTGATTTTGGGGGTCAAACAGTCAGAGGTAAAGGTAACAATGACCCAATTACGGAAATCTTTGCATTTCAGAATGATAACTTGAGTTCTGTTCAAGGGATTTTTACCAAGCAACATTTGGTGAAAAGTTGTTCTTGGTGATCAGAACCATATCGATTTTGGGGTCAAAGGTCACTGATGAATTAATGAAATTATATTGAATTAAATTATATTGAGTTTCCGGATGATAGGCCGAGATCTTTACTAAACTTGGGAGGAAGTTCTCCTTCAGCCTCCCAAGAACCCTATCAATTTTAAGATCAAAAGGTTGGACGTCAAGGTCATGGTTACCTAATTAACGAAATTGTATTCGTATCACTTTGGGATGATAATTCAAGTTCTCTAAAATTGGGTGGATGTGTGCCAAAGAAGCCTATCTCAATTTTGGAGACAAACAGTCAAAGGTCAAGATCACAGTGACTTGATTAGTGAAATTATGTTGAGTTTAGTAGAATATTGCTGTTTATAGTCCAAAGAACCCTATAGACTTTTGGGTCAAAATCTCAAGGGTTGAGGTCATGCTGACCCAATTAAAGACATTTTCCAGAATTTCTGGACAATAACTCAATTTGAACTGTAGAGATTGTCACCAAATTTTGATGATATATTAGCCTCATGGGTCTTAAGAACCATATTGATATTGGGGTCAAAAGGCCAAGGTGAACCAACTAAGGAAATTATGTGAAGCCTGCGAAATGGGTGTCATATTTGAGCAATCTCTGATGGTTCCTGTTTGGCTGGAAGTCATTGCTGCCTAAGTATAGCCATATTCTTGGTATGAAATGCTGTATGAGATGCTGATACGTGATGATAGGGGGGTCAGGAAATGGTGCCATATCTATGTTTTATTTATTACGCTGTTACAGAGATTTATATTCTATTAAAGATAAGTATTTATAATGAAGAGTTATCTGTTTTGCTTTTGATAATGATGCTGTTTACGTCTTCAGTTTAGCACTATGCCCACCCATCCCCATTTGTCAGGATTTGTCATCCCAATTACAACTAAATTTGGGCACATGACCACATGACTTTCTATAGCAGGTGAAGCCGCACACTCACAGGGATGACACTAAGTCACGGTCAATGTTATTTTGACCTTTGAACTTGTTTCCTTTAGTCATAAGTTCCTGTATTAACCTTGTTATATTGCCCTACATGTATATTTCAGGATTGATTGGCTCAAATTACAACTAAAGTTGTACACAACTTTATATACCACGAGGAAGCAACCCACTCACAGGAATGTCACTAGGTCAAAGGTCATGGTCACCCTGAACTTGGTTCTTTTAAAGTTAAGTTATTGCATTAATTTTGTTATATTGTCTTATATTTGAAAGAAATTTACACACATAGTTGCTTATATCATTAAGAAGCAGCAAATATATTGAGGTCACAGGGTCAAAGATCAAGGTCACTGTGACATTTGTACAAAACTGTTTTTCCAAGATTAAGTTTTTCGCTTAGCTGTGCAGGCTGGATTATATTTCAACACTGCTTCATCATATTTGAAGTAAGCTTCCACTCCTCATTGCGTATACTTCTTGGAAGGTACACTATGGCATTTAGGTGGCAATGTCAATGGTCAAGATCATGCCAGCCTTTGTACAAAATGACCCAAGACCTGTCCTTAGGGCTGGTTGTAGGTTTATTATCACCTACGCATACAAACCATGTAAACATTGTATAATAAGGAAAAATTAGTTACCTCTCCGGGATTGGGACCAACTTTTTCGGAAATACATGTGAACATTGTTTACTAAATGGGCCACCTGACATTTAGTAGCAGAAAATTCCGTAACCATTCATTCTCGCCAAAGTACAATCACTCTGCACTCCGCGGCACTGCTACTAGTAAGATTTTGCTCCTTTGTCATAGCATGTAGTGTTCATCTGACACTCAGTAGTGCATGCTTGTACATCTCAATAACAACAAGCCTGGCTTCTACATTCCTGTATCTTACAAATTTGCCAGCACATCCCAAGATAAAGATAATGTTCTATATTCCCACACAGAGTGGTTGAGCCTGGGCCATAGTGTTTAAATGGTAAGTATGTTTAGTTGATAAAACTATGACAAGCCCTAAGGATGTCTCATCATTTTTTATAACATACCAAAATACCAATACCATTTAAACACTGTTGGTGAGCGATGATGACGATGACGGGTGCCTGTATGCTTTCAGCTGGAATCAGTTTCACTTCAACCCCCACCATGTCTTGTCCACTCTGAGTGACTAAACTCTTTTAGGATCTTCCTCGTCTTCTACAAATTCTATTGCTTTCTGAGCAGGCATATTTCTGGCATTCGAAGAACATGTCCGGACATAGACCATCGCTGTCGGGCTACCCTCATGGTTAATGGTTCACTGATACAATTTGTAGAGGGCTGCATTTGATATTAGGCTGTGTGGCCATCGATGATGTGTAACAGCTCACAGATGTTTGGCATGGCATGCATCAAGTTTGTTCAAGAGAGCCTTTGGAGCTGCCCAGCTGTTGCACTTGCATAGCATTATGGAAACACATGTGAAATGTAACATTGTATAGTTGCATCTTGACTTTCATGGGTATTTTGGAGCCACGAATTCAGCATTCCAAAAGGCATGTAAGGCAATATTTCTGGTTGCACAGAGAGTTCCAATGTCGGTAGAGCTCCAGAGGAGGGAACCCAAGATTATGCTCTTCCACTTCTCAGTGGCCAGATGAAGGGTACCGTCATCATTCATTTCTGTGGTTTCAGATATCTATACATGAGTGAACTCTGTTTTGTCTTCATTCATGAAGAGGTTTGCGAGCTTGAGCTGTTCTGCAGCAGGAAGTAGTGTATCAAGAGAACCTTTTTCCTTGTCAATGAAGTCAACATCATATGGATATTCCATCTCTAGTGGCATACCTATTATTGAGATTGAAGGATTGGTTTTATGGAGTGTTCTGGAACATTTAATAGCGCTGCGGCGAGGTAGCAAGTGAAGATGATTGGTGATAAACCATCACATTGTGGTGATCCTATTGATTTTTCAAACTGCAGAAAGCGTTGAATTGACACAAACATTTCGTTTTGTGTTTGCAAATAAAAGTCTCACCAGACATAGTTCGTTATCGTCGCAGCCAGCTTGATGAAGAAATTGAAGGATCTGTGGTCTCATGATGGCTTCAAATACATGTGACATGGATGCTGTTCAAAAGCACTATTGGTCTCAGGTTGAAGAGGTTTAGGTAGTTTCTTAGGCTTAGCGAGTGCGATGAGTGTACCTTCTCCAACAGCATAAATAGAGGTGTTGTTCAAATGCATATTTGATGATGTGTGCGATTTGTGTTTAGATGGTATTGTTTGCATATTTAAGGAGTTCTTTCTTAATGCCATCAGGCCCATATGCAGGGCCATTTGTTAGAGACGTTAAAGATTTTCTAACTTCTGCTTCAGTTATTGGCTTTTCCCAGAGCCATGGCTGGCTTTGTTTTGTGTATCAGTGAACCATCCCTTGATTGTTAGCTCAAGTGAGCTTATGACATGGCGTCCGCCCGCCTGTCAAATCGCATCTCCTTTATGCTTTGACCGATTTCAACCAAATTTGGCTGGAAAGATCCTATTGTGGTATGCTCCAAAATTATATTCACAATTTTGATTGGTCCAATTTTCCGGCGTCCATCTTGGATTTTCTGAAAATTTTCCGGAAATCATTTAAAATGCTATTACTCCAATATAAATGTCCAAATTTCAATGAAACTTGGATGAACTAATTCTATGCTGCTAGGCTTCAAAACTTATAACAAGAATTTTTATTTGGTCAATTGTTCTGGTGGCCATCTTGGATTTTCCTAATATTTCTAGAAATCAGTTAAAAGCCTACTCATTAACCAGTTGGCCGATTTCGGGCAAACTTGGCTGGAAGGACCCTAGAGTGGTATGTTTCAGATCAGGTATACTGAATTTTGATTGGTCAATTCTTTCGGCAGGCGCTACTACTCATTAACTGCTTGGGCAATTTCAACCAGAATACTAAGGTGATAGGTTTCAGAACTTGTATACAGAATTTTATTTGGTCAATCTTTCTGGCAGGCATCTTGGATTTTGCAAACAAATTTGGGAACTCAGTTAAGCGGCTACTCATTAGCCGCCTGGCTGATTTAAACCAAACTCAGCTGGAAGGACGGCTTCAGAATTGATATATAGAACTTTGTCTGAATGATTCTTTTTTTTTTGGTGGCCATCTTGGACCTTTCGAAAAATGGCAGATAATCGTTTAAAACGCTACTCATTAACCACTGGGGTAATTTGGATTGGTCAATGTTTTGGCATACGTCTGATTTTCTGAAAATTTTCTGGAACCATTTAAAAATGGTACTCCTCATTAATCAATGGCCCAATTGATGATGGTATGCTCCCATGATGGTAGGCTTTAAAACATCAAACGAGAATATTAATTGGTAAATTTTTTTGGTGACCATCTTGGATTTTATTTCAAATTATCCATCATGTATATTTAAATGCAAATGGTTCAAATGCTAATGGGCCAGGTGAGCGTCACAGGCCATGTGCCTCTTATTTCATACTTTCACTGGTCACGATGAAGTGACTTGTACAGCAATTCGTTGTTGTGGAGTGCTGATTTTTAACGTACGTGTTGCTTGCTTTGAATATTTTCAATAATATCAGTCCTTTTTTGTTTGTGAGTTTTCAATCGTTCACTGATTTGGTGCATGATCCTATTGCGATTCTGTCTTAGTTCAGTTGGGTGTTCAGTCAGAAAGCTTTGATCTATCCATAATCGCTAGCAATATGTACATATCGTTACGGGCTATCATCATCATCATCATCATCACATTGCGATGCATAAGCCATTGGCTTGTTATTGTCTCAGTGTTTTTGTTGTAGTATGGCTTGTTCAATCCAATTCATAAGTTCCTTCCTTGAAGTCGACTTCCAGTTTGTTCTTGAACGATCGGACTGTTGTTGCTTAATTAAGTCGCCTCAAAACCATTTGGTTTAAGACTTTGACCATTACCACTCTGCTGTCAATATTCCGTCTTATTGTGTCAATAACAAAGAAACTGGTGTACATTTTGCAATAATTTTGTTGATGATGTTGCTGTCTCCTCCAGCAAGTTTGCCGGAAAATGAACACAGATCATCTTTTAATTTAATACAATTCTGAACTCAGATTGGCAAGGGTTTGCGGAAATGCTGTGGTGCAGATGGGTGTCCCCCGCGTTAGCTGCTTTATGCCGCCTACACTCATGGTTACACCCTGCTGCGTCTAGCATTTGTTTGCACGCTGACTTGTGGAGGCAGTGGTTTGTCTTATTGTTGCTGTTTTCATTTTCTGCGTTCATCGCTATCCGAGTCTCCTCCTCTACACTTGCCTTGTGTCTCTGCATGCAACCACAAAGTATGGATGTGGAAGCAGAGATGTATCTACTAGAAATTGGAATCGCTACCGAGCATGTTCATGTCTATACACAGGCTACTCCTAGCTCAGTCAACTTTATTTGCGGAATTGCAGTATGACTTTGTGATGGGCTGGTGTATGTATGGCCTGTTCAGTCAAATTCGAATGTTCTTTCTTTGAAGTAGATATCTAGTTTGTTCTTGAATGATTCGACTGTTGTTGCTTCGGCTATTGTAGCTGGCAGTGAATTCCACTGTGGTACCACTCTATTGGTGAAAAAGTGCTTGCGAATATATTTATTGCTGCGTGTTATGTTGTGCTTGAACATATGACCTCTGGTCTGTGTAATACTGGATGGCTCGAAGAAGTAGGCCGTATCAATGTTATGTAGATCCCTGATGAGCTTGAATGTTTCAATTAGATCTCGAAACCATCTATATTTCAGTGGCATTAAATTTAGGGCTTCAAGTCTCCGTGTAGCTATACTCTGATTTGTGGAATGAGTTTTGTTGCTCGTTGTTGAACTCTTTCTAATAGCTGTGATTGCCGTTTCAATTTTGGCGACCATGCCGAGTTGCATTATTTGAGAATAGGTCTCACGAGAGACTTGTATAAGAGCATGAAAGTAGATGGGTCAATGTTGGTAACGGTTCTCTTAATTAGTCCTATTGTGCTGTTAGCCTTGGAGATGATCTTACCTATTTGTATGTCAAAAGAGAGGTTTATGTCAATGTGCACTCCCAGGTCATCTTCTACATCTGATGTTGATATAGGATGCATATCAGGCATATCTGTCATATAGTTTTTAGTTTGGGGGTTATTTCTACTGAAATGTAGGACATGCGTTTTATCTGTGTTGAAGGATAGTTGCCATGTCTGCGACCATTTACATACTATGTCTATGTTGTCCTGGATCTGACTGGTAGCTGGGTTTCCATATATCTTTGTGTCGTCTGCAAATATTCTCCAGTGGCAGGTCAGACTGTCTGGTAGATCATTTATGTATATCAGAAAAAGTATAGGTCCCAGGACACTTCCTTGTGGCACGCCACTTGTCACCTCTATCCATGTCGCATCATTGATTCTTACTCTCTGTCTTCTGTTACATAGGTAGCTTCTTATTCATCTTACTAAATTGTCACCAATACCATAGCTTCTAAGTTTTGTTTGGAGTCTTTGGTGTGGTACAGTGTCAAATCTAAATATACTGCATCGATAGGTTCATTTGAATCAAGTTTGACTGTTATTTTCGAGGTACTCTAGCAATTGAGTTTTACAGGATTTGTTGTGTCTGAAACCATGCTGGCACTTGGTAATTAGATTGACTGTTTCCAGAAAATTTACAATGCTGTCCCTTTTAAATGACTCTAGGGTTAGTATTCCTCGACGGATCCGTCGCAGTTACAACTTGTATACTGCTGTGTGTCGGCTGGGCTGGGCTAATTTCGGATTTCATGAACTGTACAGTTAATATTCCTATGTTTTTAAAATAGACATTGAAATACAAACTTTATTCTTACCCTGCTGGAATAGGGGTTAGCCCATCGAGGCTGCAGTTACAGATACAGAATCGCAGTGTTTTGTGTTCTTCAGACAGCTTTGTGACATGTAGATCATCAACAAGATTTCCGTTGGTTGGTATTCCTGGCTACAAACACAGCTGATATATCCATATACTTTAGGGCTTTACGTAGGGCTTCGTTTGGTTTGCAGTTGAGATCAACCATGGCCATCTGCTCAACTATTGTTTTCATAATGTGATACCTTGAACACCTTGTCATTAGTTAGTTTTGAGAGATAATGGTTGACCATGGATTTTTAATTTGATGGTCACGTGTAGTGGAGTCAAATTTCTAACGTAATCAAGTAATCATTGGTTTGTGGTTGGAATTAAGGTTTATACCACTGTATGATTGCAAGTCTCGGAGTAAGGTCTGCATTCAAATTGCACAGTATGTAATCAATCTGGTATTAGTTTTCTTGTCAGCTGTGTCCTGTCCATGTGTTTCGATGATGGCATGGTTGCTTAATGGCTGTGTTTGTTGCATATAAACCATAAATGCAGGCATCTAAAGCATCTGCATTACTGTTGCATTTTTCCATTCCAGATGAACTATATATTACATGAATCAAACCATTGGCTTCTCTCTTTTGCTTAGTTTTCCGAGTTTGGATATGAAGTCACCGTATAAGATTTGCCATCTTGCTGGAATTTTGATAGTTGTGCTTTCTCAGCAGTTGGGCCATATGCAGTTACAATTCGATATGGTGTGTTAGTGTCGTTTCTCATTGGTATTGCTAGGTCAATAATTGCAAACCTTGATGGCATTAGCTTCTTCGAATGTACTGGCAGAGGAGATCACATGAAGGTGTCATCATCTTCTTGACCCCTGAATTGGTCAGTTCCTCAGTTTCAATAAATCACTAGGTGGACATTTGATAACACAGCATGAAGGGTTAAATACCATCACCAAAAAAAATAGTCAATTTAATTTTTTTAAATGTGAAAATGAACTACACAGTGTGACTAAAACCAAGCAAATATAACAAAAGAATAAATGAAAATATCTCGCCAATTGAGTTATATAGTCTCGCATAATCAATGCAAATTCATGACGAGAAGTGCTTGGTAAATGAGTCTTGGCTTTGTTAACGAAATTTGTAATTTTTCGAAAGAAGGAAGAGGTTGGGATATGATCTTTAAGATAGTAATTAATGAAAGTAGATTTTGGTTTTCTATCCTGATACTTGCATGACCTCTTCAATGGATGAACCTGTAGTCAGAATACGTAAGCATCCTTACTGACCTGGAAAGGGTGTGAGGAGAATGTACGGTGGTGTCGGCCAATGGCTTCCACCACCGAGCATGCACATGTGCCGATACTATATCGCCATTTTCACCATCCGCTGACCTGTTACTGTATTGATTTGCTGATTTATCTTGTGGACCATGTTTACCAGCCTCTAGGGAGTGGACTGAAAACGTTTCTTAAATATTAAATATTAAATGCTATAAATTGTTTGTGCTCCGTATATTTGTGTAAAACGTGTTCTGAACAACTTCATCCATTAAAGCATTTTACTGCACACATAACCTGCTAACAAGCTGTCACTCTTTTGGGACTCTGTTTCCTGGTTAGGACTCCGTTCTTTGACACTCCGCTTACTGTATTAATTCATACAGATCCTGCAGTCGCTGCTCGATTTGTGCATGCTGATAAATTATAATTATTGATATTACCATACTGTTTTCCTCTAAGTGCACATTGTAAAAGAAGGCTGCATGTCTGTTAAATTGTATTTAAATGTCTCATCTCTCCTCAATCTGTTAGGCAGCTTTGTTCACAGCCACCTACTACTGGGAACAAAACTCATTAGAACGCAGCTCACTTGTAATTTACCCCTGTATTTAAATGTCGTATCTCTCCTCAATCCGTTAGGCAGCTTTATTCACAGCCACCTACTACTGGGAACAAAACTCATTATAACGCAGCTCACTTGTAATTTGCATCTGTATTTAAATGTCTCATCTATCCTCAATCCGTTAGGCAGCTTTATTCACAGCCACCTACCACTGGGAACAAAACTCATTAGAACGCAGCTCACTTGTAATTTACCTCTGTCTACACATACCACCACAGTTAGATAGATGTATTGCCACTCTCATACCAGTTACCCCATAATTTCAGCCATCGGTATCTTCTGGAGCAATTGTTTTACTGTCATCTTATACATATCTTATATGTAGAGTGAAGGAAGTATATGAGACTCAGTTCTCACCGCTCCCTTCACTAGGCCACTCATGCCCTCACTTGGAAACATTGTACACCCCTCTTGGCCAACTCCTCTCATGTCCTAAACTTAAATCCTGACTGTCAGATGAAAAGTTGTGCCATCTGCCGCCTCATGTGCAAACACCGGCTCCGTACCTCATTGTACCCTTAAATTTAAACATATCTCGATAGGGTTTTTCCCGATCTGGTCAAGATTTCCATACCAAGGAGGAGTTGTTGCAAATAAAGAAGAGCCCTCTTCATCGCCCACAACTCCAGCACATTGACATGATTTGTCGTGTGAGAAAAGGCTTCCTCCTGTGTCCACCCCACCAAGTGTCTGTGAAGACAATCACACTGGGTGGATGCTTCCTTAAAGGTACCCCTTTTAGAAGAAAGGGTTGGTTTGTCCAAAGGACGCAATGATTTAGATGATTCTGAATAGGAATTTTCATGCCCAAAGGATCACTTGATTGTTTCTGGGGGACATGAAATACACCTGGAATGGCGTTCTCATGAGTGGAGCCCAAGGGATCACATTCTCTACTCTGGCAGTTAAGCCCAGAACTCTCAGATAGAACGTTACATACACAGATATGCCCTTTAAAAGCATGGACATGGTGCAAGAGATGTACTTCATTCATCCTGAAATCCGTTGAGAAAGTCAGCCCCTGCGCAAGACCGAATTTCACTAAGAAGGAACTATATATAGGTTTGATGTAGCCAAATTTATCATCCAACCCAGATCCTGGGCAATATGAAGAACCAATGGAACACTCTTCTAATATTCGACTGGAATAAGATTTTTTTATAAGCTGGTCGCCTATTTAGACATTCATATGGATAGACTGGTGATAAAGCACTGATGCCACAGCTGTTGTGAAACGAGTAACCAGGAAGGGAGTTCACTAAGTTGTGGTAAAACCGAAGGGCATTTCTCGAGGCTGCCATACTCGGCCACGGCATGTGAACTGGAGGAACTTTCTGAATGAAACATGGATGTAATAAAGCCAAATACACGCACACTTCCGGTTTGCGAATCACGCACAGTAGCGTCATACTTAACAAGCACATAGCACCAACGGACAATGCCCACTTACCACAAACCTTTGAATAGAGACTGCCAAGTCTCCCAAAAGGGAGACAGACGCCCTCCTATGGGTTTGATTGATCGATTGATTCGCTAGCGAATTGATTGATTGGCTATTGAATTGATCGATTGGCTAGTGGATTGATTGATTGACTAGTGAATTGATTGATTGGCTAGTGAATTGATTGATTGGAGTTCAGAGATCGATCGATACCAACACGAGCGGGGTGTGGGTGGAGTTTAGTTAGAGATGGACCATTGATTGATTGGCTAGTGAACTGATTGATTGGCTAGTGAATTGAATTGATTGTCAACAAATTTGTGAATTGATTGATTGATCAACTGGCCAGCCGAGCATACTACCCAGATAATGCATTAGTGCTGGCGCGGTATCGGCCCAGTATCGGACAAATCATCGGCCCGGTACCGGCACCCGGCATCGACCCGGTACCGTTTGGCACGTCGGACCGGCATCGGTCCGATAGTGCCGGGCCGTTACCGGCTGCCGACACTCAGCCGATACAATTTGTACCGGCCCGGTATCGGCAATGTAATATGCATCGGCATAGTATTGGCATGTATCGGCCCTCTGCTGGCATGCTGAGCTGGTGAAGTTTATTTTGAAAATTTGACTGTTGAAAGCTGCTGCTTCTCAAGCTTCAGTACTATTGGCACCGTATCGGTAGTGTCGGGATGGAATCGGCACTGTATCAGCATTGGGGGGGTGGGATTGGTACAGTATTGGTCCTCTGCTGGTATGCTGAGCTGGTGGTTTATTTTGAAAATGGGACTGCTGAAAGCTGTTGCATCACAAGCTTCAGTACTCTTGGCAGTGCCGGCATGGAATCGGCACAGTATCAACATTGTATTGGCCCTCTGTAGAGCAGGTGAAGAATTTATTTTGAATTATTGGGACAGTATTGTCCCTCTGCTGGTATGCTCAGCTGATGAAAGGTTTATTTTGAAAATGGGATAATTGAATGCTGTTGATTCTTAAGTTGTAGTTCTATTGGCATCCTGTCGGCAGTGTCAGCACAGTATCGACATTGTATTGTTACAGTATTGGCCCTCTGCTGGTATGCAGAGTTGGTGAAGAGATTATTTTGAAAATGGGACTGGTGAAAGCTGTTACTTCTTAAGCAGCAGTACTAGCGGCACAGTGTCTGCCTTATATGGCACAGTATTGGCCCTCTGCTGATATGCTGAGGTGGTGAAGAGATTACTTTGATAATGGGACTGCTGAAAGCGGTCAATTTTGACTCTTTCGCAGATGAATTCCCCATATCTCATTTTCAAGGCAACCATACAGGAAAACTGCTGAATATTTTGAAATTAATTTGACTTGAAGCCATTGCTGTCTAAGGCAACAATGGCTTCCAACCAAATTAATTTTAAAATATTCAACAGAACAAGATTTATTTCGGAAAGAATCAATTTTTTTCAGCTATTTGTCGGTGAAAGGGTTAACCAGCAGTACATTTAACTCATCTGGCATGGCAGCTGTCTGCCATCCATTCATCTTATGACGTCCACCTCTAAGCAATTTGAATACAAAGATTTGTGCCACTAGTGGAAGTCTGGGAGTCCTATACTCCCAAAGTTCATGTTTGCTCCTGCTGTTAAAATCCTAGAATAGCCATTGCCAGTTTCGGCCAGCCTGATAAAAGGTAGAAATATCATTTTCGATACAACTACATGTAAATAGAAACTGAGGCCTGTTGTTACACATATGTATTTAATATACTGAAGACAGGACAAGCAAAATGGATATACATGCACCATAAAATTCATGAATCCATTTCATCACTCAATCATATTATTTCATAATCAACTATGTGACGTCATGAATGACTCGACAATAGTCTGTCTTTAACGCTTAATCTTGTCACCCGTTGTACAAATTGTATGTCTTTTTACCATTTAACAAACATTCTGTTGATTATTTCGAACCTAATTTGACTGGGCACTGTTGCTGCTTTAGGCAGCAACAGCACCCAGTCAAATTAGTTTTAAAAATATTCGGCATGTTTCTCTGTATAGTTTTCTGGAAATTGATAGTCAAGAAGTTCAGTGATCGAGCAATCCAACAGAAGCGAGGTGTGGGTGGAGCTTAACTAGGGGTGGACGAGGCATAGCTAAAACTGGAAAGGTCCATTAACGTATGCCATCTCAGAGACTGGCCAGTTACATTCAGAATATTCAACAGAATAAATTTCTTACTTCTTCAGGAAGCTTGATAGTGCTTATTTTGTCCTGACGCGAACTTGTGTGTAAGTTTGAGTCTGGATGCCAAGACACGGTTTGGGCCTTCCTTTTATACTTTTCCAGATGTGGCTACACGAAAGTGTGACTGCAATTGATTTTGTAGCCGGGATAGACAATGTGTAGCCAGATTATGTTTTTCAAGTTGTGTAGCCAGGGGGTCATTCCATATAAGAAGGACCAAAATTTTTGAAATCCGTCAAGTCATGGTTTCAGATTTCCTTCAAACTTTGTCAGAGTAAGCATATGTATGTATTAACAGGAAATTCCAAGTATTATAGTGAAAGGTCAAATACTTTTTGAAAATTGGCCTATCCAATACCCCTGCCTAAAATTGACACAAATTTGTAACACAATTTCTATGTTTGAGGCTTCATATCTCACCGACTAGAGTGCTCACAATACTAGGTCTTTTTATTTTAACAGTCTGGTCACCATAGTTCGAGAAAATCACAAGCATTTTGCGCTGACCTGTTTTAGGCATGTATTAGGGGTCGTCAAAAATGCCAAAAAATGTGATTTTTCATATTTTAATCCAAATTTGGTGATGCCGTAAAATGTATTTGTATTTGGTTTACACAAATGATTTCTATCCTGTTAACTAGAGCTACTGCTACTTTAGTGATATTTATTACCTAATGGCAAGATATGCTCCGCAAAAATTTTGTGGGAGCCATACCCCCACCCATGTTCGCCAAAATGGGGTGACTTCATAACATCTTTTTTCAAAATAACCCCTTTCAATTTTTTTAATATTTTGGTGAATGTTATATATATGGTCAATGGTTACAGGGCCAAAAGGTTCACTCTTACATTTGTTTCCTTTTAGAGCTATGGCAAATACAAAATCTGATATTTTTTCAAAAACTTGTAAGATATTCGATTTTAGGGGTTAATAATTTTAAAAGTATACACTCTAGAAGTATGAAACAAGAGATGTAGCGCGTTTCCCTGACTTATTAAAAGAAACAACCAGCATTTCCCTTTTACAAAATAGATAAACATGGATTTTAGAGATGTCAAAACCTTACTTTGTTAAAATTTGACATTTTTGTGGGTAAACTACAAGTCATTATTCAACAACATTTTCAATGGGAATAACATATTGCCTGGAGAATATTTAAAAAACAATTTGACTATAAGTTGTTGCTGACTTAGCCATCAATAATTTTCAGTCAAATCATTTTCAAAATATACACCAGGTACAGAGTTTGTCCTGTAAGCTGGTCGAGCTGCAACAGCGCATCACTCAGTCTTGAGTTATCCAGTGTTAATAAAGACTGAGAGATTTCATATCTAGAGAAAATAACTCAACCTTCAGAGCTTTGTATATAATTAGGTCAATTGCTGTAATAGACATAGGTAGTGAGGTGATATTGATTAGTCACGTGGTCTCAGTTTTTCTCAGAGATCTGCATGCAAGTATTGCTATCAACAAGAGTTCAGTCAAGCATTTTAAGTGATCAAGATTAGGCAGCATGACCAGTGAAAGTGTTTAATAATTACTGCTTTGAAACATTGACATTGTTGCTGATACACAAATGTTTAGATATTTACTTTAGAAATTTAATAATTCACTATACATTTTAATGATAAATTAGGCCTTTTAATTTGAAAAGTGTAAACTTTGACTAGGACACGTTGCACAATGGCTGAATTACCAGAGACATTTTGTTCAGTTGGACGTCTCACTAATGATAAATGTCATAAGTTTACGGATAAATGCTCTGTAAATGATGTTGTACAATTGACGGCTACAGATAAAACACTTGTTGCAATGAGAAGCGGCCAGAGTGAGGATAGTTTAGAAACAGTGTGCTGTTGCCACAAGAAACAATATCTGCATATATTCCCGATGATGAAGCAGAACACTTCATGTTGTGATCACCTAAAAGTTCACTCAAAGCTTATTAAAAAGGGACTAGTTAATATAGATCAAGAAATTGTGGCATTAATACAGTCGAAAACTAGAGAGAGAAAACAACCTGGCCAAAAGATTTGCCATCATTGTTTGCAGAAAATTAATAACCTGACAGATTGTAGTGACAGTGACCGGAATCAATGGCCATAGCAGATACTTTGTACAGTAATGCTGAATGCCTCAACTCTAGTTTCTCAGCAGTTGGAGTTTCTCCCCTAAAGAGTGTCCATTCAGAAAGGAAAGTATCATATGGTAAACGAAAAATCAAACAAATGGCAGAAGCATCAACAAGTCACGTGGCATCCCACCTAGGTTTTCCACCTAATAAATTAGTTGCTGACACTTCACAAACTGAATGTACATGTGATTCTAAGTTAGATGTGGACTACTTGGTATCGAACATGAATGAAAAACTGTCTGTGTCATCACGAAATCAAAAGATACAAGTATTGACTATTACACCTAAATCATGGTTGATAGATAAAACTGTTCAGGTTTTTCAGGCATGTGGTGTTACGCGTTATATGGTGAAACAAGCCAGACAACTTGCGCAGAATGATGGAATACTCGCTGATCGTGAAACCTTTAAAAGAAATAAGCTTGATCAGCATACACTAGATAGTGTTATTAACTACTACCAAGATGATACTGTATCTAGACTATTACCCGGGAAAAATGATTTTGTTACTATAAGAATTTGTGGTACCAAAGAACATAAGCAAAAACGGCTAATCCTGACAAATTTGAAGGAAGTACATGCTAATTTCAAAACAGAAACTGGACTTAAAATTGGTTTCTAAATTTGTTGAGTTAAGACCCAAATGGTGTGTAACTGTTTCTTCTAGCGGCAGCCACAATGTTTGTGTATGCGAAAAACACCAAAATGTAAAGTTTATGGTGGATGTTATCTCTGAAGACTATCATAACCTAATTGACAAATCTGTATGTGACAGTAGTTCTAGAAATTGCATGCTGCAACGATGTGAAAAGTGTCCAGGAACTGCATTTCTCAAAACTTACTTAGAGCAAGACCTTTACGAGCACATGGATGAGGATGACATCATTAAATTCAATGAATGGGTATCCACAGACCGAATTGAAATCATGCGCCGAGAAGTATCAGTTGAAGATTTTATTTCTATATTATGTCAACGGATCCAAGAATTAACACCACATTCCTTCATAGCGAAATCTCAAAGTGAATCCTTGAAAGCGTGCAAACATGATTTAGATGACACTACTGCCATTGTTGTTCTCGACTTTGCTGAAAATTACAGCATTATTGTGCAAGATTGTGTACAGGGATTTTATTGGAACAATTCTCAAGTCACGATACATCCTTTGGCATTTTATGTTAAGGCTTATGGAAAGTTGAATGAAGAAAATGTATGCTTCATCTCTGAGTGTCTGAAACACGAAACAAATACTGTGTACTGTTTTCAGGAGATTTTTACAAGATATTTGAAGGAAAAGTATCCCAATATTCATATAATTAAATACTTTAGTGATGGGTGTGCAGGACAATACAAGAACTTCAAAAACTTTATTAATGTCTGCCATCATTATTCAGATTTTGATATTATGGCAGAATGGCATTTCTTTGCTACCAGCCATGGTAAAGGTGTTTGCGACGGTATCGGTGGCACAGTGAAGCGCTTAGCCACAAGGGCTAGTCTGCACACAGCGCTTATACGAAATGCTAGTGAATTGTATGAATTCAGCCAACAGAACATAAGCAAGATCAAGTTCTTCTTAGTTAGTAAAGATGAGATCCAGAGCCATCATACAATGTTGGAAGAGCGGTATCTCCTTGCCAAAACAGTGCAAGGAACCAGGTCATTCCACTCGTTTGTTCCAAATGACACTAACTCTATCACAGTAAAGCGAATTTCAACTGATGATGTTTCATACACTCGGTCATTTTCTAACACACAACCTGGTATGTCATCAGAGATTCAGAATTTAAATATCCCTATGGAACTGTCTTTGAGTGACTATGTTGGTACATTGTATGACAAAAATTGGTGGTTTGGCATAGTGTTAGAAATTAGTCTAGAAAATGAGGACTGTCTCATTTCGTTTATGAAGCCGCATGGACCAGCTCGATCCTTTAGTTGGCCAAGGCGCACAGACCAGTGCTGGGTTCCTTTTTGTGACATTCTAAGTAAGGTGTCAACACCATTGACAGCAACTGGCCGGCAGTACACTTTTCCATAAACTGATATCGACTTTATAAATGGACTATTTAAATAATTTGGAGGAGCGGTATATGCTGGATCATGTACCGTATCATCAATTATTGCTGATGTATGTAGTATTATGTACTATCTCTTAACACTTTTATATTATATCATGTGTATTAACCAATGCCTGTCTCAGTTTATCAAATAATTCCATGAAATGGGTGACATTTAGGCATACTTTAGTATGAGAGATTACACATATTGGCCTGGTCGCAGTGTGTCAAAATTGTCTATAAATGGGCATAGAAGTCCATGTAGCTGTACTAATATGACCATAATATACCATTCAATGTCCACCTATGATGAAAAAGTATCTAAAATGCTAAAGTGGAGATATTTTAAACTTTTTAAAACAAATTAGATTGTCGCGAAAAATGTCAAATTTTAACAGAGTCAGGTCTTTGGGTCTAGAAAATCGATGTTTATGTATTATATAACCAGGGAATGCTGATTGGTTCTTCTAATATAGCAGGAGAATTGGTTGTATCGCTTGTTTCATGCCTCTAGGCCCTATAATTTTAAAATTATTAACCCCCAAAAATGGAATATCGTACAAGTTTTACAAAAATATCACATTTTTAATATGCCATAGCTCCAAAAGGGAACAAATGTAAGAGTGCAACTTTTAACCATGTAACTATTGACCATATATCTACCATTCACCAAAATAAAATAAAAATTGAAAGGGGTTATTTTGACTTAATAGGCGATGAAGTTGGCCCTCTTTTGTGAACAGGGGTGGTGCATTGGGCCCCCAAAATTTTTTGATGAACAAACCTTGCTGTTAGTCAGTAAATATTACTACGCTAATATTAGCTCTAGTGAACTGGGTAGAAATCATTTAGTTACAGCAACTATAATATACATTTTACTGTATCACCAAATTTTGTTGAAACAGGAAAATTAGCTGTTTTTAACGTTTTTGGTGACCCCTAAAACACACCCAAAACAAGTCAACACATATTGCTTGTTATTTTCCTCAAGTATGCTGACCAGAGCATTAGAATAAAAAGATCTAGTATTGTAAACAGTATATTGGATGAGATATGATGTCTCAAACATTGGATTTGTACTTGAAACTTTTGTCAATTTTAGCATAGGGGTCTTTGAGAGGGCATTTTTCAAAAGGTATTTCACATATCAGTTAAAAAATTGTCATGCTCAACTAAAACATCAATATGCTCACACTGAGAAAGTTTGAAGGAAATCCGTGACTATGAGTTGACGGGCATTGGTCCATCTTATACGGAATGACCCACCAGCCTAAAATCTAGTAGCCATGGGGTACTGGGCTCCTGCTAACCTTCAGCACTGCTTGTGGCAAGTATGATTTTGTAAAGAGCCCCACCTGTATCTGTTGCATTCTGTAACTTTAGTATTTATACAGTGTCAGAGTACGGCGTAGTAAGGTCAAAGCAGGGAAAGACCTACCCACTCGTCAGTTCGTGTTTGAGAAAAATTTTCATGTTTGGCTAATATCCCAAACTAGGCTAATTTACGGGCTAAGAGAGTTAAAAAGGCCAAAGTAACCTCATGCAACCTGTTGCAATGCTGGCGGATATGCAGGAAATAAATTACCGGTATACGTAATCTATAGACATATATAAATAATCTGCCAGTACAATACAACATTATGATTTGAGACGAGAATAATACCCCTTTAACAGTTGCCTAATAAAATCCTAAAATATGTTAATTTACTGGAGAAGATAGTTAACATGAGGAAAACAATACCTCAAAAGATGCTAATTTACTGGCCAATGAGTTCAAAGGTTGTCGGGAAATTAATCAAATGCCATTAACATGTGAGAGGACAGGGTTAGAAAGCAGCCACTGATGCAGTGGCTGTAGACAGGGTTTCTAATAAGGGTCCTTTTGAGGGCATAGACCCACAAAATGTAACTGGGGACTCCTGAAAATCTTGCATGATTGTTAAATATTAATTAAATTTATAATTCATAGCTGTGCACCCATGATACTCTCTAATTTTAGCATGGATGAGAAAAACTGCATGAGAATCCAAAATTTCAGTTTGGGACCCCTAGATTTCAGGTTGGGACTCCTAGATTTCAGGTTAGGACCCCTAGATTGCGAGGTGTGGGTCCCTAGGACCTCCAAAAATTAGATGCCATGAGAAAAACTTGCTGTAGACCTTATCAATCAAGATCAGATTACTGCTAATTTATAATTGTATATATCTCAGAAAATTCAAGATGGATTCACTGCTTATTTCATCAATCAGATGGTTGTTTAACCATTTTAAGAACATGTTCTGTAGTGGTCATGAGAAATATCTATTTGCAAGACAAGAGAAGACTATTTTATTGACAATTTACCTCTAGCATAACTGACACTCTAATAGTAACTAACTAAACTCTTGGCCTGCAAATATAGATTGAAAATAGTAAAAAATTGACTTTCTACCACTACTGGTCATTAAAGGTATAATTACGGTATCTTACTAATATGATACATTAACTGTCCATGATGCATTTATAACATTTGACTTTTTATGCTGCACAGTACAGTACAGATCAATAGGAAATGTCTAGGATCTGTGACTCTTTTGAGGTAATGACCTGTATGGATTAACCTTAAAAAAAGTTAATTTCTAATTCTGGAGGAACATGTGATGGTGGTGGTGGTGGTGGTGGTGGTGGTGGTGGTGGTGTGTGTGTGTGTGTGTGTGTGTGTGTGTGTGTGTGTGTGTGTGTGTGTGTGTGTGTGTGTGTGTGTGTGTGTGTGTGTGTGTTGGTGGGTGGGTGGGTGTGTGTGACACACACACACATAAAATTTTGAAGATTCCCCCATAAAATTTTGAAGCCGAGAGGGCATAGATTTCCACATTTTTCAATGTTCTGTGTTAATGTAGGCCGCCGCTCTATTGCCTCACAGACAATGTCTTGGATAGGCTGCCAAATGTCACGTTTGTACAAATATCCATATCATGTAAATAAATTAATTTGAATTAATCATTAACACTTTAACCTACATCATTCAGAAGTTACAACGATGAAAGTAATTATTCTGTTGAATATTTTGAAAGTAACTGGACTGCCACATGAAACATGTTCCAGTAAATCAGTTTCAAAATATTCAACAGTTTTCTATTAAAACCAAGACATTGGAATTAAGCAGTTAATTGGCAGTTAGTCTATGTGCCGTGGGATGTTGGGCCTGCTCGTCTGAACTTGAACCCTGACATTTGTAAGCTAGTGACAAGCTCGTTCAAGTACCTAAGTGATTTGTACAGTGGTACTGTGCTTGTTACACCGGCGTTCCAAGTTACCACAGCAGACGACAACGGGTAAAATACAGACTCAAATATCCGACACTTGCCGGTGTACTGGGCCAGTACTGGGCCGATACGCAGTTGCCGATAACGTCATAGTTGGAAATGGGCTATTTAGTTCGCCGACGTTACCGTCACTAGGCCGATACACAGCTCAGCTAGCTGATGCTGCCGCCACTGGGCCAGTACTTGGCCGATATGCAGTTGCCGATACCCTTAGTTAGCCGACACTGCCGACGCTATGCCGGTACTCCGTACTGGCCCAATACGGTGTGTTATCTGGGTAATAATCGGCTAGTCACTTGTTTGAGATCACCGGATTCGGACTCTAGAGAAAACTGGTTCCTCCATCCAGGTGCATACAAATGCCAATAACCACATGTACAGGCTAGCAATTGCTTTTATTGACGCAATTTGAGTCTCCCCGGCCCGTCAGTCTGTTCAAATATCTGTTACAGGGGCGGGTTGAGTCAGAGCAGACTCGGACTAGTAATCATGCAGTGTCCAGATCTGTTTAAATGTCTTTACTGAGCTCAACATCCATGATAATCCTAAAATATTTATAGATCACCATGGCAACAGCCGTTTTCAAATGAATTGAGATAAAACAAAGCTCGGCATGCTATAATGATTAATTGTGTACTGCGTTCATCTGCGTTCATCTGTTAAAATCACGTGACTCACTGAATCACGTGACTAAGTGTACACTGTAACCTCGTTTTCAATTAACTTTTGTGTTTTCCGTAATCATGGAATTTTGACGTCCGCATTACAGTGGAATGCCACTGCACTAGTTATCGTTATTGGAAAAGAAGATTCGTTCTGTTTAGAAAGGTAAGATGGTGTGATCAAAGACGGTTTAATCTGAACCGTGGTATACATTTTGTGTTTAAGAATTAAGAGGATTAATTAAAACTTGAGCGGGTCGAGTAATTTATCAGAGAGATGCAAGTATGAAGTATACAATACAGTGAATACAGCGCGATGAGACACAGTTTTAAGAATGCCACTTATGCTGAACCGGTGTTTATTACTGTTAAAATATTGTTCACATTAGCAACATTGACAATATTATTATTAGCTCACCTGGCCAAGTGAGCTTATGCTATGGCGACCGGCGTCATATGTCCGCCCATCCGTTGTCAGTCAACCCTTCCTTTAAAAGACTTCACAAGAACCACTGGGCCAATTTCAATTATATTTGAAAGGAAGCATCCTAAGGGTATAGTGAATTAAGTTTGTTCATATGAAGCTGATCGGCCAATTTGGCCGGCAGCCATCTTGGAGTTTGGCCGACTTTTAGAAAGTTCTTTAAAAATCTCAAACGGCTTGGGGGATCGATGCAAACCTCATGAAATATGATCTAGGACAAGAGCTAAACCATCCTTAAAAACGGTATCCCAACATCCTTTGCACGACACACTTATGATGTAATATATACCTCTGCGATGTATGACGTTGTTTCGCATGCAATTACTTCACAGATTACAACACATGTTTTGCTCTTCGCGAGTCACCTACAAACATGTGCGCGAAATAACAGAGCGCTCTAACAAAACGTATCCTTCCATAGGAGAGGCAGGTTTCCGCATCACTAATCTAGCAGAGCGCTCTGGAGCGATTTCCATACGGAACAGGTTCCAAGTTTGTTCGAGGGAACTTAATTTGCCAAATAGTTTGGAGGCCATCTTGAATAACCTAGTTTTTGTGAAAAAGACCTCCAGAACCACTGAATGATTGGGCCAAAATTTGGCGGATATGATTAAGGCCGAAATGCCATTAAAATGTGTCCATTGAAAGTTGATACGTAAAAAATACATGGCTGTTGTGGATCAATCAATATTTAGCGTGTTTGGTGGCCATCTTGGATTTTCTGAAAGAATCCTATAAAAGACTACATGTACATGTACTTATTAGCAACTGGGCCAATTTTAATAAAACTTGATAGTTAAAACTTCACAGAAATTAGATTGGTAAATTTTTCCAGTGGTCATCTCATTCTGTTCATTTGTGCTAGTGGCCAATAATTCCAGGTGCGCGATACAGGCCCTTTGGGCCTTTTGTTTAAGATTAAAATGAATGAAGATACATGTTACATGTAGAAATCTTTAGTATTGTGCAAGTTAATAACCTAGTACTTTGTAAGACATAACAACACCAGTTTAAAAGCTCAGTTAGTACATCTAAAAAATCTCTTTCCAGCAGTAAATATTCAAAAACAGTCTTCTCTTGGTCTGTAAGTAGACATTTTCTCTGAGAAATCGAAATCTTCTTGAAAAAAATTTGAATGTTAAAGGATTGAGACTAAGTAAAATAATTAGTTACCATGACTACATATACAGCCCCAAAAAATAACAAATTATCTAGGTGGTCCCCCAGGGCAACCAGTTTGATAACATGTGGTTGCCCTGCAGTAAAAACTGGTTGCGCCGGACAGCAGGAACGTGTACTTTTCGTGGCCTGATGTTTAAATGGCCATTAAATGGGAAAAGTAAAATGTATTTCTGTAAACCCAGTCATATGATCAGTAAAAGGTTTCAGAAATACATTTCATTCTCCTACATATGAGGGTAATTTCTGTGAACAAGAGTATTTTCCCTTTGCACATACTGACAAGTAAACGGCTACATATAAATTGCCAGTATATATCATCCCATATTTTCAAAGAAAGACAATTGTAGTAGACTAAGTGAACTTAAAGGTACTGTGTCACAACAAGTAGTCTTAGATGAAAAATAATAGCAAACTGACAATATTCCATGCGTATTTAGCATATTTTTATGCAATCTAATGGAATATTTATTGATTTTCCATGTTGAGCGCCCTATCATTGAAATTGAATTGTGCATAAAAACTATGCAACGTGGATGAGTTTTTAAAATGTGTAGGTTGTGCCTCGTGAAATGGTGGAACAGCCATTCAACAAGAAGACAGACTTCCCCAGTCGCAAGGAATTATGGATAATGTCAAAGTGCATATAAACAAATCTCTCAATATTGACAGCAACGAGCCTGTGAATGCTACGCTACATAATTTCCTTCTTCTTCTTCTTTTCGTTCGCTGATCATACTGCCAGTCCTGTAAGTGACTATCGACATGATCATTTCCTTCTCATACTGGTGTATTTTAGCGTGTTCTTATGTATCAGTTTCTTGTTGACAGCTTGATATTGAATCATATTAAGATATTTGTTTGGTAGAATTTAAGAAAATTAAACAATATTAAAGCGATTGGAAGCGGAAAACAATCCCGTCAAGGGGCATTCGGCCCAATGCCAATTCTCCACATAGTGCCGCTGTTATTATGGGGCAATGGACCTTTCCATTTTTCGCTGTGCCCCGCCCATCACAAGCTAGGCTCCACCCACACCTCGAATGCCCTAGCTATTAATTTCCTGAAAACTATACAGGGAAGCTGTTGAATATTTTGTAACTAATTTGAGTGGGTGCTGTTGCTGCAACAACGCATAGACCATCTTTAAATATGCGTTCATGACGTACTTATCAACGTCATTCATGACATCATTCATTATGATGTCATTGTACACATCACGCAGTTCATTATGACGTCATATGATGGGTAGGTACTCTGGAAAGGTGAATTGTAATCCACTTATTTTTAAGTCCGGGTGATTGCACCGATTTTACATGATATTGTACACACCTACGCCAGTTCCATAGCCATATTCTATGCATTCGGCATATGAAAATGTAGGCTATATACATGTAGGTCTTCTATTCACGTTTTGCTTGCAGGATATGCATACATGAGTCTTACAGTTTCATTCGTCGCTAATTCAGTCATCCACACAGTCAGTTGGTCGGTCGGTCAGTGGGTTGTTCAATCAGTGGGTGGGTGGTTTGGGCTGTCAGCCTGTCTGTCAGTCCGCCACTCATGTAGTCATCTGAACTGTCACTCATGCTATCTGTCAGTCTGTCACTCATGCAGCCATCCAATCTGTCACCCATGCAGTCTAGACTGTCAGTCTCTATTCCTCATGCAGCCATCCAATCTGTCACTCATACAGTCCATCAGTCTGTCATTCGTGCAGTCATCCAATCTGTTACTCATGCAGTCATCCGATCTGTAACTCATGCAGTCATCCAATCTGACTCATGCAGTCGGTCTGTCAGTGGGTTGGTCACTCGGTCAGTGGGTTGGTCAGTCAGTGGGTGGTGTATTGGTCTGTCCATCAGTCCGTCACTCATGCAGTCATCCGATCTGTCACTCATGCAGTCTATCAGTCTGTTACTCATGCAGTCATCCGACCTGTCACACATGCAATCCATCAGTCTGTCACTCATGCAGTCATCTTATCTGCCACTCATGCAGTCATCTGATATGTCACTCATGCTGAGTCATGCATTTCACCAGTCTTTCATTCATGCAGTCCATCAGTCTGTCACTCATGTAGTCATCCTATCTGTCACTCATGCATTCCATCAGTCTTTCACTCATGCAGTCATCCGATCTGTCACACACATTCACCCAATCTGTCACTAGTACAGTCATTCACCCATGCAATTCGTCTGGTGGGCAGTCGGTCGGTTGGTCGTTTAGTTGGTCAGCCAGTGGGTTGATCAGTCGGTGGATGGGTGATTTAGTCTGTTAGCCTGTTCGTGAGTCCATCACTCATGCAGTCATCCGATCCATCCTTATGCAGTCATCCGATCTGTCACTCATGTGGTTAACTGGTCCGCCAATCTGTCACTCATGTACTCATCCAATCTGTCACTCATGTAGTCATCCGATCTGTTAGTCATGCAGTCCGTCAGTCTGTCACTCGTGGAGGCATCCTATCTGTCACTCATGCAGTCATCCTATATGTCACACAGGCAGTCCATCAATCTGCCACTGATGCGGTCTGTCAGTCTGTCACCCATGCAGTTATTCGATCTGTCACTTGTAGTCATCTGATTTGTCACTCATACAGTCATCCAATCTGTCACTCATGCGGTTGGACAGTCGGTCGCTCATGCCATCAGTCAGTGGATCGGTGGTTTGGTCTGTCAGCCTGTCTGTCAGTCCATCATTTATGCAGTCATCCGATCCGTCACTCATGCAGTCTGTCAGTCCATCACTCATGCAGTCATCCGATCTGTCACTCATGCGGTCAGTTGGTCCATCAGTCCGTCACTCATGCAGTCATCCAATCTGTCACTCATGCAGTCATCGGATCTGCCACTCATGCAGTCATCTGATCTGTCACTCTTACAGTCATCCGATATATTACTCATGCAGTCCCTCAGCCTGTCACCCATGCAGTCATCCGATCTGTCACTCATGCAGTCATGCGATCTGTCACTCATGCAGTCGGTTGGTCGGTGGGTGGGTGGTTTGTCTGTCAGCCTGTCCATCAGTCTCACTTATGCAGTCATCTGTTCTATCACTCGACCATTCCATTCTCCATGCAGTCATCCGATCTGTCACTCATGCAGTCATCTGATCTGTCACTCATGCAGTCCATCAGCCTGTCACTCATACAGTCATCTAATCTGGCACTCATGCAGTCAGTCTGTCATCCGATCTGTCACTCATGCAGTCGGTAGGTCAGTCGACCTGTCCGTCACTCATACAGCTATCTGGGTTGTCACTCATGCAGTCTGTCAGTCCATCACTCATGCAGTTGGTCATCTGATCTGTCACTCATGCAGTCGATCGGTTGGCCTGTCTGTCATTTTGTCATTCATGCAGTCATCCGATCTTGTCACTCATGCAGTCATCCGATCTGTCACTCATGAATCCCGTCAGTCTATCACTCATGCGGTCAGTCTGTCATCCAATCGTCACTCATGCAGTCAGTCGGTCATCTGATCTGTCACTCATGCAGTCGGTCATCCGATCTGTCACTCATGCGGGAAGTCGATCAGTCGGTCGAAAATTTAGACATCGTTTTATTGGCGGCATTATGCAAATATGAACTTCTCCTGACACAATTGGATGAGGTATATAGCCTAGAGACTGATTTGCAATAATGAAATAATGTGACATACATTTAACAGCTTTAAAGTAATGGTCCGTACATTGTGCATATATGTGGAGAGAAATACTGAAAACACAAGCATTATATACAGACAATACAGTATAAAACAATAAATAACTAGGCGATGTAAGAAGACTCATCAAAACAAAAGGCAGTCATGTTTGGAAATGGTGGCCAAAATGTCTGAAGAATACAAGGATAGGCATTTGTATAGAAGAGATGAAAAGAGAAGACTAGGCTTAAAAAGATTCAGTGACATAGATGTAATACATCTACATAGTGTTGGGAATTGGTACTATTTTTGTGATCGATGATTGGTTTTATATACTAACCGATGATCAATTAATGATTGATCATTAAACAGGGTCTCATTCTTTACTCATTTTGATTGCAGTAATTATAGCGTGTTCAACGATAATTGTACCCCTTTCAAACCAAGTTTCAGGTATGACAGATTCTTGATAATTTAAGAGATAATCTGGTGAATATTTTGAAACTAATTTGACTGGAAGCTGTTGCTGCCTTAGGCAGCAACAGCTTCCAGTCAAATAAGTTTCAAAATGTTCAATATGTTATTGGTATGGTTCCTTTGAAATTAACAAACTATTTTTAGTGCTGAAAGAATTAATGTCTTAGACTAAGGAGTAATACTATATAGTTGTAGCAATTAAATTTTAATTGTTTTCCAAAAAGTATTCGTTTTCTAGGTTGGTCAGTTAAAATATATTAATAAAGTCAATTTATAAACAACCAAAATCAATTTCTGAAATCATGATCGATCAGTTGGTTGAACATGCAAACCAATCAATCATCAATCAAATCAATTAATCGGAACAACACTACGGAACAACACTACGGAACAACACTATATCTACACCTCATAACCGCAGTACCAGGGCAGTTTTAGTCTTCAATATCTTGAACAAGCAGACAAATCATAGGAAGAAGACTACCAATAAGTCTGAGAAAGAAGTGTGTGGTTTCTGAGAAGTCTTCTTAGAATATCATGTCTGCCAACTTGGAAATGAACAAACTGATATGTAATATGGTATGTCAATACATAATTAACACTAACCGCTTTCAGTAGCTTCCCATTCGTGAACTTATAGCTTAAGGGGTAAAAGGACAGCAGCCCAACATGTACAGGTCGGGGCGAAGGCAGCACCTAGAGATCACCTCTGCTATTCTTCCATTTGATCTTATTCCTTGCTCTCTCTCTATCTCTCACCCTCTCTCCCCTCCTTTCCCCCTCTCTCTCTCTTTCTCGGTCTTTCTTCCTACTCTCCCCCACCTCACACTCAACATCCACACACTTATACACACTAATAGACTACAATTAATCAAATTATTATGATTTGCCGCCATTTTGTTGTAAAAAAGTTTTGTGTAATCTGTATGTGTATGGGAGACACGGGCATAAGAACATCTGAACAAAATAAATCACGTTTAAACCCAATATCATGATGAAGGCGCTACAACTGTAAGTGAACCACCACTTATGGGAAATGTTGTAAAAGAATCCAGTGTTTAAGGTTTTTATTGTTGCCATGCATTAGAATTGCTTCTGGATGTTCTAACAGTGAGGGATGCAGCAGTGAAAACATACCTGCAGAAGTATTATTTACTGGAAGCTAGTACTGTCTGCATGAATGTTTCTCACGCATGTTATATGCTGGGCTGCACATGTACATGTAGAAAAAAATGCACCCCGAATATAGAGAATACTGAGATGTAAATCTGTGTGTACATGGACAGTACTATTCTCCCCTAATGAGTACTTTTATGCCCGTGTCACGGTGTCAAATAAATGGCATCAATTATTTTAAAATTTTGAATTCAAAATTTTAAAATAAATGATGCCATTTATTTGACACCGTGACAAATACTGTATTTTGATAACAACAATCATGCTTTAAAAAAAATTTAAAGTACGGACATTTAAAATTATGAAATCAACAGATCTGGTTTCAAAATTTTAAAATTAATGATGCCATTTATTTGACAGCATGACACCTGTGTCAGAAAGGAAGTATAAGCAGCAAGTCAACAACCCTCGTTAACTTCAGATAAACTCAAGATTCGCATACATATTAACTTTTCACAAATAGTGAAATGTCTGGCCAGATAAGGGTGATAGCTGGGTGGGTGCTCTTAGTTGGGTGGGTGTAGACTTGTGCGATTAAATTGAAAATCACGATTGTTTTCTAAATCATGAATTTATATGATTAAAAATTAAATAATCGAATAAGCGTGAATATCTTCTCTATTGCATCAAATATTTCAAAACTTAACTTTTTATTATTTTCTAATGCGATCGTTCATGAAAAATTAAATTTTTCTTAGTGAATGTATTTCCATTTGCAGGGAAAGAGAAGCCTATTTTTGAAAATGTATGAATGGAATGGCCATTCCAGTCATACATTTTCAAAAATAGGCTTCTCTTGCCTTGAAAATGAACCTTTCTCAACACCATTGCAGCTTTCGTTATTGATATTCATTTGTTGTTATGTCTTGGTAATTTTTACCCAAGCTGATTAATCGAGTAATCACGATTATTTTAAAATAATCGATCGCGATCGCTCAACGCAATAATCGCTCTTGCACTCACCTGCTTTTCTTCCTGCTCCTCAAATTTCAGGGCAGGAGTTACATATAATAGAAGGATTCATTTCAAGCTGCATGTATGCCCAACAATTTCTACATGTAGCTAAGCTTTTTGTACACGTCTATGTTGAAATTGTTTTGAAACTTTGAAACCTGAGTCTAAATTTCAGGATAACAATCCCGGTAAGCTGTTGAATATTTTGAAATTAATTTGACTGGGATGTTGCTACCTATGGCAGCATTGCCTCGCAGTCAAATTAGTTCTAAAATATTCAACACATTGTTTATTACGTTGTGAATTCACCAAATACTTACAATTCATACACTTTAGTGATAGAATTTTTGATTTTCATGGTAGAGCTACAACGTACAATGTATACAGTTTTGGTTGTGATGTCAGCTAACATGTGATGTGTTTGATTATGACGTCAGATATTTGAGTGGCAGATCTGATCCCACCTTTGTTACAGTTAGCGATGAACTGGACCCTGTATTTATAAAGGCTCAGTTTGTATAGTAGAGTACAGCACAGAAATAACTCAACATGTTTCCAAAATACAGTAAATTTGTTGTTAAGAATTTTGAACATAATTGCATCAGAAACCATTGTCTTCCAGTCCAATTATGTCCAAAATACTCAACAAAACATTTCTTACATCGTATTCAAAATTGTACTAACTAACATGTTTATGGATTTCTTTTAGTATCGTGTTATTTCTGAGCTGTACTGTATGTCACGGTATATGTGTGGATAGTTTTCTTCGAAGGAGCCATGTATGCGCATACAGATGAATAAGTATGTGAATATTGACATAGAATCCCTCAAATACCCGGCATACATGTATGTCCAGTGTGATGATTCATGGTGCTATATGTAAATAGAGCTTCAGCCTCAACGCCATGTTCAAATACTACAGACTACACATCTCCCTCCCTATCCCTCCCACACTCACTCACTCCGCTCACTCTCACTCACTTTGGCCATTGAAATAAATGATTAAAATTGAAATGACAGCGTCTAAATTTCAAGACAACTACACAAGAAATCAGGAGAATATTTTGAAATATTGTTGTTTGCATTTGTAGATAGTGTTAAATGGTTAGTAATTCATCACTTCTTCAGGCTTTTAATGGTCAAGCTAATAGTCAAGAAAGTCTAAATGTTTGTTTAGTAGAGTTGATGTGGTAGATGATCCCTGACTTCTGTTGAGAATGGGCACAATGCCTCTCTTTAGCATAATATTAACGGTAAACTATTATTATCCGCCCCCGCTTTAGCGAAAAGCGGGGGGATTATGTTTTCACTTCCATCCGCCCATCCGTGCGTTCATCACACACAGGTTGTAATTCGATTACTTTTGCTTGGAATATTGTGACAACACTTCATGGGAACATTGGCTACGGTACTAGGGAAGTTTACATTATTTCGTGGGTCAGTCAGCCCATCCCTACATCCATCCGTCCCTTTGTCTCTCAATTTGTGTCCGTGCAAATTTTGGGCTTTCGTTCAATAAATTTATTTTTTCTTGGCGTATTGTGACGAAACTTCATGGGAACATAGGCTATGTTTCTAGGGAAATGTACATTATTTTGTGGGTCAGTCAGCTCGTCCCTCTGTCCATCCATACCTTTGTGTCTGTCCGTCCGTGCAAATTTTGGGTTTTCGCTCAATAACTATTTTTTCTTGGCGTATTGTGACGAAACTTCATGGGAACATAGGCTATGTTTCTAGGGAAATGTACATTATTTTGTGGGTCAGTCAGCGCGTCCCTCTGTCCATCCGTATGTTTGTGTTTGTCCGTCCGTGCAAATTTTGGGTTTTCGCTCAATAACTATTTTTTCTTGGCGTATTGTGACGAAACTTCATGGGAACATAGGCTATGTTTTTAGGGAAATGTGCATTATTTTGTGGGTCAATCAGCTCGTCCCTCCATCCATCCATACCTTTCTGTCTGTCCGACCGTGCAAATTTTGGGTTTTCGCTCAATAACCTTATTTTTACTTGGAGTATTGTGACGAAACTTCTTAGATTATGATTATTAGCTCCCATTTGTCTGCGTATCCATCCATATGTCTATCCAAATCAGTGCGATTATGTCATCCCACGAACATGGCTGCCATTGCGGGGGCAGGGTGGGGGGGGATTATTTGATTTATATCATCTAGTTGTACTCTGGTTCGTCATCATATCCAGTTCCCGTCCGTGGCATTAGCCATTCTTATTATTTGACACGTTTGATGGCAATGAGGATACGGTTTTCTCACTCGCTTGGTACAATGCATAACAGAGTCTACGTGTTTTAAACTCTAATTGCTTGGTCACATTATCTGAGAGATTTGCTTGACTGGTATCCAGTAGGAAATGGCATACTCTGAGGTCCTGATCTGATGTTCTACAGTTTGCTCTCATTACAAGCAACACTCAGCATAAGATGATGCGGAGTATCTACTTATTCTAAGCACTGCAGGCACATTTGGTTAGGTACCGCTGTGTTCTGACAGATCTTCTCTTGACCCGCGACTGAAATGTTCCTGCTGAAATGTTCCTGCTGAAATGTTCCTGCTGAAATGTTCCTGCTGAAATGTTCCTGCTGAAATGTTCCTGCAACATCCTACTTTTTATGTTTGCTGTTTAACCCTTTAATGGCAAAGTTTTGTCAAGAAAATCAAAATGTTTGCTCGTTGAATATCCATTTGCAGTACAAGTCCATGACAAGACTATTTTTGATAAATTTCCCACTGGAATGACTGGCTCATGTAAACAGATTTCAACACAAGTACAAAGAGCTTAGCTACATGTAGAAATGGGTGGACATACGTGTAGCTAGAATGCCTAGAAATGAATCCTATTACATGAGGTACAAACCCAGTTCCCAGGAACTTATTGGTTTCCCATAAATTTTCGTCGCCTAAGGTAACAAGAGAAGCATTATTTGGCATATTTCACTAATATTTTAGAAGGTTCTTTTTTTTTCTTTGAAAAACTAATTTTAAATCATTTCAAAGTTTAATCTCATAAAATAGTTGAAAAAAGTGATGGCTAAAAAGAAAGTTTAGTCTCTATTGCTGGTCAGAATTATTGAGTGGTGTCCAGTGTGAGCAGTACCCTAGATATTTATTAATTCTATTGATCTGTAAAAGTTACACATGTATGTTTCTGGTTAAATTACTGGATGATTGATTGCTTAGTATATAATAGTTGTTTAATCTCTATTATTGTATTATATCTGTGTACAATTTGTGAACGATTTATTTGTGTTAAAGTTCTATAATTTCCTTTCAGTTAAAGTATAAATACATGTACCTGAACAATAGCAATATGTGCAGAGCTATTGTTTGATGTCATACGCATGTAATTTATAAAAAGCAATCTACATCGTATACATGTATTAATCTATTGATGACTATAAATAGGCATTTTAGTGTGTATTCACGTACATGATGTAGTATATTTCATACAATCTACGAATCATATTTATTGTTAATTGTTAATTACCTCTCTGACTGCTGCGTTTTTGCAGACAACATATTCCAAGGTTTATATCTCCGGACCTATTAAATATTTTTGAGAACAATTTGACTGAAAGTTGTTGCCACCAACAGCTGTCAGTCAAATTGTTTTCAAAATATTTAGCAAGTGAAGAGTTTTTGCTCATTTAAATTATTTCCTTTGGGCTTGCAGCGGGGAGACAGTTAATATAACTAAGCCATCTCTACTGAAGCGTGCCATGTATATGGGTGGGTTACAGAAGAAGGTAATAAACAAACAATGTGGGTATGTTGCAAATCCCAAATTATCCCCTTATATATATTACATGTATGTCCATGCACATACAGCTGAGCAGGTCAATGTATTCTTTATTATATGGATAAAGAGTTGGCCAGGTGTATTAAGCTCCATTCAGGTGAGTGTCCAGAGGTGAATCTCACTTACCTGTACCTGTAGATATTGTCTCTTGCACATGTTAGTATGTATAGACAATGTGTACTTGAGGATTATAATATAATGAGTGACATGTACAGTGAACCTGCCTCGTGAGACCACCTGCCTTTTGTCATTTAGCTCTTTAACACTACTCAAACTGACTAAACAGTTTTTGTAGTGGTCTTGAGAAATAAACTATTTAATAATCGAGCCAGGCATTCCAGTGGTAAATTTTCAAAAATAGACTTCTTGGTCTGCAATTTATTGATATTTTCTGAAAAAATTAAAATTTCATTGAAGAAATTTGAGAGTTGAAGGTTTAAGACACAGAGACTGGGTACATTTGTGCCCACACCTGCATGCGTGCGTGTGTATAAGTGCGTTCATGGCTTCACGCACACTACAAACTCGTTAAACAGTATAACCAGCGGTTAGTACAGGTAAAGTACAAACGTGGGTCTATTTAGAATACATGTTAGTGACTTGTCACAGGAAATGCATTGTGTAGCCGTTAAACTTCCTGGACCCTTTAATGTCCAAGACTGCCAAAACAGCTTCTCTAATCATCTTAACCCTTTAACCCTCAAATTTATTCAAGAAAATTTAAATTTTCTCATGGACAAAGTCCATTTGTAGACTAAGCGAAGACTGTTTTTGAAAAGTTACCACTGGAATGACTGGGTCGATACCCAAGCTAGTCATTCCAGTGCTAAAATTTCAAAAATAGTTTCCTCTTGGTCTGCAAATGGACATTTTCTATGAGAAAATTGAAATTTTTTTTGGAACAAATTTGAAGGTTAAAGATTTAATTTAAGTCCATCTTGTTATACGTTATACAGTACAGCTCAGAAATAATTTTAACATTTTTCCAAAAGATAATAAAACATACATTTACTGTTAAATTTATCTTGAACATAATTAGATAGGAAGACATTGTCCTAAGCCAGCAATGGCTTCCAATCAAACTAAGTCCAAAATATTCAACAGCATATTTCTTACATTGTGCGGAAAATATGACGTCATAATCAGCTAAGCGGCGTGTAGGATAACGTCATAATCATTACGTCATATATGATTCTATATGGCCCGTTTTTAACGCTTAATATAGTTCGACACATTGTACGAATTGTACATGTATATCTCTACTATTTACAAACATGCTGTTGAATATTTTGAAACTTATTTGACTGGGGGCTATTGCTGCCGTGGGCATTAACATCACCCAGACAAATTAGTTACAAAATATTTACCAACTTACATTTACCTGTATAGTTTTCTGGAAATTGCTAGTCAGGAAGTTCAAGGATCGATCGATCCCAACACGAGCGAGGTGTTGGAGTTTAGCTATAGATTGTCAGGGCATAGCTAAAACTGGAAAGGTCCATTGTAATAATGAACATGTTTTTGGTTTTGTTCTGGAAGCATGTTATTGTTAACTTATTAATTGTATGTATGAGCTGTAGTGTATGCTGCTGTGGTGCCCCCCCCCCCCCCCCACCATAAATTGTATATTAATTGTATGTATGAGCTTTAGTGTGCGCTGGTGGGGATAATCGGAAGGATATGCTGATCTGAATCTAGGCTGTATACAGCATACAAATATAACCAAACCCTTTTAACTTTTTTAAATTTATTCAAGAAAATATCAGATAAAAATTCTTAGAAAATGTCCATTTACAGGTCTACCAAGAAAAGGGTTTTTTTTAATTTACCATAGGAATAACTTGCACAATTATCTAGCCAGTTATTCCAGTGGTAAATTTTCAAAAAGAATTTTCACTTGGTCTGCAAATGGGCATTTACCAAGACCACTGTAGAAGACTTTTTTGGCTAACTTGGGTGCTAAAGGGTTACTGTATATAATGTACATATACACACACACAGGAAAACCCTGACTAATTTATTTATTTTCTCATTTTTCAATGTATTTTCACAAAACAAACATGAAATAGTGTTTTGCCCCTGCAGTGTTTTAATTACTACAAACGGACTATTTGTTCTTTTTGACAAAATTTCTATAATACATTGTACGTCCTCTTTATTTATTCACAAAAGAAAAGGATGTGTGCAGGGTGTTTGAAGTAACACTAGTATGCTTGCATGATTACGTGATTTAATTGAAAATCACGATTATTTTTTAAATTGTGAAGATATGATTAATAGTTAAATAATGTAATAATCGTGCATAATTTCTATTCTATAACATATTTCAATACTAACTTTTTAATTACTCTTTAATGCAATCAGTTACGAAAATTGACATTTTGCTCAGCGAATTTCTATTTGCACGCCAAGCGAAGACTATTTTTGAAAATGTATTACTGGAATGACTGGCTCGAGCATCGAACCAGGCTTTCCAGTGATACATTTTACAAAATAATTCCTGTCTTGGCATGCAAATGGAAACTTCTAAACACCAGTGTACATTGCACCTTTCGTCATTGATATGCCTTTGTTGTTATGTCTGAGTAATTGGTACCCAGGCTGATTAATTGACTAATCGCGATTATTTTTAAATAATCGATCGTGATTGCTCAAACCAATAATCGCACAAGCCTAGTAACAAACTGTTCATCTTGACGCTTGGCCAAGCCGTCTCAAAAAACTTATGGTGATGATAGTCTTCAATTGTCTGGTCTTGTGAAAGTGACAACATGTATTTACATGACAAGAAAAAACTACAGTGTATTTACAATGGACACGGGAATGATCGTGGTGATTGGCTCGATAATCAAACCAGTCATTCCTGTGGTAAATTTTCAGAAATAGCCTCAAGATACCTGAAAATTTGAATCTTCTTGACGAATCTGGACAGTTAAAATCTGAATGACAAGTTAAAGGGGCTGTCGCTGATATATCTATAAATTTAATATATAGAACCATGTTCATAAGCCGTTTACCATGTGTCAATACTACGATTTTAACATCAATTCTTATATATATATATATATATATGACCATTCGATCAAGAAGTTGCAAATTTTTAATTCTACAAATATTAAAAATTAAAACACAAATCTAACAATCGATTTTATCTCCGTTTTGAGGAGAAACCTGAGTATTTGGTACTTAATGGTTGCTTGTGATTCATTGCTTATCTTGTATAAACAAAGATTATTATTACAGAGATTATTTGTTTAATGTTATGATGTGATTTTTTTTCGGTTTCTTGTCATCCTGGCGTGTAAGGCCCACTTTCCATGTAAGCTTTTCTACTCGCTTTTCTGCTAGCAGAAATTTCGATCTAGTGCATTAGATAAAACCATTTCCTCTTTAGCGTTTTGAAACTCTCGCTCCAAAAAACCCGCCGCTCAGTGAGCGACTTTTCTGCCCGCTTTTCTGTGAACAGAAAAGTTGGTCTAGTGCATTTATATAGAACCATTTCCATGGGAGCATCTCCATGCAGCGGGTACAAGCGCGTGTTGTGCATGTTGATCTTGTGCGCATGCATGTTGCCGTATAAGCAGGTTATTTTGAAATATTGACTTTGAATGCTATGCTAATATAATAATGATGCCATGCAGCAGCCATTTTCTTTTGTATTATTTGCGCAAGAGACAAAGAACTCGCATTCATATGATGCAGTTAATGCAGTTGACAAACCAAAAGAGAGAGCACAGATTTTGGGTGCGGGTATTGTTCTACCAGATCAATTAGCTGCTCCTGCTTTTGAAAGCTCAGCTTCAGGACCTGGCCTTTGCACTTTTGCGACATGACACATGTAGTGTGTAGGAAAGCAAAAATTGATCAAAGATTTGCAGAACTAGAGCCTGTAATTCGATTGCCTATGCTAGGAAAACAGCTGGATTCGCTGGTAAACTCGCCCGCATGGAAATAGACAAACCCGTGAGCAGAAAGCGTGCGAGAACACGCGAGCAGAAAAACTCACATGGAAGCGGGCCTAAGGCTGTGATATTTTCGACGGTTGAGCGTTGTGGCGCTAGTATTTTGTCTCTCGGTGGTGAACTGTCTAGAATCATTGAAGATTTTCTGGGTTATTTCTATGTGGATTGTTTCATAAATATGATGCTAAATTGAGAAAATCATCCGCTGACAAGAGTTTCCAGAAAAACTACAAATTATAACTAATACATGTGACGGGACAGAATTTCTGTATACACATTAGTAGTAATAATACAGCAGGGCCCATGTTCCCGAAGCTGTCGTTAGCTAGCGATATCGTTACACCCATTGCTTTAGTATGGTGTAACGATATCGCTAACATAATGAGAGATTTGGGAACCTGGGCCCAGGACTGTTATATTACAATATAAATGTAACAAGTTTCCAAATTTATTTATATCTCTGAGGTAATGGCTCTTTAAGTTCACAGATGCAGCTCATCCACTTAATTGCTGCTTATCCACCCATATCAGATATTTTTCTTTTGATTGATCAGCCATTAAGACTTTTTTAAAGGTCATTCTTAAATTATTGTTTGATTGACATGTTTTGCGTGCACCCGAATACTAAAACGAGAGAATATGCTGCTTAATCATTTAACCATTTAATCATCGAATTTGTTTTAGAAAATTCCAATTTTCTCATAAGAAATGTCCATTTGCAGACCAAGAGACTATTTTTGAAAATTTACCACTGGAATGACTCGCTCAGTTATCACGACTACTGCAGATAGGCTTGTGTGATTATTGCGTTGAGTGATTGCGATCGATTATTAAAAAATAATCGTGATTACTCGATTAATCAGCTTGGATACAAATTACCAAGACATGACAACAAAAGAATATCAATGACAAAAATTGCAGTGTTTTTTGGAAAAGTTCATTTGCAGAGCACGAGAAGACTATTTTTGAAAGTGTATCACTGGAATGCCTGGCTCAATTCTCGAGCCAGGCATTCCAGTAATACATTTTCAAAAATAGTCTTCTCGTGCCCTGCAAATGGACATGCATTCTCTAAGCGAAATCTAATTTTTCATGACCGATCGCATTAAAAAGTAATTGAAAGTTAGGTTTTGAAATACTTTATGCAATAGAAAATATTCACGATTATTCAATTATTTAATTTTTAATCACATAAATTCACGATTTAAAACATAAACGCGATTTTCGATTTAATCACGTAATCGCACAAGCCTAACTGCAGAAGCCGTTTTTGGCTGATATGAGGGTTAAAGGGTTAACACTCAAACAAGGATTCTCATAAGGGTCCTTTTGAGGGTATATATGTACCCCCAAATGCAGCTTGGGACCCCCAAAAATAGAGGCAGTGGGCCCCATGGGACACCAGAAAATCTTGTATGATTGTGTTATACTATGTAGTTTTATAGGGTTTTGCACAAAAATACCTACCAAATCTAGCATGAGACCAGCATAATTCATAGTTGTGAGTCCATTCATGGTACCCTCTAATTTTTGTATTGAGAAATACTGCTTGAGAATACCAGATTTCAGGTTGGGAGGTCCCTCAGATTTCAGGTTGGGAGGTCCCTCAGATTTCAGGTTGGGAGGTCCCTCAGATTTCAGGTTGGGAGGTCCCTCAGATTTCAGGTTGGGAGGTCCCTCAGATTTCAGGTTGGGAGGTCCCTCGGATTTCAGGTTGGGAGGTCCCTCAGATTTCAGGTTGGGAGGCCCCTCAGATTTCAGGTTGGGAGGTCCCTCAGATTTCAGGTTGGGAGGTCCCTCAGATTTCAGGTTGGGAGGTCCCTCAGATTTCAGGTTGGGAGGTCCCTCAGGTTGGGAGGTCCCTCAGATTTCAGGTTGGGGGAGGCCCCTCAGGTTTCAGGTTGGGAGGTCCCTCAGATTTCAGGTTGGAAGGCCCCTCAGATTTCAGGTTGGGAGGTCCCTCAGATTTCAGGTTGGGAGGTCCCTCAGATTTCAGGTTGGAAGGGCCCTCAGATTTCAGGTTGGGAGGTTCCTCAGATTTCAGGTTGGGAGGTCACTCAGATTTCAGGTTGGGAGGTCCCTCAGATTTCAGCAGGGGACTCATATTTCAGCTGGGGGCTCAGATTTCAGCTGGGGACTCAGATTTCAGCTGGGGACCCCCAGATTACAGAGTGTGGGGTCCGTGGAACCTCCAAAATTTAGGTGCAATGAGAAACACTGCACTCAAACTCACCATAGACACATTCTGCATGGGTGAGAACATTTACATTTGCAGACAATGAGAAAATTGTTTTTTACAAATTTACCACTAATAACAGGCCCAGTCATTACAGTGATAAAGTTTTAAAAATAATGTCATTGTCTGCGGGACATTTTCAGTTTTTAACTGTCTCACTGCTGCAAGCCACAAGACATTAATTTCAACGGGCAATAACGTTGGACCTAAGATTATTTAGAAAACAATTTGACTGAAAGTTGTTGGTGGCTTAGCTTTTGTTTTCAAAATATTCAGCATATCCAGCGATACATGTAAGACCCATGGAAAATCTAGTGTGCAATAATTTAGCAGCCACACACTTAAAACTCTAATTTGAAGTGGTTAACCCTTTAAACCTCATATAAGCCAAAAACGGCTTCTGCCGTGGTTTTGAGAAATGTCCATTTGCAGACCAAGAGAAGACTGTTTTTGACAATTTACCACTGGACTGACTGGCTCGATAACCGAGCCAGTCATTCCAGTGATAAATTTTCAAAAACAGTCTTCTCTTGGTCTGCAAATGGACACTTTCTATGAGAAAATTAAAATTTTGGGGGACAAATTCAAGGGTTAAATGGTTAAGCCATTACATAATATTATCTTTTTATCCAAGTTTTAGCAGAGCAGAGAGAAAATGAAAAGTACTGATAGAAATTAAAAAGGATGTTTTTGTTAAATACGTTGTCTATGTATGTGTCAAAATTTTAATTTGCTTTACCCCAAAGCGACAATAATCTATATACAAAATCACTAAATAAACATTATATATATAAAAGTTTTATCCCCCTCGTAAACAACTTAAAAATCTGTTTCCTTCATGCTATTGACAAAGTGGTTAAATTGGAACAAGTCACTTGTGACCGCGTCTAGTGACCGCTTTTAACTCATATTTCACAGCTCATATCGTCTACATTATTGACCCTGTAATGACCAAGATTGGGTAAGAAAATTTAGATTTTTGCTAATAATGCTGAATGTCCATTTAGAGGCGAAGAGGAGACTATTTTTGTAAATTTACCACTGGAATGACTGGCTCGGTTATTAATAGTCTTGACTTGCTCTGCAAATCAACATTCCCATGACTGACCGCAAAAGCAGTTACTGCACTTGGTAAATTCTCAAAAATATTCTTCTTGACCTATAAATGGACATTCAGGACTCAAGACCACTGATCACTTACGAGACTGGTTTTGGTGTGTATATAATTGTGGCATCTGCCTACATTGGAATTTACATGTGTAACCTTTGGATATTTAGTACATCATTATTTACAAATACAGATATTATGAATCAGACACTATGAACAGATGAGGTATGTTCCGCCCTACATATCAGTGTCACAATGACAGACTAATCATTTAACCCTCTAACACTCATATCAGCCAAAAACATCTTTTGCAGTGGTCTTGAGAAATGTCCATTTGCAGACCAAGAGAAGAGAATTTACCACTGGAATGACTGGCTCGATAACCGAGCCAGTCATTCCAGTGGTAAATTTTGTAAAACAGTCTTCTCTTGGTTTGCAAATGGACATTTTCTGTGAGAAAATTTTCCTGTTGAAATTCGAGAGTTAACCCTCTAACCATCAAATTTGTTAAAAAACATTTCAGTTTCCTCATTTAAAATCTGCTCTGCAAATAAACATTTCCCAAGAGCACTGCAAAAGGCATTTTTGTCTGGCTTGGTTGTTAAAGGTTTAACTCTGACCACTCTGATGTCAATATTCTATCTTTTATGGTGTCAATAGCAAAGAAACTAGTGTACATTTTTCAACAATTTTGGTGAAAGATGTTGCATCTTCCACCAAATTTGTTGAAAAATGAACCCAGGTTCATCTTAATTTAATTTGAAAATTAAAAAATTTGACATCAGAGTGGTAAGGGTTAAACACAGCAGTGTACAGCGGTGTATGTTTACTGAGAAAACATATCAGTCCTGAGATCTTGTTTGTAAATACATGTCTGATATGGCGTGAGTATGTGGCGGTTGAGTGATATAACGTACCCTAGTTTAGCCAAGTGACGCGTCATCGACTTTTATACATTGTATTTGTTTAGCCCACTTTTTTCAAGTGTATCATGTTTCCTGGAATATGAGCCAATAAAGGTGGGGTGGCGATACGCTCTTATATAAAATTATAATGTAGACTCGTTTTTAAGCTAGTCTGTGGGATGTGAGGTGATGCAATTTAAGCCATACCTGGGAGACAAATGTGGGCAGAACCTTCAGGCATGTGTTAGGCCTTGGATGGAAGCTGATCTGAATAAAAAAAAGACTGGAAGCATCCGCTCTGATTATAAGCATTTTGTAAGACATTTGGATCAGAATAATCGTGACAAATTGTGTTTAGCTCCGAGTTATAAATATGAGTGAATTATGCTTTTGTTATGTTAAACCTTCAAATGTTCTCTTCGAAAATGTCCATTTCCAGCCCAAGGGGAGACTATTTTTGAAAATTTACCACTGATGACTGGTTCATTTACATGTATCACGCCAGGCATTCCACTGGTAAATTTTCAGAAATATTGTCATGGTTTTCAAATGAATGTTTCGACCATTGATGAAGCCATTTTTGGTCGACTTTTATTAACCTTCAAAGTTGTTCAAGAAAATTTCAATTGTTTATCAAGCCTGTCATTCCAGTGGTAAATTTTCAAAATAGGCTTCTTGGTCTGTAAATGGACATTTCTCAAGACCATAACAGAGGCCGGTTTTGGCCGGCATGACCATTAAAGGGGTAACGCTTTAACGGTGATGCCGGCCAAAACTGGCCTCTGTTATGTTCTTGTGGAATGCCCATTTACAGGTTACGCGAATAGAATTTTTGAAAATTTACCACTGGAATGACTGGCTCGATAACAGAGCCAGTCATTCCAGTGATAAATTTTCAAAAATTCTATTCTATTGGCCCGTAAATGGACATTCAATAGGCCGAGGGTGAAATTTTCTTGACAAAATTTAACCATTAAAAGGGTAAAGCACATTTAGAACCATGTGCGACATCATAGAGCATATTTATGTCCCTTGGATGCAACTGCAGATTATGCCGAAGAAGAATAGTGCAAAAGATGGCAACTTACTATGCCTCTACATGTATATATCTGTCTGTGCCGTGTTTCTGATACAGTGACTAACATGTCTGACATCACAACCAATAATGTCACTCATAGACTTGTGAGAATAAAGTGTTGAAGTATGGACTTAATATCTGGTAAGGGAATGAGGCTATTGCATTTGGGTCTGTCCATTTGTCTGTCTGTCTGTCTGTCTGTCTGTCTATCTGTCTGCATGCGCGCAAGGCTGTATCTAAAAATACTAATCCGATGGTTCAAATTCACAACAAAGAAATGTAACATGAAATGAGAATATCCAGATGTTGGCTGTGGTTCAGATAAAAACCTCAGAAACTATTGGTCTGATTTGGCTCAATACTTAACACCAGAAAGGGTGTGCCTGTACACTGTAATTCTATAAAATTGTGCATGATCGAGAAATCTAGAAAATCCCAACAAATCTTTACAATGTATTAAAAATTGGAGGGCGAGGGTATGTCATCTCTGATTGCTCTTGTTTATAGTTAGATAACGTGAACATTGTGTGCACCCCCCACCCATCCAGCCCATCCTTCTTGCAAATCAACATAGCTTTATAGTTATATATATGAAATGTAAAGGTTTATTGGTACTTATGAAATCATTGTACAGTCGTGTGTATTTATTTGTGACGTAACTGTATTAAAAAATATATATGCATTGTATTGATATTCCCATGGTGATGAGATTATACAAACTTGTTATTATCGATTACTCGGTTTGAGCTGTTTCTATGTCAAGTACATGCTCCGTGCGGTGAACTAATGCATCATAAATCAGATTGAATAATTTATCTGGCTGTCTAATACATGTATTTACTCTTTCAGATTGTTTAAATGTGGTTTTCAGTTTGTCTTGCGGGACCAAATATGGCAGGACTCTTGTCTCTGCGTAGTGTCCTTGAGCAAGTCACTTCATGATTTCCTGCTGACCATGATGTCATGGTTGTTCATGGTTTCACCACCTGACCATGTTAACATGGTCAGTAAACCAATGGTCAGATGACCATGATAGACTATGTGTGAGCACGTTTGCCATGAATTTAAGTGGTTTTGTTATCAGCCATGATGATATATGGTCATCTGATTGTCAGTTCCTGTGTAACTGAATTTCTACCTCGCTGACCGTGACATGATTTGGTTGACCATGGTTACTGGAGAATATCAATGTTGTTCCTATTGACTATGATAAATATCATGGTCAGTTCATGGTCAGATATGTCACCAATATTTTTATCAATTATCAGTATCCACCATTGACCATGTTATATCATGGTTATTGGAATATTTCAATGTTATTCATATTGAAAGTGATATATTGGTCAGTTTATGGTCAGATATGTCACCAATATTTCTAACAATTATCAAGGTCCTTCATTGACCATGATACATTTATATTATTGTCAACCGTGGTTATCCTATTGACAGTGATATCATGGTCAGAGACGTCACCCAATATCTAAAAAACTGCAGAACAATTCTTGAACTTAAGCTCTTAAAATGTTCTTAAACCATTCAGGAACAACGGAAGAACAGTTCTTAAACTTTAAACTTATTAAAATGCTCTTTTTAAAACTGTTCTTGAACATTTTCATGAGGAGTTATTTGACCATGGTCGACCATGTTTTAATCACGGTTGGTATAATTTAAGAGAGGAAACTCTTTGAACACTGAAAACGTCTTTTTGTATTTAAATTTCTAATTACTCTATTGCAAATACATTACGTAATCATCATTAATTATAACATTTGAATAATAAATGCCATATACATAGAAATATACCGGTAATAATACACACTGAATTCTTGTATAAACCTTACTTCAACCAATGCCAATGTAGGCTAACCATTCCAAAATTTCCATAGTCTTATATAATTAATTTATGTAGAAAGTTTGCTGAATATTTTATATCATGATTATTGCCGTAGATCATGATAATACTTACAATGTTGTAATCGCTTCTTGACCTTTTGGCTAAGACCTAAGTAGTACAACGCTGTAGGCTGTACAGTCTCGCACAGAGCTGGATTGCTGAGCAAGGGTCAACCCCGCAGGTTAAATGCCTCCGTTAATCAGACCATGGTCAACCATGGTGAAGTACCGCTGCCTTGAGACAATAGTTGACGATGGTCTGACTATGCAGGTAAAATGGCAGCACAGTCAGGCCATCGTTGATCATGGCCAAATGTCAACCTTTAAATGTTGTGTTTGACCACGGTCTGACTGGTAAAACATGGTTTGATCATGGACATTTGCTGATCATGGTTGACCATGGTCTGACTGGTAAAACATGGTTTGATCATGGACATTTGCTGATCATGGTTGACCATGGTCTGACTGGTAAAACATGGTTTGATCATGGACATTTGCTGATCATGGTTGACCATGCATTGTCTGACTAGTAAAACATGGTTTGATCATGGACATTTGCTGATCATGGTTGACCATGGTCTGACTAGTAAAACATGGTTTGATCATGGACATTTGCTGATCATGGTTGACCATGGTCTGACTAGTAAAACATGGTTTGATCATGAACATTTGCTGATCATGGTTGACCATGCATTGTCTGACTAGTAAAACATGGTTTGATCATGGACATTTGCTGATCATGGTTGACCATGCATTGTCTGACTAGTAAAACATGGTTTGATCATGGACATTTGCTGATCATGGTTGACCATGGTCTGACTGGTAAAACATGGTTTGATCATGAACATTTGCTGATCATGGTTGACCATGCATTGTCTGACTAGTAAAACATGGTTTGATCATGGACATTTGCTGATCATGGTTGACCATGCATTGTCTGACTAGTAAAACATGGTTTGATCATGGACATTTGCTGATCATGGTTGACCATGGTCTGACTAGTAAAACATGGTTTGATCATGAACATTTGCTGATCATGGTTGACCATGCATTGTCTGACTAGTAAAACATGGTTTGATCATGGACATTTGCTGATCATGGTTGACCATGCATTGTCTGACTAGTAAAACATGGTTTGATTATGGACATTTGCTGATCATGGTTGACCATGGTCTGACTAGTAAAACATGGTTTGATCATGGACATTTGCTGATCATGGTTGACCATGCATTGTCTGACTGGTAAAACATGGTTTGATCATGGACATTTGCTGATCATGGTTGACCATGCATTGTCTGACTAGTAAAACATGGTTTGATCATGGACATTTGCTGATCATGGTTGACCATGCATTGTCTGACTAGTAAAACATGGTTTGATCATGGACATTTGCTGATCATGGTTGACCATGCATTGTCTGACTGTTGTGCCATTTAACCTGGATTGTCAATAATGGGTTTTCATGGTCAACCCACATGTGGTTGTTTGGCAATTTGACCAGTGTGGTTTGACAATTTGACCGGTTGACTATTGAAAATAGGTTAACTCTGCGTTGTTCCAGTCGACCTAGCTGTAAATATGTACCTGTGATGACATAGCTCTGTCTTTATCTATCTATCCATCCATCCATCTGGCCACCAACCCATCCATCCATCCATCCACATATATCTGTGTGTCTGTATGTGTCTGTCTGTCTGTCTCTTACAATAAAGGGTTCTATGTCTACTGGAGCTAAAGCCACACCCATTTCTGGCTAAGCTATGGCCACTTTTCTGCACATATTGGTATCGATTTGAAACTTAGAAACCTGAATTTCTGAATCAGAATTTCAAGGTAACTATACAGGTAAGCTGTTGAATATCTTGAAACTAATTTGATTGCAAGCTGTTGCTGCCTATGGCAACAACAGCTCCCAGTCAAATTTGTTTCACAATACTCAATAAAATGTTTATTTAAATTGTACATTCATCAAAGACATACAATTTGGACACTAATTCTTGACAGATTTTTCGATTTTCATGATGGAGTTGCATCATTTTGATTGTGACGTCAGCCAAAACATGTAACATATTTGATTATGATATCAGATATATATTTGGTTGAGTTTGCGTGCATGCGTGTGTGTGTACCACATGATACATGTGACTAAAATTGTAATAGAGGGATTTTGATAAATCTTGGGTGGGAGGTGACACTTCAGGGCTTGAAGACCCATCTTGATATTAGCGTCAAAATGTCAAAGGTAAATGTCGTTATAAAAGGGTGAGCGAGTGTGATTTTGAATTCTCTGGAAATTGTTGCTCTTTAAATAAAGGTACAGTCAAACACCTGCTTAACGCGTTAACGAACTTTGTTTTGCATGTCAAGAAGATTAAATAAAGGGGAAGAGGGTATTGTGATCAGGTGTGTGTGTGCGTGCATGTGCATGTATGCGCGCGTGCGTGCATGCATGCATGAATACATCCGTCTATCCGTCCGCACATGTACATGTATCTAAAAAATTACGGATCCTATTTGCTAAATTAAAATTTTAGGATCTGTATCGGATCAAGTTCTGAATATATGAATATCTCAGAAACTGCTGATTTCACATAGATTTTAACACAAGAAATGGTGTGATCATACATGAGGATTCCACAGGATCCGAAGAAGTCCGAAAAAATTAAGAAAATCTGGAATATACGGGAACTTTTTACAGTGTGACAAAAGAGGGAGTGTGAGGGTCTGTAATCTCAGGGTATGTAATCTCAGATTGCTCTTGTTACTTAGTGAACATGCTGTCAATTTGCAAGCCAAGAGAAGACTATTTTAATAAATTTATCACTGGAAGGAATGACTGGCTCTGTTATCGAGCCAAGCCAGTCATTCCAGTGGACAAGTTTCAAAAATAGTATTTTCTTGTACAAATGGATATTTACAAATTAAAGATTTCAATTTTCTTTTACCAATATGACCGTTAAATAATTGAACAGTTTCTTTTTGTGTTTTATATTCAGACATTGTTACGCTTAAATACTGGCTGTCATGGACGATCATAGGCATTCTTGACATCACACTCAAATCATGGAACAGGACCGCAGCTAATTGGAACAATGTGCCTTATTGGAGGAATTTTCTCTAAGAATCTAAACAGGTTATTTCATGCCAACTCTAGTTGATGTATTAATTTATTGAATTCGGTCGCTATGGTGACGCACACACGACTGCAGCACTATAAGGCTAATTATTGTTCTCTGTTGATGACGGGAATTCTGGGCTGTCGCTGGCATCGATACAAACAGTCAAAGCGCAGCAACAGCAAGGTACGACTATACCTGTAGTGTACAAATGTATATATAATTTAGGATGGCCCACCCTTGAAACCGTGATACAAAAATAAAACCTGGCATTTTAACAGCGTATCAAAACCTTTTTGCCCAACTTTTATCTACATTGTATCTGACTATTTATCTGTCCATCTATCCAGACTTATACTCGTCTGTCCATTCAACATCCAGACTGCCCATCCATGTGCTCATCTATAAGCTATCTATCTATCTACCTATTTATCTATCTATCTATCTATCTATCTATCTATCTATCTATCTATCTATCTATCTATCTATCTACATCCATCCATCCATCCGTCCATCCACCCACCCACCCACCCATCCACCCACCCATCCATCCTTGCATTCAGTTTGAAGCAAAATTAAAATGATTTTACTTTTCCCCCATACTTTTACATTTTTTGGACTTTGTTTCTGTGTTATTTGTCACCTTTTTAAGAATTAGAAGCCGTGATACAAAAATTAAACCTGGCATTTTAACAGCGTATCAAAACTTTTTTGGTTAACTTTTATCTACATTGTATCTGACTATTTATCTGTCCATCTATCCAGACTTATACTCGTCTGTCCATTCAACATCCAGACTGCCCATCCACGTGCTCATCTATAAGCTATCTATCTATCTATCTATCTATCTATCTATCTATCTATCTATCTAATCTATCTATCTATCTATCTATCTATCTATCTATCTATCTATCTATCTATCTATCTATCTATCTATCTATCTATCTATCTATCTATCTATCTATCTCTATCTATCTATCTATCTATATCCATCCGTCCGTCCGTCCGTCCATCCACCCACCCATCCACCCGTCCACCCACCCATCCATCCTTGCATTCAGTTTGAAGCAAAATTAAAACGATTTTACTTTTTTCCCATACTTTTACATTTTTGGACTTTGTTTCTGTGTTATTTGTCACATTTTTAAGAATTAGAAGAATGTTAGTTTGTCAATAGACATTTGATTCATCAAGGGGGCTACTATATTAAAAAATCCGTATTTCATGACACTGCCACACATGATGTGTGATATGCGGAGGGACTGATGTGCTCGACATGTGTGAGGCAGTCCATCCAGTCATTGCTATACATCATTGTTGTATTTCAGAGCAACCTGTTTTGGTTCTGTGTTCTGGTTTTATCATTCCTATATGTCACATTCTGCTTCTACTTCTGGCTGGTCGCCAAAGGTAACCATGACAGCTTCAACTGGTGAGTTTATTATTAATATGTATACATTTTTTGTATATACGAACAATTGTGATAATCATAATTTAGTCTGTGTGCACACAAACTATCATCATAATTACTCATACTGCCAAATGTCAGTATGAGTATTGCATTTGGTGCCGTCTCTGACTCTGACTCTGCCTGCCTGTCTCTGTCTGTCTGTCTGTCTGTCTGTCTGTCTGTCTGTCTGTCTGTCTGTCTGTCTGTCTGTCTCTGTCTGTCTGTCTGTCTGTCTGTCTGTGTCTGTCTGTCTGTCTGTCTGTCTGTCTGTCTATCCAAGGTCATCCTATGACACAGAATCATTAAATTTAGCACATGCATTCATATTATGAGTGGCTAGAAAATTTTTTGGGTCAAAATGTCAAACATTGAGGTCACATGGTCACTTAGTGCATACAGGACAATGCAGGAATGTAGAATCACCAAATCTATGTCATCCATTGTTATTGTGGTTGGCTTGAACTAAATTGGGTTTCAGGTCAAAAGTTCAAATGTCGAGTCCACAGGGTCACTTAGTGCATTGTCAAAGCCGAGTATAAAGGTGTGAGTCAGCATCTCTCTCAAGTGTCATCTAGTTTAGTCTGCCATGTCTGTGTGCGCAGCAATGCAGACAGACTATTACTCTAGCATCAGAATTTTCTTATTATATTCTCCATCGCTGTAAAATATCTAATGCTTCTTCGACATGTAGTGTATTTTCAGGTCATCTCATGTGGTGCATTATTTTAGCACATGGTTCAAGTACAATGTACTTAGTAATTCCTGTAGCATGTATTAACATATTCATAGACATTCGACAAGACACCCCCCCCCCCATGAAATATGTCGACTATGTGGACTTCATAAGGGAGGAAAAGAAACCCCTTGACGAGCTCCCATTACCTGCATGCAAACTAAAAATTGAGAATCTCTATGAATGAATCCAAAACAGAGTTCGGCCACAATACTTAGCTACAAAGCGTGAAACTAAAGAAAACTAGATTGATCAGTCGATGACGCGTCATCGCAAGTCCCCACGTTCACCGCTTTGAAATTTTAACACCCCCTCAACCCACCCTCGGGGGAGGAGCCAAATCTAAATGGGCTCAACAATTTGGTTGAGTTCTGTCTAACGATTTCAGAGGGGGCAGGGCCAAATGTAAATGTGCTCATGCACTCGATATGGGTAACCCACAGCGCAAATTTGCTTGAATTCTGTACAACGGTTTCAGACGAGATGCATTACAATCAATTTCTGCAGGTTAAAAGTTTAGCTTTTGACCTCTTTCCCCCCCCCCCCTCCCTGGGGGCGGAGCCATATCTAAATGGCCTCTTGCACTCTGCACTCATATGGGTAACTCAGATACCAAATTTGGGTGAGTTCTGTCTAACGATTTCAGAGGAGTTGCGTTACAACTGAGTTGACCTTTTGACCCGTGCCACACCCCCATCGGACGGAGCCAAATCTAAATATCATCTTGCAAAGTGGATTAACCCACATAGGTAACCCACATACAAAATTTGAATTAATTCCACCCAACGGTTTGGTAGGAGTGATAGACGGATGGATGGAGGTGATTGCAATATCCCTGACGTTTTTTTAAAACATGGAGATAATGACAATGCGCGTCGTGACATCAAACCATGGAGGAAAAGTAAAAGCCTGGGATCACTGCCCCTTCAGTACTACTGACATTCCTGCATGCTGCACCATGGGAAACATAGCTTTCCAGTCCTTCTGGAGGCTATGAATTCGTAGATCACAGATATCCTTGACAGAAACTACATTTATACAATCCTTGTTGCTGTATGACTACCAGCTGGGCAGCTCGAAATGCATTTCTAGATAAACTTGATGCCTGCCACCGCAAACACCTCCGCACCATCACTAGTCACTGATGGCCAATGCAGACAACATAATTTCCAACGATGCACTATACAAGATGTCATGATGTGTAATACATCGCCGCTGTTTGGAAATGTCGCTCAGCCTAGAGGGTCCATGTTTGGCCATGTGCTAAGGATGTCAGAAGACACACCAGCACAGATAGCCTTCGAATTTAGGCCAAGAGAAGACTGTTTTGAAATTTTACCACTGGAATGCCTGGCTCGATTAAATTTCTACCTGTTCCCAGCCCATTTCTAGGTATGACCCACCCATGCTTTCCGCATGTTAGGATCGATTTATATACTTTGAATCCCAATTTCAAGGTTTCAAGGATTCTCAACTGAATCTTTCTTAAATGCATGTAGTGAAGACAGGACTCATGTACACCTAACAGACTATTCATTGTTCATGACAGACCTAGTTTCACTTCAAGAGTATACTTACCTCCCTAATACTCTTTGATATTGCTAAATATCGGCTTTCACTCAATAAACACTCAGAATAAAAACAGTTAGGTGCCCCTACTGGGCAGGGAGTCAGAGTGCAGTCCGGCGGATGCCAGCCCCACCACCGCGCATGCGCAGACTAGCGCTTCCTCTTTGCTAATTTATTGGCAGAGGGTGTACACATGCTTTTGTGCTCAAAGCTTTTCCAAGTCTTTTTCAAGTCTTTTTAAGCGTTTATTAGAAGTTTAGAACACCTGTAAAGATGGCAGATAGAGTTACTTCGCCAGAGGAGGGCCCATGATCTATCCATCAGGTGACTTCTATTATATTTTAGCGGGTTTTCCCCGGTGTAATGTGTTTCCGGGACTCGCGTTTACCGTGATAAGCGCCTAGTATAGTTGTTTTATGTCAACATGGTGCTATATAATACTAATCGCTCTTTGTGTTTATGTCCACAGGTATCTGTCAGGATATGTATGGGACATCACATCAACAGAGGGTTTGTTTCTCTCCACCAAGGTTCCATTTCCTACTAATACTGTTAGGTTATCTAACCAAAAAGTCTATGTCCAGTGACTCGGAGGCCTCGTAAGAAGGTCTTCTCACTTTGCCCTCTTGATCCAATTCCTTCCCCCTAAGGTGGAGAGAGTTAAGAGGTTGTAGTCTTGGTGGAGTGCTCCAGTTCATCACATTGGATGGTTTGTCGATACAAAGTGTCAGGTATTCTAGTTAATGATATGAGGTGATGATAATTATTTAGACTATAAATTGCCACTATTATCATTGTGTATCTGGTGTTTGTGTAGTCTGAATATCTATCCTGAAGATGTTCTGGTTATGAATACAATTCGTCCTTACACCTGGATGTTTGTTTTCGGATCAATTTAATTTCTGTCTTGAATTAATGACGTCATAATCAGCCTTTCTCGTTATTAACAATTAAAGTTTTGCCCAACGCTGGTTTTCTCATTTGAATAGTGATCTTTATGATCAGTTTCCCTCTCTTTTATTTTTGGTTTTGAGTTTCTAACCTTAACTAAAATACTCATTGTCCTCGTCTTCTGTCCTGTTTCAGAGACTTGGTTGCCCGTCCTGTGGTCGCTTCCTGAAGGAGAAGTTTATACCACATCTTTGTTTCCAATGTAGCCCCTGTGGGCCATTACTTAATTGTGATGTGTGTAAGCATTGGGGGGGGTGTGTGAATTAATGAAGGAGTTTTTATGCTTACAGGCGAAGGACAAGGTTGCGGAGGAAGAGAGGAAGATGAAACAGAGGTTGTGAGTAAAACGGGTAAGAGGAAGGCCTCGTCCTCAGTGGACATGGAGGCCTTCCGTAGTGAGATGTTGGGAGAGATGAAGAGGACAATAAAGGATTTGGTACCAGAGTTGCTCCGTGGCATGCTTTCTGGACCAAATCCTTTGTTGTCCTCGTCATCTGCTTCGGAGCAGATAATCCCCGCCTCTGAATCGACTTTCCTTAGGCCGTTATCAGTTTTCGATGATTCAGAGGTGGCCCCATTAGAGAGGGCGTTCCACGACCTTGGCAGCAGGCTTGCCGCGCCGGTGGTCCGTGGACGGTTGTCGCTGGAACCTGCTGGCTGCTTATCAGCCCAGGGGTATCCGCACGCCGCAGGTGCCAGTACCTCCTATGGCACCTTTCCTGGCCAGTCCGGGTTAGCTCTCTTTGCTGACCCGGAGTCTAATCTTTCTGGCCAGGAAGAAGAGGATTATCTGCTGGGTTCCCCTTCTGAAGCCGTGGCCATGGATTTTGACGTCTGTGCACCCCTCGCGGGGAATACAGGCGACATGATCCACGGTTCTACTCACGCAGGAGTAGAATTCACGGCTCAGAAGGTGGCCCCGGTTGGATCTGATGGTCAGTTATTCCGCATACCTCGGCTTGCCGAGAGTGTTGCTTGTGCTGGCCGGGGCCGTGGTGTGGCGGTATCTGCCCCACGCTCTACCACGGCGCCTGCTCCTAGACAAGCCAGTCAGATTAACATGCCTGCTCTTTCGGGCCCACATGCTTTCTCTGGCTTGCCAGGAGTGTCAGCATATCCAACGTCAAGCTCGACTGCGTTAGCTCAGGAGGAAGACGAAGGCCCTCGTCTAGTAGAGCTTTCGCAGTTAGCCACGGAGGAGGATTGGTCTGACGCTTGTCAGTGTCAGGCCAGACCTGCCCGTGGAGCAGTCGGCTAGCCAGCGAGACCACAGGCCGTGGTTAGCTGGAAAGTCGACTATTAGCGCCATGCCATCTCTGCCGCTAGCAGAGCATATCGTTGATATGTTCTTGGCGGCGGAGACGTCCATCAAGGCGAATGTGCGTCTCGCGAGGTCGCAAGGTGCTGCCGCATCATACCCGTGGACTACCAGAGGTACGGTGTGGTACCTAAGCCTAGCGTGGATGACCGCACGGCTTTAGGTGAGGATACGCGGGCAGGCTCCCATTCTAACATGGGAACCTTGTGTTCGAACGCACTGCGTTCGCCCAATGCCGCGTTGTGTGATGCGGAGGAGAGTGGGAGAGCGTCTATTGCGGCACTGTCTCACGTCTCCCAGCTGTTACAGGGGTTAGTAACAGCATCCGCATCACGCCAACCGAGCCCGGTCACAGTCCAGAGAGCCATCCAGGATGGTATCAACCTGGCTCTGGACTGTATGACTCGGCCGGTGACCAGAAGCGTCCGGGCGAGGCACACGTTTGCGTTAGATAACCTATGCCTGTCCCAGGACCTGTACAATAGGCTTCTGCGTACGCCTATGGCAGTTCCTGGTCTCTTTGGAGGTGAGGGATGTAGGCACCTCCAGGAGACGGTTACTCTGGTCAACAACCAGAGGGCGCTGCGCGAACAGTTTGAGGTGTTCCGTAGGGAGCACGTTCGTGCTGCACCCCCTGCGTACCATCCCCTGCAGAATCGAGGTGGAGGTGGCCATGTCAGAGGCCAGCCACCATCGCAGCATCGGCCTCGGCCGTGTGCGATTCGGCCAGCAGTGAGGGGGGCGCAGGCTCCTCAGGCGCAGCCAGCCAGGCAGCCACCCGCGCACCTCACCGAGGTGCGCGTGGTGCTGGTCGTGGCGCGCGAGGATCTGGTCGTGGTAATCGTGCCTGATGGGCCGGTTACCATGGTGAGAACCACTCCGGTGTTTCTGACAAAGGAGACAGTGCCGCTCTTCCACTCCTTATGTCCACCTCTCCCTAGGTGGTCCAGTGGGGGGCCAGTTGTCCCGCCACAAGCAAGAGTGGGAACGGTTGACTCAGGACCGTTTAGTCTTGCGATGGCTTTCAGTCGGGTATCATCCCGATTGGATGACAGGCCCACCATCGCGACTGTCTCTGGTGCCAATCTGGACTCAAATTCTGAGAGATCCAGATCAAAGGTTGTGTATAGAGGAGGAAATAAACTCCCTCATACAAAAAGGAGCAATTCAGCCGGCACAAAAGTGTCCGGGCTTCTATTCAACCGTGTTCTTAGTGACAAAAAACACCGGAGGGTGGAGACCAATTCTCAACCTCAAGCCATTGAACAAGTTCATAGAGACACCCAGTTTCAAGATGGAGACTGTGAAGTTGGTGTTGGCAGGGTTGGAGAGGGGAATGTGGACAGCTTCAATAGATTGGAAGGATGCTTATTTCCACATCCCCATAGCGAGGAGTTTCCGTTGCTTCCTGAGATTTGCATTCCAGGGCAGACAGTGGGAATTCAGGGTGTTACCCTTCGGAATTTCCACGGCTCCTCGGGTTTTCACCAGAGTGGTTCTTGCGATTACAGCATACCTCCGCAGGAGAAGCATAGCAGTCCACACATACATAGACGACTGGCTGTTAAAAGCACACACCCAGGAAAGTTTATCGGCCAATCTGGAGATTGTTTTGAAGACTCTCACAGACTTAGGCTGGATAATCAATTTCCAAAAATCAGAGCTGACTCCATCCCAGAAGTTTGTTTACCTGGGGATGTTCTTCGATCTAGAGACAGGATATGTTTATCCTACTCAGGAGAGGGTTCAGATACTCATCTCAGTAATACAGTCAGTGTGCAACAGTCGTCATGTCCTGGCACAGGTTTACTTGAGAATGCTGCGGTTGATGGTTTCTTTGGAACCAGTCATTCCTCAGGCCGCCTTACGCAGGCGGCCGATCCAGTTATTTCTCATGACGCAATGGACCCAGAGTACAGGTTCACTGGACTCGAACGTGTCAGTGTTGGAGCCTCTAATTCACCACCTGCAATGGTGGTTGAAGACAGAGAATCTCCTGGCTGGGTTTATGCTAACCCCTCCTCACCCTCAAGTAACTGTGTATACAGATGCCTCGATGGAGGGGTGGGGAGCTTGCCTGGAAGAATCCACAATATCAGGGCTTTGGAATCTGGAACAGTCAAGAAACATATCAATCTACTGGAGTTAAGAGCAGTAGTCCTGGGCCTGGAACATTTCTTACAGAAAGTTCAGGGCAAGATTGTTCTTATTCGATCAGACAACTCAACAGTTGTGACTTACATAAACCGCCAGGGCGGAACGAAGTCGCCCAGTCTCTGTATGATGACATGGAGACTGCTTTGTTGGTGCCTGGATCACAGGATTACCTTGAAAGCAGTTCATATTCCGGGAAGGTTAATTCTGCTAGCAGACTCATTGAGCCGAAGCATGAGTGTTTTACCTACGGAATGGCAACTAAATCAATGTGTGGCGGATCGTCTGTTCGACCATTGAGGGAAACCCAACATCGATTTGTTCGCAACGAAGAAGAATGCGAAGATGACGACGTACGTCTCTCCGATTCCAGATCCAAGCGCTTTCGCAACAGATGCGTTAGCTATCAGCTGGGTGGGAATGTATGCATACGCATTCCCTCCAGCAATCCTGATTCCAAAAATTCTTCAGAAAATCAGACAGTAGGAGTGGCAAGTGCTTCTGATTGCCCCAAATTGGCCAAGCCGATCATGGTATACGGATCTGCTGGACCTTCTGGTCTGCAATCCGGTTCCTCTGCCTCTGATGGACGACATTATCTTCCAGGGCAAGGCCCTTCACAACAATTCGTCAATGTTCAGATTGACTGCGTGGATGTTGTCAAGGAATCTAGAATTAAGGAGGGCTTTTCTAAGCAAGCAGCCATGTTTATGGCCAAAGCCAGGAGGGGGTCAATAATTATAAAATCAACAGATTTGCAGAATGGTGCTCAAAAAGATGTATTGATCCAATGGATTCATCTATTCAGGTAGTAGCTGATTTCCTCTGTCACCTGTATGATGCCTATAGCCTCAAGCCTAACTCTATTGCTGGTTATAAATCAGCTTTAATGACAGTTATCCCTTGCTTGGCTAATAGAGGAAGTGATGAAGTAAGTACATTAAATGTATTAATTAAAGGCATGGGAAATCTAAGACCAAGGAATCCCCCGGTGATTCCATCTTGGAGTTTATCTCTAGTGCTTCAGGTACTAGGTGATAAGCCTTTTGAACCACTTAGTTAAATTTCTATGAAAATGTTAACTCTTAAAACTGTATTTTTAATTGCTGCGGCCTCGGCTAGGCGTAGGAGTGAAATTCATGCCTTATCAGCCGAGGAAGACCGTTTCGTGGTTACAGGGGAGAAGGCCTTAAGCTTCTACCTAGGATTAATTTCTTGGCTAAAAATCAGTCTTTGAAATATCCAGGTCAACCTATTTTTTGCCAGCTTTACCTAGATATGATCCTAATTCTAAAGCATGGTGTCCCGTCCGAGCGCTGATCCGGTACAAACAACATACCCAGGAGTGGCGGACGGACCAGTCAGCGTAATGGTTGTCATATATTGAACCCCATGGCAGGGCATCTAAGGACACCATTTCCAGGTGGATTGTAGAATGTATTCAGTTTTGTCATAAATCCGCCACCGGTAAGCAAGTTGACATGGCCAAGGCTCACAGTGTCCGGGGCGTAGTGACTTCCACTGCCCTATTTAATGGGGTCCCTGTGGATGACATTATGTCGGTTGCTCAGTGGCACTGTGAGTCAAGTTTTACAAACCATTATCTCCGTGACACCTCTAATTCTCTCGCCTTGTCGATTTTGAAAAGATAATCAGGTGTACTTTTTTATGAGGTTTCCTCATTGCTTGTATATATCACAATTAATTAATGGGAACAACCACTTTTTGGGACTGCATCAGCCTTCACCACTGGGAAGATGATGTCAGCAGCCAAGTTCAACAAGGTCAGTCTTGTTTATGTGTTGTTCATTGTTAATTGTATTGTCACGTAACCCTTTCTTATTAAAATGGTGATGGGATGTGTTTTTATGTGGTTCATCATTGAGAGTATACGAAAATGGAGCTTTTTTCGTCTCTGTCCTATAGTACATGGCACTTGTACGTAGAAAGCATATGGGACATTGAGGTCATTCGAGTCTTCCTCCCAGGAAGGGGGGGGGGGAGCGCATATGACATTCGGTCATCTTTCATCCATCGGTTTGTGTTAGCCGATGTTTTTTCAAATCCTGACTGTGTTTTCACACAGTTTCAGAAGTTTAAGTGCCTTAAACGCGGAAAAGCGCATAGGGAAGAGCTGGTCTTTTGACCTCGCCTCCCTCCCGCCGAATTCCCTGACGAATTCTGGCAATATCAAAGAGTATTAGGGAGGTAAGTATACTCTTGAAGTGAAATAAACGAAATCACGGATTTCTTTTTTCACGAGAGAGTTGATACTTACCTCCCTAATACGGACCCGGCCTCTCCACCCCACAGAGGCTCGGTCTTCAGGCTCTTAATAGTTGCATGTGTGTCAGCCAATAAATTAGTCAGAGGAAGCGCTAGTCTGCGCATGCGCGGTGGTGGGGCTGGCATCCGCCGGACTGCACTCTGACTCCCTGGCCAGTAGGGGCACCTAACTGTTTTTATTCTGAGTGTTTATTGAGTGAAAGCCAATATTTAGCAATATCAAAGTGTATTAGGGAGGTAAGTATCAACTCTCGTGAAAAAAGAAATCCGTGATTTCGTTTAATACACCATTCATTACCCACATTTATTGTGACGTCAGCCTATATGTGACGTAATTAATTATCACATTGATTACTTGATTGACAGATGGGATTCATCCATTGTATTCTTTGTTGTTTTATTTTCAGGTATTTATACACACAGTTATACTACTGGTATCCCTGGTACAATGTGCTCCTCGCTTGTACATGTACAGTATTCGCTTACTATCTATTGCTTATGGTAATAAAATAATAATAATAATAATAATAATAATAATAACTAGATTGATCGGTCGATGATGCGTCATCGCAAATCCCCACGTTCTCCGCTTTGAACTTTTAACACCTCTCCCCACCCACCCCCTCCCCACCCCCCACCCCCGGGGCCAAATGTAAATGACCTTTTGCACTCAGCAATCATATGAGTAACTCTCGTAACAAATTTGGTTGAATTTAGTTCAACAGTGTCTGAGAGGAGTTGCATTACAATCAATTTCATGACCTTTTAACCCCATCCTCATACAGGAGGTGTGTCCAAATGTACATGTGCTCATCCACTCTACATTAATATGGGTAACTCGCATACCAAAATTGGTTCAATTCCATCCAGTGGTTTCAGAGGAGATGCGCTACAATCAATTTCCACAGGTTAAGATTTTACCGTTTCATCCCTCTCCCACTCGCTCAGGGCGGAGCCAAATCTAAATGGCTTTTTGCACTCCACAATCATATGGGATATCAAATTTGGTTGAGTTCCGTCAAACGATTTCAGAGGAGTTGCAATACAATCAATTTCATTACCTTTTGGCCATGTCAACCACCCCCTGGGGGCGGGGCCAAATGTAAATGTGCTCATCCACTCCACATTGATATGGGTAATTGACATACTAAATTTGGTTGAATTCCGTCGAACAGTGTCAGAGAAGTTGCATTGCAATCAATTTTTTTACCTTTTGCCCCCATCCCCCACCCACCCCTGGGGGGCGGCCCAAATGTAAATCTGCTCATGTACTCCACATTGATATGGCTAACTCACATAGCAAATTTGGTTGAATTCTGTCCAACGATTTCAGAGGAGATGCGTTAGAATCAATTTCCGCAGGTTAAAGTTTGACCTTTTGACACCTCCCCCACTCCCTGTGGGCGGAGCCAAACCTAAATGGCCTCTTGCACTCCATAATCATAAGGGTAACTCAGATATCAAATTTGGTTCAGTTCCGTCTAACGATTTCAGAGGAGTTGCATTACTAGTGTTTTGACCTTTTGACCCCTGCCACTCTGGGGGCGGAGCCAAATCTAAATATTGCCTTGCAAAGTGGAATCATATGGATAACCCACATAGCAAATTCTATTTAATTCCACCGAACAGTTTGGGAGGAGATATCGTGATGGACAGATGGATAGAGGCGATTACAATATCCCCGACGTTTTTCTAAAACCTGAGGATAATATTCTCCAAAACTACTTATTCGATTTGGCTTAAATTTTAACACAACAAAGGATCTTAGAGTGAAAGAGAATGGAGGATTCTAGTTTAGTAATCAATCATATGACATCATAATCAACTTTGTGATGTGTAGAATGATGTCATAATCAATTATGTCATGAATGATGTAGATAAGTTAGTCACGAATGATTAATTGATGACAGATTGTTAAACGTTGTTGTACGAATTGTATGTCATTACTATTTAATAAAGATGCTGTTAAATATTTTGAAACTAATTTGACTGGGCACATTTTCTGCCATAGGCAGCATCAGCACCCAGTCAAATTAATTTCAAAATATTCAACAGCTTGTATAGTTTTCTGGAAATTGATAGTCAGGAAGTTCAGGCATTGATCGATCCCAACACAGGTGAAGTATGGGTGGAACTTAGGGCTAGAGATGGGTGGGGCATAGCTAGAGAAGGGTGTGTCATGGCTAGAGGTGGGCGGGGCTTAGCTAGAGAAGGGTGTGTCATGGCTAGAGATGGGCGGAGCATAGCTAGAGAAGGGCGTGTCATGGCTAGGGATGGGCGGGTCTTAGTTAGAGAAGGGCGTGTCATGGCTAGAGATGGACGGAGCATAGCTAGAGAAGGGCGTGTCATGGCTAGAGATGGACGGGGCTTAGCTAGAGAAGGGTGTGTCATGGCTAGAGATGGACGGAGCATAGCTAGAGAAGGGCGTGTCATGGCTAGAGATGGACGGAGCATAGCTAGAGAAGGGCGTGTCTTGGCTAGAGATGGGCGGGTCTTAGCTAGAGAAGGGCGTGTCATGGCTAGAGATTGGCTGGTCTTAGCTAGAGAATGGCGTGTCATGGCTAGAGATGGGCAGGTCTTAGCTAGAGAAGGGCGTGTCATGGCTAGAGATTGGCTGGTCTTAGCTAGAGAAGGGCGTGTCATGGCTAGAGATTGGCTGGTCTTAGCTAGAGAAGGGCGTGTCATGGCTAGAGATTGGCTGGTCTTAGCTAGAGAATGGCGTGTCATGGCTAGAGATGGGTGGGGCTTAGCTAGAGATGGGCGTGTCATGGCTAGAGATTGGCTGGTCTTAGCTAGAGAATGGCGTGTCATGGCTAGAGATGGGCGGGTCTTAGTTAGAGAAGGGCGTGTCATGGCTAGAGATGGGCGGGTCTTAGCTAGAGAAGGGCGTGTCATGGCTAGAGATGGGTGGGGCATAGCTAGAGAAGGGCGTATCATGGCTAGAGATGGGCAGGGCATAGCTAGAGAAGGATGTGTCATGGCTAGAGATGGACGGGGGTTAGCTAGAGAAGGGCGTGTCATGGCTAGAGATGGGCGTGTCTTAGCTAGAGAAGGGCGTGTCATGGCTAGAGATTGGCTGGTCTTAGCTAGAGAATGGCGTGTCATGGCTAGAGATGGGTGGGGCTTAGCTAGAGATGGGCGGGGCATAGCTAAACCTGAATTCCTCCATTTCCAGTCTTCGGCTGTAATCTGAATTTTTAAAAACCTGGGTCTGTATCGGATCAAATTCTGAATCTATGAATGTGTCAGAAACTACTGATTCAACTTGGCTCATATCTTAAAGCAAAAAGAGAGGTAAAGGATGTGACTGTACACTAGGATTGTGCCCTTTTATTCAAATTAATAATAATTCGTTAAAGGAGCGATTCATTTCTCTTCTGTGAAGACGTACATGTACCTTGCTTAGAAAAAGCTTTCAACTCCAAGCCTGATAACCATAAACATTTCAGGATTCTAATCAAATTTAACCGTCTGATCGCTGAGTTTATGCAAACAACGGAGGGGAATTAAGCTCGTAGCTGTAGGTTCACAGGTTCGCTTCCCTGCCAGTTCGTCGCATTGTGTCCTTCAGCAAGTTACTTAAGTTTGAATTGCTCTAGTGGACCACTAGCTGTAAATAGGTACTTGTGATTGCATACATGGCCACCTGTATACGGCTGCCGCTAAATGAACAGGGGATATGATGTCCAGTGCTTAGAGTATGCATTCACATGAATAGGTGCTGTATAAATGTACCAGTAGGCTTGAGCGAGTATTGATTTGAATGATCATGATTGATTATATAAGAATAATCGTGATTACTCGATTAATCCGTCTACAAAAGCATATCAGTGACTGAATGTGCAATGGTGTTTAGAAATATCATTTGCAGGCCGAGAGAAAACTATTTTTGAAAATGTATCACTGGAATGCATGCCTTTATTGCCTGGCTCGATTCTCGAGCCAGTCATTCCAGCAATACATTTGAAAAAAGTCTTCTCTTAGCCTCCAAATGGACATACATTCACTGAGCAAAATGTCAATTTCCTTGAACTATCACATTAAAGGATAACTAATCCCATCTCGATAGCTATTCAGGTGATCTAACACGCCGGCCATAAACTATCCAGGTAACTTTAAGCTTTTTATCATGCCGCTAAGGAAAGATATTCAGGATTTAGTTGTTAAATGTTGGTACATTTCTACACCCTATGGTGGCTGTCATGATTTACTTTTCAACCAATCAGAAAAACCCTAGTGTGTTTGCCTCGGTATATACGCTCAGTCATAGAGGCGCCAGCTATAGTTTGGCAATGTGGTATAAAAGCAATCCTACAGGTAAGCTGTTGAATATTTTGAAACCATAGACAGCAACAACTTCCAGTCAAATTAGTTTCAAAATATTCAATGGGATGAGCATTACATAATAAAGAATATGATGCATTGGAGCTTACATGACATCACACACAATAGCTTGAGGAAACAAAATGGTGTCGATCACTGTTCAACATTTACTCGATATTACAAAACAGATAATTGCGATACAGATCAGGGAATGTGACAGGATATGAATGATATGGAGTCTATAAACCATATTCTGGTGCAATACAACTTTTGAGATGAGATAAGCATCCCTTTAAAGAGTAATTAAAAGGTAGATTTTGAAATATTTAGAAATTATTCACGATTATTCGATTATTCAGTTCTTAGTCATATAAATTCACGATTTAAAAAATAGTAACGATTTTTGATTAAATCATGTAATCGTGCAAGCCTATGTTCCTGAGCTATCTATCTATATACCTGATGTATGCTCAATGCACTACATATACTGTACACCCCGTGAATAACTTAACATAAGGAGGCGGTAACGAGCAGAGCTGTGAAACCGGCGACCCCGGTGTCGCAACAGGCGACCCCGGGGTCGCGTCTTCATTCGGCCAACTGACGATCACTGGAAACATAGGCAATCTCCTTCGCTCCTCATCGCCTCTCCACACAGGAGTATAAATGGGTACCAGTATAAAAACTGGGGAAGTTACCAACAATAGACTGAAATAAAACCCGCCTAGAATGGCGTGAATGTGACCTGGAATTGTGGACTCGATAGACGCCAACCAAACCAATAACTTCTTCAATAACTTAACACGTCTCCAAAACAAAATATAACCTACTGTTGGATATTGTGAACATAATACACCTTTCCTACATTGATGTCATTACCGCGGGATTCCCATAAATCAATGCTCAGATCAAGTCAACAATAAGCTGCTGACCCGTATTGAGTTACTTTTGCACTAAAATATACTGCAATTTAAACCGCTCCTATGATAATGTAAAATTACAATATTATTTGAGGTCATATGTCATTGTAAAGTGCATCCAATTGCCAAAACATTAATGTATTATTTTTTATATTTTTGTAAAATTTCTTATTTGCGTATATAAAATACACCATTATACCTAGCTTCATTAAATCAAGTGGACAATATGTTCTATTTTAAAAATTACAATTAGCCGTATTAAATTTTACAAGACTATAAAAACTAATAGAGAAAGGAATAGAAATTTGGCTTAGCTTTCCAATGATGTATAACTACAATAATATTATGAAATTATTTCTTCATATAAACTGCCTAAAGTATGTTGTATCTGAACCTAATAGTAAAGTAATGTTGTTTGCTCGTCGGCTGGCATGTTAGTGATGCACGCAATACATTATGCTTATGGGAAGGTGTTCTCCATAAATATGGTAATGTGGGAGCTGTCTATTGGATTGGAAGACATTGCTGCCTAAGAACAATTCTTACATCTTATTAAAAATTTTACTAACTAACAGGTTTATAGTTTTGTTCTGGAAACGCTAAATTAATTATTCAGGGCTAGAAATGTTCTTTTTTTAATCGGGATCCATACGGATCAATACACCAGAAAATTCACAGATCCTTTTAATCTTGAACTGATCCGTACTGTCATAAATGTAGTACTGCACAGAAAATTAAATTAATAGAATGTTCTGAATGCACCATTTACACCATATTATTAGGATGATTAATCATTTAATTGTCGCGAAGTCAAAACGTTTGCTTACATAATCTCCATTTGCGAGCCAAGAAAATACTATTTTTGACAAATTACCTTTGGAATGGCTGGCTCGTTAATCGAGCCAGTCATTCCAGTGGTAAATTTTCAAAAATAGTATTTTCTTGGCTCGCAAATGGACATTTTTGTCTTGACCATTAACGGGTTAGGACACCACAGATTACACTAACTGGTTGATGAAGTAAGCGATGAATCCTGTTTGAATTGTGTCATAAAACTACTGGTGAAACACAGTTACTGTCCTAAAGCAGTGATCCATATGCGAAAAAGGCCTATGGATCACGGGTTCTACTTCGAATAATACTTACCAGATGTACTATTATGATAATGTCTATTATCTAGTCTAGCTCAAAATAAACAATTAAAAACTCTACACTCTCCGTGGTCCTGCCCATACTGTGTCCGGGAATTATCATAACCTCAGGTACCGAGTCAATTCCCAATCACAGTCAGATTCGTTTATTTTGCTGGACTTTACAGTCACATTTTTTTTAGGACTAACATTTTGCAATTTTCAATGAAGTTAAGCGTTTGTGTAAATTGTTGCTGGTTCCATGGAAGGCAAAGGAAAATCATCACCGTGGCAGGTTGTATCAATCTAGAATTTATACATTCGTGCCGTAGTGACTATTTGAAATTTCCTTAAATTGGCACATTGTTTTAAAATGGTAGACATTGTTGGAGTCCCTTCCAAGATGGATGCGCCCGTAGCCAAGATGGCGGTGCCCATGATTAACGTTTTGTTTTGGCTTGGCGCGTCTATGCACTCTGTTTTAGGCCGTTCTTTAGCTCTCGTTTCATTGACGACGGTGTATGTAGTGATCGGTCTATATTTCTTGGCTATTTTAACGTTAGTTAATTAACAAGTCATGTTTATAAAATTTTCACGCAAATATTTTCAAATATTTCCTGCCTTATTCTTGATGATCATTAATTTAAAGTTAGAAAGTTAATGTTTGTAAACAATTTTGAATTACAATCAACTAAATTGTGCGTGTTGCTCATCATCATCTTATCATGTGCAGCGTTTTAATTCTTATTCTGTGTTCGCAGAAGGTGAAGGGGCAAGGAAAAGCCCCCTCCTGATATTTAATGCTCTCGCTGCAACCGCTTCATGAAGCGGAAGTTCACTGGCCATCACTGTTGCCAGCGCGAAGTGCAAGGTTGGGAGTCCTTGCGATGTATGTGCGAAGTGGTCGTCGGAGTTGGTGGCGGAATTCGATCGTGATCAGCGTGCGAATTTGGAGAGGATCGCGAGGGACAAGGCGGCCAAAGTGGATCAGGCGTCAGGCAAGGGTCTAGAAGTGTCTGAACGAGCGGATGGACTTGGCATTGGATGTTTTGGCAGCCCAATTCAAGGCGATGTTTGAGTCATTCCAGTCCACAATCCTGACGATGCAGGCTGGTGCAGGATTATCTATCGGTGGTCCGGTCAGTCCTGCGGAGGGACAAGCACCTATCCTAACTCTTGCTTTGGCTCAAGAGCCGACGGCGGAGGAGGAAGATATCCTCTTGATGGAAGACTCTGCCGTAGTAGCGACCGTAGTCCAGGCTCCCGTGCTGGAGCCAATGGATTGTGGTGAATCCGTATGTGGCAATTCGCTAGATACTGGAGCCGCAAGTATTCGAGCCACGGATCCACTTTGTATTGGAAGTTTGGTCCGTAGCTCTCAGCATGGATCGTCAGTGGCCTGCTCATCCAAGGGTGAGGAGGATGAGAATGGTAGTCCATTGATGGACGAATCATACTTTTGCACCGAAGCTGAATGGGTGCAGGTCCTTGACTGGATGTCCGACCATCTCGGGTTGGCATCGGTTCAAGGATTTCTGCGCGATCCGGCGATGGAGCAGATGTCAGAGTGAGCGGCTAGCGCTCTGTCGAGTGGCTCTTTGGCCATGCTGACTTCCCTTGGACACCCAGACTTCTGACATGTTGGAAGTTGCGGCTTATCGTCTGGTTCAGCCGGATTATTCATTGCCCAATGCCCCTAAGGGATAAGGAGTAAGATCCGCTTTCCGGAGCAGGCCTATCACCAGTATGCTCATGTTCCTTGGATTTCAGTTGGGGAAAGAGATGCGCTGAATAGGCTGTTAGCTGGGAACTCCAAGGGTCGTTCTCGACCCTTGGTTTCCCAAGCTACCAAAAATCCTTTCAATGAGTTGACTCATTGAGGATGCGGCGAGAGCGGCTATGGCTGCTCTCTCACACAGATGCACAGTCCTGCAGGGTATGCTGACCTGCGTGGCGGAAGGTGGGGAAGTGCCAGAGGCTGCTTCCGGAGTTATCCGGGACACCATGCGATTATCCCTGGATTGCCTGACCAGGGTGATCACTAGATCATTGGCGGAGCGGAGGAGAATGGTTCTCGATTGCGTAGAACCAGGACCAGAGATGAGGGCTGCGTTATCATCTGCACCCCTCATTGGTCTGGGCCTGTTTGGCGGCTTGGCACGATAAGCTCTTTCCAAGGTTACGTCAATGGTCGCAGAGCAGGAAGTAGTCGGCAAGTTGTGGAAGTCGACGAAGAGGACTCCGCCGCAGCAGTCCTACAAGCAGCATCGGCATGAGCAACAGAGGCAGCGCAAGAGATCACCCTTCCGTCTTTCTGGCCGTGATGCCCATCGGGCATCCAGATCACTGGGACCTAGCCGTTCATCCTCCTGCTCTAATAATAGGCTGTATGAAGATGATAGGAAAGGTGGCGGCTCGGTTACCACAACCGCCAAAAAATATGTCAGATGTCTGAAAATGTATAAGAAACGTACTGAGGAGTGGAGCGATGACCCGAAATCTCTGGTTATGTCTCAAAGCTCCTCATCTTCGTGTCTCGAAAGACACCATTTTTCGTTGGATAGTCGATGCTATTCAGATGTCGCATAAAATCGCAACAGGATCAGCACATTGATCGTGCGAACACTCATCAAGTCCGAGCCCTAGCAGCAGCATCAGCCCTTTATAAGGGTGTCTCGTTAGAGGAGGTGAAGTCTGTAGCACAATGGAATGCTGAGTCATCATTTACTGATTTCTACTTTCGCCATATCTCCAGCCCACTTAATCCGGTAGCCGTCGCCAATTTGTCGAATCTTAGCTAAAGTCACATCCGACCACTATTTACGCATACATCGCAAGGTTCATCCACATGCACTGAGCAGTGGTGATGCACATGATCTGTGAACGACCGTTGATTGGGCGGAGCTCCTGTGATGATCAAGAAAGACCAAGCACTCAGAAAATGGTGAGTGTTTTCTTAATTTAAGTGACTAATATTAATTTACTTACAGTCGAATTCCCAGACTGATTAAGTGAAATATCTGGTTCAAGAGTATCTTATTCATTGCAACAGACATCATTTAAATTTGAAAATCTAATCGATATACTGATATTTTGTTCAAAATTAGAAGTTGTAGTGGCTTCTTTTGCACTGTCCTGGACTGCTCTAGGTGAGACTTGGGGCTGATGCGGGTCTGGTGGGTGTTGCCTTCCCTTTTGACAGCCCTCTGAAATTTGTGCAGACAAATGAGGGGGTGGGGTGGGGGGGGAGCGCAGTCTAGACCATAGAAGTTTAGCACTCTATGAGTCAGATGGCAGAACCCAAGCATATGCCAGGGTTCTAGTCTCTTCACAACCTTCTCTGTGGGATGGTAGATGAGAGCTGGTTCGAGCCTCCCCATCTCCCACCGGAGTTTCTTGGCTGTCGAAATCCAGAGTTTATCATAATAGTACATCTGGTAGGTATTATTCGAAGTAGAATAAAAAAAGCATCCGCTTTTGTTTCTACGAGAATTGTTACTACGTACCAGATGTACTATGGCCATCCTCAGCCACCCCGCTGAGGTGAGGCTGAGCTGTTTTCATTGTTTGTCAAGACAAATATAAGACAAATCTGACTGTGATTTGGAATTGACTCGGCACCTGGGGCTATGGTAATTCCCGGACACAGTATGGGAAGTACCATGGAGAGGGCAGAGTTTAATTGTTTATTTTGAGCTAGACTAGATAATAGACATTATCATAATAGTACATATGGTAAGTATTAACAATTCTCGTAGAGACAAAAGCGGATGCTTTTTTGAATCAGTGGTTAATTTCTATCCCTGATCATTATTTCTGAGCTGAAATGTGCATACAAAATATAGTGCAGGCCTAAAATTTCACACCTGCTCTACCAGTACTGCTCCATGTTCCTGTATTACGCATACAGTAGATATCTATATTATTACATTGTCTTTATTCCTGCCTCTAGGTATTGTCATTGTGTCACGTGATCCATGGTCACCAGTTATACATCTTTCCCGTTCATCTGGTCGCCATGGTTCTCACGCTCTCGTGTTGTATAGCATTCACTGTGATTGTCGAGGAACTATGGCTATCTGAATGGAGAATTATACAGATCTCATTACAGGTTTGTTTTGATGCATTAACACTCGAGTTGGACAAAACTTCCGTAGAGAAATGGCCATTTGCGGAAAAGAGAAGACTATTGCTTGAAAATTTCTTGAAAATTTACCACTGGAATGACTGGCTCGATAACTGAGCCAGTCATTCCAGTGATAAATTTTCAAAAATAATTTCTTGGTCTGCCAATGGACATCTTCTATGAGAAAATTACAAATTTTAAAGAAAATTTGGGGTTTAAAACGTTAACCATCTAAACTTAATAGTACCTAGATCAACTCACTAAAAAGCTCAACTCGCCTTGATGAGTGCTAATATCAGCCCACTAATATAACTAATAAGCCTAATAAGCTGACTAGTAAGTAATAAGACTTCTTTTCGTTCGCTGATCATACCGCCAGTCCTAAAGTGACTATCGACATGATCATAAGCTCATTATTAATACCAATTACAAGCTCACTAATAAGGGCCAGCACAGTAATAAACCAGCCCACTAAAGTAGCCACTTCATTAATAAAACTAGTTCACTAATGGATGGTGGGTGGGCGAGGGGTTGTGGGTGTGGGAGGTGGGAAGCACTTCATTAATAAGACAAGCTCAGTAATAAGACCACTTCACTAATAAGACCAATTCATGAATAAGACCACTTCACCAATAAGACCAACCTTGTCACTAATACAACCAGCTGACTTTAAAAAGGCAACTTCACTAAAAAGACCAGCTCCCTAATGGGGGGGGGGTGTGTGTGGGGGTGTGTGTGTGTGTGGCGTGTGTGGGAGGAGTGGTGGGGGAGGGGGTTGGGGGAAGGAGGTGCACTTCATCAATCAGACCAGCTAACTAATAAGACTAGCCCATAAATTAGGTTAATTCACTAATACAATCAATTTATTATTAAGACCAGCTCACGAATAACGCTGTAAAGCACAATGTTTCTACTGTCCTCTGAGTTCGCTTAACCCGTTCACTGAAGAATTCTTAATATCTCATTTTCAAGGTACCCGTACAAGAAAACGGTTGAATATTTTGAAATTAACTTGACTGGAAGCTGTTGTGGCCTTAGGCAGCAACTGCATCCAGTCAAATTAATTTCAAAATATTCAACAGAAGTTGTATGTCGTAAAGATTGTATTTTTCAGGGATTTGTCAGTGAAATGGTTAATATGTTTTTTAATGTTGTATTATATTCGCCTTGTAATACGGTTGTCATGGTTTTACACAAGCGTATATATGGTTTGTTTGTTAGATGTTTGGCCCATTCCTACATCTTGGATCTCTTATTGTGATGACTGCCTTATCCTGGGTAATTGCTGGACAATGGCTTCAGATACATAGGCTAGGTGAGTAGTTAGTCTTCATCCCCACTCGTTTTGAAAAAAACTCATATTGCAATCTCTTCCATCTGCCCATATATATGTCTGTCGGTAATGCTACATGTATCTTCTCCAAAACTGTTTGTGGAATTCAATGAAATTTGTTGTGTGAGTTACCCATATGATTGCAGACATTATGCTCTTCCCCCTCTCCCGCCCCCATGGTGGGTGTGTGTGGGGGGGGGGGCAGGGTGGAGGGGGTGGGATAGCAGAATTCAACCAAATTTGCTGTGTTAATTACTCAAAGGATCGTGGATAGTGAGACAGTGCTATTGACTGCACATTCTAGATAGAAAGAATTCAAATTATTTTCTAAGTACACAGCAATTGCTCAGGTAGTAAATTAATATCACTACACACATGTATTACGGCCACACCGATTTCTTTTCTTGGTTCATGGGTGGGATTGGCTCAGGTGTAAAGTAGAAGGAGGAAAACACCATGACCAAGATCCAATTTTGTCAGGCTCCGACGCAACATGACAGGCTTGGCCCTGGTGTAAATTAACCCTTTGAAGTGACTAGTAACTCAATTTCAAAGCAACCATACATGTAAACTGATTTGACTGAAAGGTGTTGCTACCTATCGTCCTAAGGCAGCAACAGCTTCCAGTCGAATAAGGTTCAAAATAGTCCCAATTTACTTGTTATATTTTATTTTACTTTTTTTATTTTCTACATAAGTTCTGGTTGGACAAGGCTGGGAAGCAAAAATAAAAATGTGAATAAATGATTTTTAATTTTTTTTTTACTTTTGGTGTATTTTCACAATAGGAGTTCCCATGAACCAAGAAAAAGGTTGGTGTGGCCTAAAATGAACTAGTGTTTATTTTTCAACCAATTTGGTGGAAAATGGTGCTGTCATAGACAGCAACATCATCCACCAAAAGTGTTGAAAAATGTACACCTGTTTCTTTGCTATTGACACAGTAAAAGATAAAATATTGACATCAGAGTGGTAAGTGTTAAGTAAGATATTGAGTCATTCATGGAATGATGTATTAAATGACATATTCAATGGCATATTGAAGGATGTATTGAATGACATTGAGTTGAATGTAACGTATTGAATATCAAATTGAATGTCATCTTGAGGAATGTAAATTGACTGACTTATTGAATAACATATTGAATGGAACATTGAATGACATATTAACCCTCTCGAGCCAGTTATTCCAGTGGTAAATTTTCAAAAATAGTCTTCTCTTGGCCTGTGAGTGGACATTCAATAAGCATATTATTTATATTTTCCTGACAAAATCTAGCTATAAAAGGGTTAAATGACATTGAATATTATGTAATGATCAGTTGTATTATATAATTGTTTTTCCCACAGTGTGGCGCTTACTCTCAATGGTGCTTTTCCTGTTTGTGATGCTAACTTTATATTTCTCGCCACTTTTCATGCATTCCCCATGTGTCATAGAATACGACCAGCTTCCTGATCGGCCCAAATTAATCGGTCATCGAGGAATGTCCGGAGTGAGTAGCGTGGGATATATTACATTCACTACACTTCAGTTAGACTTGTCTAATAGTAGCGCACATACATGTATGCACACACGCATACACGTGCTGATGATGCATGAATGTATTATGTATTCAAACACACACGCACGCACACACATACTCACGCATACACACATCACATGAATACTGGTTGATATAGATTATATTACACCATTCTGTCATGTCTGTTCCAAATTAATATCAGAATTATTAACCCTTTAACCCTCATATCAAACAAAAACCGCTTCTGCGGTGGTCTTGAGAAATGTCCATTTGCAGACCAAGAGAAGACTATTTTTGAAAATCTACCACTGGAATTTCAGTGGTAAATTTTCAAAAATAGTCTTCTCTTGGTCTGCAAATGGACATTTTCTATGAGAAAATTGAAATTTTCTTGAGCAAATTTGAGGGTTAAAATGTTAAACCAGCTTAGTAAATAGTGCATTGTCAATAGCTTGCAAACCACACTGGCTAAACTAGATACATAATCCTAATATATAACTCTGTAACACCTGAGCAGTCCAAACACAGCTTTTGCAATGGTCTTAATAAATGTCCATTTGCACACCAAGAGAAGAATATTATTTGAAAATTTATCACTTAAATGACTGGCTCAATAACCGAGCCAGTAATTCCAGTGATAAATTTTCAAAAACATTTCTTTACTTGGTCTGCAACTGGATATTTTCTATGAGTAAATTCAAATTTTCTTGAATAAATTTGAGGGCTAGAGTGTTAAAAGATCGTAATGTTATAATGTATTTATTAAATTACTACGCTTTGCGGGTAGGTTCTATGCTCTCCCAGTTAATATTCCGTAACATGTATTTTTGTGTAGAAGCTTATATTTTCATTTTACCAGTTAATGTCAAAACTGGTGACCTTGATGAATTTACATTTGCGAGCCAAGGGAAGATTTTCTTAAATTTATCACTGGGATTTCTAACGCGATAACCGAACCAGGCATTTCACTGGTAAATTTTCAAAAATAGTCTTCTTGGCTTGCAAATGGACATTCAATCAGCGAATATTTTTATTTTCTTGAGCAAATTTAATTATTTACGTGTTAATAATATTCACATGTATGCCGTGTGTATTTCAGTACAGCCCTGAAGGAACTGTGATATCTTACAAATATGCCATTAAGCATGGCGCTTGGGGACTAGAGGCCGATGTCCGAATAAGGTACTTACGACAGAATTGGATCTTACATTTGTACTACTTATCTTCTAAACATTGGATCGCATCATTTGGAAATCACATATCACAAGCTCTGCATTAGTGCTATACTAAAGCTTTAAAACTCAAGCTTCCTAAAAATTGGCTTCTGCACTCAGGCAGTGGTTCTGAGAAATGTCCAATTGTAGAACAAGAGAAGACCATTTTTGAAAATGTGTCAATGAAATGACTGGCTCGATAGCTGAGTCTGTCATTCCAGGGATAAATCTTCAATAATAATCTCCTGCTGGTCTGCAAATGGACATTTTATATGAAAGAATTAAATTTGAAAAGGTTTAACGCCTCTGCCACTGTACTGTCACGATGGTGATATTTTCAGGCTGAGAACCTTAATAGAGGAATCCAATCTCTCAGGCAATCATATTACGTCATAATCAACTAGGTCACATGTAGACTTACGTCGTAGTCAATTAATGAATGACATGATTAAGTCCAAGCGTAGTTGATTATGACGTCATATGATAACTAGCCAATCAATCAATTCACCTTTCCAGGGTACCCATCAATGATTTGTTGTCATATGACGTCATACTCAGCTAAGCGGCTTGTAGGATGACGTCATAATCATTAAGTCATAAAGGATTATATTAGGCCCATCTTTAACTCTTAATAGTCCGAAACGTTTTATGAATTGTATGTCTGCTATTTAATAAACATTCTGTTGAATATTTTGAAACTAATTTGACTAAAAGCTGTTGCTGCCATAGGCAACAACATCACCCAGTCAAATTAGTTTCAAAATAACCAACAACTTACCTATATAGTTTTCTAAAAATTAAAATTCTGATAGTGCAGGGAACGATCCGTCCCAACACGGGCATAGCATGTGTGGAGCTTAGCTAGAGATTGGTGGGGCATAGCTAAAACTGGATTGATCCATTGTTTTGGATGCTTAATATATTTGTTAGCATTACACAAAACAGAGGATTGCGTGATAGAGTGATCTACATGAAGGACAGCGAGAAGAGCAAAATAATGACAATTAATAGCTCAGAAATAACTTAGAAAATTTGGAAAACAAAATAAAATATTTTGAACATTCATGTAATTGGATTAGAAGACATTGCTGCCTCGGTCAACAATGTCTTCCAATCCAATTATGTTCAAAATATTCAACAAAACATTTCTTACATTATCTTTAAAATTGTACTAACTGACTGACTGACTGACTGACTGACTGACTGATTGACTGACTGACTGATTGACTGATTGACTGACTGACTGACTGACTGACTGATTGACTGACTAACTGACTGACTAACTAACCAACTAGCATGTTTCTGTCTTTGTTTTGGAAATAAGATGTGTTATTTCTGAGCTGTACTATACAGCATATGACCTTCCTTGTATGCTTGTAATGGAGGGATCCAATCTGTCACTCAAGTATCTAACATCATAATCAAACACGTCACTTATTAGCTAATGGAACAATCAACACGGCACAGCTCTGCCCTGTAATCTAGGGTTATCCGAGTGGGTTTGATCACAAAAATCCAAATGAAAATTAAAAGACAAATAGAGAGGATTTGCAAAATCTCTGATTGCTCTTATTTTGGCATACCGCTTAGTAATAGGAATACGGAGGCCATGGTCGAATTTCATCAATTTATGTCACATTTACCCAAAGTTATTTGGAAAAATTGTCCGTTTCCAGATAATAACTTGCGTTTGCCTATACCGATTTAAATGAGCTTCAGCATAGCGCTTAGTAAAACGAATACGCAGGCCCAATTCCGTCAATTTACGTCCTATCTACCCAGAGTTATTTACCGTTGAATGTATGAAATTTGGAAAATAATAACTTGTGTTTGGCGGCACCAATTTGAAGCAGCTTTGGGATACCGCTTAATAATGCGAATATGTAGGCCAAGTTTGAATTCCGTCAATTTATATCAAATTTACCAGAAGTTATTTGCTTGCCCCTGCAAAGTATGCAATTCAGTTTCTGGATAATAACTCCTGTTAGAATAGAATCCGGAATAAAGCTTGATACTACTGAGGCAGAAGTCAAGTTTATGTTTCATTATTTTTCATTAATATTTGGCGGAGTTATCACCCTTTGAAATATACAAACTTCGTTAATTTGACCATTTCCGGGCAATAACTCGGCTAGACTGAAGGGATTCGAGCCAAATTCAGAATTTAAATTAATACTATTGAGACGGAGATTGCAGTCCTATGTCGTTCGTTTCCGTCAATATTTTCCAGATTTATCACCCTTGAAAATATGAACTTTATTAATTTGGCCATTTCCTGGCAGTAGCGTAACATATACTAGACTAAACGCATTTAAACCAAACTCAGAATTTAGTTTAATATTATTAAGATGGAGGTACGGTTCCTGTTTCGTTAGTTCCCATCAAGATTTGTCATAGTTATCACTTATCACCCTTTTAATTTGACGTCATAGTCGTCATTCCTTTATAACAAACTGTAATGTAAGCACATCTATCAGTTATATGGATCAGGCAAATGAATTGCCATGATTCCGTACATTTTATTTCAGCAAACGCTGGCATCGAGGGGATTTCTATTTCTTGCAATGCCTTGTGTTGTTGGGGGGGGGGGGGTGGGGTGGGTGGTGCTGTAGCCGTCAGAGAGTATCAGGGGAATAGATTTGTAAAACCTCCCTTGGTGGGATTTTGGCCGATTGTTAGAAATGTCTTTAAAAATCTTCTCCGAAACCACATGAAATATCATCTAGGACAAGAGCTGAACCAAGTTTGTTCAAGGGAACATGATTGACTAAATGTTTTGTCAGCCATCTTGGATGATCTAGTTTTCCTGAAAGCCACTTCTCCTGTACCACTAAACAAATAAGGCTGAAATTTGGGAGATTTGACGTATGATGGGATAATAATGGTCATTAACGTTTGTCCTTGGAAAGTTGATATGTAAAAAAAGTGGAGCAATCAAGATTTTGAATATTTGGCAGCCACCTTGCATTTTCTGAATATTTCTGAGAAAATCATATTAACCACTCGGCTAATTTTAATAAAACTTGATTAAGCCTTTGTTACAGAAATTAGATTGGTAAATTTTTCCAGCGGTCATCACGTTTTGTGTGTGTGTGCCAGTGGTCAATAATTGCAGGTGAGCGATACACGCCCCTTGGGACTCATGTTTTCAAATTTAGTATCTGAACAACTCAGTAGGGATTGCTTATCAGCGAAATGTGTCCAGATTCACTGTAGTTAATCCCCCTTGGCTTGAAATACTTAAAATTTGTCAAAACTGTCTGTATACATTATTTTGTTTCTGCTCAATAACCTCATATAATGGATAGATTAATGTCACTTGTTTGTCTAATGGACCTTTCCAGTTTTAGCTATGCCCTGCCCATCCCTAGTTAAGCTTCGCCCACCCTTCACCCGTGTTGGGATTGATCGATCCCCGAACGCCCTGACTATCAATTTCCAGACAAATTAATTTCAAAATATTCAACAGAATGTTTATTAAATAGTAAAGACATGCAATTTGTACAACAGTGCCTAGTCAGTCTTCAATTATGCATTCGTGACGTACTTATCTACGTCATTCATGACATCATTGATTATGACATCCTACATGTCACATAGTTGATTATGACATAATGAATATGATGGATGGATAAATTGGAAAGGTCCATTTCACTTCAAGAGTATACTTACCTCCCTAATACTCTTTGATATTGCTAAATATCGGCTTTCACTCAATAAAACACTCAGATTTAAAAAGTTAGGTGCCCCTACTGGGCAGGTAGTCAGAAGACAGTCTGGCGGATGCTAGCCCCACCACCACGCATGCGCAGACTAGTACTTCCTCTTTGCTAATTTATTGGCTGAGAGACAACTCATGTTTTCTATGCTCAGGCTTTTCCTTAACTTCTGAAAGTTTTGGCTGTGTAGAAGTTCTTTCTCACCTGGATTAATATGGCAGAACGTGTTACTACTCCAGAGGAGCACCCAGGACCTAACCATCAGGTAACTTCTAGTATATTTTAGCGAGTTTATCCCGTTGTAATGTGTTTCCGGGACTTACGTTTATCATGATAAGCGGCTAAAATATCTAGTTTATTTCAAAATGGCGCTATGAAATACTAATCTCTCTTTGTGTTTATGTCCACAGGTATCTACCTATGATTGTTTAGGACATCACATTATCAGAGAGTTTGTTTTTCTCTCCACCAAGGTTCCATTTCCTACTAACATTGTTAGGTTATCTAACCAAAAATCTTTCCCAGTGAGTTGGAGGCCTCGGATGAAGGTCTTCACACTTTGCCCTCTTGGTCCACTTCCTTCCCCTTTAAGGTGGAGAGAGTTTAGGGGTCAAAATGTTGGTGGAGCGTCCGGTTCATCAGATCAGATGGTTTGTCTATGCTAAAGACTCAGGTACTCTAGTTATGATATGAGGCATTTCAATTATATTTGACAATATTTGTAAAATCTTACTGCCATTTATCATTGTTTATCTGATGTTTGTATAATCCTCTGTAGTTAGGATGTTCTGGATATGATTACAATTCGTCCTTGCACCTGGAGGTTTTGTTTCGGATCGATTTAGCTTCTTATTTTTGAAGTTATGACATCATAATCAGCCTTGCGCCTTTCTATCAGTTATAAGTTTTGTCCAATTCTGATTTATTATTATTAGCTTGGGTCTTTATGGCCCCTTCCTCCTTGTTTATTTCGTGTTGAGTTCTAATTCAATATCTGTAATACTCATTGTCTTCGCCCTCTGGTGTGTTTCAGAGGCCTGGTTGTCCTTCATGTGGAAGGTTTATCCTGGGTAGATTCTTCCCCCATTTATGCTCCCAGTACAGCCCATGTGGGCCATTGCTTAAATGTGAGATCTGTAAAAAGTGTGGGGGGGGGGGGGTGAGAGCTAAGGTCTGAATTTCTATCATTGCAGACCAGGGAGAAGGCTCCAGAGGAGGAGAGGAAATTTAAGAAAGAGGCTTCTCGTAAGAAGGGTAAGAGGAAGGCCTCGTCCGCTATGGATATGGAGGCCTTCCGTATTGAGATGATGGGAGAGAGGAAGAGGACAATTAAAGATTTGGTCCCAGAGTTGCTTCGTGGCATGCTTCCTGGTCCAGATCTTTTGTTGTCTTCATCTGCTCCGGAGCAGATAATCCCCGCCTCTGAATCGGTGCTATTTAGGGACATCAGTTTTCGACCATGATTCAGAGGTGGCCCTAATAAGAGGGTGAAATCCATGGTAAGAACACTGGCAGCAGGCTTGCCACACCGGTTGTTCGTGGTCAGGTGTCGCTGGAACGTGCCTGCTTATCAGGCCAGGTATATCCGCACCCTGCAGGTACCAGTTCCTCCTATGGTACCTCTCTTGGCCAGTCCGGGTTAGCATTCTTTGCTGACCTGGAGTCTAATCTTTCTGGCCAGGAAGAAGAGGATTATCTGCTGGGTTCTCCTTCTGGCGCCGTGGCCATGGACATTTACGTACTTGCACCCCTCACGGGGAACACGGGCGACATTGTCCATGGTACTACTCACGCAGGAGTAGCATTCACGGCGCAGAAGGTAGCCCTGGCTGGATCTGATGGCCAGTTTTACCGCATATCTCGGCTTGCCGATGGTGTAGCTGGTGCTGGCCAGGGCCGTGGTGTGGCGAAATTTTCCCCACGCAATACCACGGCGCCTGCTCCTGGTCAAGCCAGTCAGTTTGGCATGCCTGTTCTCTCAGACAGTCCGGTCACAGTCCAGCGAGCCATCCAGGATGGTATCAACCTGGCTCTGGACTGTATGACGCGGGCGGTGACCAGGAGTGTCCGGGCAAGGCGCACTTTTGCCTTGGATAATCTGTGCCCGTCCCAGGACCTCTACAATAGGCTACTACGTACGCCTATGACAGGTCCTGGTCTCTTTGGAGGTGAGGGATGTAGACACCTCCAGGAGACGGTTACTCTGGTCAATAACCAGAGGGCGCTGCGCGAACAGTTTGAGGTGCTTCGTCGTGCCAACGTTCGCGCCGCACCCCCTGCGTATCGTCCCCTGCAGGCTCGAGGTGGTAGTGGCCAGGTCAGAGGCCAACCACCATCGCAGCGCCGGCCTCGGCCGCGTGTGATTCGGCCAGCAGCGAGGGGGGCGCAGGCTCCTCAGGCGCAGTCAGCCAGGCAGCCGCCCGCGCACCGAGGTGCGCGCGGTGCTGGTCATGGCGCGCGAGGATCTGGGCGGGGTAATCGTTCCTGATGGGACGGTTACCGCGGTGAGAACCGCGCCGGTGTTTCTGGCAAAGGAGACAGTGCCGCTCTTGCACTCCTTATGTCCACCTCTATCCCTAGGTGGACCGATGGGAGGCCGACTAGCCGACCACATGCAAGAGTGGGAACGGTTAACTCAGGACCGTTTAGTCTTGCGATGGCTTTCAGTCGGGTATCATCCCGATTGGATGACAGGCCCGCCATCGCGACTGTCTCTAATGCCGATCTGGACTCCAAATCCGAGAGATCCAGATCAAAGGTTGTGTATCGAGGAGGAAATAAATTCCCTCATACAAAAAGGAGCTATTCAGCCGGCACAGAGGTGTCCGGGCTTCTATTCAACCCTGTTCTTAGTAACAAAGAACACCGGAGGGTGGAGACCAATTCTCAACCTCAAGCCATTGAACAAGTTCATAGAGACGCCCAGTTTCAAGATGGAGACTGTGCGCTCGGTGTTGGCGGGGTTAGAGAGGGGAATGTGGACAGCGTCGATAGATCTGAAGGACGCTTATTTCCACATCCCCATACACAGGAGTTTCCGTCGCTTCCTGAGATTTGCATTCCAGGGCAGACAGTGGGAATTCAGGGTGCTACCCTTCGGAATTTCCACGGCTCCTCGGGTTTTCACCCGTGTGGTTCTTGCGATCACCGCATACCTCCGCAGGAGAAGCATAGCAGTCCACACGTACATAGACGACTGGCTGTTGAAAGCGCACACCCGGGAAAGTTTGTCGGCCAGTCTGGAGATTGTTTTGAAAACTCTCACAGACTTAGGCTGGATGATCAATTTCCCAAAATCAGAGCTGACTCCATCCCAGAAGTTTGTTTACCTGGGGATGTTCTTCGATCTAGAGACAGGATATGTTTATCCTACTCAGGAGAGAGTTCAGAAACTCATCTCATTAATTCAGTCAGTGTGCGACAGTCGTCATGTCCTGGCACGGGTTTACTTGAGAATGCTGGGGTTGATGGTTTCATTGGAACCAGTCATTCCTCAGGCCGCCTTACGCAGGCGGCCGATCCAGTTATTTCTCATGACACAATGGACCCAGAGTACAGGTTCGCTGGACTCGAATGTGTCAGTGTTGGCGCCTCTGATTCATCACCTGCAATGGTGGTTGGACACAGAGAATCTCTTGGTGGGGGTTATGCTAACCCCTCCCCACCCTCAGGTGACTGTGTATACAGATGCATCGATGGAGGGCTGGGGAGCTTGCCTGGAAGGGTCCACGATATCAGGGCTTTGGAATCTGGAACAGTCAAAGGAACATATAAATCTACTGGAGCTAAGAGCAGTAGTCCTGGGCCTGGAACATTTCTTACAGAAAGTTCAGGGCAAGATTGTTCTTATTCGTTCAGACAACTCAACAGTTGTGACTTACATAAACCGCCAGGGCGGAACGAAGTCGCCCAGTCTCTGTATGATGACATGGAGACTGCTTTGTTGGTGTCTGGATCACCAGATTACCTTGAAAGCAGTTCATATTCCGGGAAGGTTAAACCTGCTAGCAGACTCATTGAGCCGAAGGATGAGTGTTTTACCCACGGAATGGCAACTAAATCAATGTGTGGCGGATCGTCTGTTCGACCATTGGGGGAAACCCAACATCGATTTGTTCGCAACGAAGAAGAATGCGAAGATGACGACGTACGTCTCTCCGATTCCGGATCCAAGCGCTTTCGCAACAGATGCGTTAGCTATCAGCTGGGGGAGAATGTATGCATACGCATTCCCTCCAGCAATCCTGATTCCAAAAATTCTTCAGAAAATCAGACAAGAGGAATGCCAAGTGCTTCTGATCGCCCCGGATTGGCCAAGCCGATCATGGTATACGGATCTGCTGGACCTTCTGGTCTGCAATCCGGTTCCTCTGCCTCTGATGGATGATATTATCTTCCAGGGCAAGGCCCTTCACAACAATCCGTCAATGTTCAGATTGACTGCGTGGATGTTGTCAAGGAATCTAGAATTAAGGAGGGCTTTTCTGAGCAAGCAGCCATGTTTATGGCCAAAGCCAGGAGGGGGTCAACCTCCAGAGCATATAATTATAAAATCAACAGATTTGCAGAATGGTGCTCAAAAAGATGTATTGATCCAATGGATGCATCTATTCAGGTAGTAGCTGATTTCCTCTGTCACCTCTATGATGCCTATAGCCTCAAGCCTAACTCTATTGCTGGTTATAAGTCAGCTTTAATGTCTGTTATTCCTTGCTTGGCTAAGAGGGGAAGTGATGAAGTGAATACATTAAATGTATTAATTAAAGGCATGGGCAATCTAAGACCAAGGAATCCACCTGTGATTCCGTCTTGGAGTTTATCGCTAGTGCTTCAAGTACTAGGTGATAAGCCGTTTGAACCACTTAGTTCCATTTCTATGAAACTATTAACACTGAAGACTGTGTTTTTAATTGCTGCGGCCTCGGCTAGGCGTAGGAGTGAGATTCATGCCTTATCAGCCGAGGATGACCGTTTTGTGGTTTCAGGGGAAGGCCTTAAGCTGCTACCTAGGATTAATTTCTTGGCTAAAAATCAGTCGTTGAAATATCCAGGTCAACCTATTATTTTGCCTGCTTTAACTAGATATGATCCTAATTCTAAAGCATGGTGTCCTGTCCGGGCGCTTCGCCGGTACAAACAACGTACGGCGGAGTGGCGCACCGACCAGTCAGCGTTATGGTTGTCATATATTGAACCCCATGGCAGGGCTTCTAAGGACACCATTTCCAGGTGGATTGTAGAATGCATTCAGTTTTGCCATAAATCCGCCACCGGGAAGCAGGTTGACGTGGCCAAGGCTCACAGTGTCCGCGGCGTAGTGACATCCACTGCCCTATTTAATGGGGTCCCTGTGGATGATATTATGTCGGTGGCTCAGTGGCACTGTGAGTCAAGTTTTACAGACCATTATCTCCGTGACACCTCTAATCCTCTCGCCTTGTCGATTTTGAAAAAATAACTAGGCATATATATTTTTGATGGGGTTTCCTCATTGCTTATATATTTCACAATTAATTTATGGAAACAACCACTAATTTGGGACTGCATCGATCTTCACCAATGGGAAGAGGATGTCAGCAGCCATTTCAACAAGGTCAGTCTTGTGTATGTGTTGTCCATTGTTGATTGTCTTGTCACGTTACCCGTTATTTATATGATGATGGTTTTGTGTATTTATGTGGTTCATTGTTGAGAGTATACGAAAATGGAGTTTTTTCGTCTCTGTCCTGTAGTACATGGCACTTGTACGTAGAGAGCGTATAGGACATTGAGGTCATTCGACTCTTCCTCCCAGGAAGGAGGGGGGGGAGCGCATATGACATTCGGTCATCTCTCATACATCGGTGGTGTTATCCGATGGTTAGTCAAATCCTGACTGTTTTTCATACAGTTTCAGAAGTTTAAGTGCCTTAAACGCAGAAAAGCGTATAGGGATGAGCTGGTCTTTTGACCTCGCCTCCCTCCCGCCGAATTCACTGTCGAATTCTGGCAATATCAAAAGTATTAGGGAGGTAAGTATACTCTTGATGTGAAATAAACGAAATCAAGGATTTCTTTTTTCACGAGAGAGTTGATACTTACCTCCCTAGATACGGACCCGGCCTCTCCACCCCACAGAGGCTCGGTCTTCAGGCTCTTTATAGTTGCATGTGTATCAGCCAATAAATTAGTCAGAGGAAGTGCTAGTCTGCGCATGCGCGGTGGTGGGGCTGGCATCCGCCAGACTACGCTCTGACTCCCTGCCCAGTAGGGGCACCTAACTGTTTTAATCTGAGTGTTTATTGAGTGAAAGCCAATATTTAGCAATATCAAAAGTATTAGGGAGGTAAGTATCAACTCTCTCGTGAAAAAAGAATTTCACTTCAAGAGTATACTTACCTCCCTAATACTTTTGATATTGCTAAATATTGGCTTTCACTCAATAAACACTCAGATTTAAAACAGTTAGGTGCCCCTACTGGGCAGGGAGTCAGAGCGTAGTCTGGCGGATGCCAGCCCCACCACCGCGCATGCGCAGACTAGCACTTCCTCTTTGCTAGATTATTGGCAGAGAGTTCACACATGTCTTTTTGTGCTGAAGCTTTTCTTTATCTTAAACTAGTTTAAGTGGTGTTGTTTGGTGTGATAGTCACTTTTTTGGATGGCGGGAAGTATCAATTCGCCAAAGGAGGACTTAGGACCTTTAAATCAGGTGACTTCTAGTAAAATTAGCGAGTTTTCTTCCCGGTGTATTGTGTTTCCGGGACTCACGTTTACCGTGATAAGCGCCTTAGTTAGTTGGTTTAGGTCAACTCGGTGCTACCTAGGACTAATTTCTCTTTCTGTTTATGTCCACAGGTCTGTATGACGCTAGGTGGTGACATCACAGTTGCAGAGAGTTAGTTTTCTCTCCACCATGGTTCCATTTCCTGCTAACACTGTTAGGTTATCTAACCAAATGAAAAATATGTCCAGTGAGTTGGAGGCCTAGTATAAAGGTCTTCTCACTTTGCCCTCTTGATCCAATTCCTTCCCCATGAGGTGGAGAGAGTTAAGAGGCGTGCAGATGGTGGAGTTCTCCGGTTCGTCACGTTGGATGGTTTGTCTATACAAAGTGTCAGGTATCTAGTTATTGATAATGTGGTGATGTTAATTATTGTAAACAAACAAAGGGAGATAATTAACATTTTTGCCAGAAAAGAGTTATCTATATGTATCTGATGGTTGTGTAGTCAACTTATCCATTCAGCATACAATTCGTCCTTGCACTTGGATGTTTTGTTGGGATCGAATTTTTCCTGTCACGGGATTAATGACGTCATAATCAGCCTGGCTATGTGTTTATCAGCAATTCAAGCGCTATGCTGCTTTCTGATGTATATTGATCTTTATGATCGTTTTTCCTTCTCTTTGAGTTGGATTGAGTTTCTAAGCTTAACTAGTTGCTCATACTCCTTGTCCTTTGCCCTGTTTCAGGGACCGGGTTGCGCGTCCTGTGGTCGTTTTCTTCTGGATAAGTTCTGGCCGCATCTGTGCTGTCAATGTAGCCCTTGTGGTCCATTTGTTAATTGTGACATATGTAAGCACTGGGGGGGCGAGTTAATGTCCGAATTCTTGTGCTGCTTACAGGCGACGGACAAGGTGGTAGAGGAGGAGAAGAAGAAGAAGCGGAAACGAGAGGTTGTAAGTAGGAAGGGTAAGGGGAAGGTCTCGTCCGCGGTGGATATGGAGGCCTTCCGGACCGAGATGTTGGGAGAGATGAAGAGGACAATAAAGGATTTGGTTCCAGGGTTGCTTCGTGGCATGCTTCCTGGACCAAATCCTTTACTGTCCTCGTCATCGGCTTCGGAGCAGGTAATCCCCGCCTCTGGATCGATTTTCCTTAGTCCGCTTCCGTTGTTCGACGATCCAGAGGTGGCCCCATTAGAGGGGGCGTTCCACGGCCCTGGCAGCAGGCTTATTGCCGCGCCGATAGGGGACCGTGGACGGTTGTCGCTGGAACCCGCGGGCTGCTTATCAGTCCAGGGGTATCCGCACGCCGCGGTGGCCAGTACCTCCTATGGCACCGTTCCTGGTCAGCCCGGGTTAGCTCTCTTTGCTGACCCGGGGTCTAATCTTTCTGACCAGGGTAATGAGGATTACCTGCTAGGGTCGCCGTCTGACGACGTGGACATGGATGAAGACGTTTGTGCACCCCTCGCGGGGAATACAGGCGCCTTATTCCACGGTTTTACTCACCCTGGAGTAAAGTCCGCGGCTCAGGTGGTGGCCCAGGGCGCTGCTGATGGCCAGCGGTACCGCATACCTCGGCTTGCCGAGGGTGTTGCTGGTGCTGGCCGGGCCCGTGGTGAGACTATATATACCCCGCGCTCTGCCACGGTGCCTGCTCCTGGTCAAACCAGTGATATTCTCATGCCGGTGCTGTCAGGCCCGCGTGTTTTCCCTGGCTTGCCAGGTGTATCAGCATACCCGCCGTCAAGCTCTACTGCTTGCGCTCAGGAGGAAGACGAAGGACCCCGTCTTGTAGAGCGCTCGCAGTTAGCCACGGAGGAGGATTGGTATGACGCTTGCCAGTGGTTGGTGAGCGTTAGGCCTGATCTGCCCGTGGAGCAGTCGGCTAGCCAGCGTGTTCACACGCCGTGGTTAGCTGGGAAACCGACTGCTAACGCTATGCCTTCTCTGCCGCTGGCGGAGCATGTCGTTGACATGTTCAAGGCGGCGGAGTCGTCCATTAAGTCGAGTGGACGTCTCGCGAAGGCCCCTCGCGAGGTGGCCAGGCGTTGTCGCATCGTGCCCCTGGATTACCAGCGGTACGGTGTGGTACCCAAGCCCAGCGTGGATGACCGCGCGGCTTTGGGTGAGGATGCGCGGCCAGGCACCCGTTCTGACGCGGGTGTCTTGTGCGCGAACGCGTTGCGTTCGGCGAATACCGCGTTGCGTGATGCGGAGGAGAGTGGGAGGGCTTCGATTGCCGCTCTGTCCCACGTCTCCCAGCTGTTACAGGGGGTAGTAACGGCATCCGCATCGCGCCAGCCAAGTCCGGTCACTGTCCAGCGAACCATCCAGGATGGTATTAACCTGGCGCTGGACTGTGTGACTCGGGCGGTGACCAGGAGTGTCAGGGCAAGACGCACGTTTGCCCTGGACAATCTGTGCCCGTCTCAGGACCTGTACAATAGGCTACTGCGTACGCCTATGACGGGCCCTGGTCTTTTTGGAGGTGAGGGATGTCGCCACCTCCAGGAGACGGTCACCCTGGTGAATAACCAGAGGGCGCTGCGCGAGCAGTTTGATGTGCTGCGTCGTGCTAACGCTCGCGCCGCGGCCCCGGCGTATCGTCCCCTGCAGGCTCGAGGTGGTGCTGGCCAGGTCAGTGGCCAGCCACCGTCGCAGCGTCGGCCTCGGCCGCGTGCGATTCGGCCAGCAGCGAGGGGGGCGCAGGTTCCTCAGCCGCCGTCAGCCAGGCAGCCGCCCGCGCACCGAGGTGCGCGCGGGGCGGTGCGGGGCGCGCGAGGATCTGGGCGTGGTTATCGGTCCTGACAGGACGCTTACCGCGGTAAGAACCACTCCGGTGTGTATGGCGGCGGAGACAGTGCCGCTCTTGCATGCCTCGTGTCCACCGCGGTCCCTAGGTGGGCCGGTGGGAGGCCGGCTAGCCGGCCACATGCAAGAGTGGGAACGGTTAACTCAGGACCGTTTAGTCTTGCGATGGCTTTCCGTCGGGTATCATCCAGAGTGGGTGACAGGCCCGCCGTCGCGACTGTCTCTGGTGCCAGTCTGGACTCCCATTCCGAGAGATCCAGAGCAAAGGTTGTGTATCGAGGAGGAGATAAATTCCCTCATACAAAAGGGAGCTATTCAGCCGGCACAAAGGTGTCCGGGCTTCTATTCAACCCTGTTCTTAGTAACAAAACGCACCGGTGGGTGGAGACCGATTCTCAACCTCAAGCCATTGAACAAGTTCATCGAGACGCCCAGTTTCAAGATGGAAACGGTGCGCTCGGTGTTGGCGGGGTTGGGGAGGGGGATGTGGACGGCGTCGATAGATTTGAAGGACGCTTATTTCCACATCCCCATCCACGGGAGTTTCTGTCGCTTCCTGAGATTTGCATTCCAGGGCAGACAGTGGGAATTCAGGGTGTTGCCCTTCGGAATTTCCACGGCTCCTCGGGTTTTCACCCGTGTGGTTCTTGCGATCACAGCATACCTCCGCAGGAGAAGCATAGCAGTCCACACGTACATAGACGACTGGCTGTTGAAAGCGCACACCCGGGAAAGTTTGTCCGCCAATCTGGAGATTGTTTTGAAAATTCTCACAGACTTGGGCTGGATGATCAATTTCCCAAAATCAGAGCTGACTCCATCCCAGAAGTTTGTTTACCTGGGGATGTTCTTCGATCTAGAGACAGGATATGTTTATCCTACTCAGGAGAGAGTTCAAATACTCATCTCGTTGATTCAGTCAGTGTGCGACAGTCGTCATGTCCTGGCACGGGTTTACTTGAGAATGCTGGGGTTGATGGTTTCGTTGGAACCAGTCATTCCTCAGGCCGCCTTACGCAGGCGGCCGATCCAGTTGTTTCTCATGACACAATGGACCCAGAGTACAGGTTCGCTGGACTCGAATGTGTCAGTGTTGGCGCCTCTGATTCACCACCTGCAATGGTGGTTGAATACAGAGAATCTCTTGCTGGGGGTTTTGCTAACCCCTCCCCACCCTCAGGTGACTGTGTATACAGATGCATCGATGGAGGGCTGGGGAGCTTGCCTGGAAGAATCCACGATATCAGGGCTTTGGAATCTGGAACAGTCACAGGAACATATAAATCTACTGGAGCTAAGAGCAGTAGTCCTGGGCCTGGAACATTTCTTACAGAAAGTTCAGGGCAAGATTGTTCTTATTCGTTCAGACAACTCAACAGTTGTGACTTACATAAACCGCCAGGGCGGAACGAAGTCGCCCAGTCTCTGTATGATGACATGGAAACTGCTTTGTTGGTGTCTGGATCACCAGATTACCTTGAAAGCAGTTCATATTCCGGGATGGTTAAACCTGCTAGCAGACTCATTGAGCCGAAGGATGAGTGTTTTACCCACGGAATGGCAACTAAATCAATGTGTGGCGGATCGTCTGTTCGACCATTGGGGGAAACCCAACATCGATTTGTTCGCAACGAAGAAGAATGCGAAGATGACGACGTACGTCTCTCCGATTCCGGATCCAAGCGCTTTCGCAACAGATGCGTTAGCTATCAGCTGGGGGAGAATGTATGCATACGCATTCCCTCCAGCAATCCTGATTCCAAAAATTCTTCAGAAAATCAGACAAGAGGAATGCCAAGTGCTTCTGATCGCCCCGGATTGGCCAAGCCGATCATGGTATACGGATCTGCTGGACCTTCTGGTCTGCAATCCGGTTCCTCTGCCTCTGATGGACGATATTATCTTCCAGGGCAAGGCCCTTCACAACAATCCGTCAATGTTCAGATTGACTGCGTGGATGTTGTCAAGGAATCTAGAATTAAGGAGGGCTTTTCTGAGCAAGCAGCCATGTTTATGGCCAAAGCCAGGAGGGGGTCAACCTCCAGAGCATATAATTATAAAATCAACAGATTTGCAGAATGGTGCTCAAAAAGATGTATTGATCCAATGGATTCATCTATTCAAGTAGTAGCTGATTTCCTCTGTCACCTCTATGATGCCTATAGCCTCAAGCCTAACTCTATTGCTGGTTATAAGTCAGCATTAATGTCTGTTATTCCTTGCTTGGCTAAGAGGGGAAGTGATGAAGTAAATACATTGAATGTATTAATTAAAGGCATGGGCAATCTAAGACCAAGGAATCCACCTGTGATTCCGTCTTGGAGTTTATCGCTAGTGCTTCAAGTACTAGGTGATAAGCCTTTTGAACCACTTAGTTCCATTTCTATGAAACTATTAACACTGAAGACTGTGTTTTTAATTGCTGCGGCCTCGGCTAGGCGTAGGAGTGAAATTCATGCCTTATCAGCCGAGGATGACCGTTTTGTGGTTTCAGGGGAAGGCCTTAAGCTGCTACCTAGGATTAATTTCTTGGCTAAAAATCAGTCGTTGAAATATCCAGGTCAACCTATTATTTTGCCTGCTTTAACTAGATATGATCCTAATTCTAAAGCATGGTGTCCCGTCCGGGCGCTGCGCCGGTACAAACAACGTACGGCGGCATGGCGCACCGACCAGTCAGCGTTATGGTTGTCATATATTGAACCCCATGGGAGGGCTTCTAAGGACACCATTTCCAGGTGGATTGTGGAATGCATTCAGTTTTGCCATAAATCCGCCACCGGGAAGCAGGTTGTCCGCGGCGTAGTGACATCCACTGCCCTATTTAATGGGGTCCCTGTGGATGATATTATGTCGGTGGCTCAGTGGCACTGTGAGTCAAGTTTTACAGACCATTATCTCCGTGACACCTCTAATCCTCTCGCCTTGTCGGTTTTGAAAAAATAAATCGGTTTATATTTTTTGAGGAGGTTTTTCCTCATTACTTATATATTTCACAATTAATTTATGGAAACACCCACTTTTTTGGGCCTGCATCAGTCTTTACCGATGGGAAGATGATGTCAGCAGCCATTTTCAACAAGGTCAGTCTTGTTCATGTGTTGTCCGTTGTTGATTGTATTGTCACGATTACCCGTTATTAATATGGTGATGGTTTGTGTATTTGTGTGGTTCATTGTTGAGAGTTACGAAAATGGAGCTTTTTCGTCTCTGTCCTGTAGTACATGGCACTTGTACGTAGAGAGCGTATAGGACATTGAGGTCAGTCGACTCTTCCTCCCAGGAAGGAGGGGGGGGGAGCGCATATGACATTCGGTCATCTCTCATACATCGGTGGTGTTATCCGATGGTTAGTCAAATCCTGACTGTTTTTTCTTACAGTTTCAGAAGTTTAAGTGCCTTAAACGCAGAAAAGCGTATAGGGATGAGCTGGTCTTTTGACCTCGCCTCCCTCCCGCCAGATTCACTTTCGAATTCTGGCAATATCAAAAGTATTAGGGAGGTAAGTATACTCTTGAAGTGAAATAAACGAAATCTAGGATTTCTTTTTTCACGAGAGAGTTGATACTTACCTCCCTAGATACGGACCCGGCCTCTCCACCCCACAGAGGCTCGGTCTTCAGGCTCTTAATAGTTGCATGTGTGTCAGCCAATAATCTAGTCAGAGGAAGTGCTAGTCTGCGCATGCGCGGTGGTGGGGCTGGCATCCGCCAGACTACGCTCTGACTCCCTGCCCAGTAGGGGCACCTAACTGTTTTAAATCTGAGTGTTTATTGAGTGAAAGCCAATATTTAGCAATATCAAAAGTATTAGGGAGGTAAGTATCAACTCTCTCGTGAAAAAAGAAATCCTAGATTTCGTTTAATCCTTGATTTCGTTTAATCCTCCACAAGGTTAGTCTTGTGTGTGTTGTCCATGGGTTTTTTTGTAATGTCACGCGACCCTTCGTTATTAATATGGTGATGGTACGTGTTTTATGTGGTTCATTGTTGAGACTATACGAAAATGATGCCTTTTCGTTTAATGTCCTATAGTACATGGCACTTGTACATAGAGAGCGTATGGGACATTGAGGTCATTCAGTCTTCCTCCCAAGAGGAGGGGGGGGGGCGGGGGAGCGCATATAACTTTTGGTTATCTCTCGGCCATCGGTTTGTGTTAGCCGATGTTTTCTATCTATTCCTGATTGTCAGAAGTTTAAGTGCCTTAATCGCAGAAAAGCGCATAGGGAAGAGCTGGTCTTTTGACCTCGCCTCCCTCCCGCCGAATTCCCTGACGAATTCTGGCAATATCAAAGAGTATTAGGGAGGTAAGTATACTCTTGAAGTGAAATAAACGAAATCACTGATTTCTTTTTTCATGAGAGAGTTGATACTTACCTCCCTAATACGGACCCGGCCTCTCCGGCCCACAGAGGCTCGGTCTTCAGGCTCTTGTAAAGTTGCATAGTGTCAGCCAGTAAATTAGTCAGAGGAAGTACTAGTCTGCGCATGCGCGGTGGTGGGGCTAGCATCCGCCAGACTGTCTTCTGACTACCTGCCCAGTAGGGCACCTAACTTTTTTAATCTGAGTGTTTTATTGAGTGAAAGCCGATATTTAGCAATATCAAAGAGTATTAGGGAGGTAAGTATCAACTCTCTCGTGAAAAAAGAAATCCGTGATTTCGTTTATTGCCTGCCAGTACAATCTATCTGTCAATCCCTGTGGCAGACAGGGTTTGACTGTCATTGCAGGGGTATCATGTCATGTACAGCATCTGGTATGAAAATAGTTTGACAGCAACAAGATTCAGGACATGCTTTTCACTGTTATCAACTATAGAACAGTGGCTTATAATAATAATAATAATAATAATAATAATAATAATAATGGACCTTTCCAGTTTATCCATCCATCATATGATATCATAATCAACTATGTGACATGTAGGATGATGTCATAATCAATGACGTCATGAATGACGTAGATATAGGTAGATAAATGTTGTTGCATGAATTGTATGTCTTTACTACATGTATTTAGTAAACATTCTGTTGAATATTTTGAACTAATTTGAATGGCACTGTTGCTGTCATAGGCAGAAACAGCACCCAGTCAAATTAGTTTCAAAATATGTAACAGGTTACCTGTATAGTTTTCTGGAAATTAATTGTCAGAGAGTTCAGGGATTGACATGAGGTGTGGGTGGGTCTTAGCTAGAGAGGGGCGGGGCATAGCTAAAACTGTAATGGTCTCTTATAATAATACAATACTAGGCCTCGATATTTCGAAATTTATCGATCCATGTATGTTTTGATGGGAACCCACCAGATACTGACTTTCAGTTCTGTTACTAAACCTTGCTTGTAAATGGACCTTTCCAGTTTTATCTATGCCCCGCCCATCTCTAGGTAAGCTCCACCTACAATTTGGCCGTGTTGGGATTGATCGATCTCTTAACTCCATGACTATCAATTTCCAGAAAACTATGCAGATAAGCTGGTGAAGCCTTTGAAACTAATTCGACTGGGTGCTGTTGCTGCCTATGGCACAGTCAGATTATTTTCGAAATATTCACGAGCATTTTTATTAAATATCAAATACATACAATTCGTACAAACGTGAAGAACTATTAAGCATTAAAGACGTGCTATATCGAATCATTCATGACGTCATGATTATGATGTCAGCCTACATGTCACGTAGTTGATTATGATGTCATGTGAAGGATGGATAAACTGGAAAGGTGAATTGCAACAATGGGTAACAGATTTTGGTCTCTGTAATTTACTTCACCGGGTATCGACATGCTATTGGAACCTAAGGTTTCTGTGGAATAGCGAGGCGTGTAAAATGTTGCTACTATGTTGTTTGTGATGTAATTACATGCAGTCCTTTTCTTTTTCATTTCCAGTTATGATGGCATTCCATTTTTACACCATGATAACAATTTAATAAGAATCACAAATGTCGTAGATACATTCCCTGAGCGAGCCTATTATCATGTAACAACATTCACATGGGACGAGTTACAGGAGCTTAATGCAGGAAAATGGTTTCTAGAAGTATGTATTGTAGCATGACATCGTCATGATTGATGTGTGTATTGTATGACATCATCATAAAGATGTGTTATATGACATCGTCAGAATGTGTGTAGTACATGGCATCATCTATACATGTGTACATGACATTATTGAGACCTGTAGTACATGATATCATCAAGTTGTGTGTAGTGCATGACATCAAGCTGTGTGTAGTAATCATCCAGCTGTGTGTAGTACATGACATCATAAAGGTGTGTGTGTGTGTGTGTGTGTGTGTGTGTGTGTGTGTGTTTGTGTGGGTGTTTGTGTGGGTGTGTGTGTGTGTGTGTGTGTGTGTGTGTGTGTGTGTGTGTGTGTGTGTGTGTGTGTGTGTGTGCCATCAAGCTGTGTGTAGTACAGTCCATATGTGTGTAGTAATCATCCAGATCCAGCTGTGTGTAGTACATGACATCATAAACGTGTGTGTATTACATGACATCAAGCTTTATTGTACATGATATCATCAATCAATCAATCAGTCAATCCTTTTATTGGCATATCAAACACAATGACATATGCCACAAATGTACAAACATTTAACAACATATTACAAATATGAAAATATAGGTTCTAAGATAATAAATTTAAAAAAAAATTAGATTGATATGGACGTTGATTAAAATATGGGACACAGTTATGCAATCATTATAGGAACCTGCCTCATGTACAGGATGATGATCTGATGAATTTTGTCATTGCATAGGATTTAAAGTACAAGCCCGAACAGTTAGGAAAACGTTGATGTAATCAATAACAATTTTTATTAGATCACTATCTCCATTATTATATGACAGTAAAAATTTCAATTGGCTAGATCTTTCAAGCTAGACAAAATTACTAAACTCATTAAGCTTTTTAAAGAGCGATTGTCTCTCCTGGGCATAATTTGGACATTCCATTAAGATTTAAATATGCCCGTATTGGCGTGAATAATGTAAAGTAGTGAAACAATATTCCTTGGTCATTGTTTCCATGCGTAAATGTAATCTATAATTTTGCTAAAACAGTGCCGTTATTCATATCTGAAAGAAGATGTAGGCTTCAGAGTACAGTTACAATCGTTTCTGAAAATGATCGATGAATGTAAAATTGTGTGTCTTAAATGAGTTCCAGGAGTGGGTCTTTCCGTGATTTGACTGTAATTGTTTACCTATATGCTATATATTTTAACAAGGTGTTTGCATGAGACAGAAACATGGATTAACAGGTTAGATTCAACAAAGTGTGTGGGTTGAGTGAGGGTGTGGGGGTGGTGGTGGTGGTGGTGGTATCATCACGCCTGTGACAACCACCACCACTACGGCCACATCAATCATTTCCAAAACAACTTCTTCCGTGTGTAGCTTACATAAATATTTCAACGTTGTGAAAAAGCAAATCTTTAGTGAATAAACACATTTTAAATAAGTAGGTGAACCAGATGTTTAGAGATCGCGAGTGTATCGTCTTTACGTACAGTGCAGCTCATAAATAAGTTTAGATGCTTCCAAAACAAAAACAGAAACATGTTAGTTAGTACCATATGAACACGATGTAAGAAACGTTCTGTTGAATATTTTGAACAGAATTGGGTTGGAATCCAATTATGTTCAAAATATTAAACAGTATGGTCAAAGTTATTTCTAAGCTGTACTGTAGTCTAGTGAACATTTGTATGTGACCCTTCAACCAATGCGGATGGCAGTGAAAGCTGTGCTCTTACTACCTAAAGTGTAAACAAACAGTGTGTTCTCGATACTATTTTATGTAGACTATATGCTATAAACAAATAGATTAGTTTTATTAATAGTTTTATATTTAATTAGCGTTTTGGTTAATTTTAAGCACCTAATTGCTATATGGCAATCGTAAATTTATTCATAGGCCTATACAATGGTAAATTGTGATCTTACACGCCACAGTGTGCTGCTACTAACATAGAAAAAGGTATTCATTTGTGTACATGATGATGATCCTACACGCGTGTCTATAGCCTGCATAAAATCCTTAAAATCAATCCAGAAAGATGTAAGCTATATATATATATGCATTCGTATAATTGTATTCCAAAAGGTGTTTGATTGTGTTTGGTTAGGTATAGCCTATCCCTAAACCTCGCAGCGATCATTATCATGTATACTATTCATGAACTACGCCCACATCTGTCCATGCTACACTCTGCATTGCCTATTGCTCTATTAGAATAATGTCTAAAGCACATGAGATGACTGAAAATGTATACCACTGGTATTTTTGCATAAGCCTACTTTTGCAATTCTCAAACCAATGTAATTTCAGGTCTAATCCACGTACACGAAACCCGCTGTTACTGTCACCACCAACTGGCGTATGTTAGCATTATGTTGTTAGTCACCATACAGGTCTGTCCTTTAATCGACAAAAATATCATCCACTTTTGCACTATTACTGAATCTTTGTGCAACCTGAACAATATATAGTGTCCATCTGTGAACAATGAATTGCCATACAACACTGATGTGTAAAAAATAGGTGCGTATGTGCCTATACACGTGGTAGTATGCACCTATGTTCCCTATGGTATTATTTGGAATATTAATCCTACAGGAATTGATGGTCGCTTCCCAGTGTGACATCACAACTTTAGCTTGATAGCTGAAAACGTTTGGTTGTCAAGATGGTTGCTATGCGCTTATGTCAGCTTTGGCTGGGCCGATTTAAAATATATAAATAGCATTTTGTTCTTTTGGTAAAGGGGAATATATATATTATGATTGTCAAGTTAAGCAGAGCAATCAGGTAGCTAGTCATCACAACAGCTTTAAGCTTCTACCTAGGATAAATTTCATGGCTAAAAACCAGTTTGAAATATCCAGGTCAACCCATATTTTTACCAGCTTTGACTAGATATGATCCTAATTCAAAAGCATGGTGTCCAGTCCGCGCATTAAACAGGTACAAACAACGTACCCAGGAATGGCGGACGGACCCAACAGCATTATGGTTGTCGTATATTGAACCTCATGGTAGGGCTTCCAAGGACACCATTCCCAAGTGGATTGTAGAATGTATTCAATTTTGTCATAAATCCGCCACAGGTAAACAAGTTGACTTTGCCAATGCTCACAGTGTTCGTGGTGTAGTGGCTTCCATCGCCCTGTTTAATGGGGTCCCTGTGGACGACATTATGTCGGTAGCCCAGTGGCACTGTGAGTCGAGTTTCACCGACCATTACCTCCGTGACACCTCGAATCCTTTCGCCTTATCGATTTTGAAAAAATAATTTACGTGTACGGTTTTTGATGAGGTGTTCTCATTTTTTATATACTTAACAATTTATCAATGGAAACAACCACTTGTCAGAACTGCATCAGTCTTCACTAATGTGGAGCAATTCACAAGGTCAGTCTTGTCATGTGTTGTTCATTGTTGATTGTATTTGTCACGTAACCCTTCATTCTAATATGGTAATGGTACATGTTTTATGTGGTTGGTTCTTGAGAGTATACGAAAATGGATCTTTTTCGTCTTATGTCCTATAGTACATGGCACTTGTACGTAGAGAGCGTATGGGACATTGAGGTCATTTTCTCTCCCTCCCAAGAAAAGGGGGTGGGGAGGGGGAGCGCATATGACGTATGGTCTTCTCATAGCCATCGGTTGTGTTATCCGATGTTCAAGTCATTCCCTGGTTGCTTTTTCACACAATTTCAGAAGTTTACGTGCCTTAGACGCAGAAAAGCGCATAACGAAGAGCTGGTCTTTTGACCTCGCCTCCCTCCCGCCAAATTCTCTTATGAATTCTGGCAATAGCAAAGAGTGTGAGGGAGGTAAGTATACTCTTGAAGTGAAATAAACGAAATCACAGATTTCTTTTTTCACGAGAGAGTTGATACTTACCTCCCTAACATGAAAGCGGCCTTTCCGCCCCACAGAGGCTCGTTCTCCAGGCTTTCTTAAGTTGCATTGTGTCAGCCAATAAATTAGTCAGAGGAAGTGCTAGTCTGCGCATGAGCGAGGTTGGAGCTGGCATCCGCCGGACTCATCTGACTACATGACTTTTTAATCTGAGTGTTTATTGAGTGAAAGTCGATATTTGGGAATATCAAAGCGTGTTAGGGAGGTAAGTATCTTTCACTTCAAGAGTATACTTACCTCCCTAATACTTTTGATATTGCTAAATATTCGCTTTCACTCAATAAACACTCAGATTAAAACAGTTAGGCGCCCCTAGTGGGCAGGGAGTCAGAGCGTAGTCTGGCGGATGCCAGCCCCACCACCGCGCATGCGCAGACTAGCACTTCCTCTTTGCTAGATTATTGGCAAAGAGAACACACATGTTTTTCAGTCAATAGCTTTTCTTGCTCTTTAACGTTTTTATTGGTGTTATTTTGGAAGTGATAAGACCTGATTTGGATGGCGGGAGGATACACTTCGCCACCGGAGGACGTTGGACCTTTAAATCAGGTGACTTCTAGTAAAATTAGCGAGTTTTCTTCCCGGTGTATTGTGTTTCCGGGACTCGCGTTTACCGTGATAAGCGCCTTAGTTAGTTGGTTTAGGTCAACTCGGTGCTACCTAGGACTAATTTCTCTTTCTGTTTCTGTCCACAGGTCTGTATGACGCTAGGTTGTGACGTCACAGTTCCAGAGAATTAGTATTCTCTCCACCATGGTTCCATTTCCTACTAACACTGTTAGGTTATCTAACCAAATGGAAAATTATGCCCAGTGAGTTGGAGGCCTGATATAAAGGTCTTCTCACTTTGCCCTCTTGTTCCAATTCCTTCCCCTTGAGGTGGAGAGAGTTAAGAGGCGTGCAGATGGTGGAGTTTCCGGTTCGTCACGTTGGATGGTTTGTCTATACAAAGTGTCAGGTATCTAGTTATTGATAATGTGGTGATGTTAATTATTGTAAACAATCAAAGGGAGATAATTAACATTTTTGCCAGTAAAGAGTTATCTATATGTATCTGATGGTTGTGTAGTCAACTTATCCATTCAGCATACAATTCGTCTTTGCACTTGGATGTTTTGTTGGGATCGAATTTTTCCTGTCACGGGATTTGTGACGTCATAATCAGCTGGCTATGTATTTATTAGCAATTCAAGCGCTAGGCTGGTTTTTGATGTATATTGATCTTTATGATCGTTTTCCTTCTCCTTGAGTTGGATTGAGTTTCTAAGCTTAACTAGTTGCTCATACTCCTTGTCCTTTGCCCTGTTTCAGGGACCGGGTTGCGCGTCCTGTGGACGTTTTATGCATGTCAAGTTCTGGCCGCATCTGTGTTTTAGATGTAGCCCTTGTGGTCCATTGATTAATTGTGACATATGTAAGCACTGGGGGGGCGAATTAATGTCCGAATTCTTGTGCTGCTTACAGGCGACGGACAAGGTGGTAGTGGAGGAGAAGAAGATGAAGCGGAAACGAGAGGTTGTAAGTGAGAAGGGTAAGGGGAAGGTCTCGTCCGCGGTGGATATGGAGACCTTTCGGACCGAGATGTTGGGAGAGATGAGGAGGACAATAAAAGATTTGGTTCCAGGGTTGCTTCGTGGCATGCTTCCTGGACCAGATCCTTTATTGTCCTCTTCATCGGCTTCGGAGCAGGTAATCCCCGCCTCTGGATCGATTTTCCTTAGTCCGCTTCCGTTGTCCGACGATTCAGAGGTGGCCCCATTAGAGGGGGCGTTCCACGGCCCTGGCAGCAGGCTTATTGCCGCGCCGATAGGGGACCGTGGACGGTTGTCGCTGGAACCCGCTGGCTGCTTATCAGTCCAGGGGTATCCGCACGCCGCGGTGGCCAGTACCTCCTATGGCACCGTTCCTGGTCAGCCCGGGTTAGCTCTCTTTGCTGACCCGGGGTCTAATCTTTCTGACCAGGGTGATGAGGATTACCTGCTGGGGTCGCCGTCTGACGACGCGGACATGGATGAAGACGTTTGTGCACCCCTCGCGGGGAATACAGGCGCTTTTTTCCACGGTATTACTCACCCTGGAGTAAGGTCCGCGGTTCAGGTGGTGGCCCAGGGCGCTGCTGATGGCCAGCGGTACCGCATACCTCGGCTTGCCGAGAGTGTGGCTGGTGCTGGCCGGGCCCGTGGTAGGGCTATATATACCCCGCGCTCTACCGCGGTGCCTGCTCCTGGTCAAACCAGTGATATTCTCATGCCGGTGCTGTCAGGCCCGCATGTTTTCCCTGGCTTGCCAGGTGTATCAGCGTACCCGCCGTCTAGTACTGCTTGCGCTCAGGAGGAAGACGAAGGACCCCGTCTTGTAGAGCGCTCGCAGTTAGCCACGGAGGAGGATTGGTATGACGCTTGCCAGTGGTTGGTGAGCGTTAGGCCTGATCTGCCCGTGGAGCAGTCGGCTAGCCACCGTGTTCACACGCCGTGGTTAGCTGGGAAACCAACTGCTAACGCTATGCCTTCTCTGCCGCTGGCGGAGCATGTCGTTGACATGTTCAAGGCGGCGGAGGCGTCCATTAACACGAGTGGACGTCTCGCGAAGGCCCCTCGCGAGGTGGCCAAGCGTTGTCGCATCGTGCCCCTGGACTACCAGCGGTACGGTGTGGTACCCAAGCCCAGCGTGGATGACCGCGCGGCTTTGGGTGAGGATACGCGGCCAGGATCCCGTTCTGACGCGGGGGTCTTGTGCGCGAACGCGTTGCGTTCGGCGAATACCGCGTTGCGTGATGCGGAGGAGAGTGGGAGGGCTTCGATTGCCGCTCTGTCCCACGTCTCCCAGCTGTTACAGGGGGTAGTAACGGCATCCGCATCGCGCCAGCCAGGCCCGCTCGCGGTCCAGCGAACCATCCAGGATGGTATTAACCTGGCGCTGGACTGTATGACGCGGGCGGTGACCAGGAGTGTCAGGGCAAGACGCACATTTGCCCTGGACAATCTGTGCCCGTCTCAGGACCTGTATAATAGGCTACTCCGTACGCCTATGACGGGTCCTGGTCTTTTTGGAGGTGAGGGATGTCGCCACCTCCAGGAGACGGTCACCCTGGTGAATAACCAGAGGGCGCTGCGCGAACAGTTTGAGGTACTGCGTCGTGCTAACGTTCGCGCCGCGGCCCCTGCGTATCGTCCCCTGCAGGCTCGAGGTGGTGCTGGCCAAGTCAGAGGCCAGCCGCCGTCGCAGCGCCGGCCTCGGCCGCGTGCGATTCGGCCAGCAGTGAGGGGGGCGCAGGCTCCTCAGCCGCCGTCAGCCAGGCAGCCGCCCGTGCACCGAGGTGCGCGCGGGGCGGGGCGGGTCGCGCGAGGATCTGGGCGTGGTTATCGTTCCTGACAGGGCGCTTACCGCGGTAAGGACCACGCCGGTGTGTATGGCGACGGAGACAGTGCCGCTCTTGCATGCCTTGTGTCCACCGCGGTCCCTAGGTGGACCGGTGGGAGGCCGGCTAGCCGACCACATGCAAGAGTGGGAACGGTTAACTCAGGACCGTTTAGTCTTGCGATGGCTTTCCGTGGGGTATCATCCAGAGTGGATGACAGGCCCGCCGTCGCGACTGTCTCTGGTGCCAATCTGGACTCCCGTTCCGAGAGATCCAGATCAAAGGTTGTGTATCGAGGAGGAGATAAATTCCCTCGTACAAAAAGGAGCTATTCAGCCGGCACAAAGGTGTCCGGGCTTCTATTCAACCCTGTTCTTGGTAACAAAACGCACCGGTGGGTGGAGACCGATTCTCAACCTCAAGCCATTGAACAAGTTCATCGAGACGCCCAGTTTCAAGATGGAAACGGTGCGCTCGGTGTTGGCGGGGTTGGAGAGGGGGATGTGGACGGCGTCGATAGATTTGAAGGACGCTTATTTCCACATCCCCATCCACAGGAGTTTCTGTCGCTTCCTGAGATTTGCATTCCAGGGCAGACAGTGGGAATTCAGGGTGTTGCCCTTCGGAATTTCCACGGCTCCTCGGGTTTTCACCCGTGTGGTTCTTGCGATCACAGCATACCTCCGCAGGAGAAGCATAGCAGTCCACACGTACATAGACGACTGGCTGTTGAAAGCGCACACCCGGGAAAGTTTGTCCGCCAATCTGGAGATTGTTTTGAAAATTCTCACAGACTTGGGCTGGATGATCAATTTCCCAAAATCAGAGCTGACTCCATCCCAGAAGTTTGTTTACCTGGGGATGTTCTTCGATCTGGAGACAGGATATGTTTATCCTACTCAGGAGAGGGTTCAAATACTCATCTCGTTGATTCAGTCAGTGTGCGACAGTCGTCATGTCCTGGCACGGGTTTACTTGAGAATGCTGGGGTTGATGGTTTCGTTGGAACCAGTCATTCCTCAGGCCGCCTTACGCAGGCGGCCGATCCAGTTGTTTCTCATGACACAATGGACCCAGAGTACAGGTTCGCTGGACTCGAATGTGTCAGTGTTGGCGCCTCTGATTCACCACCTGCAATGGTGGTTGAATACAGAGAATCTCTTACCGGGGGTTTTGCTAACCCCTCCCCACCCTCAGGTGACTGTGTATACAGATGCATCGATGGAGGGCTGGGGAGCTTGCCTGGAAGAATCCACGATATCAGGGCTTTGGAATCTGGAACAGTCACAGGAACATATAAATCTACTGGAGCTAAGAGCAGTAGTCCTGGGCCTGGAACATTTCTTACAGAAAGTTCAGGGCAAGATTGTTCTTATTCGTTCAGACAACTCAACAGTTGTGACTTACATAAACCGCCAGGGCGGAACGAAGTCGCCCAGTCTCTGTATGATGACATGGAAACTGCTATGTTGGTGTCTGGATCACCAGATTACCTTGAAAGCAGTTCATATTCCGGGAAGGTTAAACCTGCTTGCAGACTCATTGAGCCGAAGGATGAGTGTTTTACCCACGGAATGGCAACTAAATCAATGTGTGGCGGATCGTCTGTTCGACCATTGGGGGAAACCCAACATCGATTTGTTCGCAACGAAGGAGAATGCGAAGATGACGACGTACGTCTCTCCGATTCCGGATCCAAGCGCTTTCGCAACAGATGCGTTAGCTATCAGCTGGGGGAGAATGTATGCATACGCATTCCCTCCAGCAATCCTGATTCCAAAAATTCTTCAGAAAATCAGACAAGAGGAATGCCAAGTGCTTCTGATCGCCCCGGATTGGCCAAGCCGATCATGGTATACGGATCTGCTGGACCTTCTGGTCTGCAATCCGGTTCCTCTGCCTCTGATGGACGATATTATCTTCCAGGGCAAGGCCCTTCACAACAATCCGTCAATGTTCAGATTGACTGCGTGGATGTTGTCAAGGAATCTAGAATTAAGGAGGGCTTTTCTGAGCAAGCAGCCATGTTTATGGCCAAAGCCAGGAGGGGGTCAACCTCCAGAGCATATAATTATAAAATCAACAGATTTGCAGAATGGTGCTCAAAAAGATGTATTGATCCAATGGATTCATCTATTCAAGTAGTAGCTGATTTCCTCTGTCACCTCTATGATGCCTATAGCCTCAAGCCTAACTCTATTGCTGGTTATAAGTCAGCATTAATGTCTGTTATTCCTTGCTTGGCTAAGAGGGGAAGTGATGAAGTAAATACATTGAATGTATTAATTAAAGGCATGGGCAATCTAAGACCAAGGAATCCTCCTGTGATTCCGTCTTGGAGTTTATCGCTAGTGCTTCAAGTACTAGGTGATAAGCCTTTTGAACCACTTAGTTCCATTTCTATGAAACTATTAACACTGAAGACTGTGTTTTTAATTGCTGCGGCCTCGGCTAGGCGTAGGAGTGAGATTCATGCCTTATCAGCCGAGGATGACCGTTTTGTGGTTTCAGGGGAAGGCCTTAAGCTGCTACCTAGGGTTAATTTCTTGGCTAAAAATCAGTCGTTGAAATATCCAGGTCAACCTATTATTTTGCCTGCTTTAACTAGATATGATCCTAATTCTAAAGCATGGTGTCCCGTCCGGGCGCTGCGCCGGTACAAACAACGTACGGCGGCATGGCGCACCGACCAGTCAGCGTTATGGTTGTCATATATTGAACCCCATGGGAGGGCTTCTAAGGACACCATTTCCAGGTGGATTGTGGAATGCATTCAGTTTTGCCATAAATCCGCCACCGGGAAGCAGGTTGACGTGGCCAAGGCTCACAGTGTCCGCGGCGTAGTGACATCCACGGCCCTATTTAATGGGGTCCCTGTGGATGATATTATGTCGGTGGCTCAGTGGCACTGTGAGTCAAGTTTTACAGACCATTATCTCCGTGACACCTCTAATCCTCTCGCCTTGTCGGTTTTGAAAAAATAAATCGGTTTATATTTTTTGAGGTGATTTCCTCATTACTTATATATATCACAATTAATTTATGGAAACACCCACTTTTTTGGGCCTGCATCAGTCTTTACCGATGGGAAGATGATGTCAGCAGCCATTTTCAACAAGGTCAGTCTTGTTCATGTGTTGTCCGTTGTTGATTGTATTGTCACGATTACCCGTTATTAATATGGTGATGGTTTGTGTATTTGTGTGGTTCATTGTTGAGAGTTACGAAAATGGAGCTTTTTCGTCTCTGTCCTGTAGTACATGGCACTTGTACGTAGAGAGCGTATAGGACATTGAGGTCAGTCGACTCTTCCTCCCAGGAAGGAGGGGGGGGGAGCGCATATGACATTCGGTCATCTCTCATACATCGGTCGTGTTATCCGATGGTTAGTCAAATCCTGACTGTTTTTTCTTACAGTTTCAGAAGTTTAAGTGCCTTAAACGCAGAAAAGCGTATTGGGATGAGCTGGTCTTTTGACCTCGCCTCCCTCCCGCCAGATTCACTTTCGAATTCTGGCAATATCAAAAGTATTAGGGAGGTAAGTATACTCTTGAAGTGAAATAAACGAAATCTAGGATTTCTTTTTTCACGAGAGAGTTGATACTTACCTCCCTAGATACGGACCCGGCCTCTCCACCCCACAGAGGCTCGGTCTTCAGGCTCTTAATAGTTGCATGTGTGTCAGCCAATAATCTAGTCAGAGGAAGTGCTAGTCTGCGCATGCGCGGTGGTGGGGCTGGCATCCGCCAGACTACGCTCTGACTCCCTGCCCACTAGGGGCGCCTAACTGTTTTAATCTGAGTGTTTATTGAGTGAAAGCGAATATTTAGCAATATCAAAAGTATTAGGGAGGTAAGTATCAACTCTCTCGTGAAAAAAGAAATCCTAGATTTCGTTTAAACTCTCGTGAAGAAAGAGATCTGTGATTTTATTTATTTTGAAAACAATTTGAGTGAAAATTCTTGGTGTCTAAGCCACCAACAACATTCAGTCAAATTGTTTTCAAAATATTCAGCAGGTTCAGAGTTATTGCAAATTTAAGTAGTTGTCTGGTGGCTAGCGACAGTCAGAAAATAAAAATTTTATAATAATCATATTTCTGAATGTTTAACCCTTTAATGGTCATGCTGACCAAAACTGGCCTCTGTTGTGGTCTTGTGGAATGTCCATTTACAGGCCTAGAGAACACAATTTTTGAAAATTTACCACTGAAATGACTGGCTCGATAACAGAGCCAGTCATTCCCGTGATAAATTTTCAGAATCTCTATTCTCTTTGCCTGTAAATTGACATTCAATAGGCAGCTATTTAAATTCTCTTGACCATATTTGACCAGTAAAGGGTCAAAATGTTAGTTAATCTGAATTGCTTTCTTTTCAGGATGATCCGATGGGTGTGGTCTCGAGTCTTACCCAAGAAGAAGAAAAGGTTTATGCACGACAAAAACTCATGAAGCTCTCTACTTTTGTCCAACTAGCACAGGAGTCGGGCATGAGGGTGATATTTGATTTATTCTCTTCACCGAAGTACCATCCATTCCACAATGACACGGTCGAACTGATTTTAGATGTGCTGAAAAAAGAGAAGATTCAGCTGGATAAGGTAGGTTAATCCATTGTTAGCTCACCTCGCTTAAAAGGCCACGTGAGCTTACGCCGTGGCAACCACCCATCGTCTGTCTTTCATCCGTCAGCTTTTTCTTTAAATTAATGACTTCTCAAGAACCACTTGTCCGATTTCAATTATATTTGCCAGGAAGCATCCTTAGGGCATAGAGCTGCAATTTTGTTCAAATGAAACCGATCGTCCAATTTGGCCTGAGGACATCTTGGATTCTGGCCGACTTTTAGGAATGTTTTTAAAAATCTCTGAAAACGCTTGGGAGATCAATTCAAAACTCATGAAAACTCATCTAGGGCAACAGCTGAACTATGTTTGTTCAAGGGAATTTGATTCACCAAATGCTTCAGTGACCATCTTGGATGACCTATCTTTCGCGAAAATAACTTCTCCAGAACCACTGAACGGATAGGGTACAATACGGCAGCTTTTAAATAACTAGATTAACGGTAGCCTTTATAAATATAGATATCATATATACAGGCTAGATCACACATGACCCTCTCAAAAGCGGCATTTCAGAGGTCAGTAGTTTCTCCCCGGATGTAGTGTCTCCAAAATATGTTTTTCTTACTATACCTATTATGTAGTCACGATTTATGAGCCCACATCACCGGCGGTCGTGACGGTGAGGGTACGTGTATGAACAATCTAGCCAATATATCAATATCTATGGTTGTAAAACTACTTGATTTGTTAAACGTTTTTCGTTCCGAACACAAGGCTGTGGACAAAGAAGAAGGGCGCTTTATCAACAATGTGTCGAGTCAGCGTTAGACTTTACATTTGTTATATCACCACATGTACATACTAGTGCTGAAACGGGTAACCGAGTACTCGCCAACGGTTACGAATTAGCGAGTACCCGGTTATAAAATCAATAACCGGGTACCCGGTTATACAACGTGTACCCTAATGCAGATGTAAACAAACTATGCAATATCGTCAGCTAGCGTTAAAATGGATTGTCATAGACGTCGATCGACCGTATGGAATCATTTAAAATTAACTGAGGATAATAAAAAACCACAATGTACTTTATGTCAGACAAAAATCGCGTATGCTGGATCGACATCAAGTATGAAAAATCATCTGAAATTTCAACATCCAACTACATTAGAATCAGACACGGCAGACAATTATAAGGGTACAACTACCAGTACTGGTACTTCCAAAGTACAATCACAGCTCACATTTGGGAACCTTAATAGGCCTATGCCAAAGGGGAAGTGGCAAGACATTACCAAGAGTATTGTTGAATTTTGTGCTACAGACATAAGGCCACTGAGCATAGTGAATGGCGCAGGGTTTCGTAATTTGGTATCCAAACTAGATCCCTCTTACCAGGTACCAAGCCACACTACGATTAGAAACTACACAAAATATTACTACGAGTCACTCCATAGCACACTCCAACACGAAGTGAATGAACAAACAGCTGTAGCCCTAACAACAGATGCTTGGACAAGTTGTGCCGCAGAAGGGTATATCACAATCACAGTTCATTATATTGATAAGAACTGGTTGTTTCGCCACAACGTGTTGTGTACCAGTGAAATACATGATCACCACACAGGGGACCATCTTTCCAATGTGCTCCAAGAACATGTACAGAAATATAAAATATCTGAGGGGACTATTTCTGGTGTAACAACTGATAATGCGTCTAACATTGTCCTGTGTATGCAAATATTAAAGTGGCCACACATAAGATGTTTTGGACACACCCTACAGTTAAGTGTAAACGCTGGACTTAATCTAGGCCCAATCTCTAAAGCTGCGAGTGCCGGTAGACGTGTTGCCACACATTTCAGGAAATCTGCCTTGGCAACAAGTGCATTGAAAACTAAACAGAAACAGATGGGGATTGTAGAACATGCACTGTTGCAAGATGTTGCCACCAGGTGGAACTCAACATATTTCATGTTTCAACGTCTCTTGGAGCAGCGATTGGCGATTTTTGCTGTCCTCCATGATGAAAAAGTCACGAAGCAAGGTGATGCCCGAGTACTGGAACTAAGTGATGACATATGGTGAACAATAGAAGAGATAACACCTGTTCTGAAACCACTGCAGCTGGCCACAGCAGTTGTCTGCTCAGAAGATTTCCCAACTTTAAGCATGATATACCCTATAGTCTCAGGTCTGGTTCAAAACCACCTCTCAGATGATACCACCGATATTAAGGTCATCTCAGATTTCAAGAGGACTGTCAGGAATGATCTCACCAAGAGATACAAACCTGACAGTGATCTTCACAAACAACCATACATTATTGCAGCAGCTCTGGACCCACGGTACAAATCACTGAAGTTCTTGCCAGAGGGTGATCAAACGGCTGTGTGGATATATGTCAAAACTCTATTGCACGCTCAACCAAATGATGACAGCACTGCAGCCACTGCTGAGGGTATGAATGATGGGACAGACACTACTATGATCACAGGTAACACTGACCAGAAATCTACAGAAATTGCCCATGCCACAGACTTAGTGGGGTCTCAACCTAAGCATTCTAAACTGGAGCAAGCAAACCAAACAATGGCTTTCCTTATGGGCGATCTGTACGACTGTTCTGAGAATGTTACTCAATGTGACAAAGATGCCGAACTCTTATCATACCGCAATGAATGTACCATCGTGGACATGAGTCCACTCAGCTGGTGGAAACTAAATGCTGGTCGATTCCCATCTTTGAGCACACTTGCCAGGAGATTTCTCGCCATTCCCGGAACATCAGTTCCATCTGAGCGTATATTTTCAGCAGCAGGAAACATTGTGACGAAGAAGAGAGCCTCACTCGATCCTGATACTGTAAACGAACTAATCTTCCTTCGAGAAAACTTCTGTGACAAGCACAGAGTAAGTTCTTTTCCATCAGAGTTAACAGCATCGACGTCAGCTCCAAGTGTTGAAAGTGAAACCACAGATGTTTCTATAAATGTACTCAAACTGCCTCCATTACCTACTCTTCCAGAGGAACTGCTTGAATAATTTCAAATTTCCTCGGATGAGTCGGTTCTAAAGTTGTTGTTTCTAGTCAGACTGACCGATGGATTAGTTTTACCCGTTGTTTCTGCAGTTGCTTGTGCATTGTTATTGTTCCGAGGTGTTCTCACGGTTGTGTTTATTTTATAGCATTTTACCCAAGTACCTGTATCTCAATTTCAAGCCAAACAAAAACATAATTATTGATTTTTATAGATTAAGCAGTTGAATATTTTGAAACTTAATTTATATATCACAATTTGATTATTCAGTACTATTTTAACAAATTTATCACCGACTTATCAGTGACAGATTTTCAAAATAGTCTTCTCTTGGCTTGCAGATGGACATTTCTCAAGACCACTGCCAATGCTGCTACTGGCCAGTTGACCACTAAAGGGTTACCTTGGCATTACAGCCATATCTCAGTTTTCATGTTCAAAGTAACACCACAGACTTACAGTCAGATTAAACCTTTATTGGCTAATTAATAATTATTGCTCAAATTTGTTTTAAAATTTTCAATTTACTCTTTAAAAAATAGCCATCTTGAGACTATTTTTGAAAATTTACCACTAGAATAACTGGCTCGCTTATGGAGTCAGTCAAATTGTCTTCTCTTGGTCTGCAAAAGGACATTAGCAGAAAATCTAATTTTCCATATTCTTTCAGGGCGGAAAATGGTTTCCTATCATTTGAATAATTTCATACTTTTCCTGACTTTCCATGCTTGTATACACACGCATGGAAAGTCAGGAAAAGTATGAAATTATTCAAATGAAAACTATGAACCCTGGACTGTTTGATTTTGTTGAAAGGGTCAATTGACTGATTTTGGATCTCTTGCTTATGTGTGATGATTGTGTTGTGGCAATGTGTGCCACAATGCACATTGATGAAACTTAATGATCAGCCATCATAATGATATTTATGAGTTGAATGATAATTGATAAGGGATCCATCTCTAGCTATTCACTGCCCATTTGTAGCTAAGCTCTGTCCACGTTTTGCGCATGTTGTGATCGATTTATATACATTGAATGATGAATTCCCAGAATCTCAATTTCAAGCTAACTATATAAGTAAGCTGTTGAATATTTTGAAACAAATTTGCCTGGGGGATGATGCTACCTATGGCAGCAACAGCCCCCAGACAAATTAGTTTCAAAATATTCAACCGACGTCAGCCTGTTTATTGAATAGTAGAGTCTAATACATACAATTAAAAAAATTCATTTATGTACACTTGAGGGACATTGCAATGTTTATGATGGAGCTAGATACGCCACTATGCATTCAATTGCATTGTGACGTCCCCCTACATGGCTACATATGACATAATTAAGTATTGACGTCATATACTTGACTGACAGATTTCCCAAGATCGGATCCATCCATTGATAATAAACATGTTATGCTTCACATATATGTGAAATAGTGAATTATTGAGTAATAAATTGCCATATAATTAATTGGTTTGCTTAGCTTAAAAGGTAAAACCACATTGTGATTTTGCCAAAATTTGGTCATATTTCGAAAAATGTTGATCCCATTCCCAGAATTATTAATTTCCTAATAAGAAAAGTGAGTTACTTCATCAGGATGTTGAGTGTGTTCGAGTATAGCTCTCTGACCATCACCATTACAACCTACCAGGGTTATTGTTAAAGAGGTGACCGAGATGTTCAAGAAATTCAACATCCCGCAGAGATAGATAAGTTTTTTCGTTATATATTAGCCTCCCTCAACCCAGATGGAGCCAGTTGTGAGATTGTCTGAGCACAGGCTTTTGAATTTTCATCCATCCACCCATCCCACTACCACATACACCCCTTATATATATATATATATATATATATATATATATATATATATATATATATATATATATATATATATATATATACACCTGTGCAAAAGTTAAGCACCACCCTATTTTTACGCACATGCGAGGGTATATTCATGTGCTATGAAGAAAGCAATAGCATAAACATTTATGTACCCATCCATCTTAGTGCAAGAGGTAATAATGCAACTAGAGGAATGCTGATTATGATGGTGGGGAAACACTGTATGTTTTTGTTTGAACTTGAAAACGAGGCCTGAATATGGTTACGTTGACACAACTGACAACTATTGCCCTACAGTTGACACACGTGGCTAGATTGTCATTAATGGTGTCTGAAAACGAAGTTTAACATCTGTGCACGAGTTTGAGACTGTCATTATTAATACCGGGTATATCCACCTTGTGCCTGGATGACGGCCTGGACACGACGTCTCATGCTGGTCACCAACCGACTGATACGCCATTGTGGTATTCGTTGCCATTCAAGATGGAGTGCGTCTGTTAATTCCTGTAGGTTCTGCACAGGAGGATCCCTCCTTCTCACCATGTTTCCCAGAATGTCCCAGATATGCTCAATAGGGTTCATGTCAGGGCTCCTTGCTGGCCATGGTAGGGTTTCGATGGCATTCTGGCGGAGGTATTCATGCACAGCTCTAGCACGATGTGGTCGGGCGTTGTCATCCATGAATATAGGGGGGTTCCAGGTGCATGATTTACAAAATGAGGGACCACAACTCTATCCAGTATGGAATCTTGATATCTTTGTCCATTTAGTGTTCCAGGTACAGTCAACAGATCCAGCTTACAATCAAATGAGATGCACCCCCATATCATAACGGAACCTCCACCAAATGGAACTTCTTCCATGATGTTACGTTGGTCGTACGCCGTGCGTCTGGACCTCCATACACGAGTTCGCCAATCTGTGGCATGAAGCAGGAACCGACTTTCATCGGACCAGTGTACCCGTCTCCAGGATCTCATGTTCCAGTGTCTTCTTTCGTTGCACCACCTCAGACGCTCCTCTTTGTGGTGTGCAGTGAGGAGAGGACGTCTGACAGGTCTCCTAGCTGTCATGCCAGCAGCATACAGTCTCCTTTTGACGGTAGACATTGACACTCTATTGCGCGTTTCCCATTGCTGGCTGAGCACTCTGCTGTTGGTGAATGGAGATCTCCTAACAAGGCGTACTAGGGCTCGATCATCACGGGCAGTAGTCTTCTTCGGTCTTCCAGATCTAGGCCTGTCCTTCACCTCGTTAGTTTGCCCATGTTTTGCAATCAAACGACTGATTACAGTATGGTTAATGTTCAGCTGTCTGCCAATCTCTCTGCATGACAAACCAGTGGTATGCATGCCTATGATTTGCCATTTCACACGATCACTTAACCTTCATCTTGCCATAGCGGTTCACAATCAAGAGCTAATTCTCTCTGTACAAATAAACCACGGTCTTGAACACAAAATTCCTAATCTTGTCGCCTAAATCTGTATGTAATGTTCTACACCTCAAACTGGACTTTTACATAACTAAACATGTGTGCTGTTTCCCGCCACGCACGGACATCAAGCGGCGTGAAATCATGCATGCATGTGCATTTCGTACTTGGAATTATGTCAGCTAACGCGGGGACAAAAAGTATGGCAGCCTAGTTGTACCATCATGTTTCTACGTTCTATTGTTTTTGCTGGTGCTTAACTTTTGCACAGGTGTATATATATATATATATATATATATATATATATATATATATATATATATATATATATATATATATATATATATATGATTGGACGAGAATTCAAAGGCCTGTGGTCTGCTTCATTCTGACAGTGACAGCAAATCATTCACATGTTCACGTTTTTTAAAAGTATTTGGACATGTGTTAATATCCCATCGGTACATGTACCCCAGAATCCAAAATATGTGAGGTCACTGAAGATTTTTAGAAATTGTTGAAGTTACGACTAGACTTTATGAAATTCGGACGAATTTAACACTTCACTGGAATGTTTAAAGTCGAGCCGCCAAAATGAACGAGATCATTGATTTCAAACAAGTGGGCGATTTGTATGGATGCTAGTAAGTGGATTTAATCAACAGAGACCAAAAATCATATTATATAAAGGATTATTTACCGAAATGAAGTAATTCCTATTCAATCAAAGTTAACACGCAATAGATGTTTTACGTCATAATATTTTGACACTTGAGCGTGTTCAATGTGTTTCTTCCGGTCGTTCCATTCCATTATTGTCATTGGCTGTGACGAGGGAAATTATCCAATCAGAATGAAAAGTACATTTTCTTCAGATACAATTGAATAGAAAATGTGTTTCATGTTTCCTCTAGCTATTCCGCTCCTTTATCTTTACTGGCTTTTGCTGACAGATTGACTGAAGGTTTTCCGAATCATCCAATCAAATTGCCAGACTCAGTTAATTGAACGTCTACGTTCTACGTGCCACTACATGTTATGTATGGAAGATTCCAGAAACTTGCACTATTACAAAGCGATCTTTCGCTTCACTTTGTCGACTCGTTAATATAATTTTCTTACCGATCAACCTCCATTATTAGGTATATCCATATTGTGGAATAGTTTAGCACACATTACAGTCACAAAAACATCTATTTATTTCGTTCTCGGAAAGGATATTTAGGTAATATCGCCGAATAAATAAGTCTAGCGAAACAAGAAGCCATTTTTTTTCACTCAAGCAGTCTTTTGGACGGGTAACTGAATACTAACCGGTTAGCGCAAACGGGTATTCGGTTACAAAATCTCTGTACCCGTTTCAGCACTAGTACATACATATGTATATCATTAAAGTGGCAGGTTATAGCCTGCCAAAAAATAGCGCGTATTGCTTAAATCATGGCGTGCAAACTGCATTTACTGGTCCGCTTTAAAAATGTAATGTTTTCCCTACAAGTACATTTTAAAACTTTAACGCAAACACAGTTTCGCATTGCAAAATTGTTTTTAGGTGCATGGCAAATTTCAGCGTGTTCTGGTTGCGCAATTTACGCATCAGGTGTTAACTGTAGCCCACAATAATTCCCAGTCAAATTGATTTCAAAATATTCAATAGCTTACCTGTATAGTTACATTGTGTAGCTTCAAGTTTAAATTCAGGGACGTCGGATTTCAAATCGATTCTAACGTTCACAAAAAGTGGGCGGAGCTTAGCTATGAATGGGCATCAGGGCTTTAGATTTACCTCATTTTGGCACACCAACTGTCTGGTCCGGGATCCATCAATGCTCCTAGAAACTAGAGAATTTCGAAATCTGAGAGATGGATTTTGAGCCATTTTAGTTTTAATGGCGCTATAAGACGTCTGAATGGCCATAAAATGACACAGCATCCATCTCTGAGTATTTATTAGTATTCAGGGGCCATATTCATGAAGAGGGCTTAACTTACGCCTGCCATAACTTATGCCCTAGAGTTACGCTGTATTCACGAAGAAGGGTGTAAATAAATGTGTCACTAATGCGTATAGGCCAGAATTCGTTGGTCACATGGGCTGCTTATTGATGTAGTACCGTACGCGTCAACAGCTGTCAAACTTTGTGGCCTTCACTACAACATGAAATACTGAATAGGCTATACTACCGTAAGCTCAAAATTTAGGATGTACGCTTAATACTAATAAATAAATAAATAAAATAAATAAATAATATTCATTCAGATGTTCTATCAAGTCTAGCATATAATCAGATTGTCATTACAAAAAATAAGTGCTGCGAAAACCTGTAATTGGTATATTCTTACAACTTTTCCTTAGCATTCTGAAGCCTTTTTGGGAAAACTTGACTTGAGCGCAGCGCAGCATTCAGGCCGTTCACGTGTGCTCGTTGCCAGGCAATGACGTATCGCTCTACCATATTTATCAAATTGTTTCAGTTTCACATTCAGTGCACCATGGGTGCTTTGAATACAAAAATAGGAAAAGTATTCGGCTCAAATATTTTAAAATAACGCCTGCTATGGCTTCACTTTAAATAACACTAATATTTACAGTCAGCTAAATGCAAATTCAATTTATAAAATTCGTAATATCCAAAATTCGACTAAAATTCGAGACCACGTCAAAAACGCTGTAAATAATGACAGATGCCTTGTAGTTGGAGGGCATAGGTTGCGCCCGATTTTATGTATGGGCGTAAGCTATGCCCTTTTTGTGAATACCAACTTACGCCACTTTGGGGGCTTACACCCCAGTTACGCCTCTTCTAGGGTGTAAGCCACTCTTAGTAAATACGACCCCTGTAGGATTTTAATTTGGGCTCACTAATATGGGTGGATTTCATTTGGGCATGACATGTAAAGTCCTAGCTAAGGGGTAATCTAAAGCCCTTCCTGTACTGGCATATATTTTCCAAATGCAGCAGAAGATGCACATCTGACATTTTCTTTTCGACCACGATTTACAATTTAAACAATGTCTCATTAACCCTTTAACCCTCGAATTTGTTCAAGAGAGTTTCAATTAAAATGTCCATTTGTAGACCAAAAGAAGACTCTTTTTGAAAATGTACCACTAGAATGACTGGCTCCGTTATCCAGCCAGTCATTCCAGTTGTAAATTTTCAAAAATAGTCTTCTTTTGGTCTGCAAATGGACATTTCTCAAGACCACTGTAGAAGCTGTTTTTGGCTGATATGAGTGTTACTGGGGTTAGTATCCTCTCCTGCTGCCACCTGCATGTATATCAATATTATGAACTCAGTATAAATAGACATCTCTCAAAACTACTGCAGAAGTTATTTTTGACCTATTCGCCCATTAAAGGGCTTTTAACACCATACAATGTACGTTTCTGTTTACTCTGGCTAGGTTTTGTGGACCTATGGCGGTGCAATCATGCCTAACTGGACTGAAGGTTTTCGGTTTGTTTCCAATAAATATATCAGTTTGGAATCTATCAAGGCACAGAACATATCGTTTATTAATGTGGAGTGTAGCCAGATCACTAATGAGCAAATCAGGTAAGTAAAGGGAAAGATGTACAGGTGAAATACCTGAGATACTCGTTAGCATCTTTAGATGAAGCATATTATGTGGTGTGTCAGTCACTCGTACTAAGGCTAACCCTGTTCACCAAAAAATGCCTGAAAAAGTAGATCATTATAACGCTTATTCTGTTTAATATTTCGAAATTAATTCGACTGGAAGCCATTGCTGCGTGGCGCAGCAATGGCTTCCAGTCAAATTAATTTCAAAATGTTCAACGGTTTTCCTGTGTTGGTGCCTTGAAAATGAGATATAGGGAATTCATCGTTGAAAGGCTTTTGACTAACAAATAAACTATTATTTTGTGCTGTGTACATACAGTAAAGCACAGAAATAACTTAACCTTTTCCTATAACAAAAACAGAAACATGACTAACGTACAGTTTTTTAACACGATGTATGAAATGTTCTGTTGAATATTTTCAACATAATAGGATTGGAAGACATTGCTGTCTTAGGCAGCAATTTCCTCCAATCCAACTATGTTCAAAACCCTCAACTGAACGTGTAAAGTTATTTCTGAACTGTACCGTCCTGTATCTGTGTGCGTGCGCACGCATGTCTGAGAGAGGGGATGGGGTACTATTAGTTACACCAGTGTTTTGCCATGGGTACAGGCTGTTATCACACGTGCAAACTTATTTCCCGAGCGCAGCGAGCAACATACAATTGTTTGCGCATGTTGTAACAGCCTGTACCCCTGGCAAAACAATGGTGTAGTGAATTTATTACCTCTCAGATGTCAGCGAGACAGAGAGCGAGAGAGAGAGAGAGAGAGAGGAGAGGAGAGGAGAGGAGAGGAGAGGAGGGATGGGTATTAGAGAGAGATTTTATTTTAGCTAAAATATTGCCTGTTTTCAAAATACATCAACACTTATGTAATGACCTTCGTTACTGACTATTATTGTATCATAATTAATCTACACATTTAAACTGAAACATGTTGTTCGCGTTGTGGCTATCGTGTAGTGTTGCCCTCGCATGATGGAAATACCAGATCATCCATCCTTAATGTTAATCAATCAAATAACTGCATTTGGTCATGTGACATTATTGAGGGGTAATAATAACAAGGTAGATTTTGCAGAGGTTGCTAAATTCTATTCAGTATTATAACGAGTTTCTGCACATTGTTGTTATCCATTGTTAATTATAGAAGCCATCTGATTCACATAGTCTTAGCTTTTCTATCTAGCCTCTATGACATCACAATACAACTCAACATCAATACCGCCCAGAACCAGTCGTCATAATTAAAACAATTAGTGTTAATTAAACGAGGTATGCTATGAAAAACCCAGATATGCTATGAAACCATCTGAGTCACAACATATCTTACATCGTTTGCAATGCATTCAGCACAAGTAATAGATGTCAACAATGGAAAAATACACTTAGCTATGGCCCGCCCATCTCTAGCTAAGCTCCACCCACACTTTGCCCTTGTTTCGATCAATAGATTCTTGCACTCTTTGAAGCTCGATTTCCAGAAAACTGTACAGGTAAACTGTTGCCTATATATGGCAGCAACAGCAGCTAGTCAAATTAGTTTCAAGATATTCAACAGAATGTTTATTAAATAGTAAAGACATAAATTCTTACAGCTTGACGGACTATTAAATGTTTATGACGGACTAAATTGCATCATTCACGATGTGATTGACATCAGCCTAAATGTGACGTTGTTGATTATGACATATGATTGACAGAGAAACTGGATTCCTCTATTTGTCACTCAAGTATCTGATGTTATAATCAAATATATCACACGTTAGCTTAATGTCATAATCAAATATGTCACATGTTATCTGACATCATTATCAAATATGTCACATGTTATCTGACATCATTATCAAATATGTCACATGTTATCTGACATCATTATCAAATATGTCACATGTTATCTGACATCATAATCAAATAAGTCACATGTTAGCTGACATCATTATCAAATATGTCACATGTTATCTGACATCATTATCAAATATGTCAACATGTTATCTGACATCATTATCAAATATGTCACATGTTATCTGACATCATTATCAAATATGTCACATGTTATCTGACATCATTATCAAATATGTCACATGTCATAATCAAATATGTCACATGTTAGCTGACATCATTATCAAATATGTCACATGTTATCTGACATCATTATCAAATATGTCACATGTTATCTGACATCATTATCAAATATGTCACATGTTATCTGACATCATTATCAAATATGTCACATGTTATCTGACATCATTATCAAATATGTCACATGTTGGCTGATATAATAATCAAATATGTCACCTGTTAGCTGATGTCAGAATTAAATATGTCACATGTTAGCTGACATCATAATCAAATATGTCACATGTTAGCTGACATCATAATGAAATATGTCACATGTTAGCTGATGTCATAATCAAATATGTCACATATTAGTTGACATCACTATCAAATATGTCACATGTTAGCTGACATAGTCAAATGGTGTAGGTCTGTCACTAAAATTGGCAAGTGTCAAACAGGACGTGTCCGAGTTTTATGTCATTGGTGAATTTGCAATTTAATAAACATTCTATTGAATATTTTGTATGGTTGGGCGGTATACCGGTTTCACACCGTCTCACAGTTTTTTATGGCGACGGTTTAAAAACCATTACGAAAATAAAAAAAACGAAAAAATCTGGTGACTGTCCGAAACTAGTTTGTTCTTGACTTGCAGTTTAATATTATCATCTAGTGTAACCATTTGCTACTAGAGACATAAAATACAGTCATCTATAACTATTAGCCATGGGAAAGCAAGGGTGTTGGTGAAATCCCAACAAATCGGCCGAGGATGATCCTCGGCAAATATGATTTTATTTTCCAGCAATGAATTTTACATGACGTAAGCTCTGCGGGTTCAATGTAAGATTGAATAATTTGAAAATCAAAAGTTCTTCTTTGCAACAAATAATCCTTTTTTCAATTCGAGTTTGTACTATGTTTAATTAGGATTCCAAATGTGACATGATACAAAAAAAAAAATCAAGAAACGTGCTGCGAAAACAACGTCGCTATACAATGAACTCCCAATCCAAACAAATCATTATTTCCCTTAGATTTCGACAAACATAAAATGTTCCATCACGGACTACGAAATGAAAACGATTAAGTCGCTTCTTATGTTGGCGGAGTAGTTACAAGTAAAATACACCTCTTAGCCTCTCAAATACGAGCAGGCGTAATGTGATTGGTTGTTAACAAATTCTTCCGCCGGGATATTCACTACTATCGATTTTATGAATGAAATTCGTAGTATTTTTTATCACATGACTTTTCTGCTCGATAAGCGTTAGAATCACATCGTTTTGTTTTACGGCCCGGTCTTTTTCGTCTTCGTATATCTTCAAGTACGAAGTGTTGATCTAAGTAGATTTAAGTTAGATTCACGAATCATTGCGTTTATGTTGTCAAATTATCATAATCTCTTTATTATATGAAATATGAACCTCGAAAAATAGTCAAACACATTTTTTGTGAGAATTCTTGAGGCACGATTTCCGGGAAATGACTACTCTTTAGTTACGTGCTGAATGACAATCACCCGCTTGAACGACAGTTTATTGAGGAGTATTACTAAATACCGAGTACTCGAAATACAAACACATGACTTACTAGACTAGATCATACTGTAGGTGGTTATACGAACTCTAACCATATGTGCGGTACTCTACTAGGAGCCTAAACTTGCTCTCATATCCGGGTTCCTACTTACATGCGTTAGATTTTACTACGCTTTCGAAAATAGTTACCTAATAACAGTGTTGAAAATCAACATTTTAGTAGTTAGAGTGTTATTTTCACGACATCACATGAACCAGACTTTATTTATTTTATTTATTTTAACTACTATTTTGAGATAGATAGCGTCAAAGTGAGCAGTCGTACGTAGTTACCGTTCTAATTTTGTGGCAATTTGTGTCACTTGTCAAATCGCAAAATACATGTACTGTGGCTAATGAAAACGGCATATTTTCATATTTCAAATTATTTTCGATCATTCTAACCCCTTAAACTTGTATTTCGTTAATACCGGTTTAATTAGTGATACCGTCACCGGTTTTCTTTTAGGCCAAACCGCCCAGCCCTAATATTTTGAAACTAATTTGCCTTTGCTTACCTGTGTCGTTACCTTGAAATTTAGATTGTGGGAGTTCAGGGTTCAGTGTTTAAATCTTTAATGGCCAAATTTGGTCAAGAAAATTTAAACACCTGCTTATTGAATGTCCATTTACAAGCCAAGAGTATACAATTCTTGAAAATTTTCCACTGGAATGACTGGCTCGCTTATCGAGCCAGTCATTCCAATGGAAAATCTTCAAAAAATGCATTTTCTTGGCCTGTAAATGGGCATTACACATGACCATAACAGAGGCCAGTTTTGGTCGGCTTGACTATTAAAGGGTTAAAATCAATTCAAACACATACAAAGTGGGCGGAGCTTAACTGGAAACGGGCGGGGCATAGCCAGAAATGGATCCACCAGTTCTAGTCAAACACCTTTATACGACTCACAGGAATAGCTCACAATGCCTCTCATATGTACAGCAACTATCTTCATCTGTAGCTAAATGCCTCAAATCAACACCAAATATTATGATTTTGGATTAATTAATCATTAACCTTTTAATGGCCAAGCCGGCCAAACCCGGCCTCTGCAGTGGTCTTGAGGAATGGCTATCGGTAGGTAAAGAGAAGAGTATTTTTGAAAATTTACTGGCCAGTCATTCCAATGGTAAATTTTCATAAATACTGTTCTCTTTACCTTCATATATGGACATTCAAAAAGGAACTATTTTGATTTTGTTGATCAAATTCGCCCAGTAAAGGGTTAAACTCTGAACTCTCTGAATCGCAATTTCAAGACAATCATACATGTAAACTGTTGGATATTTAAAAAAATAATTATACTGGATCACTGCCATATACATTATAGTCAGCCACAGCTCCCAGTTAAATTAGTTTCGAAATATTCAACAAAATATCTATTAAATGGTGAATATATTTTCATATTTAATCTTTCAGGTTCAGAGTTAACGTTTTTAACTTCCAGACCAGAAATGAAAATTTTGTTTCGATCTAAAGAATAATCTGTTGAATGTTTTGAAGCTAATTTGACAGGGAGCGGCTGTTGTTCGCTATGGTAGCAGCAGATTCCAGTTAAATTAGCGGAGATTGGAGTCTTCCAGATTTATCTGGATTTCCAGATTTTTGATAGTCCTGACCACTCTCGCATGCCATTTGACACCCTCTCCATGGTTTGAAATTAAGCCAGATGAGCCACTACATGTAGATAGCGGGACTAGTGATTACTAGATTCTACTATAGCCCTTCAAATTTTCTTTGCAGACCAAGGGAAGACTATTTTTAAAATTTTACCTCGATTATTGAGCCAGTCATTCTAGTCGTAGATTCTAAAAAATAGTCGTCCCTTGCTCTGAAAATTGACATTTCTGACCATCACCCCAGAGGCATTTTTGGCCACCTTGACCATTAAAGGGTTGACATCAAATGGTTAGCTTCGGTGTGGTCAGTTACAAATTCTACTAGCCATGGTCAATTTATACTAGGCTTGTGTTAGTTTTAACTCCTGCTCTCACAGATCATTCATTCCTCTTATGGCATCCAGATTTTTCACAACGATCCACTCCAGTCTCTGAATTATTAGTTTCAAAACACTCAACAGATTGCTTTAGGCGCGTGCGATTATTCACCTTTCCAGAGTACCCACCCATCATATGACGTCATAATGAACTGCGTGATGTGTACAATGACATCATAATGAATGACGTCGATAAGTACGTCACGAACGCATATTTGAAGACGGTCTATGCGCTGTTGTACAAATTGTTTGCTTTTACTATTTAATAAATATTCTGTTGAATATTTTGAAACTAATTTGACTGGGCGCTGTTGCTGCCATAGGCAGCAACAGCACCCAGTCGAATTAGTTACAAAATATTCAACACCTTCCTTGTATAGTTTTCAGGAAATTGATATCTAGGGCATTCGGGGATCGATCAATCCCAACACGGTGAGGTGTGGGTGGAGCTTAGCTAGTGATGGGCGGGGCATAGCTAAAAATGTAAAGGTCCATTGCTTTGAGTGATCATGATCTCTTATTTAAGAATAATCGTGATTACTTGATTAATCAGCCCGGGGACAATTAGCCAGAATTAGCAAAAGCATATCAATGATGAAAGATGCAATGGTGTTTAGAGAACACCATTTGTAGGCCAAGAGAAGACTATTTTTTTAAATGTGTCGCTTTAATTCTGGCTCGATACATTTTCAAAAATAATCTCTTGGCCTGTGAATGGACATACATGTACTGAGCAAATTGTCAATTTTCATGACCGATATCATTTAAAAGTAAATAAATGGTTGGAATTGAAATATTTTATGCGGTAGAAATTATTCATGATTATTCGATTATTTAATTTTTAATCATGTAAATTCACGATTTAAAAAATAATCGTGATTTTCGCTTTATTAATCGCGGAAGCCTAGCTAACTTGTATGGTTGTCTTATTTGAAACTCTGTAATTTCATTGGTTAACGTGTTAAACACGATAGTATATAATCACGAATTTCATGTTTCTATATGTTCATGCATTTCAGGGAATATTCAGAAGCGAAGGTGCCGTTGAATTTATACACAGTAAACAGTGCCTGGTTAATGTCATGGTGCTGGTGCTTAGGTGTCTATTCTATCAGCACAGATTATGTAGGTGTCCTGAATGATGTTAACGCTCCTGTCTGGACAATGGTAAGTATCTGTCTGGACAATGGGCAGTAATTATCACATTTGGTTCAATTATGATTATAACGGTGACTGATATGAAAGATATGGTATACATATTCACACCAAATGCTTGAAAATAAAATTGTTAAAATTATTTGCTTTTATATGCTTAGGCTGTGTACCTAGATGTAATGAAACGAAATAAATGTTAGCATTTAATATGGTTTCATTCCGTATAAATTAATATAATTTTCTAAGTTGTGAAATTGAATAATGATTAGATACACAAGTCCCTAATTCAACTTCACAGCTAACAAAATTATATTAATTTATATGGAATGAAACTATCATATGTTAAGATTTTTTTCATTTAGGTACATAATTTAAGCCTCTAAACACATACAATTTTAGCAATTTTATTTTCAAACATTCTGTGTGTGTGTGTTGTAATATTTGAGGCGTTTATATGCTAGTTCCCAATGCTAGGGTCTAGACTCACGCCTGGCCTTTATGGTTTCTGTTGAATTCTTGTGAATTCTTGTGACGTCGGTTTGTGCATTAGCTTGTGTCTCTCTCTGTGTGTGTGTGTGTGTGTGTTGATCGTTGTCTCTCGATTTTGTCTCATGTTGCTGTTCTTTTCCATGGCTTTTTTTTGTTGCTCCTCATGCTTGGGCGTGTGTAATGGGGATGGCCTAACCTGGACCTAACGGGGTGGGGAAGGGATGGGGTAGGTGTTGGGTCGGGGGAGGTGCGTACGGTCTTATGACCTGATGCACCCAAGGGGGGGGCTTTAGGTCAGAGACCTCCCGGCCCCTTTGGGGGGAGTGGGGAGGTTGGGGTGTGGGGTCTTTCGGGTCCTGGGACCCATTTGGTCTTCTGGCCATCATCCGAGCAGGCACCAGCGCGCACTTGTTTGATTTTGATTGGTTAGGTAGCCCGTATGGTGACTGTGTCCGTCCGAGGACGAACTCGATCAGTCATCCGGGTTACATCCCTCCATAGTCCCCTCGAAAATTCCGAAAGATTCTAATTCTAGCAATTTGGTTTTGGTTTTGTAATCCGTATGTTGCGTGGTTCCATCCGAGGAGGGATCCATTCAGCATCCGGTTTACTTTGACTATGCCGAAATTTCTTGCCTACCTAACCCTAGCTCACGTTCACACAGTGATGGGCACTGTATGACGGGACCTCAGTTTAAAGTCCCATCCGAGAAGACTGATTTCAAACATTCTGCTATGAATATGCACCTTTAAGTCTCCCAGGTCTCGCACGCACGCACGCACGCACGCATTCACGCACGCATGCACGCACTCACGCATGCACGCACACACACACACACACACACACACACACTACATTTAACCTTTAACCCTTCGCACTCTGATGTCAATATTCTATATTTTACTGTTTTATATCAAAGAAACATATTTCAACAATTTTGCTGGAAGATAGACAGCACCATCTCCCACGAAAACTGTTGAAGAGTGTACACCAGTTCATCTTTTAATTTAATTTAAAATTTTTTAACTTTTGACAACAGAGTGGTAAGGGTTAACAGCCAACCGGGTCCAAACCGCCCTCTGCAGTGGTCTTGTGGATTGTCCATTTGCAAGTCAAACGAACTCTTTTTGAAAATTTACCAGTGTAATGCTTCTGCATTGTCTATGTAATCTACACGTAATACTATAACCCTTAACTCTTGAATAATCAAAACTGGTTTTGCCGTATCAAGACAGCTGCTTCTGGTTGTAAATAGTCTTCTCATGTCCTACAAGTGGCCATTTCTCAAGGCCATTACTAAAGATGTTTTTGGCCGGTTCAGATCATTTAAGCATTAACGTGGCCATTTAATGGTTAAATTTGGTTAGTAAAATTGAAATTCTTGCTCATTGAATGTCCATTTACAGGCCAAGAAAAACTATTTTTGAAAATTTACCGCTGGAGTGACTGGCTCGAGTCATTCCAGTGGTAAATTTTCAAAAATTATCTCCTTAACCTGTAAATGGGTATTCCCCAAGACAGCAGTAGATGTGGGTTTTGGCCCGCTTAATCATTACAGGGTTAAAACGTGTAATTTGGATGATGAGTTATCTTAGCTGAAGTGTTCATTGGTGACCGAAGTGCTTGTGAAATAAGCCAAGGAGTAAGGCTAAAAAACTTATTTAAAAACTTCAACTATTTCTTATGGAAATTTCCAAAGATTCTGATGTTGCTACCAACCATGGTATCTATCAATGTCCAACCATGGTATCCATCCATCATGTCCAACCATGGTATCTGTCCATCATGTCCAACCATGGTATCTGTCCATCATGTCCAACTGTGGTGTCTGTCCATCATGTCCAACCGTGGTGTCTGTCCATCATGTCCAACCATGGTGTCTGTCCATCATGTCCAACTGTTGTATCTATCCATCATGTCCAACTGTGGTATCTATCCATCATGTCCAACTGTGGTATCTATCCATCATGTCCAACTGTGGTATCTGTCCATTATGTCCAACTGTGGTGTCTGTCCATCATGTCCAACTGTGGTATCTATCCATCATGTCCAACTGTGGTATCTATCCATCATGCCCAACTGGTATCTGTCCATCATGTCCAACTGTGGTACATTTGTACCTGTCCATCATGTCCAACTATGGTATCTATCCATCGTGTCCAACTGTGGTATCTATCCATCATGTCCAACTGTGGTACCTGTCCATCATGTCCAACTGTGGTATCTATCCATCATGTCCAACTGTGGTACCTGTCCATCATGTCCAACTGTGGTGTCTATCCATCATGTCCAACTGTGGTACATGTCCATCATGTCCAACTGTGGTATCTATCCATCATGTCCAACTGTGGTATCTGTCCATCATGTCCAGCTGTGGTACCTGTCCATCATGTCCAACTGTGGTATCTATCCATCATGTCCAACTGTGGTGTCTATCCATCATGTCCAACTGTGGTACTTGTCCATCATGTCCAACTGTGGTACCTGTCCATCATGTCCAACTGTGGTGTCTATCCATCATGTCCAACTGTGGTACCTGTCCATCATGCCCAACTATGGTATCTATCCATCATGTCCAACTGTGGTATCTATCCATTATGTCCAACTGTGGTATCTGTCCATCATGTCCAACTGTGGTACCTGTCCATCATGTCCAACTGGTATCTATCCATCCATCATGTCCAACTGTGGTGTCTATCCATCATGTCCAACTGTGGTATCTATCCATCATGTCCAACTGTGGTATCTATCCATCATGTCCAACTGTGGTGTCTATCCATCATGTCCAACTGTGGTACCTGTCCATCATGCCCAACTATGGTATCTATCCATCATGTCCAACTGGTATCTATCCATCATGTCCAACTGTGGTATCTGTCCATCATGTCCAACTGTGGTACCTGTCCATCATGTCCAGCTGGTATCTATCCATCCATCATGTCCAACTGTGGTATCTATCCATCATGTCCAACTGGTATCTGTCCATCATGTCCAACTGTGGTATCTATCCATCATGTCCAACTGTGGTGTCTATCCATCATGTCCAACTGTGGTATCTATCCATCATGTCCAACTGTGGTTATCATGTCCAACTGCGGTATCTGTCCATCATGTCCAACTGTGGTACCTGTCCATCATGTCCAACTGGTATCTATCCATCCATCATGTCCAACTGTGGTGTCTATCAATCATGTCCAACTGTGGTATCTATCCATCATGTCCAACTGTGGTACCTGTCCAACTGTAGTATTTGTCCATCATGTCCAACCATGGTGTCTGTCCATCATGTCCAACTGTGGTATCTAGCCATCATGTCCAGCTGTGGTATCTATCCATCATGTCCAACTGTGGTATCTGTCCATCATGTCCAACTGTGGTACCTGTCCATCATGTCCAACTGTGGTATTTATCCATCATGTCCAACTGTGGTATCTACCCATCATGTCCAACTGTGGGATCTATCCATCATGTCCAACTGTGGTACGTGTCCATCATGTCCAACTGTGGTATCTATCCATCATGTCCAACTGTGGTATCTATGCATCATGTCCAACTGTGGTACCTGTCCATCATGTCCAACTGTGGTACCTGTCCATCATGTCCAACTGTGTTATCTATCCATCATGTCCAACTGTGGTACCTGTCCATCATGTCCAACTGTGGTATCTATCCATCATGTCCAACTGTGGTACATGTCCATCATGTCCAACTGTGGTATCTGTCCATCATCTCCAACTGTGGTACCTGTCCATCTTGTCCAACCATGGTACTATCCATCATGTCCAACTGTGGTATCTATCCATCTTGTCCAACCATGGTACTATCCATCATGTCCAACTGTGGTATATATCCATCATGTCCAACTGTGGTACCTGTCCATCATGTCCAACTGTGGTATCTGTCCATCATGTCCAACTGTGGTATCTATTCATCATGTCCAACTGTGGTACATGTCCATCATGTCCAACTGTGGTATCTATCCATCTTGTCCAACGATGGTACTATCCATCATGTCCAACTGTGGTATCTATCCACCTTGTCCAACCATGGTACTATCTATCATGTCCAACTGTGGTATCTATCCATCATGTCCAACTGTGGTACATGTCCATCATGTCCAACTGGTATCTGTCCATCATGTCCAACTGTGGTGTCTATCCATCATGTCCAACTGTGGTATCTGTCCATCATGTCCAACTGTGGTACCTGTCCATCTTGTCCAACTGTGGTACATGTCCATCATGTCCAACTGTGGTATCTATCCATCTTGTCCAACCATGGTACTATCCATCATGTCCAACTGTGGTATCTATCCATCATGTCCAACTGTGATATCTATCCATCATGTCCAACTGTGGTACCTGTCCATCATGTCCAACTGTGGTACATGTCCATCATGTCCAACTGGTATCTGTCCATCATGTCCAACTGTGGTGTCTATCCATCATGTCCAACTGTGGTGTCTATCCATCATGTCCAACTGTGGTACCTGTCCATCTTGTCCAACTGTGGTACATGTCCATCATGTCCAACTGTGGTATCTATCCATCTTGTCCAACTGTGGTACCTGTCCATCATGTCCAACTGTGGTACATGTCCATCATGTCCAACCGTAGTACATGTACCTATACAAAATGTCCAACTGCAGTGTACCTACCCATCATATCCAACCGTGGTACCTATCCATCATGTCCAACCTCAGTGTATATCAGTCATGTTCAACCGCAGTGTATATCCGTCATGTCCAACCACAGTGTATATCCGTCATGTCCAAGCGCAGTGTATATCCGTCATGTCCAACTGCAGTGTATATCCGTCATGTCCAACCGTAGTGTATATCCGTCTTGTCCAACTGCAGTACATCTCCATATTTCTGAGCTCAAGGGATGTAATTCTTACAGTGAATGGCTCTTGTTGGATGAGTGGTTCCCCCAGAATATCTGCAATTGTGAATATTACATGAACTTTTGTTAAGTTAATGGGATGGCATCAATTTGATATATGATAAGTACATATATAAGAATAATAGAATGCTTACAGGATTTCTGTTTGAGCCATATTTCAAACCAGTAGACATATAACATGGTGCATTTGTGAACCTTAGGCTACCATTGTCTCCTATATCATGAGGAGCTCGATGTGAGATGCTTTTACTTGCTGAACTAATATTTCATTGCCCCATAGAGAAAGTGTGCTTCATGGCTGTGATTAGATAGCCTCCCCACTCATTGTCAACAATCTGGATGCAGCATATCTCTGTCTAAACCTTAACATTTTGATGATCAAAATTTGTCAATTAATCCTTTGACCATCGAATTTGTTAAATTTCAAATTTCTAATAGAAAATGTCCATTTGCAGACCAACAGAAGTCTATTTGTGTAAATTTATCACTGGAATGACGAGCTCAATTATCGAGCCAGTCATTCCAGTGTTAAATTTTCAAAAATAGTCTTCTCTTGGTCTGCAAATGGACATTTCTCAAGACCACTGCAGAAGCCGTTTTTAGCTGATATGAGTGCTAAAGGGATAAATATAAATCTTATTATAAGAAGTGTCCAGAGGCTGCTGTAGTCAGGACTGTGTAAAAATTGTAAACATGTAACATGGTTGTGTTTGGTTCCCAATCCCGTTATCGATCCAGTCATTCCAGTGGTAAGCTTTCTGAAATATTTTGCTCATGTCTGAGAAATCGCTTAAGAGACCACCTTACTTTTTGATATGAAGCATGCTATTTACAACAGAATTTAGCATTTTCAAACATCTAAAAGATCGATAACATCTGTCTGTCAAATTCTATAAATAAGCGACAGCGCGCATGTGTCAGAGACAAACTTCTGTTGTATTTCCGCTAGCATTACTACATAGGCCGGGAACTAGTCTCGCTACACGTTATGCATCAACAACGGACTGTTCAATTATAAACCGTTGCATGCAAGTACGTGCAACTGTGGGCTGGCATGTTCCCTATGTATTATTTTATATACGCGATTGGATCCCGATATAACATAGGAAGACATGCATTGTTGAGTGAGTGTCACAGTATATTCTCCTTAAGTTTCAGTTGGCTTGTAGAGACAGCTGTTTATGAATTTATCTGTTAAATTAAACTGTTACATTCATAGATCCTAGCTACTGTGTCAGTGTGTATTTGTCCATGACACACAATAATTCAGGCCTCGAAATTCGACGGGATTCTCGTAACATTCGTAACATTCCCGCAATTGAAAAATACTGGAATCCAACTGGATTCTTGTAAATAAATGCTTCCAAAAACGTAAACATTCCATTCTTACAGAACGCCGGGATCCCGGTTACTAATTTCAACAATAAAAATTGTCACGAATCAGCCTAGAGGGGGATCTGCTAATACATCGGTAATGAGAAATATCTTGCATGACTGCGCAGTCGTAGTTAATAACAATCGATAATGCACACGTAGTTTCTGATTGGCTTGCGGGATATCCGATTTCAATAGGCATGAATGAAAATTACTATCGTAGTAAAATTTTGATCACGTGGCTCGTTGTCATTCATAACGAATTAATCACATGATTTATTTCAACCAATCTCTGTGCGACTCTCGCGATTAATATTGATGGCTAATGGCGAACGAAAAAGCTAGTCGTTGTGCTGCTTTTAAATGCATTAAAGTAATATGTTAGCGCCCACTTTGACGGGTTATATGACCCAATATATTATTATTGGAAGGTTCTGACAGTAATACCACCCAATATTTAAACGGTTCATTGCTTTGGAGCGACCGAGAAAACAGGACTGTATGTCAGGAAAACCGGTGCGTACTAACTCTTATTTTCAAGTAAATCGCATTTGCACTAAATTGTCAGTTTAAAGCGTACAAGTTAAGAAGGGTCAAGCTATCTACTAAATGCCTTAGAGCTGGTTACGCTTTTTATTGTGGCGGACTTGCGGGTTTTTGTTTTATATTAGAAATGTACGCTGCTTGTACAAGTACAAATATTTGGTAACAGTTACAAAAAAATCTACCCGTCACAGGTACAATTTTATAAACATTTCAACCCCTGTTGTTTTTGGGTCAATTAAGATGGTGGAATTCTTTACAAATTAAAGCATATTCTTTTAAATATTTTGAAAATAATATGACTGGAAGCCATTGCTTTCAAGGTTGTGGTGGGTGGGCTGGAGAGGGTTGCTCAACTAGGTAAGCCACAACAATGTATGATATTCAATTCTTTGTTTTTGTAGTGGGGTTTGTGGGTGGGGTGGGAGGAGGGTGTTAAGATGTTTATAAATATTGGGTCATTAGTCACTAATTATTATAGTGGGTCTGGAATTTTGAAATATATGTTTGGAAAACGTATGGAACTTTATTGTGCCCAAGGCGTATGAACCCTGAATTTGTTGCAAGCTGGAAAGATGTTACCAATCAGTGTTGTCATACAAATACTGATATTTTGGCAGGGAAAATGTACATTTGCAGACCAAAGGAGTATTATTTTTGGAGACTTAACACTGAATGACTGGCTCGGTTATCGAGCTTGTAATTTCAGGGGTAAATTTTCCAAAATATTCTTCTTGGTCTGGAAATGGAACGAATGAATGGACATAAAACAAAAACTCAATCTGCTTTTTGACAAATTTACTTGAGAAATATTACAGTACTTATATCACAATGGATGAATCCACTTTTAGTTATTCCCCACCAATCTCTAGCTAAGCTATGCTCCAAGCTTTGTCCCAGAATCTCAATTTCATGGTAACTATACAGCTAACTTGCTGAATACTTTGAAACAAACTTCCCCTCAAAACAATCAACAAAATGTTTATTATATTGCAAAGACATACAATTAATACTTTCTAACAGACTACTATGAGAGTTAGTATTGTCTGTCAATTATAATAGTGACTGGTGACATCAACCTATATGTGATGTAATTGATTATGAGGTCAATAGTTGAGTAACTAAACATATTTTATCTGTAAATTAGGTAATTGGTGGATAAGTCCATGCTGTAATCAATATGCTAATGATAATTCAGCAACATGCACTTTAAATTCATTATTAACTTAATATACAGATGAAATATGTTCAGATAAAGCAGGTTTGGATTAAAAAATGGCGTAACCAATTTGCGCAACCAGTTGGTTACGTAAACTGATGTTACGCAACCGAACAATTGGTTGCGCAGACCCGAAAACACAGGACCCAAAAATGGGTCTTGCAAATATTTGAAATTTTGAGGGCTGATAACACATAGCAAAGCAAGGCACTTTTAGATTATGTTATCAAAATTGCTATAAGGGTGTGTTCTAACCCTTTAACCTTCAAATTTGTTCAAGAAATTATAAATTTTATCGTTATAGTGAAATGAGATATTGTGATACCCTGCATGTCGTCTGGTGGCGGTGGTGGTGGTGGCACCAGTGGTTACGGCGGTGGCGGCGTCATCCTATTTACATTTAGCCCGGCGACGACAACGTTAAATCTGCGTTTAGCAAATCAGTTACATTTATATTTCAGAATTGCTTCATACCACCAGAACTAAACTTGTACAGATGCTTCCTATGCCATAAGGAAGATGTGTGCTGATAGCGATGTCACTAGGTCAAAGGTCAAGGTCAGTCTGACATTGCTTTTTGACCTTTGCTTGTTAATCCTATGGGAACTACGCTTGGATACATGGTTACCTATAATGTTAGGAAGCAGCGTGATAACATTGAGGTCACAAGGTCAAAGGTCAAGGACATTGTGATAAACAGGAGACAGGCGAGACATTTAATTCTATGGAATTCTTGTTTCAAACATTGCAATATTTTGCTAACTTTATGTAAGTTGTATTGGTTTAATTGTTTAACCCTTTAATGACTAAATTTGTTGAAAAAATTAAAATATTTACTTATTGAATGTCAATTTGCCGGCCAACTGAAGACTATTTTTGAAAATTTACCATTGAAATGACTGGCTCGGTTATCGAGCCAGTCATTTCAGTGGTAAATTTTCAAAAATAGTCTTCTTGGCCTGCAAATGAGCATTCACTAAGACCACTGCAGAGGACGGTTTGGGCCGGCTTCATCCTTAAAGGGTTAACCATTTCACTGAGAATTCCTGGAAAATGTGCAATGTATATTCTTTATGATATGCAACTTATTCTCGGTACATGTATGGTTGTCTTGACAATGAGCGACGGGGAATTCATCAGTGAAAGGGTTATCTCAGTAGATTCTTATCATATAAGGTTATACCCTGTACTCGTTGCTTATTTTCAGCCACCTAAGGACTTCCTGATCATGTGGGTGACGGTGGATGTCCTGTCCGTAATTATCATAGTAATCATCTTTCTTGTACAGAAGTGAGTCCTGAGATAATAATAATTAATATTAATAATAATAATATTTAAATAATAATAATAATATTAATAATAATAATAATAATAATAATAGTTTTACAGTGGTCTTTGAAGGCGAAGAGAAGACTATTTGTTTAATTTATCACTGGAATGACTGGATCTGTTATCAAGCCAGTCATTCAAGTGATAAATTTTCAGAAATAGTCTCTTGTTTAGCAAATGGTCCTTTCTATGAGAGAATTGAAGTCTTCTTTAACGGGGAGCACAAGCAGATACGGGTCAAAGCGCGCCAATGATATGTTTGTATTTAACATAAATCAAATTAGACTTTGGCGATTTTTCGATTTAATCGTGAAGTTCGATTTTTACAATGTGATTGAGGAAAAATCGAAAAATCGTCAAAAATTTCATGTTTGTTTAAAATCTGAAGTGTGTACTTTTTCGTCGCATTTTATCAGTACATGAGTACAATTATAATCGATTCATGCTTGTGTTCATTGTGTTTATATCCCGCCGTGCCATGCACGTGTCGAATAATTACTAATCACAACACAAAGCGCTACATACAATAAACACGCTAACAATAGCGAGGTAACACCTTTTTCATTGAGAAACCCAGCTAGTTACTTCGTCGAATCGCCATATAATTTTCTTTTTTTCGCTGCAGACCCCGAGTCTGTCGTGAAATACCATGTATATACTTAGTTGCAGAGTGTTAGGCAATAAATAATCAGTGAACATAATTCTTTTTAATTCTAGAGTTAGCAATTTCAGGCGGTGTAATAACTTTTCCTTTTTGATTCGGTTGTCATGTGTAATTAAAGAAAATAAAGCAACAGCATTCCAGATTGTTTTATTTTGAACTGTGCTTGATGCCTTGATTACTCTTAAATACAAATTGTACATTCTGAAAGCAACTATAAACTGCACTATAGGACGAGTTTACGCCGTACCTACTCAAAGCTACCGTCCTATGTATGTGGATTGCGCAGTATCTCCCCGGGTACTAATATTAGCATCTTCGCATTACTCGGGTAATGACCTAAACACATCCTACAAAGGGAGGCTATAAGCGGAAACTGATACATCACATAATTTATATTTTTTCTCGATGACATTTTATATCAAAGTTGATAAACTAACGATGTTTATTAAACTATACGCAATATTTAGGCGGTCCCAATTAATAATTTCACTCCCGCAATGATGGATATAAGGTGTACATTAAGCATAGATGTAGGATGATAAGAGTTTGTCGCATGAAATTGCGTTCTAATTTCGTGCTATATTTTTGTATCATTTATTTCATTTGGACCTACGATTTAATCGAAAATTGTGATTCTTTTTACAAAATCGATCGCGATGTTTCAAAGCAAAAATTGTGTAACCCTAAATCAAATCAAATCTATTATTTGCATATTTTCGAATTGATAGCACGGAAATTTCGACACAGTTATTTAGTTCAATTTGCCATGAGAAGCACTGGCTGACGTCATCGCGTGAATGATTGTTGTGGTATGACATCATCACGTGAATGATTGTTGTGGTGTGACATCATTGCGTGACTGATTGTTGTGGTATGACATCATCTCGTGAATGATTGTTGTGGTATGACGTCATCGTGTGAATAATATTTTGCTGTTGATCATTGAAAGCTCACAGCAGTCATTCATACACCACCATATTAATGAGAGGCAAGAGAAATACTAGTGTTTGTTATACTAGAACCTGATGTGAGTTGATCTCCAAATTAGTACATTTGTATTAGATGCAGGGTTCATCCATTTTGAAAATGCGTTTTGTGTCAGAAAAAAAATAGCAGAATTGATAGATCTGAACTGTCGCTCAAGTAAATGATGTCGTAATCAATTATGCCACATGTAGACTGACATGACAATTAAAATGCGTAATGAATGACTTATCTAGGCCTGTCATGAACATTGAATAGTCCGCCAAGTGTACGAATTGTATGTCTTTACATGTATAGCTACCTTGAATTTAGGATTTTGGGAATTTTGGATGTAAAGTATATAAATTGATCCCAATGTGTGCTAAATGTTTGCAGAGCTAAGCTAGAAGTGGACAGAGCTTAGCTAGAAATGGGCGGAGCTTAGCTAAAAATGGACAGAGCTTAGCTAGAAATGGACGGAGCTTAGCTAGAAATGAGCAGAGCTTATCTAGAAATGGGCGTGGCATAGCTAGACATTGATCCTAGTGTTGACGTAAAAACTAGAAATAATAGCTTAAGTGATGAATAAAACTCGTACTCATTGCCATTGTGTCAGTTGTATTCCACACATGTAGTGAGATAAATCTGATAGAAAATGTCAACAATTCAACTTTCCAGAGTGTCCATCTATCAACTGACGTCATATCATCTGACATCATATGATGTCATAATTAGCTAAGCGGCATGTAGGATGATGTCATAATCATTACGACACGTTGTGCAAATTGTATGTCTACTATTATTAAACATGCTGTTGAATACTTTGAAATTAATTTGACTGGACGCTGTTGCTGCCTATGGCCTATGGCAGCAACAGCGCCAAGTCAGATTAGTTCCAAAATATTCAATAGCTTACATGTATAGTTTTCTGGAAATTGATAGTCAGTGAGTTCAGAGATCGATCGATTCCAACACGGACGTGGAGTGGGTGGAGCTTAGATTGAGATGGGCGGGGCATAGCTAAAAGTGGAAAAGTCTATTTGCTTTATATGTTCCTGAAACCATTCAGAAAGATAACAATCGATGATTGATATATATAATAAGATTATATTTCTTATTATTTCTCCGTAGGAGACGCTATCATCGCGGCAGGTATAATCCAGAAATTATCTCTATTCACATGACCACAACAGCGCTCAACCTCGCGGCATCGTTCCGAACACGCTCTCTTAAGGCAAAACTTTTGAAAGAACCTGTTGGTTTTGAGATAGAATTATCTGAGGGCGGTGGAACTGTGAACAATCAACATTTTCAAAGTGACTGCAGTGTAAGCACTGCTTCTGTAAAAGATTTTATTTTAACGGATCGCACGAGTGGTGTGACGATTACTGATTCTGATGGTGTCACATTGAACGGCGGAATGACAGTAAATGGTGGTAGCACTATTACAGTGGTGTACGATGAGGAGTCCCCATCATTTATAAATAATAGGACTGATTATTGGGTGATGAATCGTCACGATGAAGCGGGTAGTGATTCGAATAAAGAAAACAATTCTGTGATCATTAATGATTATTTAGATGATAAAATACATTACACTGAAGACAAACATGATGGTGTATCTGATTTAAGCCATACTGAGGAGTTCACAATTCCTGTTGAGAATGTGTCAGTTATAAGCTGTGATGGTGACATCTATTCTAACATCATCATAAACTCATCATCGGCATTGTGCGATCACGATAATGTCAGGTCAGTCAAAGAAGCAGAACAGAGAACTGTGTTGCCAGATGTTACTGCTATAACAGATAACGTTAATGGGACAAAGTATGATGAACAGAATACAGACTGTTATTAAAGAAGTAACTAATGATCACTACTGGACCCACAATGGTCGTCAGTGGACCCACAATGGTCATCAGTGGACCCACAATGGTCATCAGTGGATCCACAATGGTCATCAGTGACCGACAATAGTCAGTGGATCCACAATGGTCATCAGTAGACCCATAATGGTCATCAGTGGACCCACAATGGTCATCAGTGGCTCCACAATGGTCATCAGTGACCGACAATAGTCAGTGGATCCACAATGGTCATCAGTAGACCCATAATGGTTATCAGTGGAACCACAATGGTCATCAGTGGACTCACAATGATCATCAGTGGAACCACAATGGTCATCAGTGGACCCATAATGGTCATCAGTGGACCCACAATGGTCCTCAGTGACCGACAATGGTCATCAGTGGATCCACAATGATCATCAGTGGACCCATAATGGTTATCAGTGGACCCACAATGGTCATCAGTAGATGCACAATTGTCATCAGTGGACCCACAATTGTCATCAGTGACCGACGATTGTCATCAGTGGATCCACAATGGTCAATGATATCATCTACTTTCACTTAAACATTGTTCAAAATCACTAATGCAAAAAAAAGCACTCCAGAGATTGTTGTCAATATCTCGAAAACTAAACCATTTGACTGAAAGTCATTGGAAGTGACACCGATGGATGTAAAACTTAAGTAAGATTAGTTGAAATGCCAGATGAGCGATACAGGTCCATTGGGCCTCTTGTTGTACTAACAGAAGGTAGATAAAATGACTTGTTGCACTAATTACAGACTGCACTAGGGTCTGTGGTGACAGGTGAGAATAGACTCCCTATCTCGATGTGACAATTGGCTCTATATCTTCATGTGACAATAGGCTCTATATCCACGTGACAATAGGCTCTATATCTCCATGTGACAATTGGCTTTATATCTCCATGTGACAATAGGCTCTATATCTCCATGTGACAGACTATATCTCCATGTGACAATAGGCTCTATATCTCCATGTGACAATAGGCTCTATATCTCCATGTGACAATAGGCTTTATATCTCCATGTGACAATAGGCTCTATATCTCCATGTGACAATAGGCTCTATATCTCCATGTGACAATAGGCTCTATACATTTGTATCTCCATGTGACAATAGGCTATATCTCCATGTGACAATAGGCTCTATATCTCCATGTGACAATAGGCTCTATACATTTGTATCTCCATGTGACAATAGGCGCTATATCTCCATGTGACAATAGGCTCCAACCTCCATGTGACAATAGACTCTATATCTCCATGTGACAATAGGCTCTGTCTCCATGTGACAATAGACTCTATATCTCCATGTGACAATAGACGCTATATCTACATGTGACAATAGACGCTATATCTCCATGTGAGAATAGACTCTATTTAATGTTATGGGTTATTGATAACTGTACTGGTCACACAATTCCTTCCATGAATTAAAGACATCTTCATCTCAGACTCTACTTAGCACTTGTCAATCGCAATGTCTAAGAGTTCATCTAACACTGGATCTGGTCCTGTATCCAGGGTTCCTTCAGGATTTTTAGGATCTATGTGTTTGTAAGTTTAGTGCACTGCTGACACTACATATAGTCTAATATTCATCCACTTGGCCTGATTTCTTCTTCAGATAGTTAAGCTTCTGTCTCATCACTCACAGTTCTGCCGGTACTTCCATTGTTACTGTAGAGTTTGGAATAACCATAACATATGCAATTATGGAATCATCATCATCATCCTCATCTTGACTATCCTAATTGGTTTCTTCCCTATTTGGATCTAAATGACATGCATATTTTTGTGAAGTTAATAATCTATGTGGTCTCATTCGTGGGACTGGCAAATTATGACTTCTCTAGTTTCCCTCTCGGCAATAAAGACTGTTGTTGATGGCTTAGACTGATCAATGTATGTACCCTCTTCTCATGTGCCTTGCAGCTTGTGACCTCATTCAAGTACAGTTATATTCACTAGTACGTATCTTGTCTCATATTGCAAATCCAACAGCTCTGAACTGTCGATTGACAATGTTCTTTCTGCTTCGACACTACTCGCCTGACAAATGTGCTTGCTAGATCATAAACTTGCTTCAGCCTTGCCGTCAAATTATGAGTGTCTTGTGATATTGACTTTATTTGACTGTTCTATGTCGATGGCAAACATTGGATCAATGAGTAGTCATGGCTATTGGCCATGTGAAAAATGGATATGTCTTTGTTGTTTCATGCTGTGTCCTGTTGCATGCACACACAACGAGACTGATAGATAACTTGAATATGTAGAAATATCACATTGATTTCGTATTGCTCACTGTTTGGATTAATAAACAGAAAACATGCACCAACATGTATGTATGCAAGCACGTGTACACATACTCGCATGCACACATGTACGCACATGTGTGGCGGAAATGCACTCTGAGCTATACACGTCCACTAGTCCTATTAGAGGATATGTTATGACAGCATAACTGGTGTCCAAGTAATCCATTTGTATCAAAATCACCAGTTTTAATCTTTTGGAAGAAATAATATTCCATTGCCCAGAAAAGTTGAAAACTAAATTATGTTTTCAAAATAGTCGATAAACACCAAAATTGTTTTTGCCTGATGGATTTGAAATATCATCCACATCAACATCTAGAGTTTACAGACTTATTTTGGTATCAATTTTATAAAGTGCAATGGTTTTTGAGAAATTTGCTTTTCCATGCGCAAGATGTCCTATAATAAACATATGTGAACAATATTTGAATCACATTTTCTCCAATAGTGTTTACCTGAGTAACCTGAAACTTGGGAGATGTCTAGTTCACTTCTGGCCCTGTGGTTGCCTGAGAGCGAGACGCCCGCTACCCTGAGGAGTTTCAGAGATATCTCTGAAACTCCTCAGGGTAGTGGTGGTTTCTCAGGTAACCATAGGGCAACAAACAAGTTTCTTTGGCAATCAATATAAATCACATTTCGAGACTATTACAGTCTACAAATAACACATTAGTACCCCTCAGTGACATCACATGACCTAATTCTCTTATTTGATTGGATTAGGTTTGACACATGATTCAGTATTTCCCTTACATGCTGTATTCACTGCACAGGTGATGAATTTGGGCAGGAACTATAAGATGATGTACCAGCAGGACATGCCACATTTAGAGGTACTGCTCAGTCCCATTGTGATAACGCACAGCTTGCCAAGAAAATGCTGTTTAAGCACTGTCCACTTCAGTTTTTAAATCGCATCTAAAGTATTCTATAATGTGTTGCCCTTGTTCGATATATAATTGTAATGGAGGAATTGAGTTTTCTGATGTGCTCCGCCCATCTCTAGCTAAGTTTGACCCATGCTTTGCCCATGTTGGGATCAATCGATCCCTTCACTCTCAATCTCAATTTCCAGAAAACTATACAGGTAAACTGTTGAATATTTTGAATCTAACACCCAGTCAAATTAGTTTCAAAACAGAATGTTTCTTAAATACTAAAGACATACAATTCGTACAACTTTCAGACTATTAAGCGTTTGTGACGAGCTATATCATGTCATTCATGACGTAATTGATTATGATGTCAGCCTACGTTTGACGTAATTGATTATGATGTAATGATTGACAGAAAAATTGGATTCCTCAATTACCTATCACATAGACAAGCCGTTCTACTACAATCAGTGCTATAAATAATCCATTTCACATCGCCTTGTTGATTACTATATTTGACACGCTCGTCACGCCGAAAGATGGCATATTGTTTACAGATCAATATTCTCGCATTGTGATCAGATGTACGATATTTTGTTGACTAATTAACTTGGCGTTTTGATGACTACAATCAATTTGTCACTCTGGCAGGTAATAAATTCGTTATACAATTATTTTTTGTGAATATACAGGCATTATCACCTGCACAAGCAATGTATTTCACTCACTTCTCTCAGGGAAATCCTACATTTAGGCAGGTCATGCAAGGCTGTGCACCCCACGAAACACTTGTATAACTAATAACATCATCATTCATAAGGAGCGTTTACAAGATTAAAATTGTTCCTCTCATTCTTGATATATTTTAATTTAAGTGAAAATCTTTCAAAATCAAGAAACGTGCAATCTGAGCCTTTCTGATCTATGGTGTAAATCTACACAGATGCTATAATAAGCTACACTATTCATGTATTAATGATATCAGCATTACAAGACTCTACTTTACAGATTTACAGTTACTTTGACAGCAAATGTGCTCGAGTTATTATTATTATTATTATTAGTCCCCTACCGGTAAAACCGGGGCGACTATAGGTTTGCACTCCATCTGTCCATCCATCTGTCGCAGTTGGTTTTCCGCACTTTTTTTCGCAGTCCTTCAAGGTATTCAACTGAGAATTGGTATATTGCTTTGTTATGGGAAGTTACAGACCACGTTCGAGTTTCAGGCGTATGCGTCAATTTTTTATGAAGTTATGCCCCCTTTCGACTTAAGAAATACGAAAAATATCAACTTTCCGCAATTTTTTTCGCACTCCTTCAAGATATTTAAGCGAAAATCGGTGCATCACTTTAGTATAAGGAGTTACAGTGCAAGTTCGAGTTTCAGACATTTTCGTCAATTTTTCATGGCCCCTTTCGAATTATGAAATACAAAAAATATTAGTTTTCCGCACGTTTTTTCACAGTCTTTCAAGATATTATACTGAGAATTGCTACATTGCTTTGTTATGAGAAGTTACAGAACAAGTTCGAGTTTCAGGCAGATGCGTCAATTTTTGATGGCATTATGCCCCCCCCCCCTATTGACATACTTATAAGCGCTTAGAGCATGCATTACATGCATGGATTTCAGCGCATTATAAATGTACTATTATTATTATTATTATTATTATTATTATTGTCTTAAGAAATGCGAAAAATATTTGTTTTCCACACTTTTTCGAAGTCTTTCAAGATATTATACTGAGAATTGCTACATTGCTTTGTTATGAGAAATTACAGACTAAGTTTGAGTTTCAGGCATATGCGTAAATCTTTGATGGAGTTATGCTCCCTTTCATCTTAAGAAATACGAAAAATATCAGCTTTCCACACTTTATTTTGCACCCCTTCAAGATATTTAAGCGAAAATCAGTGCATCGCTTTAGTATAAGGAGGTACAGAGCAAGTTCGAGTTTCAGACATTTGCGTCAATTTTTCATGGAGTTATGCCCCCCCCCCCCCTTCGAGTTATGAAATACGAAAAATATTAGTTTTCCGCACTTTTTTTTGCAGTCTTTCAAGATATTATACTGAGAATTGTTACATTGCTTTTTTATTAGAAGTTACAGACCAAGTTCAAGTTTCAGGTGTATGCGTAAATCTTTGATGGAGTTATGCCCCCTTTCGACGTAGGAAATATGAAAAATATCAGCTTTCTGCACCTTTTTTCGCACTCCTTCAAGATATTTAAGGAAAAGTCGGTACATCGCTTTAGTCTAAGGGGATACAGAGCAAGTTCGAGTTTCAGACATTTTCGTAAATTTACAGGGACTTATGCCCCTTTCGTCTTATGAAATACAAAAAATATTAGTTTCCCGCACTTTTTTTGCATTTTTTCAAGATATTCTCTAGAGAATTGCAACATTGCTTTGTTATGAGAAGTTACAGACCAAGTTCGAGTTTCAGGGGTATGTGTCAATTTTTGATGTACTTATGCCCACTTTCGACGAAAAATATCAGCTTTTCACACTTTTTTCGCAATCCTTCAAGATATTTACGGGAAAATTGGTACATCGCTTTAGTATAAGGAGTTACAGAGTAAGTTCGAGTTTAAGACTTTTTCGTCAGTTTTTCATTGAGTTATGCCCCCTTTTTCTCGCAGTCTTTCAAGATATTCAACTGAGAATGGGTACATTACTTTATTATGAGAAATTACAGACCACGTTCGAGTTTCAGGCATTTGCGTCATTTTTTTTATGGAGTTATGTCCCCTTTCGACTTATGAAATCCCTTCTCCTTCACCATATATAATTGAAACTTGGTGTATTGCTATGTTATGAGAAATTACAGATCAAGTTCGAGTTTCATCTGTTTTTGACTGTCAATCTCTAAAGATTTATATCACCAGGTAGGGGACATGTATTGCAATGCAATACTTACAGAATGCTTGTTATTATTATTATTATTATTATTATTATTATTATTATTATCGTTAAGTTCCACAGAATTATCTATTTATATGTATGTGTACAAACTACAAAGTAAATTGTATATTTTTTCATTTTCCATTATAAACAATGCTCCATATATATATATATATATATATATATATATATATATATATAAAATTTACCATGTTTTTGCCATTCAAGGATATACCTATAATATATTACATAACGATAATATTTATTTAATACAAGCAGCATTGTTTACAATGCATTATACTATTGTGGCCATATTGTGATCATACTATTGTCATTGTGGCCATATTGTGATCATACTAATGTCATTGTGGCCATATTGTGATCATACTATTGTCATTGTGGCTATATTGTGATCATACTATTGTCATTGTGGCTATATTGTGATCATACTATTGTCATTGTGGCCATATTGTGAGCATACTATTGTCATTGTGGCTATATTGTGATCATACTATTGTCATCGTGGCCATATTGTGATCATACTATTGTCATCGTGGCCATATTGTGATCATACTATTGTCATTGTAGCTATATTGTGATCATACTATTGTCATTGTGGCCATATTGTGATCATACTATTGTCATTGTGGCCATATTGTGATCATACTATTGTCATTGTGGCTATATTGTGATCATACTATTGTCATTGTGGCTATATTGTGATCATACTAGTGTCATTGTGGCCATATTGTGAGCATACTATTGTCATTGTGGCTATATTGTGATCATACTATTGTCATTGTGGCCATATTGTGATCATACTATTGTCATCGTGGCCATAATGTGATCATACTATTGTCATCGTGGCCATATTGTGATCATACTATTGTCATTATGGCCATATTGTGATCATACTATTGTCATTGTGGCTATATTGTGATCATACTATTGTCGTTGTGGCCATAATGTGATCATACTATTGTCATTGTGGACATATTGTGATCATACTATTGTCATTGTGGCTATATTGTGATCATACTATTGTCGTTGTGGCCATATTGTGATCATACTATTGTCATTGTGGCCATATTGTGAGCATACTATTGTCATTGTGGCTATATTGTGATCATACTATTGTCATTGTGGCCATATTGTGATCATACTATTGTCATTGTGGCTATATTGTGATCATACTATTGTCATTGTGGCTATATTGTGATCATACTAGTGTCATTGTGGCCATATTGTGAGCATACTATTGTCATTGTGGCTATATTGTGATCATACTATTGTCATCGTGGCCATAATGTGATCATACTATTGTCATCGTGGCCATATTGTGATCATACTATTGTCATTATGGCCATATTGTGATCATACTATTGTCATTGTGGCTATATTGTGATCATACTATTGTCGTTGTGGCCATAATGTGATCATACTATTGTCATCGTGGACATATTGTGATCATACTATTGTCATTATGGCCATATTGTGATCATACTATTGTCATTGTGGCTATATTGTGATCATACTATTGTCGTTGTGGCCATATTGTGATCATACTATTATCATTGTGGCCATATTGTGAGCATACTATTGTCATTGTGGCAATATTGTGATCATGCTATTGTCATTGTGGCCATATTGTGATCATGCTATTGTTATTTTGGCCGTATGGTGGTCATACTATTCTGGCCATATTGTGATAAGACTTGTGGCCATACTTTTTGACACCAATCAAAAATTTTAAGTCATTATTATGTAAGAAATAGTCACGTAAATCTTCTCTAAAGCCCACCAGCTTCCTGTAAAGTTATTGTGTAAGTATTCACCAGAATGCATGTATGGTGGGCCAGAGTGGACACCTATATTGTGTAAGTATTCACCAGAATGCATGTATGGTGGGCCAGAGTGGACACCTATATTGTGTAAGTATTCACCAGAATGCATGTATGGTGGGCCAGAGTGGACACCTATATTGTTTAAGTATTCACCAGAATGCATGTATGGTGGGCCAGAGTGGACACCTATATTGTGTAAGTATTCACCAGAATGCATGTATGGTGGGCCAGAGTGGACACCTATATTGTGTAAGTATTCACCAGAATGCATGTATGGTGGGCCAGAGTGGACACCTATATTGTGTAAGTATTCACCAGAATGCATGTATGGTGGGCCAGAGTGGACACCTATATTGTGTAAGTATTCACCAGAATGCATGTATGGTGGGCCAGAGTGGACACCTATATTGTGTAAGTATTCACCAGAATGCATGTATGGTGGGCCAGAGTGGACACCTATATTGTGTAAGTATTCACCAGAATGCATGTATGGTGGGCCAGAGTGGGCACCTATATTGTGTAAGTATTCACCAGAATGCATGTATGGTGGGCCAGAGTGGGCACCTATATTGTGTAAGTATTCACCAGAATGCATGTATGGTGGGCCAGAGTGGGCACCTATATTGTGTAAGTATTCACCAGAATGCATGTATGGTGGGCCAGAGTGGGCACCTATATTGTGTAAGTATTCACCAGAATGCATGTATGGTGGGCCAGAGTGGGCACCTATATTGTGTAAGTATTCACCAGAATGCATGTATGGTGGGCCAGAGTGGACACCTATATTGTGTAAGTATTCACCAGAATGCATGTATGGTGGGCCAGAGTGGACACCTATATTGTGTAAGTATTCACCAGAATGCATGTATGGTGGGCCAGAGTGGACACCTATATTGTGTAAGTATTCACCAGAATGCATGTATGGTGGGCCAGAGTGGACACCTATGGTGGGCCAGAGTGGACACCTATGGTGGGCCAGAGTGGACACCTATGGTGGGCCAGAGTGGACACCTATGGTGGGCCAGAGTGGACACCTATATTGTGTAAGTATTCACCAGAATGCATGTATGGTGGGCCAGAGTGGACACCTATATTGTGTAAGTATTCACCAGAATGCATGTATGGTGGGCCAGAGTGGACACCTATATTGTGTAAGTATTCACCAGAATGCATGTATGGTGGGCCAGAGTGGACACCTATATTGTGTAAGTATTCACCAGAATGCATGTACGGTGGGCCAGAGTGGACACCTATATTGTGTAAGTATTCACCAGAATGCATGTATGGTGGGCCAGAGTGGACACCTATATTGTGTAAGTATTCACCAGAATGCATGTATGGTGGGCCAGAGTGGACACCTATATTGTGTAAGTATTCACCAGAATGCATGTATGGTGGGCCAGAGTGGACACCTATGGTGGGCCAGAGTGGACACCTATGGTGGGCCAGAGTGGACACCTATGGTGGGCCAGAGTGGACACCTATGGTGGGCCAGAGTGGACACCTATATTGTGTAAGTATTCACCAGAATGCATGTATGGTGGGCCAGAGTGGACACCTATATTGTGTAAGTATTCACCAGAATGCATGTATGGTGGGCCAGAGTGGACACCTATATTGTGTAAGTATTCACCAGAATGCATGTATGGTGGGCCAGAGTGGACACCTATATTGTGTAAGTATTCACCAGAATGCATGTATGGTGGGCCAGAGTGGACACCTATATTGTGTAAGTATTCACCAGAATGCATGTATGGTGGGCCAGAGTGGACACCTATATTGTGTAAGTATTCACCAGAATGCATGTATGGTGGGCCAGAGTGGACACCTATATTGTGTAAGTATTCACCAGAATGCATGTATGGTGGGCCAGAGTGGACACCTATATTGTGTAAGTATTCACCAGAATGCATGTATGGTGGGCCAGAGTGGACACCTATATTGTGTAAGTATTCACCAGAATGCATGTATGGTGGGCCAGAGTGGACACCTATATTGTGTAAGTATTCACCAGAATGCATGTATGGTGGGCCAGAGTGGACACCTATATTGTGTAAGTATTCACCAGAATGCATGTATGGTGGGCCAGAGTGGACACCTATGGTGGGCCAGAGTGGACACCTATGGTGGGCCAGAGTGGACACCTATATTGGGTTAGAGTTTGTATGTTAATGCTTTAATGGGCAAACTCTGTTTTAAAAACATTAAAAGATTTGTTTACAGATATGGATGACAAGAGACAACTATTTGTGAAATTTTGTCGCTGAAATTCCAGTGGTAAACTAAAAAAATAGTCTTCTCTTGCCCCGCTCATTTCATCTCAGCAAGTTGTCAACACCTCTCAGCCGATCGTGACATTTCACAGCGCTCTTCTTATTCTTTTGGCTAGTCCCAGGGCCAGTATAATACTGTGGCAGCCTACATAATACCAGGACTAGTTTCTTCCATAATCAGAAAAGAAACCGAACAAACACTCATATTCCAATTTATATATTTTTATCGTAAATAAAATTGGTTGGCTACTTTAGCTTGACATTTTATTCCACTAGGTAATGGAATTTGCACAAAATTTAGATTTTCTTATTAATATGATATTCTCATATAAACGAGATCAGTTGAGAAACTACAGACCTCTGAGATTCCGCTTTTGAGAGGGTCACAGCTCGTCTATAGCTTTAGTATGTCTATTGGTATATGACCCTATGGTTTTTTACCCTTGGCAGCCATCTTGGATTTTCACTGGTTTTGGCCGGCTTGACCACCAAAGGTATAAAATAATGTTTCCTATATTTATGTGGAAATGGGTTAGATAAAAACATTGTCCAGTAATGTAAAATAAAGAATAATATATATCATTTATTTATGTATCAGATCTGAAATATATATAATATGTATTACAATGATGTCATAGATTACAATGGCATCTAGAATTAACCCTTTCACATGTGAATTCCCAAATAACTTGGTTTCAAAGCAGCCATTGTGCATTTCTATAAGGTATTCTCGGGACAAGTAGCTGAATAATTTTAAAGAAATTTCACTGGAAACTGAGTTTGCAACAATTTCCAGGCAAATCGATTTCAAAATATTCAGTATAATATTTCAGACAATTGTAAGGAATTTTGGTGTTATCTGGTTGGAATTGTCTATGATAGACCTGCGATATCATTCAGAAATAATACGGATAACCATCTGATTGCTGAGGTTTTTTGCAAACAACATAGTCAAGGGTTATATCTCTGGATTTGCTAAATATTTTGAAAACAAAAGCCAGCAGCAACTTTCAGTCAAATTGTTTTCAAAGTATTCAGAGTTAAACACCATGGAAAATCTAGTCTGGAGAAATTTAGCAATCAGACGGTTAAGGAAGTTGGTCAAATGACCACGTGCATAAGGAATCACTATTTTTAGGCTCCAAGTATCCTACAGCAAATTACCTGTATTAAGAGACCACCTGTCTACAGTGAATGATTGTCTGTGGTGCCATAAGGTGGTCACATAAGACAGGTTTTTCTCTTGCCCCGTGTGTGTGTGTAAGTGAGTGAGTGAGTGAGTGAGTGAATGAATGAGTGAGTGAGTGAGTGAGTGAGTGAGTGAGTGAGTGAGTGAGTGAGTGAGTGAGTGAGTGAGTGAGTGAGTGAGTGAGTGAGTGAGTGAGTGAGTGAGTGAGTGAGTGAGTGAGTGAGTGAGTGAGTGAGTGAGTGCGTGTGTGTCTATATATATATATATATATATATATATATATATATATATAAATGGTGAATATTTTGAACATAATTGGATTGGAACAGACCATTTCTTACATCGTGTTCAAAATTGTATTAGCTAACATGTTTATGTTTTGGGAAACATGTAAGCCTGTTTATGAGCTGTACTGCAGGAATGCTTGCTTTCAATTTAGAAATTATTGGTTTGATTGGGGTCTGATTCCAGGCCCCATTCACGCCACATCTAGACTGGGATTTTATTTCAGTCTATTATTGTGGGCTTCCCCAGTTTTTATACTGGTACCCTTTTGGGTGGAGATTGCCTATGTTTCTACCTAGCTGATTACCAGTCTGCCACACTAACACCACGCCCTATCGTCTCGCCTCCGTGCTTTCAACAGCACTGTTTCAGACTAATTTATGACGCAGCCTGAGCACTGTCGGTCAATCAAAATGTGCCTTTGTAACTTTGTCATTAAGCAATGACATCATGAAGTAATGCTGTCATAAAGGGGTGAGCTTAGGATCATACCCAGGTAGGTAGTAAAGTACACAAACTCCACTTGGTAATTATCCGGAACCAGTATATCTCCTTAGTTGGACTGTAAAGCACTTAAAATTATAGTGAAAAGAATGTGACAGGTTTATGCAAATTTTGTATGATGTCATTATGATTATGTCATAAATAAATAAAATGTGATGTCATAATCGTACAGTACAGCTCATAAATAGGTTAACATGTTTGCAAAACAAAAACAGAAACATGTTAGTTAGTACAATTTTGAACACGATGTAAGAAACGTTCTGTTGAATATTTTGAATATAATTTGATTGGAAGACATTGCTGCCTTAGGCAGCAATGTCTTCCAGTCCAATTATGTTCAAAATATTCAACAGTATGTTTTATTTTGTTTTGGAAACATGTTAAGTTATTTCTGAACTGTACTGGATTATTATGACATCACAAGGTAATATTAATTTGTGACATGATATCGTCATGGTAACGAATCACATTGTCATAAATCAATTCAGCTAATAACGGACATCGACACATGCGGACATTACCAGTGTCCTTGGGTGTGAGTCTGTGTTAGTAACTAGTTACTAGAGCAGCACCTAAATGATCACTGTTTATGTGTGAGTGCATACACTAGACACACCTCAGTGGTCGCTAGATAGCTGTAGTAGCTATTGAGGTCTAAGATTGTGGTGCCCATGCACATGGGCAATTTTCATGCTTACAGATCAAATTTGCCGTGTAAAGCCAATTGTAATATTACAATTTGCATTTTAATGCTTTCAGTTCAAATCCTTTAAAATGTACATTCGTTACGATATAAAACTTATTCAGTTGAATATTTTGAAATTAATTTGACTGTCCAAACTATTTTCTGTTCTGAATTTGGGATACTTGCATCCTAATCTACCAAAATCTCGGCCTTCGTCCATTTTCTCATTTACACAAAGATCTAATCTACTTGGGTTGTATGGTAAGTGCCTATGCTCGCTCGCCCAAGTGTGACATATAAATATAGAAAAAAAATCACTGGAAGCCTTTTGTATTGTGTATTTGTGCCATAAGCAAATATAGTTATGTCACCAGCCAAGAGAAATAAAATGTAATATTTATTGTTTCAGATTCATTGTTGTGTATAAGAATTTGTATTAGTTAACTTAAATTTCACGTTGCAGAGACTCAGACCCCCCCCCCCCCCCCCCCCCCCCCCCCTCTCCACACTCGGGGACTACTTTCACCCACATATACGAATGCATGTACTCACACGCGCGCGCGTACACACACACACACGCACGCACACACGCACATACACACATCATGTCACAGGCACGCACATATATATGTACACACACACACGTACATGCAAACATGTATGCACAGACATATGGGCAATAATGTTGCCTTCACGGAACAACTAACTGTCACTGGCCTATAATCGAAGCTATGGCTGCTATATAGCAATTGTGATACCTATGTACCTACATGTCTTAATTCTCCTATGCATATCAGGTCAGATAGACCAGCTTACAATATCGTTAAGAAACTTCTTAAAAAATTTCACAATTTAAACCGAACATGACTGGAAGGAATCGAAGGCACCTATCGTGATAGGTTCCAGAATGTTGATAGCACAGAAATTTAATTGATGAATTTTTATGCTCCATGAATAAAATTGCAGAGCAGAATATCCATTTTCCATTTCTACATGTATCCATCCGTACATTCATCAACCAATCTGGAGCCTACCACCGTAGGAGAGTTCCAGTTAAATTTGGTTAAAATCCACCAACTGTTTAATGAGATGATGTGTCCCGAAGTGCGAGCTAACGGACGTTTGAAAGTCTATAATGACTACAGGAAATAACATGGATCAGTAAGACCCCTGCTCCACAAAATATGTGTTTAAAATAACAAATGCATTGTATAGTATGACCATTATAGCTGCCCTTAATTTAATGCAGAAGTTTTATGACAGGAATCAGCACCTATATGGCTGCAGATGTTGATGTCTTATGCTTTTGCATCTTCTTCCTAGAAGTGGGAAGTTCCTCCCTTAAGTGGGAGCACCCTTGTTGCAAGGTTGAAGTTGTGACTTTAGTTGAGTCGGATAAGTCCATCTTTATCGTGTTAAAAATATATAAACCGAATTGTCCTTATAGTGAATCGAATCGTACCGACATGCTTCTTACACCTTGTAGACTTCTATTAATACTGTGTCTGTTGCTTCATTGTATCCCCATCCCCCATCCGTTCCCTTCTCAGTCTGCTGCTGTAATGGTTCCGTATGTCTCATAGGGGGATGGGGGGGAGGGTGGTGGTACTTTCATGTGTGACATCAAGCGGGATTTGAATAAGAATTGAATGAGGCTGGGTGGGTTCTCCATTACTGATACCAGGTCATAGTCAGAGTCATACGGTACACCCTGATTTCCACAACAACAAAAAAACGAACAAGAACAGCCAGCTGTACTCCATGCTAGCGACGCAAGTAAAAACTCTTGAAACTATGGCCCAGAAATTTGATTCGGTACATTTTTTCCTGGCAGACATCTACGATTTTCAAAAGATTATTGTCCTTCCATCAACCTTTGGTTTGAAACGTATCACTTCACTTTAGAAACAAGATGCCTAACGGCCTGCAGAATACCCATATTTGAACGAATACATAATTCTATCAACTTTAACTATGCAAGCCATCATATAATTACATAACCGACTCTTCCACTCAAGACATAAAATATCAGCATGGTTGCAGTATGTTTCTATTGTGCATGTTAATATACGGTCATAAGATCGTAAGGTATGATGATCCTAGCCCAAATGTGCAGCATGGTGGGTCCAAGTGTAGCAATTCACCTTTCCAGAGTATCCAGCCATCGTCTGACCACGTATGATGTAATAATCAGCTCAGTGCGTGTATAATGACGTCACAATCATCACGTCACAAAGGGTTCCATATAGACCATCATCAAAATCTCAAATAGTCTGACACGGTGTATGAATTGTATGTTTTTGTAATTCTTTGCTATTTAATAAACATGCTGTTGATATTTTGAAACTAATTTGACTGGGCGCTGTTACTGGCTTAGGCAGCAACAGCACCAAGTCAAATTAGATTCAAAATATTCGACAATTTACCTGTGGTTTTTTTTAATTGATAGTGTGTTCAGAGATCGACCGATCCCAACACAATCGAGGTCTGTGTGGAGCTTACCCAGAGGTGGGTGGGGCATAGCTAAAACCAGAATGTCTGTTCTGGTACAATGACAATTCTTGCCACATGTCCTTACTTCAGTATAACATCACCATCTCCGACATCAACACCAGCCAAGTTATCTATGTGCCTCACAGTAAAAAATTCCATAACTAGAATCCTTCTGATCAACTTCCACAGCATCCAGCCCAAGAAAGCTGAGCTGCAGAACTTGAGTGAATCAACTAACCCAGACATCGTCCTTGGATCAGAAACCTGGCTTAGACCCGAAATCTTTGACTGAGATCTTCCCAGTAAATCCTGCTGCATACCGAAAGGACAGGAAAGATGGTTATGGTGGAGACGTCATAGCTGTAAAAAGCACACTACTATCTCAGGAGATTGACATCGAGATCACCTCTGAATCTTTACTTCTCAGACTGGAGAGTAGTAGATATATAGGGCTTTCAGAACTGAGGTGGTGGGAGCCGCGGATCGGTGGCTCCCGGAGGGAGGTTGGCTGTCAGACCAGAGGGTGGTTTAACGGACCATAGTATGTTGGGCCACCCCTGTCATGGTATACTGATCACCTGTGATCAACCACACATTACGGGGGTCTAATCATCCAGCGGCGAATTTGATCAATGTTGTGTAGCATCGGATACCCCGAAGAACTATGAGTTACATGTATGGTGTAGGCTGTGCGGCATGGCGGGAAATGGTGCCAGGGTCATTACATGACCTGGGCGACTGCAAATAGATCACGAGTTCTGGAGAATTTCTCCTGATCTAACATCGCCCGAAAACCGCCAACAGTACATGAGTTAGGGATCAGAGGCTATCTACAGACAGCAATGACAATGACGCAACTATGTCAGTATTTACATGACCTGGGCGGTCGATCTACAGTGATGCTATCAAATTAGAGCAAGAACATCTCGACGAGACTGCTCAAACAAACACGTAGTCACGACCAGTGTCACATCGGCATGAGGGGATTACCCACAGTCCCTTCCAGCTGCCTTGGCAAAGCTCACTCGGCAGAACGCTAAAGTGCCTACCATCTGCACCATTACAGACTGGCATGTTCACAGGTAACACAGAGGATCTGGTGCCGCCTCGGCTGCAAACAACCATGTCCAGATCTTTCTACACCATAGTAGTGGCAGACAGACTCAATTTCCTCACGTGGGTGAAATTGGTCTTATATGTTTTTCCGTAAATGGTCCTGGAAGGGATTGTACCTAGGCCAGTCTCGAAAGTGGGCCCACTTAACATCTATTATCATGGCTGTCTGTGAAGCAGGCACCACAGGTATAAGCCGTTGTATAACCAGCATCCTATACATGGAGGGTTAAACTGAACAGGGTGAACCCTCGAGAAATAGCTGTGTCAGATCGAGCCCGGTGCCAGTCTCGATGCAGATCTTCATCCCATCAGGGGCAGGTCTTTGCTGCTTCACTTTACCGCCAGCTAGAAGCCGCAGCTCTAGCACAATGGACATTGTCTGTGGGCTTGTGAGCCTGACACGTTCAAAGAGTTTTACAGAGCCCTTCGACTTGAAGGAATGTGACACACCCTCAACCCGTAAGACACCCTCCTGAATATTGATAGCTCTGGTCCATCAAACGGACGATGCAGTAGGAGCTTTCCACTGGTGACACCAACCTTATCACCTATTCCAATTAGGGTTGTACCATCTCCTATATAGGTTAGAAAGGATGATCCACAGTTGAACAGCTTCCGGACTGTGCCATCCTTTTTCACAATGGTGGAGAGCGGGGTGACCTCCAGGTCAATATAGTTGCACCCACGTTCGCCAGTTACCACTAGGTCGAAGACTACCTGTAGCTGTTTCACCAGTGTCAACATCACACCATCATGTGACATCGGTGGGGCATGCTTCACAGTCGGCTCTAAGACAAGAAAGGTGAGACCAGCGTCCAAAGTGTTAACATCCTCAACCTTGTCTGGTGACTTCTATCAGGGGCTGGAGGACGAACTTCTTCTTCGGGAAGTCGTAGCAGAACACAATCTTGCTACCATCACTCTCTCTCTCTCTCTCGATCCAGACGTTCCTTTGAGACATCCTTTGGGTCAGTTAGCAGCTCTACACCATCTCCACTGAAGGAATGGACTGAGAATGTCTTGGAGTCTGTTCCATATTGGAGGACGAAAGATTTGCCATCACTTTCCTTAACCTTGGCAGCATCAACGTCGTACACGTCCACGAGATCAGCTAGACCATTCGAGTGAGCAAATATGGGCTCCATTGTTCATACCTATATAGGGGTTTAAAAGGAGTGTATAGCCATGCCAATTGTCCGATTGCTACTCCAAAAGGGGAGAATGTCATCAGACCACCTGGTCGGTAGACGTGCATTTCAGTATCGCATAGAATGGGTTCTCTTCATGGTAGCTCCGCATTCCACCACGTATGTACATGCCGATGTGTTACATCTGCCACCGGGAAGTACCTACCACAGCTCCCTAACTGAAGTCGGTTTAGACGTGATAGAATATCTACCAGGAGCCACCAACAAACTGTGGAAAGCGATCAGCCCCCAATATGTTCACCCATGTGAATCACCTGTTTGACAGCACTACCATCAGTCTTTACACCAGCGTGGATGGTCTGTCGGATGCCTAATTAGAGTTTACGCTGCCACTGATCATTGACCTATCATCATGATATCATATTAGACCTATCAGGCATTCGCCGAGATGTTGAAAAAGTGGATGGAGGAGCAGCCATGCACCATCTCCGGGATGGTAGATATAGCGGTACAGGAAATGCATTGTTGACAAGAAGGCGAGCGACTGCAGTGGGCGAGCTGGTATGAACAGAACACCAGAGAGGCAAGGAGATGAAGGGAATACAACTCTGTTCAAGAATATGAGAGCCTCATCCGGCAGGAGGGGCGTCGTAGTGCCCAACTTGTATGATTACTTGGATGACGAGTGTGATGAGTCCATAGACGTCTTGCAGTGGGAAGAGGAGATGGTGCAGAAGTTCCGCCAATGGTGAGCATACTATCAGAGTGACAAGGTGACGTTCCAGATGTCATGCCTGTGCAAGCTACTGGCCCCTGACATTATGCTGGATGAGGGGTATCTGAGGGAGGTATGTTTCCATACCAACAAGCTCATTTGGTTCGCCAGACTCTCCAAGATGAATCCCACAATGACTCATCACCAGATCCTACAGGTGTTGGCACGAGTTTAAGATCTAGGTATACCATGGCGAAATCAGAGTGGCGAAAGCAGTCTGAACTATATCCCACCCTGGCACCTGATGAGGGTGGTACAGTACACGGCTGTTAAAAATGAGATGCTGCAGCGAGGCCACGTCGAAGATCTCTACGGTGTCAAATAGTATGTTCCATGCGCAGCTGGAACAGCAGTTTTAAGATGACTACTATGGATGGCCTTCCCGATGAACCTCACGACAATCGACCAGAGCCAACCGCCCCTCCTGGGTACACTCTGGACCCGGTCGAGAGCTGGACTATGTGGTGTGCTGGATGATATTCCAGATCTCACCCCAATCTTTATTACAGTTGATGGGTGGTCCCGCATCAGCTTCTCCATCAATCCACGACCACTGATCAACCTTGCAATCACCATCAAGGATGCAAAGAAGGCTCATACCTGGATAACAGGCCCGAATCTCTCATTCTGGAACCAACAGCTGATCTTTGCCATGTGGTGTGAGACGAATCCTCCATGAGCTGGGCACAAGCCTGCCTGATTTGAATGATTTGAACCCACAGCCCGCGGGCGTCGGCATGACAAGCTACAGCCTCTCAGCAGCCAGTAGACTCCAGCGAGAGTTCAATGCCCACTCAGACTATCGGTGGCATGGTGGTGGCAACAATGGCCTGGGCATTATGTATGGTGACCCGAGACGAGACTAATCAGGCTTCCCCTATCAGACACCGTCGGAAGACAGCGATGTTCTCATTCGATCCAGACTCAAGAGCCTGGAGCAAGGGTGCAGAATATGCACATTACCGGAATCACTCAGGACAACCCAGATGCCTGGAAGTACTTCATCCACACACACAATCTCAAGGCTTACACCAGCCGGGATCGTTCGAATCAACCAGTCCTTAGAAGCATTGTGTTATTGTCTCCTGCAGCCCAGACCAAGCCGCACCACTCTATAGATGGGGTGAGCGGCAAAGAGGTGCAGGCTATGTTCAGCAGACTTGTCGAGGATATGATCATCATTGCAGACCCTAGCAGCCTCATCGGTAAATTCCAGCAGGCATTACAGAAGGCCCACCACCAGCTGGACTTTGTCATATTGCCACACCTGCAGCTTATTCCGAGCAACCTGATCGTGAACATCAAGGTGGTCAGGGGTTATAACAACATGATAGTCGAGGGGAGTTCCCCCAGTGTCCAATTTGGGTTTAACACTGACATTAACTCAGCTGCGCATGTCGTCCCGACCACCATGACACCTAGGTCCCCGTGGTCTCCTACCAAGGCCAGTGCTACTGTCGTTTTAACTGTCATTCCGACACACAGCTTTAGATTACACACATTGTGTGCTGCTCCCCGTTGGGGACCAGTGATGTGGCAGTGATCTCTGACACTGTCCCCATCTAATGATCTGTCACACACATGGTAACTGACCGTGGTGTTATGAGCTCGTCAGTCCTCTCTAGTCATCTCCATCGGCCTAGGGTGGGCGAGCATGGCCGGTATCTTCTCCTTTTCCCATGCCAATCGATGCTTAGCTGCATCTTCTCCTCGATACAGCACTGGTGGTTCGCTGACACCATCGCAGCGGACCACAATGTATGAGAACCCAGAGATCTCATGGTGTTATGTTTTCTGTGTGCTGCTCTGAGCCGGATTCGCCTCTGGCCCCTCAATCTTGGTTGCTAGGGCTTCAAAGTCGACATAGATGATGAATGGCAACTTGAGTTGCTTGTGGTGGTTGGTGAACTGTAGCATCTTCCTGCCCTCTGTGGGCATTCTTATGCACATTGGTCTGTCACGGATGCCACAGAACTCCAGTTTGTGCTTGATGAGAAGATCTTCCAGAGAATAACAGTGGAGACATCGCTCGCAGAAGTGCTTTCTCCCTTTATACCGACTCTGATCATAGAGCAGACGATTCAGGTCCTTAATCCAGGTATAGTGTTGCTTGCCACCCTTCTCGATAAGCAGCAGATTTGTCCTTGGAATGACGGAATAAGCCTCACTCAGCTGCAGTGGGTAGACACCCTTGTCATGCCTGAATACATTAATGACCAGGCCATTCTGCCACTCATCACGCGTAAGCTGGTAGAGAGGGATTGGAGAGTCTACACCGCTGAAGTCAAGGGTGTCCCAGTGCCATAAATACTTCGACGTCCGCTGGGGATTACTGTCTGCAGGATAAGCAGCAGCCAAGAGAGACCAGCGAAGGCAGTTGTCATCTTTGTTCTGGACATTAACCACGGCACGTTTTCGCTTAATCGAAGTGGGGAGATCGATGTAGGACCCACCACGTAGTGCTTGATATCTGGCGATGTTTAGGTACAATGCATCAACCTGGTCGACTGCCCAGCCAAAGCCCTCGCGCCTTGCAGCACCTTGGCTTTGGCCTACTTCACAGCCTCGCTAATATCGCTTGCATTCAGGATGACATGCTGCTTAGACCAGAATAGGGGATCTGTGGTGACCTCTGCCCCCATCATTCTTCTTCTTCTTGTGGAGGGTGATCTTGGGAGCAAGGCAGAACTTCACCCCCTTCAGGTAGAGGACCTCTGCCACCAACTTCCTCTCGATCTTGTCCAGGTTTTTATCCAGAAAAGCTGGGGGATCTTTTCCCCCATGTCCAGAAAGTTCCCATCCCCGCAGATAGTTCTGGATTGCATGTGGGATCTTCACAAATCCTGGGAGTATGCCTCTCATTTCCTGGAATATAGCATCAAGAAGCCTGTCGAACTCCTCATCTGTGAACTTGGGTGGGGTTTCTAGCTATGGGTGTGCTGGGAAGGGGGAGCTTCTCGGAAAGGAGAGCTTGGGTTGGCTTCTCGGGAGTGGTTGGTAGCTTCCTGCGTGGGGCTGGGGTTGGCTCCTCGGGAGTAGTTGATAGCTTCCTGCGTGGGGCTGGGGTTGGCTTCTCAGGAGTGGTTGGTAGCTTCCTGCGTGGGGCTAGGGCTGGCTTCTTGGGAAGGAGAGAGGTTTTCGGCATATGTGGTACGGCTAATAAGCCCCTGCTGCAACAATCTCGCCAAATTTTGAAGTACTTCACCAATGTCCATAGCAGACGTGTGTACCTATCCAGTTGCGTTTCTTTAATATGGGGATTTTTTTTTTATGGTATCACGTGCTGGTCATCAATGTTCATGTTAACACCGCAGACGTGTATTTGCGTTTCTCTAATAGGGGTGGGGTGGGGATTTTGATGGTATCACCTGCTGGTGGGGGCCGGCCTGGGGGGGGGGGGTGTGTGTGTGGGGGTGGGGGTGGTGGCAGGCAGACTATATACAGACATACAGACCACTAAACAGACAGAATTGACAGACAGACAGACAGACCACTGACATTCAATCACTAGTGTGCTACGCTATAACACCGCCTAGATAAGACGTAATGTCCTAGTTATTAACCGCACACTGACGATAATACCATGTTTATATAAATACACACACCTTTTACTGTTTAAAATGAGTACACAGTGGAGGCTTAATGTAGCATTAGTGTTGTTGTAATCTAAATGTCTGCCTACAGCATTTTTTATTTCTGCTTTTAAATTTCTACTACTGAATGATGCTTAATGGATATACCATTATAATTGCGGTATGTTGTTGCCCAATATATTGGCTGTTAATCCTGTACATATTTTATAAATAATCAGTTTGAAAGTTCAATTTAAAGTGAAAAATGTGAACACAGAGAAATCGAGCAATATATTAGCTTGCTTTCCACTTATTTCAATGTAATTTTTGTTAGTATTGTGCTTATAGCTTGTTTAATAATCACATTTTTGATGAAATTATGCTTGCTATTGTTGGTATATACCCTAAGAACTAACATATACAAAATTTCAAATTTTGTCAAGAAATGCCCCAGAACCGAAAATAGACCACTTCATGAATCGCGTCCATTTGTAAAAGCACTTGAAAATGAATCACATTCTAGTAGCAGCATCTAGTATACTGATACAATCTAATTTTATAAAATTCTCACAGTTTAGCTCAAATTAAATTGCTATAGATCGCCAAAATTACAAACCAGTTGGATGAATGGGCATAGGCAAAGAAAGGGTCTGATCATGATAATAAAAACGCAAACCTCTTAATATCGAATTCGAGTTTGTCATCCTGAAATTTTCAGAATAATAACTTCATTAACCCTTGTTCTGTCAACAGCGTCTTTAAGCACTCAAAAGGGTACTCATATCAATCAACTTTTTGATGGTCAAGATTCTTTTAAATTAAATTATAATCTTTGCGAGCCAAGAGAACACTCTTTTTGTAAACTTACCACTGAAATTCACCAAAAAATAGGTTTAAGTTTTCCTGCAAATGGACATTAATCAAGACTATTGTAGATGACATTTTTGGTCGGTTTGATCATCAATCGGGCAATGGTCAAGAAAATTCAAAACTTTCCTTAGCCAATGTCCATTTGCTGGCGAAGAGAAGACTAATTTTGATAATTCACCACTGGAATGACTGGCTCGGTTTCCGAGCCAGTCATTCCAGTGGTAAATTTTCAAAATTTATTCTTTTATTCGCCATCTAATAGACATTCCGAAGACCACTGTAGAGACAGTCTTTGGCCAGATTAACCATTACAGCGTTAAGGCGACACAAGAGGAGATAATCATCGGACTGAAATAAAATCAAGCTGACTAGTTCAGGTTCGCTTCCGTTATTATTTTCCTCATTATCGAGATAATTCTCTAGTTATTCCACTAACAGATTCACTAATTATCTTGGCCTTACATCGCCATCTGTCCACTGATAAACCAGGTTTCTATTTGCTATATACCACACATGGCCACCTGGGTGTCAATATGCCTGACTCTGCTTGATCTGCCCTCGACCTAATCAGAGTTACGAGTTTCGGTCAAAAACACAGAAAGCTAAGTTTTAAAAGTACAAACTATGAAAGGGCATTTAAGGGAGTAGGCCAGGCTAGGCCTATTATTTTAACGATTCCTAGAGAGTTCTGGAAATCCAAGATAGCCATCCCAAAGCATTCTCCTTCGACTAGGATCATTCCACCCGAGTTTAGTTGAAATCGGGCCATTCCGGGAGTCTTCAGAAATCCGAGATGGCCTCAGACAATTTGCCAAAATAAATTCTCGTTGGAGATATGTTGAGGTGACCACCGTTGGATTGTTGGTTGAAATCCGACCATTGATTAAGGTGGAGTAGCGTTTTAAAATATTTCCTGAAAATTTTCGGAAAATCCAAGATGACCGACAGGAAAAATCTACCAATTAAACTTCTGAATATAATAAATTCTGAAGCATACCACAAAATGATCATTCCAACCTAATTTTGTTAATCCCTGTCAAGCGCTTTAGGTGGAGATACCGTTTTCTGGAATTTCTATGTAAAATCCAAGATGGCCATCCGAAAATCAACCAATCAACATTCTGAATATAATTCTAACCAAAATAGCTTTAAATCCGCATAGTGGTTTAAGAGGAAATGCGTTTTAATAGACAAATTATGGAAAATCCTTTTGATAATCCAAAATGACCACCCAAAAATAACCAAATTCTGAATATAAATTCTGGAACCTACTAGTATATGGTCATTCTAACTTAATTTGACCAAATTCGCAGTTAGTTTAAGTGTAGATACGAAGCTGTCTGCCATAAGATTCCACCAAAGATTCGTTGAAACAGTGACATTGTTTAAGGACATCTATCGTTTTAGGATTTCCCGAAATTTTTTGTAAAATCAAAAATGGCTAACGAAAAATCTGATACCACCATCAAATTCTTCTAACCAAAATTGATTAAAATCTGGCAAGCGATTTAGGAGGAGATACGCTATGAATAGACAACTTGGTGGACAGATGGATGGACGGATGCCCGGACAGATGGATGGATGGCAGACGAACGGACAGATAGATAGATGGATTGACGGATGGACGGACGGACTGTTGATGGACAGAGAGGTTTGGCCAAACATAGCCCGCTATATATTCTGAAACACTGTACTAATTCATATGATAACGCTGGCAGTGTCGTGCGTTTACCTGGCACGCGGAATGCGGAAAGCGGGTTGCAGAAACGGAACGCGGAATATACTTCAGATTGCTCTTTGCTATTTTCCTTCATCCATTCACCTGCACGTGGTAAGCGGTATGCGGAACGGAAAAACCGATCGCTCGGTGTAGCGATTTTTCCGGACGGAAAGCATTCCGTTGCGGGATAGAGCACATGTACCCTAGCAACGAAAGGGTAATCCAAGTAGCTAAAGCTGATGCATCGGCTAAAATTATAAGAACTAATTTGTCGAAAAAAAGGAATCAGTAATATTATAATTACATGTTGTTAGATTAGGCCAAGGTATCATTTTGAATCTAGTCGTCAGTATGCGCCATTTCTCGCCTCCGTACATACACATTTTGTAATGGTCTCAGTGAAAAGCTAGATATCAAAGCGCAAAAAATGTGTTGTCGCTTTTGAAACAAATTTGATAGAAATATCGCAATATCACCAATAAAAATGTAATAAAATAACGCAATGATTCCGCGTGCAGGTAAATGGTATACGCGATATTTTACGCGCATACCCGCTTTCCGTTCCGCGTTCTGCACCTAGCGTGCCAGGTAAACGCAGCTTTACTGCTATAGTTCAATCACCAAGCTTTTAAAGCCGTGGCACTTAATCCGGCACTTCTATAAATTCTAAGTGCAGAACCAGAAAATTACAGATGGAGGGAGGACAGGAAGGATAAATTTTGTAAAGACGTTTCTAAAAATTGGGTAACGTCCCAAATGGCCACCGCACAAATTGGTTATCAGGTTGCTTTGAACAAACTTTGATCTCAATATCCTGCCAAATACAATTGATGACGTCATAATCATAATAAATTACGTCATGAATGGCGTAGCTAAGTTCGTCACGATCAATTAATTGATGACGGACTAAGCGTTGTTGTACGAATTGTATGTCTTTAGTATTTGTAATAAACTTGCTGTTGAATATATTGAAACTAATTTGACTGGGCGCTGTTGCTGCCATATGGCAATGCGTGGGTGGAGCTTAGTTAGAGATAATGGGGAATAGTTAAACTGGATTCCTCCATTAGCCTCGTCCCGTAATGAACGATCGAGTCTACCTGTCTGTCTGTCTGTCCGGATCTGTATCTAAAATACTACTGAGCCGACTTAGTTCAAATTTTGACGCAACGAAGGAACTCGCTCTGCAAGAGGATTTCCAGACTTTTTCAGGATAAAACAACCCAGATCTGGATCAGATCAAATAAATGATCTATAGATATCTCCGTAAACTGCATGTCTGATTTATCTCAACCTTCACGACAAGAAATGATGTGACCATATACAAGGATTTCACAATTCTGGTCGTGATCCAAGAATTCCGAAAAAACCTGAAAATCTCAAAATTCCGGGAGGACGAGGGTCTGCAGCCTCTGATTGCTCTTGCTTCGAAATGTAGTGTAGCAATATACATCTGCTCTATAGTTGTTACGTAGGCGGCTATGTCAGAAATGTCAAAAGGTTTGACAGACCTACAGACCTATTAGGCGTCAGTCGTAACTAGATGTGTGCTATCGTTGCAACATAAATAAATACACAAGTCCTGATCATATGAACAAGAGCAATGGGATATTACAGATCACCACCTTCCGGTTTTTGTCACATTCTTCGGATTTTCCAGACTGCGTCCAGACTGAATCCAGGTTATTTTATTCTGATCGCAGTCAATATCATGATATCTGGAAATCCTCTTGCACGGCACGTTCCGTCGTTGTCTTAAGATTCGAGGCAAATAGGCTCAGAAGGTTTTTTAGATACAACCCCGGACACGCACACACACGCACGCACGCACGCACATAAACGCGCGCGCACAAACACACACGCGTAGGTCCATGCGTGAATGGAACAGACAGCCCCAATCACAGCGCCCTCTTCCCCTTACGGGGTGAGGCTAATGGGACGAGTGTGACAACCAAATCCCACACATCACATTATCATTGACTGCCCAGCGTACAAAATAATATTATGAATAGAATCGCTCGGGTGTCGGATGATCCGAGTATTAAAAGACGTGTGCAGGCCCGGTTCGACTGGCTAACTATAGTTACATTTCTTTGGCCTTGTCCTAGTAGAACGGACAATTTTCGTACAGTATAACACAAAAATGATGCGTTCATCTGACAAATAGTTAATTATAACCGTAATCGATTTGTGGGGCGAACGTGACCATATATTATCAGGTCATGGGCGGGGGGGGGGGGGTACTGTCTCTACACTGATTTGCATATAAATGAATCGTTAGAAAACGAGCTATAATCAAGGGATCCTTCTTAATTTGAATAAGAATATTGCGCGTGCATGCCTACGTCTTGTACCGCCACCGCCATTAACTCTTTCATGTTAAAAATCACGGTCTCAAAATTCTAGAATGACAATACTGAAATTTTATTTTATTTTTATTTGTATATTTTTCTTTATTTTTCGAAAATAGTTTAATTGAAAACCGTTGCTGCCTGAGGCGGCAACGCTTTCCAATCAAATTATTTCGAAATTTATAACCAAATATTTTTACCATCGTACTGAATGTCTGCTGTCCTGTCTGCGGAGATGAAAGTGTCGCTCATTTGCACGCAAATGCGGTGACGGTGCTTGGATTTCTGATGCGCGTTGTCGCTCGTGTTTGTGGCACTATAAATACGCCGCACACCACATTGTTTGGAAGATCATTTTCCACCTTCAATTTCAAGGTATGTAGCTAATTTATTGTATTTCTATCATTTATTGTGTGCCAGTGCCGCGGGTGTTTGTTCCGTTCGGTCTCGAGCCAACGTCCCACAATTCATTGTGCTTGCTACTGTTTAACGCTAACCGCGACCTGTCTACCCCTACAGTTAAACGGTAAGCACAATGAACTGTTTGAAGTTTGTTGGAAACCTAAGTTTCAGTAAGCGTTGCGAACTGAGTTTTAATATGCTGTAATCGATCTCCAATGAACTCATCACAATTCATTGCGCTAACCTCTGATTAACGTTATTTAGCACTATGAATTGTGGGAAGTGTGTCATGGACCGATTTAATCTTAAGTGACTGAAGCCTATTCTGAATACAAACTAGTTTAAAACGCTCTGTTCAACGCATTCCTGTTAACTCTTTTTAAGGTTGGATCTGAGTATTATATCTTTAATTTTCTGTATCCTGTTTTCTATCTAAACTTACGACAATTGTGCTTACGACTACCTGAACCTGGTTTACTTCCGTTTAACGTCAAAAAGCAAACTTAAGGAATTTGGTTTATTGAAAGTTGGCTGAAGACCTAATGGTTAAACGCTGATCAGATCATCCTAAACTAAAATGTATAAAGTATAAGCATTCTGAATTCGTCGACAAACTACCCACGATGAATTGCTCTTGCTATTTAACGTTAATCGGAACTGCAATGCTGTTCTCGTTACGTTTAACGTTGGACAGCACGCGCGATGAATTATGGAAAGTAGTCTATAGACCTAATTTTAATTAGTTATTTCTATATTTTCATTAAGCCATTCCAGCCATTCACAATTTAAATTTCAGTTTAACCAACCCCCACCCCGGGCTGAAAGACGGCCTGGGGATATAGATCAGCCTCTCCGTCAGTCTTGTCAACGTAACCTCAAATTTAGCTACATTTTTTTTTAAAACGTGCTGAATCTAGCAATTACAATCTCGAGTGCGTATGCTGTTTCGCGCCTTAAATTTTACATTATTTATCACCCTTTAAATATCTGAAATCCAACACATAAACTGCGTTGCCAATCTTTGTCGACACCAAACTCCTAGTCCTAGAATTTAGCCTCTAGTCTTTTGACGCTTTAGTGTTCTTATTACCACTGAATGTGCATATGCTATCCGTTTGTATTGAATGTATGTTCTGTCAGTTTGCCCATTTATGAACCTTTCAAGACGTCAACGCACTTTAGTTTAGCTATTACAGAAGTCTGACATTAAGTCTACTCCATCCAGAAACCATGGGCTAGAGTAGAGCTGTTCTTGCATTAGAAGGCATTAAAGCAAGATTTGAAACATTTTTCTGGCGCTAAATATAACTTTAGCAAGTAATCATTGAACGATAGTTATCTCCCCTGAAATACGTAAATAAATCAATTGCCTTGTTCTGATAGGTTTCGATCGTGATTTAACAGTAATGCTTTGAATTTAATTTTTTTTTTTGGAATGTCTATTTGCTGTAAGACACGAATGTAATTTAAAATTTACCACCGGAATGACAAGTCATTTCTGGTGATTTAAAAAATGTCTCTACCTGAAATCAACATTCCTAAGACTACTTTGGAGGCTGGTTTCCACTGGCTTGACGTTAGCGGCTACTGCTTAATTAGTGACTAGCCATGTTTCAACGTTAATTTTTTTTAATTTTTCGATCTGCTTCAGTGCATGTTAGCTTTTAACGTTTGACACATTTTCAATGTATGAGTTGGCGTTTAGTTTCTACATTTTACCATAAATAACATAAAACACGGACTCTGTGAAATTCAACCCCTTGGGAAAAGCTACATTAACATTACCCGAAAGTTGGATTATTTACTACGTCTTTCATACATTATTAGCTGTAAATCTCGTGTTAAAAAAATTCCCCGCACCGCATAGCAGTGTTGCCAATCAATTTACGTGTTCGTCTATTAGCTCACCTGGCCCGAAAGGACAGCTTATGCCATGGCGGTCGTCCGTCAAATCGATATCTTCTATGCTTTTGACGGATTTCAACGAAATTTGGCTGGAAGGATCTTATGGTGGTATGCTTCAGCACTTCTAACGAGAATTCTGATTGGTAAATATTTCTGGCGGCCTTTTTGGATTTTCTGAATTTCTCGAAATCAATTAAAAGCAGCCTCATTAACCACTTGGTGGATTGCAAACTTGGTTGGGCTTGGGCGGACTCTGGACGGTTTTACTTAAAACTATTATACCGAATTTTGATTGGTTTTTGTTCAGGAACCATCTTCAATATTCCATAAAGGAAATCGTTTAAAACTACTCATTAACTGCCTGGGAAATTTCACCATACTGGCTGAAAGGAAACTAGGCTGGTAGGTATCAAACCATTTATATAGAATTTGATTAAGCAATTTTTTTGGCGTCCATCAATTTTCCGAAAAATGGTAAATCGTTTAAAATGCTTATTAAATGCTTGATCAATTTCAACAAGACTTGACTAAGAATACTAGACTGGTAGTTTTCAAAACTTGTTTACAGAATTTTGATTAGCCAAGTTTTCTGGCAGCCATCAAGTTAAAATGCTATTTCTTAACCTTTATGATTTTAAAAACTGCTAAGGACTCTATAGCGCCTGAGGTTGTATACAGAATTTTGATTCAACTTTTTGGGAAGCCATATTTAATTTTCCGAAAGGCTGGAAATCGTTTAAAATGCTTCTCATTAAGCGTTTGTTCCAGTGGCTATCTTTATTTTCCAAAATTACATCTCTGGCACTGCTGTATGGACCAGTAGTGATTTAAAGTTTAAGAGAACTCTATCCATGATAAAACATGGTTGTTCCTGGACCAGTCAAAAATTTGGGCTTCATGCCCATATTGGATTTTTTATTGGCTGGATGTAATCTAGGTTCAATTATGATTGTGTGGTCAGCGTTCATTAATTTCCCACTAAATATCCATTATACTGAATATCCTGTTTTGTATTATGTATTATTACTGCTGAATTGGAAGTTGTCTGTTCAAATGCGGTTTAACTGCTAATGGTCCAGGTGAGCGTTAAGGCCCTCTTATCATTTGAACTAACATTTAGCACTTAGCTCATCTTTGTAGTTATTCGCATATTTTATGCATACATGGCCCACATTTAAACCAATCATTACTAAATAATACTTATGACATGGCTTGACTAATCACTTTGGCATCAAAAGATCAAGGTCTGTGATAATGACAACTAACGGTTCTTAATAACATTCTGCTTTTAACCTCCAACTGAGCGGTTCATATTTATTTTGTTAATACTGCACCAAAACTTGGACACCGCTAATGAGGGGTGAGAAATTTCTTTGGGTTAAAGGTCATTGAGGTCATGGTCATTGATAAGTGTATTGATACATTTAATATTTGTTTTTTATTTACGCTTTATAGTACATTACAGAGAGGAGATTAATGGTTACATTGCATCCATATTTCTAGTTTCCAATATTGACCGTTACAATTTACTTTATGGCTCTTGTACACAAAGCAAAACGGCATTTTGGAATATTTTGGACTAAATTTAATTAGAAGCCATTGCTGCCTTAGGCAGCAATGGTCTATGAAAGAAGTACGCAATATTCAACATAACATTTAAAAGGCGTAATGATTGTTTTTAGTTTTTGAAACATGTAAAGTTAATTTTCAGCAGTACTTCAATTGATTATGATACAGGCTAACAAGTAGCGTGCTTGATAACGTAACACTGTTGACACGTTACATCCATTGTAACTAATATTAACTGTTTGTGTTTCAGGATAATGAAGTCGTTTGCTTTCCTGCTTTTCTGTCTGGTGAGTTGATAATTCAATGTATTTCGTATGTGTTTGCCATAAAGGTAACACACCGTCTATTACGGCACCTGATTAGCAGGACCGCGTAATAAAGGCACAATTAATGACTGTACTTCCCGAGCTTATCAATCGTATCACTTCAATTGCAATATATAAGTACTATGCAAGAAACGAATTTTTGAAAACGTATACATGTTGCAGCTAGATTTGTCTAAAAAATTTCGAAGACTACTGCAAGGTTATGAATGTTAACTGGCGTTTTGAAGACTGGGAAGATCCCTCCTGGAGGAAGATCCCTCCTGGAGGAAGATCCCTCCTGGAGGAAGATCCCTCCTGGAGGAAGATCCCTCCTGGAAACTAGTCCTAATGGCTTAACGGTCTAGTCAAAATCCTAACTGCCCTAACATTTTAACAATTGATTTCGTCAAATTCTAAGCGTATTACTTTAGTAATAAACAGTATAGGTTGCATTCAGGTTCATTGTCGGGTTACTGACCGGAATTATTAAGCGGTTGCTTTGCCTGTCTAAGCATGCGCACTTTAATTTTCGCTTGAAGCAGGAGTGATAGTCTAATTTGTAACACGTAATACAACATACCCGAACTTGGCCATAGTATACACATTGTATAGCTAAAACTGGAGCCCGGGCTCCCCAGGCAATGGACCTTTCCATTTTTAGCTATGCCCCGCCCATCACTACCTAATCTCCAACCACACCTCGCCGTGTTTGGATTGATCGATCCCCGAATGGCCTATCTATCAATTTCCTGAAAACTATACAGGGAAGCTGTTGAATATTTTGTAACTAATTTGACTGGGTGCTGTTGCTGCCTATGGCCACGAAATGCAAGACCACGAATACAAAGAAATTGTACAAAACTATTCTTTGAAGAACTTGTTTCCAATATTGGATTTCACTTTCATAACACTTTACCAGATCGGTCAATTTGATGATTTCCGAGTACATAGTGCTGCCATTGCATCAAGATGTTGCTTAGAGTTTTCATGGCTTGAAAGCAATTCATGAGCATGTTTCCAATCATTGAATCCACTTGTTAGCTTACTCATCGTAGGTGACATCAACTTGCATACAAAGCAATAAACGTGACCACTGGATTTTGAATAGCATAAGCAGTTTCTGACAAACTGTTCCCCTGTTCGTGCATGAACACGTGTAAACAATGCTAAAGTACAATGCCGGCGTTGTGACTCTTTCTCCAGCTGCACCACTGATTCCTGAAAGCCGCCATCTTTGTTGACATGACATGAACCACGCTGAATCCAGTAATTTCGCTGGTTTTCAGTTTCTGGCCAAAGATGGAGATCGCCAATGACAACATCGTCCACAACAGGGTTTGGTGAAGTAGTCGTGATTGCAGTCTCCACTTCAGTGTCTGTCTTTGATACAGAGGGCTGCTCCACATCTCTCGAAGACGTAGTGGGTTTGAAGAACAATGAAAGTTTGGGAGTCTTCTCAGCAATCAGTTTCTCGTTTCTTTTCTAAGGCAGCCGCACGCTTTTGTGCTCCACTGGGATAGTTGCGTTGCATGACTGAAGAAACCAAAAGGGAAATTTAGCATCTAATTACATAGTATGTGTAGTGACTAGTGACGTCATAAGAACAATTAACTTGTTTACAAAGATCTCATAATTATTCTATTTGCTAACTAATAATATAATTTGAATTATATTATAATTATATTAGTGAACAAATAGAAATATGAGACATACTAAGGAAAACAATCTACTTAATGATTTCACAAATCAACACCGGTAAAATACAATGTACATCACACATTATGACTGATCACGCAACACAAGTGTAAATCATAGGCTAATAGGCAGTTTACTGCTATAGCAGACATTGCTTCCTGCTAAATTTAAATGAAATCGGCCCAGACGACGGATCACGGATGGTAGGTCACTAGTACTCACTACTGTCACTAGGTAAGTAGCAATGGCATAAGCTCGCGTTGCGCTTCGGGCCAGGTGAGCTAATAATACGGCAATAAAATACTTGGTATACATGCCTTCCATGTTCTAACACGCGTATAGCGCCGGAATCTTCCTTCTAGTGAAAAAAGAATTAGTGGAATGAATGAGATTATTAGGATGGCCGATTTTCGTAAAACATTTATGATTCACTGGTACCTGATTCTACTTGCGAGCAGGTGGAACCGGGTACCAGGTAATAATAATTCACGAATTTGATTTTCAGAAATTCAAAATAGGTCTACCGTCTACACCCGATGTCAGTACATGAAAACATAGGTATAGGATGCACCGACTCCTCTTCAGATGTTGAGTCAAGAGAATGTATTGTATTCTTACCGTATTCTCTGAAGATGAAAAAATGCGATGTGATGACCCGTTTAACTTGCGCTCAATGCGCTGTAATAAATAAAACTAACGGTCATCTTTTCTCTGTATTACGGTGCAATCAGACGGTATCCCGTATCTAATTTCGAACGGAATTTCCTGTAAATATGCCACTTTCATTATAGGCCATAATTATGCACTTTCCGCGAAATGGATAGAGGCAGACCGCGCCGCGCGCGGAGTCTCACGTGCCAGTGTAAAATTATTACGGTAAATTAAGAGGAAATGCTATTGTCTAAATTTTTAATGACGAAACTTGCCAAGACTGGCCTCTGCTGCTCTGCATCGGATCTGAAGACTGACTCGCTGAGGAGTGTCAATTTGCAGAGGAAGAGATTATTTAGAGTTTTAGCATTGGAATGACTGGCTGTTACCGAGTCAGTTATTCCTGTGAGAAATTTTCAAGTTCTCCTGGTCTGCAAATGGATACTAATTTAAATAAGCAAACGTTTCGATCTTGACAAAAGTGAAGTCAACAATATTGAAACTCATGACACTGATTTTATTTTTTTGTTAACTCATTTTGGGGCCCTAAATATTGGACTCCTGGCTTCAGCCCAGTCAGCCCCCCCCCCCCCCCCCCCCTTAACCCGCCACTGGGCGCCTATGTAGAGTGATTTATGGCCCGATTTATAAGTCGAGCTTTCTGTCGCGGCGCGCTAGTGGCGACTGGTTGATTTATATAGTGGACTAAGTCATTTTCAGGCACATTTAGCTGGCACGGCACAGAAGTTAGACTTATAAATCGGCCCTTAGACTGGCATCTTTAGCAGTATCTGATTTCATTCTGTTTAACAGGTTGCGTCCAGGGCCGGATCTTCTGGTTTGGATGAGGATGGAGAGGGTGAGATGCTAGCGTCATCAGATTATCAATTGTCGGTGGAGAAACGACAGGTTGACAACCGCTTACTGGACACTGGTTACATCGTCCAACTGGAGGTCACGTGTGCCAGCTCAATTACTGGCGTCGGCGAATTAAGGGTGAGTTAGACATGAGACTGTACTCTACAGTAAGCTGTGCTTCAACAGGGAACCCGGAATCTACATTTTAACGTCTCTGGTAAACTGTTTTTAGAAACTAGTTGACTTCTTGCTGCTCCAGGCAGAGTTACATTAATCTGGATAATCTGAATATAAATCGAAGATCTGGTGTTTGCGTGTCTGGTTCATAATTGAAACCAAGTTCTAATCATCAGCTTCATTGGTAGTCAATAGCCCGTTACTAAACCCTCGGTAATACTGCGGATGCGAGTTTACTCCATCTATGCAGCAAGGGGCTATACACATGTGATGCGGTGTCATGTTATTGGCAATGCAATACAGGCTGTATTACATGCTCATCTTGAATATTTTGGAACTAATTTGACTGGAAGGTGTTGCTGCGTAAGGAAGCAGCAACGCCCTCCATTCATTAGTTACAAAATATTCAATAACTTAACTGGTGGCTTTTACACTACAATGTTAAACTATAGATCGTACCTCTATGACTGAGCTTTTATACCGAGGCACATTTGAATTTCTGATTGATGAAAAGTAAATTATCGCAGCCATCGGGTGTAGAAATGTACCAACATTTAGCTACTAAATCCTGAATATGTTTAGCTGCATGATAAAAATCTTAAAATTACCTGCATAGTTTAGGAGTGTCATACGAGATCACCTGAATAGCCATCATGAGATGAGATTACTTATCCTTTAAGCTTATTCAAACATTTAGATTTAAGGTTTACGACGTTTAAATGTGAGATTCTTTGTTTAAAATGAACTCTACATCAATTAGATTTTAGAATTTTCTTAATTTTACAGGGTTTGAACTTAAGGCTAAGGTTTTCCAAATGACATTAAAGGTACATTCACACCAGAATCTTTAAAAATAAAATTTACAATTGTATTCTTTTATCGGCTTAAATTATTTATCTATGTAATGAAGCGAAATAAATGTTAACATGATTTCAATATTAATAAAATTTTAGTTGCGAAATTGAAATAAAGGCTTGTACCTCTATTTCAATTTCGCAACTTGAAAATTATGAATTTATATGCATTTAAATGACGATTTATTTAGTTTCATTACATGGGCTCAGTTTAAGCCTATAAAAGCCTATAATTTAAACAACTATTTTCAGTAATTTTGCTGTGAATATGCACCATAACACGTTAACCGATTTAACTAACACTATGATTATAACTAATCTGCATCGATGATATTTAAAAAAAATTCCAAACCTTTACGGGACTTGATTACAGTCTGCATGGTAAAGTAATAGATTTCGAAAATTAAAATCTTTACTGAATTTGGTTAATTTTGGATTAATTTCCATCCATGTTACGCTGGTGAATGTTTTTTTCAAACAAATTTAACCGGCAGATACGGAGCTATAAGCTTAAATGTAGTCTGCTTCACATTAATGCTATTTATTTTGAACTTTTCTGGCTTTGATTTTTTTCTCGCCTTATAAGTGAAAAGCGAGACCTGTCGCTTTCCGGCGAATGTTAATGTTTTTGAGTTTTAAAAACTTGTTGGCTTATCTTTCAGCATTGGTTGATCCTATTGGAACTTAGCTTGGCTATGTGGTCTATGCTGTCGAGAAGTGGCATGCTATTTTGTCACAACTTGGACGGTCCAAGGTCCTGACCAAAAACATTTTTCTTTATCGGGTTTTTAGGCTTAGAAAATCGTTATATTTCGGGATTGCTTAACCTTAATGGAACACCTGGGGTACATGTTGCGTATGCCAAGAGGATACAGGATGTGACATGGAGGGCATAGGTCAAAGGCAGCCATTCTAATATTGCTATTTGACCTCGGCCTTTTCAACCGTAATGGTTTCCATTCAGCAAATCATTTATTTCAGGATTGGTTAATCCTATTGGAACTAAGCTTAAATACATGGTTACCTATAACGCTAGGAAGCAGCATGATCAGCGAGGTCACAAGGTCAAAGGTTAATACCACTGACAAACGGGACCCGCGAGACATTTAATTTCGCAGAATTCTTGTAGCTTATATTTGGACCATTTGACTTTTGCCCATGCTTGGTGTGTGATTAGTCTTTGTACTACAGGTTATAGTCCAGGAGCTAAAGCTAGGTCAGAATCGTGACGTAGCACACCCAGTATTAGGAAGGTCTGACACTTGCTGTGGCTTGGGTGACATGTCCCACACATTTTAAGCCCTGTTGTACAAACAAATTGTGGTAGCACTAATTAGTTATCCTGATTTCTTTGCATAGGGGGTCTAGGCTTTGGGTGTATCCACAGTGCACAACGATATAAGCATGACCGTGTCATAACTCAAAGTAATATCGTATTAGATTCACCATATATGATATTTAGACGGATATGGACATAACATATATCCAACATACATTTTGCATGCATATACCAAAGGCGAGGGTGAAATGTGAAGGTTATATTTTATGCATGTATACTAACTCCATCATAGAATCTGTATATCCAGCTGTACCACTGTTGACAAAGCACCCAGGTAATTCTTGAATGGAAATCATTCCGTAAGTCGCTCAGACCATCCATTCAATCAAGTGTGGACAGATATGGCCTTAGAGCAATCGATTAATTTGGATTCCAAAAAGCGAGGTGCTATTATTGGAATAACACAAGCCAGCTCTGGAGAGCTGGTTTTTAACTAGCCACGAGAGGGCAGCCAAAACAACGGTCACAAAGCAAATGTGTGGGTTACAAGATAGTCACATGTTTGGAGTACATAAGGAAATGGGGACTAATCGAATGAACAGGGATGAAACCGATGTGCAGAAGATACTTTCGATGTTCTCGTCAGATATAATGACCAATCCCTTTAATATTGCGGAAAACGACGACAGCGAGTGTCTTCCGCTTGTAAACATTGCAACTGGCGTGGTATTGCCTAGTGAAATCGCCAAGAGACTTGTTTCCGCCTGTGACATTGGTAAGGAGATTATGGAAAATTGTTCAGGAGCGGCTGGACACTAACACTAGAAGCTTTTGGGACACGTTGCCACACTTAAAACTTAAAACATTTGCCAGCCTAGCACAGAAGAAAAAACTCAAAACAAATGATGACAAAATTCACAATGTGAGATCTGACCGCGAACTATTTGGTCGATTAATTATTGCCGCAAGGTCCAGAGATGTTGATTTAAAACTAGTGATGACGTATGAACTGTCTGCTGTTCCACTATCATTGTCACATACGGATGGGACTCTAAGGAAAGAATGTGAAGTGTTTTGTGTGAACTAGAAAAGGAAGTAAATGTTGATGGACGGCTTCCACGTGTTGACAAGACAGGCGCAACAGCTTATGTAGTAGATGGCATGGCAATTGTGCAAATGGTTAAAACTGGAGGTACGTCTACATTTGGAGAATGGGCTGATAAATACTAGCACATCTTTACAGTTCCACTGAATCAAGAAGACTGCAACAGAGTAGATATAGTTTTTGACAGATATGATAGACTGGAAACTCTCAAAGCGGAAGAGCGGCTAAAACGTGAGTCATCAACAGCATTGGAAGTAAAGATTGCTGGAGAAAATACTCCCGTTCCAAAGCAATGGGCCAAGTACATCAGCAATCCAAGCAACAAAAGTAAGCTGGTTGCATTTCTCAGCAAGCGGTGGCGTGATACTGGTCCAAATATGCTATCTGCCGACAATTGCGTCATTCTTGCTGGTGGCTTTAACGATGGAATGGATGTTGTCATTTCAGCGAACAATTCGTCGTATTTGGAAGAACTTCGATCAGATCACGAGGAAGCAGATACGCGTATGATGTTGCACGCGCTACACGCTTCAAAAGACCACATGCGTGTTGTTATACAGTCTCCTGATACAGACGTGGCAGTACTTAGTATATATACGTATCGTTCGCTTCACTGTTCTGAACTATGGTTCCGTACGGGCACAAAGGACAAATTGCGATACATACCAACACATACAGTTGCTCAAGTACTGGGCCCAGCTATCTGTCTGTCTTTGCCTGGGTTTCATTCTCTTACAGGTTGTGATAGCACTAGTGCATTATTTGGAGTCGCTAAGAGAAAAGCATTCAATCTCTTAAAGTCATCTGAATGTCATCAGCTTAGCTTAGCCCAACTCGGCGAACATGTTGACTTATCACCGAATACTGCAATTCTATGTGAGAAATTTGTCTGAGTTGTATACCACCAGGGATGTGGGAAAGACAGCTGATGAAACCCGTTATTGGCTCTTTTGTCAAAAGAGACAAAGAAATGAAAATCTTCCACCTACATCGAATAGTCTAAAGCATCACACCGAAAGGGCCAATTTTCAAGCTCTTGTTTGGAGACGTTCATTGCAAGCTGTTCAGAATCTTCCATCTCCAAATGGACATGGCTGGAGTATAGTGGATGGTCTTCTCAAGCCTGTTCTAATGTCAAAGGATCCTACTCCATTTGGATTAATTGAACTCACATCATGTAGATGTTAAGTCTGCCTGCAAAAGAACAGATCTGTCAATGCAAGGCTAACAATCTACTCTGCACTGAAGCATGCTTTTGTATGGGAGGTGAAATGTGTGACAATGTTCAGCATACAATTGTCGAAGATGACTCTGACACGGATGAGTAACATTCTCTCATTTGCTCACGTGATAAATATGTCCTGCCAGCTTGTGTAGACATGCACTGCATGTCAGTTAAAAGTTTAATTATGAAAAATGTAGAAAACATGGGCATTGTTGTAGCTAAGGTATTGCTAGTCACAAGAAGACCTAAGTGCCCTAATATGTACAAAGCAACATACGGGTGTCTTAAACGAGGTTGATTATGTATAAATCTGCGATATACGATCACTCGTTTCGATTTTGGTTAAGATTGTATTGATATAACATGCGCTTAAGTTTGAAAAATTTACCATTGTGAAAATTGTCTGAAAACTACATTCAACACCTATTGTAAATGGGCTTCTCACGGGTTAGTGATACCACAATTTTCTTGTACAACACGGCTCAGAATATACCCAAGACATCGGTCTAGCATAATATAGACAAACCTTCTGAATACTGGGTGTGCTACGAAACCATTCTTCTAGACCCCTTTTGAAAATTGGCTCCCGTACTATTACGACCTGCCAGTGAACTGTTGCAGCAGGCACGGGCTTTAAAAAGCGATGCTTCTCGAAAGCTATGCTTACACATGGCTTTTTGCCATGGGTATATATTGTCATTTCAAAATGAAATCTGGCACACCGTGACATCCTGTGACGACTATCTCGGGTAAGATATTTGCTAGATATACTATATTTGGTTCTATGGGTGTACATGATTTCGACATTAATACTTCGGAATATTTAGCCGTGTGCCGGGTCCTGAAGCAACACAATGCGATATTTATGAATACTCTTTTTATCTAAGTAGGAAGACCACTCGATACCTATGCAGTTAGGAATCTAGCCTACGAGTTTTAAAACTAAATATTATGTTTGCAACGGATTTTGGCAATTTGCTTAGCATTTCTTTCAGTTTTAAATCTGGAAAGTTGGAACACTGCCGCATGATCATCCGTTGAATCTGGTAATGTCAAATGCTGGTAACCTGGGTTTCAAATCAAGTTGTGTATTCTTACCTAAACTAAATTGAAATGCATGAATTGTAGGAACTCTTTAAAAAATTTTAGTTTTCTGAAATCCAAGATTTGGCACATTGTTCATTGGGCGAAACATATCGCGGAGCCACTGAATTGATAGTAGATTTTAGTGGTGGACAACTAACGCAATCCATAGCTCCAGAAATATTTACATGATTATCGGAATTGGTACTCATTTCAATGCCATGGGAAATTTAGTACCTTTATTTGATATGCTGAAATGGCTTCAGAGGAAGTTCCTCGACACCAAGCAACTCCTGTAACTTTAGATCGTAAGTCGGCCCAAAAATGACCTCCGGTTTATGAGAATGTATGTAATTGTGCAGGTTCGAGCTGATGTTCCAGCTCATGCGTTGGCTCATTGTGAAAACGGAGATACTGTCTTCAATGCCACGCTGGACCCTCTGCACACACTGGCCGTCGGCTACACCAGCACAACCACCCCTCCAGCTGGCATGTGTGTAATGAAGTCGATTTCTAACAGCACGACATTCAAGGTGCGAGTCGAGATTGGATGGGGCGAGTCAAAGAGTGAGATATTCCAGTACCGCAGACAGGAGCTCATTACCTGCTCCTACAGCAGCTATGGCTTTAACGAAACCGCTTCTCATATCATCGAAGATTTGTAAGTATTTAGTCATGTTTTGCTAGTACTACTCTGAAATAACTGTTTCAAAAACCCACATGTTGACTATTTTAGCATTAGATAGGACGAAATTGTCAAATGTTAACAATACGTTATTGGAAACCAGTTATTTCGGAGCTGTATGCCTACTGCATAACTGGTTCGTGAATGGTATGCGAACGGACCCTTCTATTTTTAGCTATTACCCGCCCGTCTCTAAGCTCTACCCACACCTCCCTCGTGTTGGTATCGATCTCTGAACTTCCTAACTATCAATTTGCAGAACTGTACAGATTAGCTATTTAATATTTTGAAACATTTGACTATGTGATTTTGCTGCCTATCGCTATTAAATAGACCTGCAATTAGTACGCGTCCGACTTAAGAATTAGACTGGCCTAATAGAATCATGACTTAATGATTGACTTCATCCTACACACCTTAGCTGAGTGACGTCATGACGTCAGATCATCGATTGATACTGGAAATGTGACTTCACGAGTAATGGACACTTCCTCTCGTAACTTCAGGTGATTAAACCTGCCAGTGGAAGTCTCATGTAGGATTACCATATTAATCTTATCATTCGCTAAAGATATACGGTTTTAACGTTAACGGCTGCACACGATTTGCTTTAACCATCCGAAAATGTAGGCTTTGCGTTGGTATATAGCCTATGCTATTACATGCTGGTGCTATCTATAGATGGCAATATGCTGTAAATATAATTATCACACAGGAAGCGGTCCTTCGAAACTTTGACTAGAAGTTTTTGTTAAAGTAGTTGAAAATTTGCAATTACTTTGAAATATGTGTTGTATTGGTACTGACATACGTGACAATATCACTAGACTAGTGATGGAAGTTCAAAACTAATGAGAATTTAATCATTTCATCTGAATTTAACTTTAACACTCCAATCATTGGAAATTAATTTAGGAATTCATTTGACTGGAAGCCATTGCTACCTTATGCAGTCATGGCTTCCTGTCAAATTAATTAACAGTAAAGTTTTATAAATCGTAAATTCTGATACTTCGTGTTGGTGAAAGCAATGTTATTAAGTATGTAACGGTTATGAAGTGGAGGGGACTATGGGTTGTCTGTCCATAGCCGTTGGTTTCCCGCAATTTTTAGCAGTCCTTAAATGTATTCAACTGAGAATTGATACATTGATGTTATAGAAGTTAGTTTTAGGGTTTCGGGCGTTTGCGTAAATTTTTAATGGTGTTATGCCCTCTTTAAACTTATGAAATGCTAAAAAATATCAGCTTTCCACTCTTTTTCGCAATCCTTCAAGCTATTAGTGAGAATTGGTAGGTTGCTTTATTATGGCGAGTTACAGAGCAAGTAGGTTTCAGACTCAACTTACGAAGTACGAAAAATGTTTTTCGCAAATTTTTTATCAGTTTTAGATTTAACTGAGAATTGGTATGTTGCCTCGTTTTGAGAAATTGAGTTCGATTTTCAGGGGTTTGTGTCAAGCTTTTATGGGTTTATGCCCCTTCCGAGTTATGAAATGCAAACATAAACTTTAAAGACTTTTGTTCTTCACTAACACTGAATATGTGCGTTCCTTTGTTATGTGAAGCTTTTCAATTTAATGGCGCTTGTGACTGCCAATCTCTAAAGATTGGAGACTCGTATTGCAAAGCAATACTTACAGAACGCTCGTTCCGGAATTGTGCGATTATTTTAACTTTAGCCTGATCATTCGGTTACCTCGCTCAATAGCAGGAAAACCATATTCAAGACTAGGTCATGGCGATCTTTATAGAAAACTAGATTAGCACTTGGAAATGCAAAATGGCAAAATTAAGCCAATATCCTGGAAGTTATGTAATTGTTACATGAACTATTAGAATTCGGTTATAGTTCAGAGCCAGACTAGTCACTAACTGGTTGCAATGCATGCATAATGACAGTACAATTAGTCGAGCAATATTTAGATTATCGACGAGTTATATGGCATAAACACGGTATTACTGGTGGCAACACGACTAGCAAGTTAATAAACATGCGATGGTTCTTAAATCTTACTTTAATGTCTAAACTAAACAAAAATTGGAAAACTTGGCTTTACTGAATGAAATCTTGACGGTCAAAATAGAATTAACTTTTAAAAATGTATCTGCATGAATCTAATTCAGCATACTAATTTTAAGTCTAAGAATTAGTTTTAAATGTTGTGATAGAACATACAAAAATTATTTATTTCCAGTGTGATTGCCCCGTCCGAGCAGCTTAGTTTGAAAGGACCAGCTTCCAGCGAGACGTTTAGCCTTCATGTTGTCAACGTCTTGGACCGTCCCATTGATGGAGTGAACTTTGGTATCGGCAGAAAGATCCGTCTTCGCGCGTCAGTCACTGGGTCGGTCACTATGCGAGCTGTCAGCTGTAGCGCCTTGAATAGTGCCAATTCAACATACGCTATTCTCCGAGGCGGGTGTGGTGATGGCGCTATCTTCCCGAAGGGTTTGGGCTTTAAAACGCAAGGATTGTTCGTCTACAGCCCGTGGTTTCACGCCTTCAAACTGCGTGGTGCCAATGACATCCGTTTCGAGTGCATTTTCATCCATTGCCCTGGTTGTATTGGAAGTTCGTGTTGGTGAAAACTTTCAAATTTATACGTAGCTTTGGTTTTATCTGTATATTCGGATTTCTAAATTTCTGACTAGATTAGTGATTACACCTATGCATTGATAAACCATTTGTTCAAATGTCATTCATTTGTTATGTTCGTTGCATTGTCGTTGTTAATGGTTGAATACATTTCTTTAAGTCTATAAATTGTTTGTCTAATGTCCAAGCAGCTACACATCGCCTCTAGAACCGCCCTCTTGCTTCCCAATAGATACGGTATATTGTACCAGATTAGTCATGGACCATATACAAATTTAATAATTGAATAAAACTAATCGTGATTTAATATACATCCATGTAGTATAGCCCCATAATTTGTCACGTCATGACTAGCGCGTTTGTCAGTCGTAACGCCAAACCTTTGACGGGTCGGCAAATTGAGTTCAAATTTTTCAAAACATAGTTTTTTGAAAATTTTTAAGGTGGAGTGCAGGAAATTCGATCTATATCCAAACTGACAAAGCGTGGGTGGAGATTAGCTAAAGATGTGCAGGGCATGGGTTAAATTAGATTACTCCCATTTATCTGAATCATTGATGATGGAATTTGAGATTCTTTTGAGACTACTTGGTGTAGCACGTGCTTATTGATGCCGAGCCTGCCCTATTAAAACATCGGATTTAGATGACTAAATTATTACAGGTGTTAATAGCAAATTTATGCAAAAACTTGACAACCAAAGTTTCAGCTAAACCTAATAACCCTTTAACCACTGGTTCAAGATTATGTTACTCTGAAATTTGCATACCAAGAGCATTTGAAAATGTGTCTTCGAAAGACTGGCTGTAACAAGTGAGTGATAAGTTTTCAGTATTTTCTTTGGCTGTAAATTCAAAGAATAACTAATCCCATCTCTTGATAGCTGTTCAGCTGATTTAACGCGGCGCTCAAACTATCCAGTTAGTGTTAAACTTTTTATCACGTCGCTAAGGAAAGATTTAGGATTTAGTTAAATGTTGGTACATTTTTACACCCTATGATGGCCGTCATGATTTACTTTCAAACAATCAGAAAACCCCTAGTGTGTCTGCCTAGATATATACCTTCAGTCATAGAGGCGCCAACTATAGTTTGGCAATGTGGTATAAAAGCAATCCTACAGGTAAGCTGAGAATATTTTGAAAACAATTTGATTCGAAGTTGTCGCTGCCATAGGCAGCGACAACTTCCAGTCAAATTAGTTTCAAAATATTTAATGGGATGAGCATTACATATAATAATGTGATGCATTGGAGCTTACATGACATCGAAGTCAATAGCTTGAGATAAAATGGAGTCGATCACTGTTAAACATTTACTCGATACTACAAAACACAATTGCGATACAGATCGGGGAAAGTGACAGGATATGAATGATAGGGAATCTATAAACCATATTATATCGGTGTAATACAACATTTGAGATTAGATTAGCATCGCTTTAAGCTTTAAAAATATAAACAGTTTCTTGCCGGGTGTGATAAAGACGGTCTGGTGACTCATTCATAACCTTGGATTATTATTTAGACTTGGAAATAGTCACACCTCGGTAATGAATGCGCTGATAGAATCTAAGCATGTTAACTGATGGCTCGTAGAGCATGCACGACTAAAACTGACTATGTTAAGGTCATGCCCTAAGGTGAAACTTGTAAGGTGCAATGACTACTCGGAGAAATATTTAAGCCGATAGATTTTAGGATAATTAATCTACGGCTGAATGTCGGTGTTTAAAGTTGGTACAGAGTATATATTGTAAACACTGCAGTTAAACCATGCAGGCAAGGCATCTAAACGTGAAAACTTCTTATTCTAACCAACGGCCACTGACTTATTTAAAAGCTTTGCCCCAAGAGCCAAGTGAGCTTGGGCCATTTCAGTCGTCCGTCCATCTGCCCGTCAAATCGATTCTCTAACATGGTGGCAGGCTCTAGAACTTGAATTCAGAATCTATAAATTGTTAGGTGAATCTTGGATCTTATTCAATTTACCTTTAGTTTTAACTCTTCTACACTGTTGTATTTCAATATAATTTGGATGGAATTGTTTAAGTTGTGCTCCGGGACCTATTAAAAATATTCAAACCCTTCAAATGACCAATTCTCATGAACCATTTATTTCAATAAGTTTGGTAGATCCGCATGGTGGTAAGACGCCACTTTATTCTTGTTGCATTTCTTGCCAAAACGCGGTTCTACAGAGTATAGCTTCATGTTCTAGGCAAGTGCAGGTCCCTTGGGCTGGTTTCTATGGCCATCTGGGATTATTCGAAAAATGAAGTGAAATATTTCGCATGAATTTAAATCTCCACTCCTTAATCAATGACTATGTTAACAACTTTGGTCGAAACACTGGTATTGGGCTTTAATAGACTAAAAGACAATTTTGATTATTTAAGATCTGTGGCCATCTTGGATTTCAAATGTTAAAGAAACTTAAATGTCCAGCCTAAGTTTTTACTGAAATTTCTATTTCTTGTCAGCTGCTGAATTTGACAAATCTATGGGCATCTGTGGAATGTGGTCTTTATACTTTAAATGTCAATGATCTAGTCGAGTAAAGCCCCTTTGACACCTTGTTCTGGAGCCCATCTGGTTCTGTATTGTACAAGTGGTTAGATAATCTTTCATTAGTGTGTAGCATTAGCTCGTCTTTCTAGAATGTCAAAGTGAATATGCCATTCCGGCGTTCAAGTCTTTAAGCAACTAAAGAACCACACTTAAGATTTCAATTTGGCAGGAATATTCCTTGGCGCAGTGATCAAAGTGTATCCTAATGTAGCTGATCGTCCAACTTGGCAGGCAGCTAACTGGCATTTTTGCCTATTCTTGGAATCTTAAAAATCTCTTCAGGGATGATTGAAATGTAAAGATCATCTAGGGCAATGGCTGAAGTTTGCTCAATGGAACTCGATTGGCCAAATGCTTATCCATCTAGGATGGGCTAGTGTTTGGCAAACACAATTCTCCATGGGCCTAGCGCACCAGTGTCGTTGCAGAGGCAGTGTACGACTCTTGACGTAATTATTATTGAAGAATGGCGGTCATACCGACTCCATCTTCTTGACTATTTGGTCCACTAGGCCCCAGAACAGTTTAACTGCTGGGACTAAAATTTACGAGAGCACAAAGCTCCATTAAAATTTAAGGGAAATAGATTTGTCAAGAAACATGGCTGCCGTGGACGATACTAATGCAGCGTCTTTGGCGGCCATATTGGATGTTTATCAACCTTTTGCGAAGTAAGAATTTGGAGTGAAAAGGTCAGTGTTCGCATTAGCGTCTACTCTAGTTAAGCTTTTTCAAACTACTTTAATCAAGGGTCATTCGCTTTAAATTAAAGTTTATAGTTTTGCTCTACAGTGGCTGTCTAGTCTGTATCAAAATTGATTTTGGAGATTCATTAGATTTTGAATTTGGAATGTTTTCTAGTCCCTTCCTCAGCAATCAAGTTATAACAATGACTGCCTTGCTGATTATTTGGTGTACAAGTTTTAGGTACACTTCATATTGTTCACTTTCACCATAGGAAATATTAGTATTGAATTGTGCTGTGCACTTAGAATGAGTTCGCTTCAGAATTCACCAGACGAATGACAAACATTACGTGATTGGTTTTAAACCAACAGTTACGCACCAACGTAGACAATAGAATCTGAAATAATGGCGCCAGCAAATATCTAAACTAGCGGATACTCCTTGTTACGTTTCTATAAGGTAACAAGTCGTCCTAAATTTAGCTAGGATATTGACCTTTTAACAATGTTTGAGAACTTAAAGCAATATGAAATTAAAAATATCTTGATAACTGGGCCAATTTCAATTGTATTTATCAGGAAGCATCCTTATTGGTTTGAGATCAAACCTTGTTCAAACGTATACTGTCCACCAAATTGTACTGCGGGCATCTTTGATTTTGTCCTATTCTTAGGAAGATTTATAGCGGACTGTCTTAAAGTTCTCATATCCCCTTAAATATACACTTTTGCACGAGATATGCGATGCCTGCTGATTTCTGATCAATTTACCTGGAGTGCAATGCTACCCAACGTGCAATGCTACCCAGCCTCCATAATTTTAAGTATTGGACGCCATATTCGTTTAATCTATTGTCTGCACAAGCCAGGATTTCTCAAACAAAACAACCTGCTTGCACGTGCAAATAGTCATTTGTCCGCCAGCTTAGGAAGCGTAAACACGTACGGCAGTATATTCCAGTCTGCATTTCAATGCTGTTCAGGTGTCAATTTCCAGCAGAAAATTCGAGAAAGCTTTTATATACTTTGAAAATAATTTGCGTGAAAGTTATTGCTATCAATAAAAGCACCAGCAGTCAAATTGTCAAATTAGTTAATGCGATTACTACCTGCTACCGATTTTATACTAATTTGAATGAACATTGTTGCTGCAAGAGGTTTCAGTCTATGTTCTAAATTAATCATTTCACTCGGCACTCGCTACGGATTTGCAGTCCAATTTTACTGTAAGTTGTTGCTGAATAAGGCACCAACAACGTTATCAAATTGTTGTCCGTTCAATAATGCTATCTAAATAGTGAGTATGTGCCCAAAACTCGCTTTGCCTACGTGAAGGAAATATTTAGTCAAGCTGGGTATGTACGTTTCTGCTCGATCAATGCATTTCAATCAAATGCACAATCCCGGCAACAAAACCTACACGCGGTTTGCTAATCATTCAGTCTTTGGGAGAAAACATATGTATGGCATAGGCCTATTCTCAATCTACCTATATAGTAAGATAATGACTGCACGTGTACGGATAACAATTCTACAATGTTTGTGCCTTAGTAATCAGCAACTTAGTCAAATTCCTCTTCAAATAAGTAGCGAGTGTAGACTGAAAATTATAATTATTTTAGACTGAAAGTTGTTGCAACAATGTTCATTCAAATTAGTATATATGTTGCAGGAAGTCATCGCATTACCTAATAATTATGTTGACAATAATCTGACTGAATATTGTTGCCGTCATTGATAGCAACAACTTTCACGCAAATTATTGTCAAAGTATATAAAAGCTTTATCCTATATTCTCTTGGAAATTGACACTTTCTCTGAACAGTATTGAAATAGACTGCCGAATGCACTGCCGTGTATACGAATTACGCGTGTTTACGCTTCCAGACCTGGCGGACAAATGACTATTTGCACGTGCAAGCAGGTTGGTTTTGTTTGAGAAATCCTGGCTTGTGCAGACAAGGAATATGGCGTCCAATACTTACAACGATTATGGAGGCAGGGCATTTCATGCTGGGTAGGTAGCATTGCACGCTGGGTAGCATTGCACGCTGGGTAGCATTGCACTCTGTGTAGCATTGCACTCTGGGTAAATTGATTAGAAATCAACAGGCATCTCATATCGCGTGCAAAAGTGTCTAAATTTAAGGGGATATGAGAACTTTAAAGACCATGCCTGAGAGCTTGAAGTGGTGACAGTCCGTCATCTGTCTGTCTTCCCTCTAACTTGTTCTTTAAGCGACTTAAGGAACCACTAGGCAGATTTAAATTAGATTTTAGTTGGTTCAAACACGTTCTATCGGCCAATTTGGTCAGTAGCCATCTTGGACTTTGATCGATTTTTAGAAATTAAAAAAAAAATCAAAACCACTTGGATAGATTCAAGAGGCATCGAAGGTCATAAGGCAACAATTGAAGCAAGTTTGTTGGAGGGAACTTGCTTGGCCAAACGCTTTAGCAGCCATATTGAATGACTAACTTCACGAAATCTACACAAGAACCGCTGAATGGATCCCGCTGAAATTTGGGAGATATGATTAAGGAGGAGCGATCTTTAAAGTTATCGTCTATTAATAAAAAATACATGTCCTAGTTAAATTTAGGAGTATTTGTTACTTTATGGACACTAGAGCTGTCGCTGCCATTTTAGAAAGACATTTGCTGGCACCATTATTTCGGACTCCCTTCGTCGGTGCGCAATTGGTGGAATAAAACCATTATCTTAGCGCTAATGCCAGTCATACTTCTGCTGGCTTCCAAGGTGAGCTCATTGTAAGTTCCTGGCGTAGTTCAATAGTAGTTTTGTTCTGAAATAATGGCGCCAGCAAATATCGATCTAAAATGTCGCCTACAGCTCTAGTGTTCATACAGTAATTAGTACCAAATTTAACTAGGATATATATTTCATCAATAGATGAGAAATTTAAATCTTTAGAGGAAATTGATACAGCAAAAACATGGCCACCGTGGATCACTCAAAATTTTGCATGTTTAGCGGCCGTCTTGAATTTTTTGAATTTTTAAGTTATTTAAAGACCGGTAGTATTCGGGTTTGTTGTCGCAATACTATAGGTAGTATCACCTGTTGACTTTTCCTATCTACGCATGCTTGTTCTCTCGCTTGAAGCAGGAGCAATCTAGTAGAATTTGTGCCACGTGATACGAATTTGTGCCACGTGATACCGGTGTTCGATTATGCTCTCGGTCATTAAGATATATGATCGGGGTAAGCGGGGTACCTAGACAAGGAACCCAAATTCAACCTCGGCATATTTATTAACGACTTTGCCAATTCTAATAAAAATTTGGACAAACCTACTTCAAACATTAGATAAGTAAATTTATACACTTGTCATCTCGTTTTGTTCAGGTTTGCCAGTGGCTATTAATTCCAGTTGAGAGGAAGTCATTGAGCCTCAAGTCTTATCCGAATCCTCTTGGGGATCGATTTAAAACTATTTGTATGGGTTTTTGTATCCTGATTTTACATTTGCCTCTTTTTAAAATGTCTGTTAAACGGGTTGACGACGATCTTTGATCATTTTCCCGCCAAATGCATCCATGCTAAAGCAATAGGAAATTTAAAATAAATGTGATCCCGAGAACCACTCAGTCGATTTCAATTATATTTGGCTGGAAACATCATTAGGGCATAGTGATCCACATTTGTTCAAACTAAGCCGATTGGTCAATTTGGATTTTGGACAATACTTATTAGTAACGTCTTTAAAAATCTTCGAAACCGCTTGGGGGTCGATTTAAAATTCATGAAACATCTAGGGCAACAGCTGAACCAAATTTGTTAAAGAGAACTTGATTGACCAAATGCTTAAGCATCCATTTTGGATGACAATTTTCGCAAAACTACTCCAGAACCGCTGAACGGATGTGGTTGACATTTGAGATATGTCTAAGTACTAAGCAGCATTCAAGGGAAGTTGCTATGCCAAAAACCTGGCCGCCGTGGTCCGATCAAAATAGTGTTTGGTTGCCATATTGTATTTTTTAAATTAATTAATTTCAAGGACAATTTGTTTTCTATAGGTCTTTGGGTATGCTGATTTCAAATTTGTCACCTTTGAAACTGTTGGATAAACGTTTTGGCACCCATCGTGGATCATTTTCCCGCAAAAAACACCCATACTAAAGTGATAGGAAATTAAAAATGTCTTCTCAAGAACGGCTGATCAGATTTTAACAAAATTCGGCCTTATCCTTGTTCTTGCTACAGTTCTAGCCAAACAGTTGGGCTTTAGTTATAAGCGATGACATCCTTATTGAAATGAATATGTTCCGGGTGAGTGGTACACACCCTTTGGACCCGTTTCCTATATATTGTGTGTAATAAATTCCAATATTTGTCTTAGGACTGTATTTAAAGAATCATGTCTGTTCAAATGTTAATGGTTCAAAGGAACGTTAACGCCCTTTGCACCTCAATAAATGGATACATGTTCAGAGGTCTTCTGAGTCATGAGTGTACCCTCGCATAAAGGCCACTATGAATGGACCCCATCTGTCTGAAGCCAGTCAAGTTGGATACCTATATCATTTGCGGTACACTCATCTGGACCGCACATGAGCACTAGCGAAGTACTAAGGCCGTTTTCACATTAGATTAGCTAATCCGGAGGAAGTCCAATCCATCACAAATCGTTTTTCTCGTGTAAGCGTTCATGCTTAGTTATGACAAGTAAACGAATATTTACGTTCGATCAGACTTAGCTCGGTCTTACTTCGGATTAGCACTTTAGTGTGGCCATCGAGCATCGAAAAACAAATGATAAATCGGCCAGTTCTTATCCATGAGAACCCATTTCCGGATAATGAGCAAACCATCTCTGAAAGCACAGCCCATGATGCTCTTATTGACGATTCACATCCGTGTGCGCCCAGTTACAGACATGTTAACTAAGATTGCCAGAATAATGGAGGCATCCAGTTTTAGCCATGCCCACCAATTTCTACCTAACCTCCGCCCACGCTTTGTCCGTGTTGGGATCGACTAAACACCGAGATCCGTGAATATCACTTTCCAGAAAATTGTACAGGACGGGTATGCTGTTAAATATTTTGATATGACCGCAACAGCAGTCAAATTAGTTTCAAAATATTCAACCGAATGCTTATTAAATAGCAAAGATAAACAATTCGTACAATTTGATGGACTATTAAGCGTTTATGACGGACATAGATATTTCATTAATGACTTAATTGATTATGATAACCTACGTGTAACGTAATTCATCATATATACGTCATATATTTGACTGGCCGATTATACTCCTCTATTGTGGTTAGTCTTAGCAACATAGTATTCTGAATCTCAAGATCATGACATTGAAACCGATTAACAACAAAATGTGATGTCAACATAGGCGGCGAACTCCCTACTTGAAATAGGGGGCCATTGGCTCGGCGATAGTGTGTTGGTCTGCGAAACTAGCTACCCGGGATTTGCCTCTGGTAGAACTTCCCTTCAGATGCGACATTAAAGTTCCCGTGTCCCATTAAAGAGACTTTTCAAGACTATGACCGATTGATGCAATTTAACAAGCAATGCTACCCTGTGAAATGCTCAAACTCCATATTCGTTGCAACTATTGGAGAAATAGACGTCATACTATGCAAGACAGAAGCAAAACCCTTACTCCGGAATGCTCGTTCGTATGGAGGCACATACCTCAATTCTAACCATAAGCTAGTCATTACATTCCTTCAAATGAACGATCTCTACCTACTATATAAACACCATACCAGACAAGAGGGTAGAGTCGCCTACAACCTACCCAAGCTCATCAGCGACACTGATACTCAAATGTCATACAAAAAGCCCTCGCGGAGCAGATAGCTAACATCGATGTCAGCTCCGATCCAAACGAAGCCCTAACCAAAATACTGAAATCTATGGAATCATCCGCTACCATCACCATAGGGGTTCTTAAAAACAACGAGACTAGGTATACTGACGACCCTCTAGTAGTAAAAGGGTCAGCAGAGCAGAAAGCAATACGGCTGCGCATCTATCAAAGTGGCCAAAGTGAAGACTGTACCAAGCTACGGCGGGAGCACAATATTATTCTGCGCCACATTAGCGAACGCTTAAAAAATCTTGCTATTCAACAGGCAGACTCCCTAGCAGATGAAATCACTGCCATGGATGACTGTCACAAAATTTTTCGGGCAGCCTGAGCCCTTAGAGTTACTGAGTACAAACAAACACTCACTATACACAATTCTGAAGGGCACTTTATCGGAACCTGTTCAGGGAAAAGCAGAGCCGATCCGAGAAAGGAATAGTTCACTGACAACAATGATGAGCCCTTGCACCCGTTCTCAGGAGACCATTACTAACACGAATCAAAGCGGCAGAGTTGAGAAGGCACTTAAAGCACCGAAAAATGGACGTGCATCTGGACCTGATGGCATGAGCAGTAAATTATTCAAATATGCAAGTGACATTATCTCAAAACCCAGCGATCACGCACCTAATCAATTCGGCTTTTATACACCACCTTCCCGGTCGACACTGTAGGCCAAGGCATCCTTATCGCACTAGCCAAGCCCAAGAAGCCACCTTGGCCCCAGCCAATCTGCGACACATTGTGCTCAACAGCATACGGAAAATCCTATCCAATGTTGCTCTATGCCGCATCTGAGACAAGATCGATTACTTCACCGGATCATGTCAGTGGCTTCAAACGTGGACGAGGCTGCATGGACATTGTATGGGCTCAACGCATGCTTGTGTCGGGAGGCATGTCCAAACACTGGGACTTCAACAAAATGGGCATTGACATGTCACGAGCCTTCGACACAATTAAGCGCTCAAAGATCCTAGATGTACTACGCCAGGCCAGTTGCAATGAAGATGAGCTACGACTAGTGAGACTACTGCTTGAAGACACCAAGCTGAGAGTACGAGTCAAGTCAGTGAAGTCTGCAGAGTGTGAGACATCAATCGGCTCCCCATATCTATCTCCGGTGCTTTTCACCTGCTACCTTACTGCCGCATTGAAATTCGTGTGGGAAAGTTCCACAAGACACACACACACCCGTGTCAATAATGGGCATGCCGCTAGAGATGGAATGTGTCGACGATGTGGACTTAATAGACGAGGAAAAGAAACCCATTGACAAACTTGTCCCAATAGCTGCAAGCAAACTAAAAATTGAGAATCTCTTTGAATGAATCCAAAACAGAGTTCACCCACATAACTATCGACAAAGCATGAAACTATAGAAAATGACGACCCACTTCGTGGCGGCGAACCATGGAGGAAAAGTAAAATCCGGGGCTCGCTGCTTTGCAGTACAGCTGACATTTCTGCACGCTGTGTCATGGGGAACATAGCTTTCCAGTCCTTCTGCAAGCTATGGATTCGTATATCAAAGATGCCCTTGGTAAAGAGGCTACGTTTATACAATGCAACCTGCGTATCCTTGATGCTGTATAACTATACCAGCTGGGCAGCTCTAGACAAACTCGATGCCTGCCACCCCAAACACCTATGCACCATCACTGGACACCGATGGCCAGACAGCATAATTTCCAACAATGCACTATACAAGATGTGTAACACGTCGCCGCTGTCTGTAAAAGTCGTCCAGCAAAGATGGTCCATGTTTGGCCATGTGCTAAGGATGCCAGAAGAGACACCAGCACAGAGCCTTGGAATTCTCCCTACTCGGAGCCAGCAAATACAAAGCCAGGAGAGCACGTCATTGCATAAATCTGCTAAGCGTGCTACGAGGTGACCAGGAAAGCAGTACTCGGTACACTCAAGTCAAGAATGGACCCGAGGAAGCTAAGGATTTCGGTTGAGGACAAGACACATTGGGCAAAAGTGAAGAACTGATTGCAGCTGTAGGATGTTTCTACTAATACAACCGCAGAATACAGTAATCATACATTGGACGCCACATTCGCGGAGACAATAGACCTTTCCACGTCATCCAACCATCAGATGACGTAATAATTGACTAAGAAACGTAGAATGACATCATAATCAATGACGTCATTACGTCATGAATGACGTAGATATATACGTCATGAACGCATAATTGAAGACGGACTATGCGTGTTGTACGAATTGTATGTCTACTATGCGATAAACACTCTGTTATAGGTTTTGAAACTAATTTGACTGGGCGCTGTTGCTGCCATAGGCACCAACAGCGCCCAGTCAAACTGGTTTCAAAATATTTAACAGCTTATCTGAATAGTTTTATGGAAATTGATGGTCAGGGAGTTCAGGGATCGATCGATCGAAACACGAGCGAGGTGGGGTGGAGCCTAGCTAGAGTTGGGCGGGTCCTAAGCTAAAACTGGAAAGATCCATTGTTTGCGCAAGCATGGATTTCTCAAAGAAAGTTAGCCTGCACGTGCAAGTTGTCATTTGTCATCAAGCATCAAGGAACGTAATCACGTAGGACATATTCACGGCCAATATGTCAATACTGTTCAGCACAAGGTTTAATTTCCAGGAGAAAATACAAGAAAACTGATGGTTTGACAATTTGTGTGAAAGTTGTTGCTGTCAATGAAAACAACAGCATTTAGTCAGACTATTATCAAAATAAACACGGGTGTAATCACTAATCTCCGTGCCATGACTGGGAAGGAGGAACTATAGTGCCTGAAGTGCCTCATTACTGACAACATTTCACCTTTCCAGAGTATTCATCTATCATATGACGTCATAATCCGCTAAGCAGCGTGTAGGATGACGTTATAATCATTTCATCAAAAGTGATTCTATAACTCTTTAACTCTTAATAATCCGACTCATTGTACGAATTGTATGTCTACTATTTAATAAACATGCCATAGGCAGCAACAGCGCCCAGTCAAATTAGTTCCAAAATATTCTATAGCCTACCTGTATACTTTTCTGGAAATTAAGTCAGTTAAGAGATCGATCGACCCCATCACGAGCGAGGTGTGGGTGGAGCTTAGCTAGTTATAGGCGGGGCATAGAGCTAGAAATGGAAAGACCCATTGAACTTGAACAATCAAGGGCATTACCTGTCTTATACCATCTCACTGGTGCGAGCTTTGGGGGAAAATGTGTTAATGTGTCAAAGAAAAAGTATTTCTGCTTATCTGTCATTACAACGATGCAATTCTTAAAGCATTTCAGAACATGGGCAATACCCTTTTCATAGTAGATGCACTGGAAGGTCAAAGGATAGAAGACATATTCTAGAAGCTTAACGACCATTTGAAAGATTAGTGAAAGCATATTCGCGTAGTGCTCATCAGGACCCTGCTCTTTAGTGCGAGTTATTCTGCAAAACAACTAGAGGGGGAGAAGCTCCATCCTATTTGGGCCGACTAATGTAATATGCGATTTAACTATGTCATTGTGAGAAGAGTCCTACAATTACCCACAGCCCACGCTACATCCGGTTGAACAGAACGCCTGAATAAACCAACTCCTCCCCACACTTTCTTGGAACTTGTCAAATATCGGTATTATGGCCTTGTTATATATGCCTTACATAAATGACCTTGAAGCTATGGTATGACCTTGTCCCCGTACGACCTCTAATGTCTCAATCGATTGGGCGCCCTAGAATCTGTTTACATACTTATATTTTATCAATTAGAGAATGCAGTACTGAGCTATGCCCATTTCTGTTGACATAGCGCTATTATGTTAAATGTAATTAAGGTGCCGCGTGGCCCCGCTACTCGTGTAAAAAATTGGCACCTTCGATGTTCGTGTTTCTCACACATAGTGACTAGAGAGTAGACCTAACCACTAACATCAATTTAGGCATCGAAGCAATAGAAAATATAGGAATCCGGTTTTAGCTATGCCCCGCCCATCTATAGCTAAGCCCCAGCCACGCTTTCCCCTTGATGGAATCAATCGGTCCATGTTCTCAATTTCCAGAAAACTATACAGAGCAAGCTGTTGAATATTTCGAAACTAATTTGACTGGATGCTGTTGCTGTTGGTTGGTTGGTTGGTTAGTTCCCTTACATTACTAGACAGGATATTATCAACAGTACACTCTGCTCTTTATCGAGATATCCATAGTGACAACTCTATCATCAAAGCTAACGTAACTGTATCATCGAACATCTCCAAAGTCTGAAGAACAATATATTCCACCCTATGTATGCAGTGAATGGACTAGATCCAATAACCTCCTCACATCTAATGGGAATTTATGTAGACCCAGTGCTCCTCCGTGGCATAGCAACAAGGCCGTTATCCCTTGGCAACATAGATCAGCTACAAAGTTTCCACATCAAAACACTAAAGCAGATATTGACGCTCCCAGACAGAGTTGCACAACGCGTCCCTTACATCTTTTTGGGAACACTTTCACTGGATGCCAAAATACACATATGTGTCCTTTCACTGCTAGGCAGCATTTGTCGGAACATATGCATTCGACAAACAATTATGAAAGGGCATACAGTTGGTAACTGGTTCAGCTATGCCAGAACCCTACTTGACCAGTACGGACCTCTGTCTATACACTTCCTGCTGGACTCGGCGCCTAGCAAATTTAGATGGAAAATGAAATCAAGAAAGTGGTAGAATCTTAGCTGCTCCAGCTGACCACTGCTGTAAATCTGTATCAACCCTTAAGGTCTATGTCCATTAAAGACTTCAATATTGACACAATCCATCCCGTATTTAACAGTGTCTTCTAGTAATGCCGACGCGAGAGCATTACTGTTACACCTCCGGGAACCTATACTCTTCAAGCAAATAGAGATGTCTTTATTTAATATTCAGTCAACCCATTGTGGCTGCTATGCAATGATAATCCCAAAACTCGAATGCACTTCCTGGTATTCTGTACGCGACTAAAGCAGATCTTGGATCTGTTTCTGATTCATATTCACCTCCAGCAGTGCAGGAGAAGACATCTGAAATCATCTGGATTTCAAAATAGTCATGAGTAAAAAAAGCCCCGAACCTATCAGTTGTTGCCAACCACACCCCCACCCCCATTTGTCATCCAGCCCTACGGACATAACTATTTTATTTTGTGATAACTGATATCATTAAAAGGTGCTTGGTCAGCTTTAATTCAATCCGTGATTAAAGATGCCTCCTATATTTCGCGACCTGACATATTATAACTAGCATTTATCTGAACGCTGGCTTAAAGCATAATCGCCTTATCTCGTTTATTCGCCATTGCTCCTTCTAGAGTCCACTTAACATCGACACCTGTATCTTCAGCTGTTCGTCGCTTAGCAACCAATTCCGCCATCATGTCGGCTAATGGGAATCACAGGATAGCGTTGAAAATACGGAATATGAAAATAGCGATATTATTTAATGTCTGTGTTTCTTCGGCTGAACATTGATTGGAGTTAATATTGAGCTGTCCAGACCGTACCGGGTGTCGTGAGAAAGCAAAAGTTGAAGGGATCAGAGGCAGACTGGAGTTAGGATCGAGAGTCGGTATTGATTCCACAGAGGGTAATGTTTCACCTGAAAAACCACTGGCTTAAACTTAGGGTATTATCGAAATCTAAATGATCTCGTCCGGATCGTCAAAATGAATCATGAGGTCAACACTTCAACTCGGTGATCAACGCATCATATAAATCATGACGCCATTTGCGCTGTCGTTAATGTGATACAAGGTTGAGCATGTAATACGCGACCACTCCCAAGACAGTATCAGCAGTCGAAAGTTTAGTCATATCACGCATCTTTCTACTTTACACGCTGGCACCTACCGCCCCACACATCTTGCTCCCTCGCACGCACTCTCGGGCACATAAGCACGCACATACACACCGTTACTACTGCTGCCGCTACGGTTACTACACCTGCTCCTGCTACAGTGCTACTGCTATTGCCGTTGCCGCTGCAACTACCACTGGTTCTGCCGCTAGCGCTACAACTATTGATACTAAGTAGTACTAGCACTAAGAAAACGGCGTGGAAAGGAAGCCCTTGATTGCCATATTTTTAATTAAAAATAATGTTAAGAATTCCTTTCGAGTCGCGTAGACCGTTATTATTTAAGTGCGCCTAATCAGTCATCTTTCATGCTAATTACCCGCCATGTACGCATCTGATTAAACAACACCAGCGAAGGAAAACACTTGATGCAACTAGAAAACTCACCGCTTTCTAGAAACTCGGAAGTGAAGAGCTTTACAACGCGACCGCCTTTACGACAATCGTCAAGCGATGGCGGGTCGATTACGACATCTGATTAAACAGAGTTTGGTACTTGGCTGGTTCTGTAAGCTAGAGGCGACTTTAAGA